>CM054057.1:139683462-140883462 GCA_028641055.1 Alopecurus myosuroides
GTGAACGGAAAATTGCCAGGAATTAGGTCGAACGACCTGTATGCATCGAACAAGCAGTTGCTTTAAGCCGAGGCCAAAGCACCAAGTGTCCAGGCGGCATCTCCATTGAGGTATTGATGACAAAATAATGCTACCGACGGGGGACGATGCCTCCACCGGCGGCAGCCTGGGCGTCCTCCCTACAATGGACGAGCGCCGGCGTTAGAAGTTTGTCATGGGGACCAGCGGCATGGTGCGCCCAGCGTGGGGGCTGCGCAGGGCAGTTGGGGTCCAGTGGAGGCGTGGTGCGGCGATGGGCACGGGGGACGTCCAGCGGTGGCGCAGTGGGCATGGTCGTATACTCGTATGGGGCGGGGGCTTGCGGGCGCAGGGCGGGGTCGTCCAATGGAGACGGCGTTCCAGGTCGGCAGTGGGCAGGACGGGGTCATCCAATGGCGGTGGCGGGGCGCAGAGGCTGAGTCCAACGGCTGCTGTGGCGGCGGCGGCGCGCGGAGGAGGCGTTCCAGGTTGGAGGTGGGCGGGTCGGGGCCATGCCTGGCGGAGCCTTGCGGGAACGGCAATGATGTGAGACAGGATTTTTTTTTAAACTGACGAGATTTTTCTCTTTTCGTGGATGGAGAAGACGGGATTTTTATCAGCGAGCGGTTTGATAAGCGCCTAAGCGGTGGAAGGATGCGTCCGATCAGTGTTTTAGGGTTAATCTGAACCGTGTACTAAAATGATCTGATGGTCCTTATTGTTTGGATCTGCCGCTCTGGGTCTTTTAACAGTAGTAGTGATATAATACTCATGCCTGGTGCCTCCTAATCCTTCAGTGTATCAGCCACCTTGAATATATAGAATCCTTTGCTTTATAAACCAGAAAAGATCCGTCAGAAATTAACAACATTCATATAGGATTTCAGGCTAGCACACGAAGAATGCATCCTCTAATGAAAATGGCCCCGATCCACTGTTGGTTCTCCTAAGGACAAAAAATCAAATCAAAGAGCATGTGAACGATCAAAGGGCGACCTGTATTCAAGACAACTTACGGTGAGAGCCATATCTTCTGGCCTGAATCGGCGTTCGTGAACGGAAAATTGCCAGGAATTAGGTCGAACGACCTGTATGCATCGAACAAGCAGTTGCTTTAAGCCGAGGCCAAAGCACCAAGTGTCCAGGCGGCATCTCCATTGAGGTATTGATGACAAAATAATGCTACCGACGGGGGACGATGCCTCCACCGGCGGCAGCCTGGGCGTCCTCCCTACAATGGACGAGCGCCGGCGTTAGAAGTTTGTCATGGGGACCAGCGGCATGGTGCGCCCAGCGTGGGGGCTGCGCAGGGCAGTTGGGGTCCAGTGGAGGCGTGGTGCGGCGATGGGCACGGGGGACGTCCAGCGGTGGCGCAGTGGGCATGGTCGTATACTCGTATGGGGCGGGGGCTTGCGGGCGCAGGGCGGGGTCGTCCAATGGAGACGGCGTTCCAGGTCGGCAGTGGGCAGGACGGGGTCATCCAATGGCGGTGGCGGGGCGCGGAGGCTGAGTCCAACGGCTGCTGTGGCGGCGGCGGCGCGCGGAGGAGGCGTTCCAGGTTGGAGGTGGGCGGGTCGGGGCCATGCCTGGCGGAGCCTTGCGGGAACGGCAATGATGTGAGACAGGATTTTTTTTTAAACTGACGAGATTTTTCTCTTTTCGTGGATGGAGAAGACGGGATTTTTATCAGCGAGCGGTTTGATAAGCGCCTAAGCGGTGGAAGGATGCGTCCGATCAGTGTTTTAGGGTTAATCTGAACCGTGTACTAAAATGATCTGATGGTCCTTATTGTTTGGATCTGCCGCTCTGGGTCTTTTAACAGTAGTAGTGATAGTGATGATTTGTGTCAGGTATTATAATTCGAATTTGTGCCTGATGGAGTCCAAGAGAACACCTTGCAGGTGCACTTTATAATGTTTAAGGTTTACTTTTTTATAAGCATCTGACACGATCTCAAGGAAGACCTATAAAAGTAGCTTATCGTAAGGTTGTCCTTAAGGCCTATAACCAGTGAGAATGGTTTGTTTCCATGTCGATATGTTTTAAGTGCTATCCTGGATAGCCATGCATCTGGATCTTCGATAAAAGAGCTCTCTGCCTCGATGATACGAGGTCCAACTGTATTAGAACCTTTAGCGAAAACTGCCAATCATATGGAAGTCATCAACTGTTCTTTTTTTCTACATTGTTCACTGTTTAATTTTCTCATGGATATTTTTTCCATTAAGATGTTGCTTCTATATGATGGGTGTAAATTTATTAATTTTATGTTGATGTTCTGAAATGGATTTGCGATTACAATTTCAAGGTTTTTTAAAACTAGTAAACATGCCCGTGCACGCACGGAAGAGAGAAAAAATACTCGTCATGAAGGCGCACAAACCTAGACACATGTAAATGGAAATTTGCATCGATAAATACCAAGTACACGATCTCTTTGACATTTTCTCCCAACAACTCTCTTTACAAAAGACACGAATTTTGTAAGTGCCAGTTAATCAATTCAAACAGTACCAACACATACAACATTCAGTTCATCATGTGGTTATCCCTCCTATCTTTTCTTCTCTTCGGTTCACTCGGTGTCACATAATTTTGAGTTCATGTCAATCAGTTATAATTAACAGAACATGCAGACGCATGCCTTGAAAAATTTGCAATCTTCAGTCTTCACTTGTATAACACGACCCAACCAACTAAATCCATCCCCAAACCTTGACTGGCCTCTGATGTTAATTGCAATTCACCCCCAGCCGCCACTCCTTTCTCCCCCTCAGCTCCCTCTCAGTTCTCTTCATCCCAACCCGACACACCTGATGGGGGGATGATAACCCGGTAGGCCAAACTCCAAGGAGTAACCCGGCCCAAAGGACGCTGTGCAGGATCCGGCTAAGGATAAGGAAACCTGTGAAGGCCCAAGCTTGTAGGCCCAGTAACTCGGATTGTGGGTTATGGTAGAAGAAAGTTAGGATTTGTGCGCCGTGTCCGGGTAGGATCCAGGATGCGCCTTGGAGAATAAGCCAGGGGGTACGGGTGCTTTATAAACCGACCCCCAGGTCTAGTTTAGGCAGAGATCTAAGAACCCTAGCAATATCGCTTGATATCGAGCATCTAGTGTAATCCCAGAGTTGAGTTGTTATATCAAGATCGGAGACTCGGCGACTTTGATTGCCGGCTACCAGATCGAATTGCACCATGTTTTCCTCTGAGCTAAACCCTCTCCCGAACGCCTGTGTCGTCTTGCCCCAAGATCAGTTACCCCCGGTAACGTCTGCCGTGATTATCCCACGACAGTTGGCGCCCAACGTGGGGCCTGCGTCCAAAGGTGTTTACATCACGGGAGAAGCTCGGAAGAGCATGGAGAATCTCGTCGTCGGCGAAATCTACGTCGACCACAAAGGAGAAAAGATGGTGGACGATTCCGGCTGGGGGCCAGAGTCGGATCACCTCGAATCCGGATCCGTCGTGACAATCGGCCGGATCAGCGTCTTCATTGGTATGGTATGTACTTCCAATTCGATCCCTGACAATATTGGATCTGATTCTGTGCCAGGAGAAGCCACTTCTATTCGATCAGATGATGAAGAATCGATTGGAACGACACATCCGGCAGAAGAACCCATCGCGGAGTGGGAACAGCCGGAGGAGCCGGCACGGATCCCGCGCGACCGGGTCGAAAGAGAAGATGATACCGGGTCTATCCTGGATCTGCTAGAAAACCGGTATGAGGAGGAGAACGGCGAGGAAGAACAGCATGAATTTACACCGGATATCGTACGCCGAGTTGCAGTCTATGCGGCTCCCGCGGCCAATCTCAACCAAGGAAACGCAGCCGCGGCATCAGTCGGGGCGGCTCAGGCAGTGGCCCAGCAGCAGGGCGCGGCCAACGAAGACCCGGTTTTGGCCCGGGTTGATGGGGAATCGGCATCAGTAACCAGCCGTGCAGCGGACGAGGAGTTGCATGCAAACACGTTCGGATTCCTGGGAAACCGGACACCAGGGGCGGGTCCTTCAAACCCGCGCCACCCGGCCTTATTCGATAATGATCTGATTCTAGACCCCACGGTTCTTGCAACGGTTATCACTCCGGAAAACGCAGCGGAACGTGTCAGGGATCTGGATGTGGCTCGTCGTGCGCTGGAACAGCAAAGAAGGCAGGTAGAGGCAGAAAGGCAAGGGATGGCCAGGCGGCAGCGTGAGCTGGATGCGCTGGAAACTCGGCTCCGAGAGGAAACGTCTAGAGTACATCAAAGGCATCAAACCAGGTTACCAGCAACGGGCGGGGTTATTAATCCGGCTAATTTATTTGTCACACCTCAGGATTAGCCGATACCAGTGGTGAATCAGGGAACCGCACCCCAACCGGCGACAGCAGGGACACATCCGGCAAATGAACGGACCGGGTTACCCCCACCGCAGACTAGAGTCACAACCGGCAACGATCTACCACTACCGCCACCATCACGATTCCGCACACCAGCCGGTCACTACAATAACTCCATGGACAATGTGTATGCGGCGACACTCGCGTTAAATCAAATCCCTGTGGGAGAGTCGCCCCATGCAGAGAAGACTCGGCAAGCCATCGATCTGTTGCATACTGCGGTGGCACAGCAAGCCAATTATCCGGATCATAGAAGCGGTATGCACGGGACGCCATACGTCAGTCAACAGCAAGGGAATATCCAAACAAGTTCAGCACGGCGGAGGGAAGAGCAGCAGCAAATGCCGCCTCCTCCCCGTGTTCAGGCAGCATCAGCGGCACAGGCTGTCGTGGACAGTTCCAGAGCCCGGAGGGCCGCAGCCGGGTCTGCAGCGCATGGACTTCCCGCAGCATCGCGCCCAGCCGCGCCCCCCGCGGTATCACACGTTTCTAGAGTAAGACCGGCCTCAACCGTTCTGGCGGGACCCAAGTGTCTCTCGGACAATATCAGAGCTGAGCCTTACCCGGAAAAATTCAAAGAACCAGGGAAAGTAGTGAATTATGAACCAACTATGGATCCAGAAACATGGCTAAGCAGTTACGAGATGGCAATGTCGATTCGCAACGCGTCCGAGAATCTCCAAGCCAAGTTCATGTACTTGATGATGTCAGAAGGAGCAGCAAAGTTGTGGTTCACCAACTTGCCGGAAGGATCGATCAAGTCCTGGGAGGAATTGAAGACCGCGTTTGTCAAGCATTTTCATTGGACGTGCAGGAAATTGTTCACTATTGACGATCTAGAGCGATGCGTCCAAAAGAAGGGAGAATCGGCGCGCAGTTGGGTGCGCCGGGTTATGGAGATACTTCACTCTTCCACGGATATTCAGCCCAAGGATGCACTACAGGCCATGGCAAAAACATGCAAGTATATACCTTTAGTGCAAAAGTTAACTCGCATGAAGTCTAGTCGAAATGCGTCGGAAGTTACAATGGGAGAATTGATGGACGCGTGCAACAAACACGCCGCGACAGATACTACAGAAGAGGAAGTTGATGACAGGAAGGTAAAAGCAAACATAAGAAATAACGGAAGAACCGGCAATGGATCAGCACCGGGTAATAATGGAAATAGCCAGAACAAGCGCCCGTTTGAAGGAGGCTCCGAGTTTGTCGCCAACACAGAAGCCGGGTCTTCAAGTCCCAGAGCAGAAGGAAATTTCAACGGAGGTAATCACAATGGAGGAAATTATCAAGGACCGCCAAGGCCGGGTAACAATTGGGACATATTTAGGATGGCATGCCCAAAGCACAGCAGGAACGGCAGGCCAGCTAACCACTCCCTAGAACAGTGCGCCGACTTACAAAGATGGAAAAATGAGGAAGTGAACAGAGCTATGCGAGGTGCAGGACGGGGAGGAGGACCGGGTCCAGGGGGAAACCCGGGCAACGGCCCACCCCCAGCTGGTAACCCGGCGGCTGGAAATCAAGGTAATAACCAAGGGGGGGCAGGAGGTTTCCAGGCTAACCTCAAACAATTGGGTCAATATCATGTGCATACTACAGGAGGCTCTAACAAGGACAAAAAGATATTGAAGCAAGCGGTCAACTCAGTTTCGTCAGCTGTCCCGAGATACCTGAGATGGTCAGAACAGGAGGTAACATGGAGCAGAAGGGATCACCCAGAAAGAGTGGAGCAACCGGGAGTCTTGGCATTAGTAGTCGCACCGCAAGTCAATGGGTATGAGCTGAAAAAGGTTTTGATGGATGGTGGAAGCAGCATCAATATACTGTATTGGGAAACCTTCCTACGCATGGGCCTCAAGGAGTCTCAGCTACAAAAAAGCTCAACAGTTTTTCATGGGATAGTTCCGGGTCATTCAGCGTGCCCCGAGGGAAAAATCGCATTGGAGGTAGCCTTTGGGGAGTCAAAGGATAACTATCGAGTTGAGTGGCTTACCTTTGAGGTAGTCAAATTGCGCAGCCCTTATCACGCGTTATTTGGAAGGCCGGCTTACGCCAAATTCATGGCTAGGCCGTGTTACGTATATCTACAGCTAAAAATCCCGGGTCCCAAGAAGACCATCACCATACATGGAAACCGAGACATCGCAGCTGAATGCGACGAGGGAGATGCAGCAATGGCCGAGCAAGCCTGTAGAAAAGAAGAACTCAAGCATTACCGGTCTCAAGCAGACCCGGAGGACAGGGCCACATCAAAAAGGCCGAGTACTGAAGGCGAAAGAGCAAAATCCAAGGTAGCACAAGATGCTAAAATGGTGGCTTTTATCGAAGATGACTCCTCCAAACAATCGGCCATAAAAGAAGAAGCTGCACGACCGCTCACAACCAGCCATGTCATGGAAACACGATACCCGGGTTGGCTGGTAAACCCGGTACTCATCATGAAAAAGTCCAACATGTGGAGAATGTGCATCGGTCACGCCAGTCCGGGACCGGCGCCCGTGAAGAACTAAACAATGTAACGGGCAGCAGGTTTCAGACGCGCTCTTTTCCTACCCAGGGTACCTAAGGGGACTGGAAGGTTTTTAATGAGGCGGCCTGCTGATCCAAACTTTCTCGCATCAACAAAGAGATGGTTATCAAACCCTATTTCGTTACAGCCTGATTACAAGTAAGTAGTATCCATGTGGCATCAATATTTCAGTACCATTAAGAACGTTGAGCATATATAGGTCTCGGGGGCTGGTTGCTCAAGTAATCCAGCCACAAACCCGAAAGACCCGGCCTTGATGCCTATAAGTTATAAGGGCCGATTATTCGCAAACGAGTACGGCTGCAATCTTATAACTGGACAAAGGAGCCAAATTTTCTTGACTTTTCTTACTTAAGCTCGATGTGACTCGCACTAAAGTGGCATGATTTGTTCGCTTACGATTACAATCAGCCATGAAGCCCAATGGGACTTGTCTGACCCTGTTTTCGTATGGATGTAACAACATGGTATCCACGCGAAAGCCGGCTTACAGTACAAGATAGTCAAAAGGGTCATCTAACCACAAGTTTATGCAGAGTACAAGGCTAATAGCCGGAAACTCAATGACTATCAAGCATAACTTCAGTACTTACGCGGAATGGCCTTAGGTTTTCGACTCGGTAAAAAACAATTTGTTCTCTGAGAAAGGCCACACCCCCATGACTCGGACTTTGGGTCATGGGGACTGGGGACTTCGAAACAGAAACAAACTACTTGGCTATCGCAGTTCGAAAGACCCCAGCATCCGAGTCTTGGGGACTTAAAGAAAAGTCCACTTATCAAAGCCCCTGGTACTCGGAAAACCGAGTCTTACGAAGGGAGCCAAAATAGAGAGTCGGGTATCGAGAAAAAGCTCAAAGAATAGACAAGCAATACGGTTATCAAAAGGCCAGGAAAGCCGCAAAGCATATCACGGACTAAAAGTACGTTACAAGTTACGACATCAGTATCAGGGGTGCACAGGCGCACCATCCAAAGCATAATAGTTTGAATACAAAGCATCACGTAAACAAGGTATTATGATGGTACTGCCCTATTCGCCCTCCTGAGTACGGTCTTCCGGCTCTGGGTCCTGGGCTTGTTGCTTAGCCTTCCCGGCACCCTTACCCGGACTCACTGCACCAGGGCGGACAGGTGGAGGGACGGCTGGTGTAGAGGCAGACGGACCTGATCCTAGCTCGGCCTCTCTCTTCGTAGTCGCCTCCCTCTTCCTGGCCGAGTTAGAAACCCATTTCTCCAAGATATCAAAGGGCGGGGGTGCTTCCTCCGTAACAACTTTGCCATCAGCGTCGTATGCACTCATAATTGTGTTTAGATCCAAACTATCGGCCAAAGTGGTAGCCGAGGGGCGCACTGCGGCTTGTATGGCTTTGAAATCCTTGGGTGTAAATTTGGAACCGTCCGCCTTGAATTCGGGAAACCCGGATATTACCTTTGCCGGGTCAAGCTTTGGAAAGAAAGCCTTGGCCAGGGTGAAAGCCCGGGTCATTCCAATCCGGCATGACGAGCGTTTCCAGATTTCAATCCAGCCAGGCACAGTTGAGCAGGCTTTAATGAGATTTTCTTCACCCGGATATACTTCCGTAGGCCACTTCACGGCATCCAGTATAAATTTTGTGCCGGCAAAGAAAGTCCGGAGCACGGTCTTTAGGGTTTTAGCCCTGACGATGGCATTCTCCTCTGGGGCCGCAAGGTTGGCACCTACAGTTGTAACAAAAGAAAGAACGTATCAGTAATACCGAGTATGGTATAATAAAGCAAAGACATGAAGCCAATCGGCAGCAAAAACTTACTAAGCAAGATCTGATAAGTATCGGCGACTTGGTCCGATAGTTACTTCAGTTCGGTCTGAGCGGCATTGCACTTCTTCTTGTATTTGGAAACATCCTTCTTCAAAGTTTTCATGTCATCCTCAAGGATTTCCCTTCGTTTTACCTCGGCAAGAAGAAGTTGTTCGGTCTTAAGTAAAGTTTCATCAGACCGGGTTATCTGTGCCTGTAAGCAGCAAGGAACGTAAGTATCAGTTGGGTATTATGGTAAGCTGAATATGGCGTAAAGTACCAAGCATAACTTTTGCAAGTCATACTAGGAACTTGGGGACTAGGTATGTAATATGAGATACCAAGTGTCCTTACCTGGTGCTCTGCAGCCATGCGCTCCAAGATCTTGCTCTCCGAAGTCTTCATAGTGAGGAGAGTGTTCATCAATTGATCAAAAGTGTCTTCACCCATATCAGAGGACCCGGGGCCTTGGAAATTCCGAGAAGGAGCTTTCTTCTTGGTGGGAGGCGGAACCCGGGTCATTTGTATGTCGGAATCCGACGCTCTTTCTTCTGCACCCAAGATTGTGGCTTTGTTCTTCTTGCTTGCATGAGAAGCAATCGGATACTCGGCTTCTTGTGTGTCCGGGTTTATTGGCGACTCTTGTTTTTCGCCGCTAGACGCGGCTGTGGTCTTATCAGTCGGGCTCCCCTTACCCGGGCCCTCGGTATCCATATCCTCCTGGTCGCTGATAACGACCGTGGCCCTATAGATGTTGGCAGTGAGCAGCTAAATATACAGTCAGGAAAGGGTGATGAAATGTGGTGGAGCATCAGGAAGGGGGATTTTACCCGGTGTTCACCGCAAAGTCACAAGGAAATCCGTCGCTGGACTCGGGAGAGGCTGGAAATTATCAAGTCAGACGACCTGTGGGAATGGTTCAAGGAGAATGTTTTGACCGAGAAAAGATAGGGTAAGTACCAGCCCGCCGAGTCGGGGTCGATGAAATACCCGGGTTAAGGGCATCATCACCCGGGTGATTTCGAGTTGACCTGCGCTTGGTCATGGGCGACCCCTTCAAGCATGGCCAGTGGAATAACGTCAAGGTAGCTCATATATATCATTAAAGTAATACGAATTGAATGCGAGGAGGAGATATGAAACCTTGGAGGTGGCCTCTTGAGTTTTTCTTTTTGATCCGACTTTGATTGTCGGCTCAAGTTCCTCCTCGTCACTGGCAGATTCTACTTTGCCGTCGGAGTTTTCTTCCTCGTCATCTTCTCGTTCTGAATATCATCAAAGTTATAGTTGGAAATGAAGGGGTTATGGTGAGCTTAAAGGAACCAAATAAAATCAGGAGAGTACCTTCGTCCGAGTTAACAGCTTCTTGCTCCTCTAGACTTTCGGAGCTAGGAGAGGTGTTGGTTTTCCAAAAATCATCATCAGCCTGAAAAGTGTCAGTGCAGGGGTTATCAACTGTATCAAGTGGGAAGAGCAAAGGTAAAGGCATCAAAGTCGGGTTTTCACCTTGGGGGCTGGGTTCTCAAGTGTGAAGGGCTCCAATCCGGATATGTTCCGGATTACCTCAAGCTTTTCTGTCAGAAAACCCTTGATGGTTTTGTGAGTATCGCCAGCTGCAAAGATGTTGTCAGAGTACCGGAGCGGGTCTGTAGATTGTCCCGAATACTCGCACATCAACTTTGTGCAGATGGAATTGGGTTGAATCCGGAAGTCGACCCAAGTCTTCACCAGGTTGAGCCCGATGAGGCCTTGGGCCTTGAGAGTGTTGATTTTGGCTAGTAGAGGTTGAATTGCCTCCCTGTCCGAGTCAGAGGCGAAGGCACTAAATTTCTCGGAGATGTCAAGAAGACCCTCTGAGTAACCCGGCAGCTTCTTTTGGCCGGGTGGGGAGGTGTCTTGGCAGTAAAAATATGAGAGCTGCCAGTGCTTGACATGGGAGTTAAGGGTGAGGGGTGGCATCAAAGAATTCTTGCGGCGCTGGATGGAAACCCCGCCGCAAGCAAGAAGCGCCCCGTCACCGCTTTCGCGGCACAGTTTGCATTGAAAAAGCTCAATGAAAAGAGCTAGGCTTGGCGAAGTGCACAAGTATGATTCGGAAAGGACGATGAAGTGAGAGATGTTTAATACGGAATTTGGCCCGATGTCAAAAACACGGAGGCCGTAATGACTTAGAACATCACGGAAAAAGGGTGACCCGGTGGGCGGAAGCCCCGGGTCACATGTTCCACGAAACAAATTACCTCGCCTTTTGTCGGGGTGGGCCGGGTCTCCTTGCCCGGCACCCTCCACTGGATATCCTCTTGAGGAGGAAGAACTCCCAGCTCCACCAGCTCCTCCAACTTGGCCTTGGTGACCGTAGACCGCGCCCAGTTGGCGGATATGGAGTTGGTGGCTTTAGCTTTGGTTGGAGTTTTCCCCTGCTTTTTGGGAGCCGTGTGGTTGACCTGCAAAGTACAAGGTAGAAGGATAAGAGGACTAAGACACGGAAGCTGTGAGCCGGCCGAGTATCGGCAGGGTAATATTGAGACACGAAAATTGCGCGTAATCCGGGTGTTAGCACGCAGAGTAAAGTTCGAAATTATCCGGGTATCAAGTATTATGGTGAAAATTATGGGGGTCTACGCGTTGAAGGAGCTTTTGAGGACGATGGATGGCTGCATAGGCACTTAGCGCGAATAAAAGGAATTGGAAAGGGGAAGTCCAGCCGGGTGATTGAGGCAAAGGCGGAAACTTCGAATAGTTCGAGCCCAGATTGGAAGCTCCATCTTCAGATTTGTGGCGAAAATAACAATCGCAGGTAGTAGGAGAGTGGATTGGAGTATGCGTTTTATCTATTGGGCGAGCTAGAAAGACTATTAGTAGCCTAATTCGGCATGGTCGAGAAATCCTTGGCGGGCTGATTTGGATCTAATCTGAGGTAAAATCAAAAATTGCAAGGGCAAATCAATGGGTGCGAGAGGCTTACCGGAGGAGATCTGAGTGAAGCCTTGTGGAGGCAGATGGCGCAGGCCTGGTGTCCCTTCGGGGTTCCTGACGGGCCGGATGGAGATTTGCCGGTGGATCTTGGCGGCGGCGCGGGGCGAGCTGTGGCGGAGCGCAGCCTCCGGCCGATGGGCTCCGGTGATGCGCGCGGGATTTCCGTGGTGGCGCTCAGTGAGAATGAGCTCAGAGGGAGGAAGGAAGCGGAGTGGGGGGAAATGAGCCGTTAGGGTTCGGGTTACCCCCAAGGAGCTTATTTATAGGGCGAATGGATAAGCCCGGTTCAGTGAGCGGGAGCCGGGAGTTGCGGAAGTAAACGGCTATTTATTTGAGTTTTGGCGAGATGCGCTTTAAATGTTGAGTAGGGGATCTGAACGAAAAGGAGAAAGAGATCCATCCCGTGATATCAGGTCAATTATCAAGCGTAAAATCTTGACATTTTGGGGTTTTACCTGGGAAAGTAACTTAGGTAATTGGGGTAGAGCCGGGTTACTATATGGCCACCATGGAGTAAGGCCTAGCTATTTATTGAGGCGCTTTAGCCCGACCTCCACATACTCGTGTGTTTGATATCTTTGCAGGGAATAGCGAGCGCTTCAAGGAAGGATCCATGAAGCCCAGGCTATTCTGGGGACTACTAATGGGGGGATGATAACCCGGTAGGCCAAACTCCAAGGAGTAACCCGGCCCAAAGGACGCTCTGTAGGATCCGGCTAAGGATAAGGAAACCTGTGAAGGCCCAAGCTTGTAGGCCCAGTAACTCGGATTGTGGGTTATGGTAGAAGAAAGTTAGGGTTTGTGCGCCGTGTCCGGGTAGGATCCAGGATGCGCCTTGGAGAATAAGCCAGGGGGTACGGGTGCTTTATAAACCGACCCCCAGGTCTAGTTTAGGCAGAGATCTAAGAACCCTAGCAATATCGCTTGATATCGAGCATCTAGTGTAATCCCAGAGTTGAGTTGTTATATCAAGATCGGAGACTCGGCGACTTTCATTGCCGGCTACCAGATCGAATTGCACCATGTTTTCCTCTGAGCTAAACCCTCTCCCGAACGCCTGTGTCGTCTTGCCCCAAGATCAGTTACCCCCGGTAACGTCTGCCGTGATTATCCCACGACAACACCTCACACACATGCGAGACGCACGCAACACCCCGGACCTGACCCAGTCATCTCCAGCTCTCCCTCCCCATCCATGGAGCGCCGCCGGCTCCCTCCTTCATGTGCATAAACCCGACCCATGTACGTGCACACACGTTTTTATAATTAAAGGGGGGCATTTCCAACGATAATGGATACATGGATTAATTATTTTACACTTTTACAACAACAATTAGATGTCGTATCTGGAATAATCATAAAAAGAAGTACAACAACAACAACAATCTGGCATGCACGTGAATCCTCAGGCCTCAAAATAAATCGTACTCTAGCGATGTCATGCTCGAGATGAATGTGAAAGTAGATATAGAAGTACAAAGTATCCTTTGACGCAAAAAATAGCTCCGCTAACAATTCTCTTGCAACCAAACATTTGTAGGAGCGCAAATCTCTTCCATCCCCGTCACACTTTTCTAGTGAAATTGTATCAATATCTTCTCCAAGTTATGACACATTATATTAACAGGAGAAAATAAATAAATAAATGGGACATCTCATTGCTATGATGGTGTTTTATATTAGATATATTATATGTATCAAACCTGGCATGTTCCATTTGTGATTTAGAACAACAGCATCATCGAACAATATGATAGCAGCAAAAAATAGCAAGCCGTAATCAATAGTAAAACACGGTCTAACCTCTATAGGAATTAATTCCGAATACCAATGAACCTCGTTCTGTCTCTCTCTCAAGTCAGCTAAGATAACCCGCTCGGTTCCCTCTGGAAAAAAAAGGCTCATCTCCTTCCTGACCAAAACGTATCGGCAATTCATTCATTATATTAGAAAAAAAAGAAACCTCTATAGCAACTCAACCGACTGACCGAGAAGCTGGTCCTTCCAGGCCGACTCTCAACGGCTAAAGGTTTGAAAAACTGATGGAGGAGTATCGCTCCCTAAAAACAACTGAAGAGGAGATAGTCGAGTCTCTGGCGGCTGAGCACCAGGTTAATTTGACTAACACTATTCATATACTCATCCTAGTCCCCATGTTCCGGGTGTTCTGTCCACAGTCACTCGGTACTTGCAAATATATCGCTTTTGCGCTCTTTGCCGACAGATATTTATCTGTCATTTTAAGGCTTACGTTGCCCAGACTGATGAAATTCTAGCTAAAACCAATGAACTCCTGGAAGTAGAAGTTAAGCTCAGTGAGGAACTAGAAGATAATCTCAAGGATTTCTCCAAGAGGCACAACAAGCAAAAGAAGAGACTCCGGACCGCCGAGGAACTTGTCAAGAAGTTCTCGACTTTCATTGGCGAGACATATGACTCCATCATTGGTAAGACTAAGTTCCCGACTGTCGGTTTTTGTCACTCGGATTTCCCTATTTAACAATGTTTTTGACCCGGATTTCACTTTCTTACTTCTCTTTTTATACCCCAGGTCCGATTGAAGTTGCTGAAGTAAAAGATGACCACCATAGGCTGAGAATACTCAAGACTGTCATCCGACAATTCTCGCCAGGGACAAAATGGACACTTGAGGCTCTGAAGTTATCCGGTGATTACACCGGTGTAACCCACATGATCGAGGCATAATCGACGGTCCCTTCCTGGATTGAGGCATGGAAGCGCTCAGCATGCCGGGTTGGAGTGATACGCGGTCTTGCACTGGCCAAAGCCTAATACCCCAAGATCGAGCCAACAACGCTTGTGAACGGATTTCCCGAGTATAGAACTGATGGTTCTAAGTTCACGGGAAAAGACCTCAAGGTCATCAACACCCAGATCCGTCACTCGGCTAGCTTGATCGCGGAAACCCTCGACGTGAACAAGCTTACTGCCGCATATGATGCTGAAGACAAGCGTGTGCCCTTCGAAGACCCGACGCCCTTTGACATCTTGAGTCATTTCAAGGCGGAGCTTGGGAAGAAAAGAGTTGCGGCCGAATCTTGCTCTGCACCAACTTCATCATCTCCAGTTGTTCCTCCTGCATCACGTGCTCCCTCCGTGGGTGACCCGGACATTGAGAAGGAGAAAGCAACAGAGGAGAACACCGAAGATCCGGCTACCAAGACCACTCATCATGGCTCGGCTGCAGCAACCGAGTAAAGTATTCCTTTTTATAAGAGAACAATTATTCGGCCAATAGGCATTGTAATATGCCTTTTACACACTGTTATTTGATAGTGCATCTGTGCACTTTTGGTACTATTCCTAAGGTTTGTAACACATTAAACTTCTGTGTTTTCGATGACCCTTCTAGTTGTCGATTTGATATGCGCTTTACAGCCTTATTTTAGCACAACTGTACTTATTACATGCTTTATGTGGAACATGCCGAGTCTTGGTTTTGGGATTGCGAAGAATTTCCCACAAGTCCCCAAGACCCGGATTTTGGGTCTGAGGTTTTTTGGCTTGGGAAATTTTGTTTCTCAAGTCCCCAAGTCCCCAAGACCCGGTTTCACTTTTTGAAGTTATGCGCAATATGTAATGAGATTCCGGCTGTTGCCTTTGCTCTGCATAACTTATGGTTTGGATGACCCTTTTGCCCCTTCTAGTTATAAGCCAGTTTTCGCGTGGATTTTCAATGTTGCAGTAACCCTAGTAAAAACAGGGCCACGCAAGTCCCAACGGGCATCATGACTGATTGAATTTATAGGTTAGCAAACACGCCATTTTGTTGCGAGTCACATCAAGCTTAAACAAAAGAGGTCAAGAATTTTTTTGGCTCTATTGTCCGGGTTATGAGATTGTAACTGTACTTATTGCAAGTAATCAGTCCTCACAACAGCATGGCACCGTGGCCGGTTCTAAGTGTGTAATTGGGCTATTCAAGCAATCAGCCCCCAAGACCTAGATATATGTACTACCCAACAGTAGGCTTTCTGCTCTACCGGCTTACAAATAGCTTAAATACTGAAAAGGAAAAATGTGCAAATTTAAACCCACTGATTCTTACACCTTGGCATTTGGGAATCATATTTAACTAAAAATATGCAAGAAATTGACAAAATTTAAAGGATATAGCAACCATCATGATTTAACCATTTCTTTATTGATATGGAAAGGTTAGGTCAGCAGGCCGCCTCATTAAAAACCCTCCATTCCCCTTAGGTACCCTGGATAGCAAATGAGTGCGTCTGAAACCTGCTGCCTGTTACATCGTGTAATACAATTTGAGAACCGAATCTATAGTAAGTGTAGTAAGGACTCAGCTGAGCCACGTTCCATGGTCGTTCACGCTCTTGCATAGATAAGGTGGAATGAGCAGTGTCATTCACGTAGTCCGACTCTTCCCTTGCATCCACCAGGTAATATGATCCATTGTGCAGATTTCGGCTTATAATGAACGGATCCTCCCATGGGGGAGATAACTTGTGCTTTCCCACTTTGGATTGCACCAAGCGCAGCACCAAGTCTCCTTCTTGGAAAACGCGGGTTTTGTCCCGGCAACTATGGTATCACCGTAAATCCTGCTGATATATTGCGGACCGTTCCAATGCTTGCTCCCTATGCTCTTCTAACATGTCCACACCATCTTGCCGGGTCTTCTCGTTTTCCACCTCAGCATAGGCCGCCACTCGTGAAGAGTCATGGATGATATCACTCGGAAAGACCGCCCCTGCACCATAAACCATGAAAAATGGGGTCATTTGAGTAGATCTGTTAGGTGTAGTATTGATTCCCCAAACCACAGATGGTAACTCCTCAAACCATGCTCCAGCAGCTCGGAGACACGGGACTCGTAACCGTGGTTTTAACCCACGAAGTAGCTCTTGGTTTGCCCTCTCCACCTGCCCATTGGTTTGTGTATGGGTCACCGAGGCTACATTAAGTCGAATGCCATTGTTTCCACAAAACTTTTCCATCTCTCCTAAGGACATATTGGTTCCATTGTCCGTGATTATGCTGCGGGGGTATCCAAATCGATATATGATCCTTTTCAAGAATTTCACAGCTGTGGCCGTCTCACAGTTCGTAACGGGCATGACTTCAACCCACTTTGTAAACTTGTCGATAGCCACTAGTAGATGAGTCTTTTTGCATGGAGACATGTGGAAAGGTCCTACCATATCCATACCCCAAACAGCAAAAGTCCAAGTCAATGGAATTGTCCGTAGCTCCATAGCCGGCACATGGCTTTGCCGAGCATACCTTTGACATCCATCACATCTTCCCACCAAGCATTCCGCGTCTGCTACAGATGTAATACAAAAGAAACCGGGCCGATATGCCTTAGCCACAAGGGATCTTGTGGAGGCATGGTGTCCACAATCACCTTCATGAATTTCCTTCAATATTTGTCGGCCTTCTTCTTGAGCTACGCAGCATAGAAAAACACCTGTAGCACTTCTCTTGTAAAGCTCACCATCAATGATGGAGTAAACCTTTACCCGTGTCTGGATTTTTGCCGGGCTACAACTTCCTGCTGTGGTAACTCTCCCCGTAACAGAAATGCCAGGAACGGTTCAGTCCACTCCGGGATAGTGTGCACCGTGGCCACAAATTCAAATCCGGGTCTTGGTGAGCTATTTCTTCTTCTGACTCGGTTTTAACGGAAGGCCGCCATAATTCATCCAATAAAACATTAGGCGGAACCAGCTCTCGACGGGAGCCGAGTCTCGACAGCGCGTTCACGGCCTCGTTCTTACGTCGGTCAATGTGCTCCACCTGATACCTAGAGAAAGACCCGGCTACTTTGTCCACCTCTCTACGGTATGCTGCCATTGTTGCATCCTTTCTGTCCCACGTTCCTTAGACCTGCTGTACCACGAGATCCGAGTCTCCGTAGCACCTTATACGCTTAATGTTCATCTCATTTGCTACTCGTAGTCCATGCAACAAGGCCTCATACTCGGCTACATTGTTAGAGCAATCGAAATGAATTTGCAAAACATAGCTCAACTTACCTCCTTTTGGCGATGTGAGCACAACACCAGCTCCTAAACCTTCATACTGCTTGGACCTATCGAAATACATAACCCAAGAAACTGAACTTGGCACCAACATGGGCATGCTTGTTTGAGTCCAATCATTAATGAAATCAACCAACGCCTGATACTTGATCGCAGACTGGGGGTCGTAATTGATGTGATAATCCCCCATCTTGATGGCCCACTTGGCTACCCTGCTTGTTGCGTCTGAATTTCTTATGATATCTGCCATGGGTATGGAACTTACCACCGTTATGGGGTGCTCTTGAAAATACGGCTTCAACTTCCGACTGGCCATGAAAACCCCAAAAACTAGCTTCTGCCAATGCGGGTACCGCTGTTTTGCTTCTGATAAGACCTCGCTCACATAATAAACCGGCCGTTGCACCGGGTGATCCTTTCCATCCTCTTTGCGCTCAACCACAACTACTTCACTAAGCGCTCAGGGCCCGGCCGCAACGTACAGCAACATGGGCTCTTTGGCGCCCGATGCCGCCAAAACCAGTGCTTCAGATAACCGCTTCTTCAGAGCTTCGAAAACGCCTCATCCGCCTCTTGATCCCATACGAATTTATCTGCTTTCTTCAAGATTCGGTATAGGGGTATTGCTTTTTCCCCGAGCCGAGATATGAACCGGCTTAGCGCTGCCACGCACCATGTAAGTTTCTGAACATGTTTCAGCTCCTCCGGCTTTTTCAGGCCCTGGATAGCTTTGATCTTCTCCGGGTTAGCCTCGATCCATCGCTCGAAAATGATGAAACCGAGTAATTTCCCTTTAGGAACTCCGAACACACATTTCGTTGGGTTGAGCTTCATTTTGTATCTCCTCAGGTTCTTGAAGGTCTCTTTTAGTTCATCAATGAACGTTTCTACCTTCCTTGTATTGATCACTACATCATCAACGTAAGCGTGGACGTTGCGCCCAATCTGATCCTCAAAGCAATTCTGAATGCACCGTTGGTATGTTGCACCGGAATTCTTCAATCCAAAGGTCATGGTTTTGTAACAAAAAAGCTCCAAAGGGTGTTATGAACGATGTCTTCTCCCAATCCTCCTCTTTGAGTTTTATCTGATGATACCCGGAATAGGCATCCAGGAAGCATAACAAGTCACTTCCCGCAACTGCATCTATGATTTGGTCTATCCTTGGAAGGGCAAATGGATCCTTAGGACAATGCTTGTTGAGACTCGTGTAATCTATGCACATTCTCCACTCGTTATTCTTTTTCAGCACTAAAACCGGGTTTGCCAACCATTTGGGGTGGGAAACCTCCATGATAAAGCCGGCTGCTAAAAGCCGAGCTACCTCTGCTCCTACAACCTTTCTTCTTTCTACATTCATTTTCCTCAAGCCCTGCTTCACCGGCCGGGACTTGGGGTCAACCTGTAAGCTGTGCTCAGCAAGTTCAGCCGGGATACCCGGCATGTCGCTAGGTGTCCAAGCAAAAACATCCTGATTCTCGCGGATAAACTCGATGAGCGCGCCTCCTCCTTATTATCCTGGTTGGAAGCTATAGCAAAGTGTTTGGAAGAGTCGTCCTCAACGAAAGACACCATTTTTGTGTCTTGGGCTGCTATAAACTTAGCTCTCTCATCATCCATGTTTGGTTTTTTCAAAGCGGTTCGATCTTCCGGGTCTACCTGAGACCTGTAATATGTGAGCTCTTCCTTCGCACAAGGCTGTTCTGCAAGTGTTGCATCTCCTTCGTCACATTCTGCTGCCACCGCCCTGTTACCATGCACAGTGATGGTCCGTTTAGGACCCGAAATTGTCAATTGTAGATACACGTAACACGGTCTTTCCATGAACTTGGCGTAAGCCGGCCTTCTGAACAGTGCGTGATAAGGACTGCGCAATTTCACCACCTCGAACGTGAGCCACTCCACTCTGTAATTATCCTTAGATTCTCCAAAAGTGACCTCTAGCGATATCTTTTCTTCAGGGCAAGCCGAATATCCTGCTACAATTCCATGAAAAACTGTGGAACTTTTCTGCAGCTGAGACTCCTTGAGCCCCATACGCAAAAATGTCTCCCAATATAAGATATTGATACTGCTCCCACCGTCCATCAGGACCTTTTTTAACTCATAACCATTGACCTATGTCGTTACTACCAGAGCTAGCAAACCCGGATGTTCTATTGCTTCCGGGTGATCCCTTCTACTCCATGTTACTTCCTGGTCTGACCATCTCAGATATCTCGGAACACCCGAAGAAACCGAGTTTACAGCACTTTTAAGTATCTTCCTTTCCCTTTTGGTAGTCCCGATGGTGTGAACATGATGCTGTCCTAGCTGCTTTGGGTTACTTTGAAAAGCCCCTGCACCACCTTGGTTGTTACCTGCGTTACCAGCTCCTGCATTGCCTGCGGGGGGTGGGCCGTTGCCCAGGTTTCCACCTAGACCCGGTCCTCCTTCTCGGCCTGCACCTTGCAGGCCTTCTATATTTCCTCATTCTTCCACCTCTGCAGATCCACACATTGTTCCAATGAATGGTTAGCCGGCCTGCCATGCCTGCTATGGCGCGGACAAGGCATCTTGAAAGTTCTATGTGGTCCTTGATAATTGCCCCCTCCATTGAGTTTACTCCATTAAAGTTTCCGTCCGCTCTAGGCCTTGGAAATCTGGCCTCAGTATTGGCGACTAACTCGGAGCTCCCCTCATACGGACGTTTGTATGCTGCTTGTTGCCATTACCACCTCCATTATTCCCTGGCGCGGCCCCATTGCCGGTTCTTACGTTACTGTTCACATTAGCCTTTCCTTCTGTGGTGTCGGTGGAGGCATGCTTGTTGCACGCATCCATCAACTCCCCCAAAGTAATTTCTGAAACATGCCTGCTGGATTTCATGCGTACCAATTTTTGCACCAAAGGCGTGTATCTGCATGCTTTCGCTATAGCTTGTATCGCGTCCTTCGGCTGGATATCACTGTAAGAGTGGAGTATCTCCATGACTCGGTGCACCCAACTGTGTGCCGACTCTCCTTTTTTCTGGACACATTGATCTAAGTCATCAATCGTGTATAGTTTCCTGCAAGTCCCATGAAAATGCTTGATGAAGGCCGATTTTAGCTCACTCCATGAGTTGATGGACCTCTCAGGCAGGTTATTGAACCATAATTTTGCTGCTCCTACATACATAATAAGATACATAAACTTGGCTTGGAGCCTTTCTGAAGCGTTACAGATAGACATGACCATCTCATAGCTGCTCAACCAGGTCTCGGGATCCATGGTTGGCTCATACTTGACAACTTTACCCGGCTCTTTGAATTTGTCCGGGTAAGGTTCAGCCCTGATAGCATCCGACAAGCACTTGGGTCCGGCGAATTTTGCCGGCACTGGCCTTATTCTTGAAACATGTGAGGCCTCGGCGGGCGCAGCGGGAGGCGCACCACTTTCCGTCCCTCGCACTACAGACCCGCCCGCACGCCCGTCCCGAGAACTATCCACAATCGCCTGTGACACTGAGACTACAGAAGTTGCTGGTCTACGAGGAGGAGCCGGCATTTGCTGCTGCTCTGCCCTCCGTCGTGCCGAATTTGACGTGATGTTTCCTGTATTTCCATGCTGCCGGCTAATATACGGCGTCCCGTGCATGCCGCTCCTGTTGTCTGGGTAATTGCCTGCTGAGCAAACGCGGTGCGTATCATCTCGATAGCCCGCCTGGTCTCTATCGCTTGAGGCGACTCTCTAAGTGGAATACGGTCGAGCGCTAAAGTTGTGGTGTACACGTTGTCCATGGGGTTATTGAAGTGACCCGGTGGGGTATGAAATCGTCATGGTGGTGGCACAGTATTGCCTCCGGTGGCCCCAGCAGGTAGCACAGGTGACCCGGCTGGCATATTAGTCGGCTGTCCCCCAAGTGTCGCATCTGCATACCCGGTTCCTTGATTCACAACCGGGATCGGCTGGTCTTGAGGCGTAATGAATAACGTGGCCGGCTGTAGATCTCCGCATGTTGCGGGTAGTCTTGTTTGATGCCTCTGATTATATACTCTAGTTGTTTGCGCTTGTATACGATCCTCTAATTCTTCCAACTGACGTTAGAGCACGGCCATCCTCTGCTTCTCACCTTCTACATCTCTCCTCTATTGTTCCAACGCTCGGTGGGCCACATCCAGGTCTCTGGCCCGTGCCGCCGCGTTTTTTGGTGTTATCACCGTTGCCAGCACTGTTGGATCCAATATCAAGTTGTTGCTGAACAGAGCCGGATACGGTGGGTGTGATGTTCCCGCACCGGCTGTTATGTTCATTCTGAATCCGAACATGTTCCTGAGATGAGCACTTTCTCCTATTTCGCTGGTAACGGATGCTTGCTCACCATCACCCGGGCTCCAGCCTGGTTTCCATTAATCGGAGCCGGTTGTTGGGCCAGCGCCTGCGCCGCACCAGCCGCGGCTACTAACACATCACCCTGATTGTGATTTATTGCAGGGGCTGTGTAGACCGCGACTCGGCGCGCAATGCCTGGTGAAGATTCATACTCTTCCTCCTTGCAGCTATCTTCTTCATACCGATCTTTGAGCAGGTGCAAGATAGATTCAGTATCGTCCTCTCCAGTCACCCAGGCACGCAGGGTCCATGCCGGCTCCTCCGGCTGTTCCCTCTTCGTGGTGGGTGCCTTCTCTGGTTCTGCTGTTCCTACTGACTCTTCCCTGTCCGATTGAACATAGGTGGCGTCCCCTGACACAGAATCGTACTCGTTATTGTCAGAAATCATACCAGATGCACGTACAAGGCCGACGAAGAGGTTGACCCGACCGATCGTGATGACGGATCTGGTTTCCAGCTGATCCGACTCTGGCCCCCAGCCAAAGTCGTCTACGATATTCTCTCCTTCAGGTTTGGTGATGATCTCGCTGATGACGAGGTTCTTCATGCTTTCAAGAGCTTCTCCCGTGATGTAAACACCTTTGGACGTAGGCCCCACGGTGGGCGCCAACTGTCGTGGAAAAGTCACGGCGGATGTTACCGGAGGTAACTTAGATTGGGGTGATTCGACTGTGTTGTTTGGGAGAGGGTTTAGCTCAGGTTGAGCATTAGCTGAAATCATAATAACTTGCGATCTAGAGGCTCGGGCTGCAATGTCGCCGAGACTCCAATCTAGGGTTACAAAGACTTGCTCCCGTCTAACTTGAATACTCGAATCCTGATGTTCTCTCTTGATCTTTCCTTATGCCCTAGAAGCCGGTTTATATAATACCCGGTTTCCTGGCTTTCCTTACAAGATACATCTAAAGTCCTATTCGAGGTCTGTACGTAACCCTAAATTACTTCCCGTGACCCCTCAATCTTGGACCCCAACGTTTACACCGCCTTTTAGGTCTTCTAGAACTTCTCCTTCCTTGGGCCGGGTTACCAATACAATCACTGGCCCATTAATAACACCCGGCCCAGTATCGCAGTAAAAGGTCTCGTGTAGATTCCCTCCTGCCGGGTCTCATCCCCATGCATGGGCCTGCCGGGTTATCGTCCCCCCAACATCACTCGCCGGAATCGCGCCCTGTGTTCAGCGGACTGGAGAAGAGCATAAGCTTGACGTTCGGGAGCCTCCACTTCCACGCCAACAAGGCGGGGTTCTCGCACTTGCCCGAGCAGATCGGTCTCGTCGAATTAGACTCCGAGTCTATCTCAAGCCCGGCGACCCTCGACTCGCCAACTCACGACACTGATCGCAACCTAGCGCCCTGTGGTCGATCCATCCGCCCTAGCATCCGCAACTTACACACTATCGCGGCTGAGGAACCCTCTCGGGTTGGCAGAAGCGGTCAGCTCACGCCTAGGACTAGCGAGCCATATCTGGCCCAGGTCTACAGGGCAGGGCCAACTGATCGACTCGCGGAAACGGAGGAAAACCTGAAGGAGCGAGAGCGCATCAAAGTCTCACGTGACGCTTGGGACAGAGCAAAGGAGGCCGTACACCTAGGCCAGCCAATCGCGGATGGAGCTCCACACGATGATCTAACCGCGGACCACTATCATATGACGCGAGCGGGTCGACTAATCAATGAAGCTCGTAAGAATTTGGAAATACGTAAGAAAGCAGCGGACGAGTCAACCGCGCGCCGTGCGGCCCTCTCTCACACTCTCTCGGTGGGAAACAATCCCTCGAAAAAAAAGTTACGTCTCGAGGACCGCCTCCATAGATCGCGAATCCCACAGCGGGATCATCAAGACACTCGAGACATCCCTCTTGCACGTCGACGACGACGGCAACATGCACCCGACCACTACTACCGCCGCAGTCTTGGCATCATCCACGTACCTACAGGCAAACCAACCGGGCGATAACGACCCCACGTGCAGAGCAATATAGAGAAGTACAGAAGGTGTTAGGCATGGCAGCTGCAAAAATCGCCGCCCAAGCTTGCCGGCACGCGAGAGGGCAGGAAACTGAAAAAACCCCTCGGAAGGATAAGGAAACACCCCGCCAACGCGGCAGCACGTCACCTCCAAGGAAGGAATCGCCTCGTCGCACCTGAGGAAAAGAAGCCCAGCGCTGTGACGATAGTCCAAGTAGCAGGGACGATAGCACGAGAGATCGTGATCGGAGTCCACGACGTCACAGCAGCTGCTAGCGACATGGCAACATGGATCCCCGGAAGAAAGATAATCGCGACATGTCTGAGTACGACGCGTGGAAAAACATCACGCAGAACAGAGTCAACAGGGCCCGATCAATCAGAAACCGCGCACGATCACTATCTGCATCTTCCGACGCGCAGGCCTGCGGTGCATTTTGCTTCACCCGCGACATCCGTGAGGCACCGATGCCCAAAAGGAACTCCTGAAGTACGACGGGTCGCTACGGCCTAAGTCTTGGATATCAGATTACCTCACGGCAGTAAAATGCCAACGTGGGAATAAAACAACGGCCATGCAGAACCTGAACCTACACCTCGTAGGTGTTGCACGCAGCTGGCTCAAAGGAAGACCAAAGGCGTGCTACAGGTCATGGGACGATCTAACCTACGACTTCCGCAAAAACTTCCAAGCGACATACAAAAGGCCCGCGTCTATAGAGGATCTACGAGCATGCAAACAGAAAAGTGGCGAGTCTTCTCGCGAATATATTCAGCGATGGACCACGCTCTGGAATACGGCGGGGAACATATCTGAAGAATTTACGGTCGAGGCTTTCACCAAAGGAGCTTCACACACCGCTTTCTGAGAAGAACTGGGACGAGCTGCGCCCAAAACTATCGGAGAATTGATGGCAATAGCCGACATATGGGCCAATGGTGAAGATTCCATGCGCAACGAGAAAGCATCCTCACCCACGCCTGAGGAAGATCGCCACGGTCGAAAGAAGAAAAGGAGACACTACGACCACGGCGATCAAGAAGAATTGGTGGCAGCAGAATTCACCAAAAATCGCGACAGCAGACCTCGTGGAAATCGCGAATGGAAGCCAAATCCAGATGACAAAACTCCCGAGGAATACCTTGACGGTTACTGCAGGCTACATCTATTCAGAGAGTAGCGCACAAGAAAGACCAAGGGAACTCACCTCCTCAAGGGATGCCGAAAATTTCAGGACATCCACGAGGCCTACACGAGGAAGAACAGAGCCGCGGTCAACCAAGGATACTCGCAACTCCGAGGGGTACAATAGCCGCCACAGGCCCTACCTCGACCAGGACATCAGAACGCGATATTGGCCGCATTACCAGCGCCACCCGCCGCAATCGAAGGAAACAACGGGTACCCGAACCCCCAGGGACTCATAGGAATGATACAGAAGGCCTGTCCCTCCCGAAAGGTCCAGAAGACAAACACACGCGAAGTGGTCATGGCAGTACAAGCTCCACCGTCCAAACCCGAATACTTGAAGATGGATGATCAGTCGATAGCTTTGTCTATAAAAGACCACCCCCCTCGGGTGTACCGACCAAGACACGCCGCGCTCGTCATTCAAGCGAAGATAGACAACTACGTACTCACGCGAGTATTCATGGACGGCGTTAGCGGGATAAACATCATTTACGTGGACAATGGTACCCTTGGTGATGCAAAGAAGTTCACCACAAAAATTTCGAGAAGCTTACCTCCAACAGGTCAAAAACAATTCCATGTACTCTCGGCAGACCGATGAGGCAAACTGTCCCCCAACCTTTTATTCAAAAAACAAAGACTTCACTGTAAAAACATTTAACCATAGAAAAGTAAACTTTACTTCATTTGTGGTGGCCTCAATGTGTAACTACTTGCATGTTTTCACAGGCCGACAGGACGGGATGCACATCTCTCCTCTGTGTGAACGACTAGTTAAAGGACCTGGCTAAAGGAAAGATCAACACACCTTTGAACCGCGGGTGTCCCACGGCATGCGTATGCCCGACGACGTGTCCAGGATGACGTTGAGTCGGGTGCTCCCAGGATGCGGTGGTTTGGATCCTCTGTTCTACCCCGCAATAAGAAGAGTTCGGACTTCGCCTCCATGAGCCAGCCGGTGGAGGGGACTAAGTCGAAGCCGGAGCACCGGGAAATGGACATGATACCCATCCACAACTGGCATCATATCCATCCAATCCTTTGATGAAGTTGGTCACCTTGTTGACCGGGGTTATGCGTAGCGTCCATGATGGTATTCTATTCATGGAGGAGAGGCTTCTCAAAGAAAATAAAATCAAACACTCCTGATTTTGCTCGCAAAGTTACCAGCTACATCGGGCTTGGTCACTACAGGCACCACAGACACGATCATCGTGAGATTTTATGAAATATTTCGGATGTTCCACATGTAAGTGCTCCAGTCCTCAATCGTCCGACTCATTGCAGTCAGTTTGGCGCAACAGACATCCCTAGAGAATTTCAAGAGCATCGCGATAATGGACCCCTACTGCACGGAAGCCATGTACTTGAACAACCCACGGTACATCGAAGAGATCTTGTTGTCGAACCATATATCCAAGAGGATTGTTCCCCTGCCGTAATTTCCCGAGTAAGTCATTCGCTAGCCGCAATAACATTATATCCACTGATTTCCCATCGTTATTTTTGCGCATGTACAATTAATAGTAGTTATAAATTTTAAGGATTATATATCGACTCTTTGAACTATTTAGCGCATAAATAAATACGACACTCTCATCATGTTGTTCCCAAAGGACTCGTTTGCCCTCTATCTCTACTCCGGGACTAAATAGAAGGAGAAAAACTACTCCCTCATTAAGGTTGTTCTCGATGATGCTATGAACGGCTACGTCACGAATGAAGGTTGGGTTGACAGACCACACCAATTTCATGCAAAATATGTATTCGGACACATGATGTACTTCCCCTGCCCCAAGAAGGCTTCATGAGGTCAGATGCAGGCATGGTACCTCGTCCAACACATGCTGGAGGTCCTGAAGGCACAACAAAATCTAAAGTTTCCGGCTGCTATAGACAAGTGGTGTCGTGGAATCGCGGATTGGCCTGATGCTGAAATTGGACAGAACTTCGGTCGCATCCAGCACAGGATCACGAGAATCATCTACAAGAATGTCATAAGTGCAGACGGGTCTATTTTAGCGGCTCGCGGGGCCCACCACGTAACGATGATCTGCTAGAGCGTTCACTACACCTGGGTGACAGAGACCATTCAACTCGTTAGAAGGTGCTCTCCCGTTCCTGCCGATGCCGATGAAGAACATGACGACTAGGAAATGATTGAAAGTGTGTACTCTATTTGGTACGAATTGTGCTCCTAAGAAATTTTGCTTTTCTTTGCCTAATAGTTTTATATTGGTCTACATAGATGACGAAGTGGAGATGACAAGGTCTACCGAGTAAAAGATTGCAAAGCGGAGACGCGCAGAAGCTAACTTGGAAGACCATCACCATGTTTCCTAATCGTCGACATGTTGAGATTCTATCTTTGTGTGCATGTGATCGTTAAACTTAGATGACTATTTTTGGTTTGGAAACTTGTGACCTAAACATGTTATCGAGATGGATGTCTATTCATGCATGCATGTATATGAATGAAACTTATTTTGGTGATCACTCTCGTGTCTCTATGATCCAAAATTTAAAGTGATTTTCTATGTGCAAAACGAAAATACCGATGTATGTACGAAAATACCCAAAAATAAAAATTATACAACGCTAGCGAACTTAAGGCTGGCGAAGCCACTTACCACTGCCGAACATAGCGCTGGAAAACAGACTCATGTTCGACAGCGGTATCTCTTACTACCGCTAGCGAAGAGCTGTTCGCCAGTGATAAACAGCTACCACGGGCGAGTTACAGTTGGTGAACAGCGCTTCACGAGCGGTAGAAAAAATTTGTTCGTCACTGATAACCATTTTCTACTAGTGAGCATGGTCATTTTACTATGTATATTCACTCGTAACACAATATTTTTTTTAGTTTAGCTCGATTGTCCTTGAGAAGTACAACTAATTCAATGTCACATATTTAATGCCTTCATTTCCTCCGAGTTTATATCTGCCACATTGTCATCCATGTTTCTCATGTGTTCCTATAGCAGTAGTAGAATCATAGCTTGGAGATATTAGTGTCACTAATACAAAAGGAATACGTATAGTGTAGAAAAAGTATAGGCTTCCGGCGGAAAAATGTATTGTGAACTACGTGGCACATTTTATAAAATTGAGGCATTGAACCTCATAGTACCAATATTATCCGAGTTAGTGGTTTAGTTTTCTCCACCATCCCCTTGAAAGTTTGAGCGACTTGTTAGCACGCCATAGTCGTTGGTCGATAATGTAGAAGTGCGTGAATCATTAACATCAAATGATGCTTCGATCAGTTTTGAATGTTCTCGGAATTAGGGGTACCAGAAATGTGACCTGGATCATGGGGATACCGTCATGCAGGAGACCGCAACTTCATGAAAGACATTAAGGCATGCATGAATAGAGCCGTAATCCATGTTTGTAATGACCGGCCATGAAAAGCACACAAAGAGGGTAGATTCAATATTCACGCATAGATATTCTAGTAGCGAGACATAGAATAATTAAGAAAATAATAGCTATGTTGATCAATGATAGGCATATAAGATCGTCCTGCGTGTCAAGACTGTAAGTGTGGCCTTTTAATGTTTTTGCTTCGAGAAAGCTCATAATTTTCCTAGAATTCTCTATCATACCTTATGTGTGCGTGTTTTTTTCACTAATTCAAGATACGCCCTTACAATTGGAGTTCAATGCTCGATGGAGAGTAAATAAGCTAAGGAGCACACGTCAGCATTGCGATAAAAAATGGGGATATTTTTTGGAGCAACATCCACTGACATTCTACGGGACAAATATAAACATATGAGCGGTCATGTCCTCCTCTCTCTTAATACCTTGAAGATGCTAGATGGGTTTGTGGAAAAGAGGATTACTTGCAACATGATACTAGCAAAATTATAAACAGAACAAGAATCCTTATACATTGTGAAATTTTCATCACAAGTACATGGCAGCGCACTCACAACATGCGGTTATCCTGGTGTGATCACAAACATTTCAACTAGAGGCTATATAAACCTCATCACACACTAGTGGAAACAACCCCTTTCGTCCAGGGGGCCAGGGGGCATCTGTCCCGGTCGCACAAAAACCCGGGACAAATGCTATGCATTGGTCCCGGTTCGGTTGCCCGAGGCAGCAGAAACCACCTGGGGGCATCTGTCCCGGTTCGTGGGGAGGCATTGGTCCCGGTTTGTGGCACGACCCGGGACCAATACCTAGCCACATGCCACGTGGCACGCGCATGGGCATTGGTCCCGGTTTGTGGCACGAACCGGGACCAATACCTAGCCACAGACCCACAAATAGTCTTTTTATCCACCCCATTCAACCAATTTCCAAACGCATTTGTAATATTGGTTGAAGATATTTTCTCTCCAAGAAATACAAGCTAAACCTAAGTAGAAGACCTCTGCTGGTGGTAGAAGAAGCTGCGCTTAATGTCCGGCCACGATATTCGTCTCCGTTGCACAACTCCCAACAAAAAACAGCATTCACATTAGGCGGCTGCGTTAATGTCCAACCACTCTCTACCCTCCTCTTTTTGAAGGTCGACCGCCCACACATTTCAGAAACGAAGCGCCAGTCCATCTTCCTATTGCCGCTCGGCGACTCGCACATGCCGGCGGCCACATGAGGTCAGGCATCGACGCCGCAAAGTATGCATTCACATTAATTAGGAGGGGGACATGCATTTCGATAGATAAACAAGGCACAGTACACATAATGGCAAGATTGGATCTAAATCTAAACGGAGAGCATAGATCTAAATAAACAAGGCAGTACATAATGGCAAAAGTGCATCGATCTACTAGTCATACTCCTGGCTAGGCCTATAGTACATGTACTGGTAGTCGTCGTAGTCGCCGCCGCCGTCGTTTGTCACTATCGTCTGACGGTGCTCTGCACTCCCTCGGAGGATCACGACTCCAGGACTGGGCCTGAGGGTAGCGCAGGCGGGGGATATCGCCGGCCCTGATGTAGTCCATGACGCTCTGTAGAGTCCGGCCGGACCACCATAGCCGACGACCGGCCTCGTGAAAGTTCCCAGGAGGCAGACCGTCCTCCTCATACCTGGCGAGCGCCCTCTCACGCCGATTGATGAAGAAGGCATCCCAAGTATGCTGGTTATCGGGATGCCAACTGGGATTCCTCCGCTGCTCCGGCGTGAGCTCGTGGTAGTAGTGGTTCGTGATGGCCGCCCGACGCGCCACACCTTGAGGAAGAGGAGGGACCGGCACTCCTCCGGCGCTCAGCATCCAACCGGCGGGAACGTTGTAGCCGCACGGGCAGGGGTAGTTCGAGGCGGAAAGTGCCTCCGCCTGGATGAATGTTAGAGTGGGTACGGTAGAAGCCATGAGAGAGTGGTGAGTTTGTATGTGTTTATGCTAATGGTGTGGCAATGCATACATATATATAGCGAGAAGAAAACATCCCTTTAGTTCCGGTTGGGGACACCAACCGGGACTAAATGGGTTAGGGTTTCATTGGGAAACGGATCATCCCTTTAGTCCCGGTTGGGGAAACCAACCGGGACTAAATGGGAATTAGGGTTTCGTTTGGACCAATCAGATAGAATCACACGGATCGTGTGTTTCTTTCAAGCGCTCGTGAGTCGTTGGATCCGGGTGTGTTTTTTTCGAGCTGTTGTGAGCCGTTCGATCAGGGCTACGGTGTGTTTCTTTCGAGCTGCTGTGAGCCGTTGGATGAGGTGGTGTTTCTTAACCGTTGGATCAAAACCCTAGCTCAACACTTTTTGAGCCAGAGGACCCTATATATAGCCCAGCTTCATACACCGGTCAGTTCATCTCTCAAATACAAAACATCCGGATTCGCCATCATACGTCCAACCGTGCATTTGGTATGCATATATGCACCCAGTAGCCACGGTTGGGCTGTGTGATGGCGATACCGTTTGTTTTGTTCTACACCCCCTTTAAGGTTTGATACATCATATATTCAGTTCATCGAGCAAATACAAAACATCCGGATTCGACATCATACGTCCTGCCGTGCATTTGGGTCAGTGTTTAACACATTCTTCCCCCTTTAACACATTCATCCATGCATGCTTGGGTCAGTGTTCACTTTGAGCTCGGGTGGTAATGTGCACGGGAACATCACCACCAGCTTCCGCGGCGTCCCGCAAGATGAAAAAAAAAATTATTATTCATCTGCTAGATAAAACAACTTCCATATTTGCCAATAACCACTTTTTTTTTTGGAGTAGACTTCTATATATACATTCAGATTTTCGTTTGCTCGGACTGGTTCACCGTCAGGTAGTGAGAAGTAATGAAGCTCGATCTTTTTCCATTGCCCAGCGCCATATTTCTCAACACCCTTGGCTAGCTTAATCACTTCGTCCTATGTCCAGTGCTTGTCATCTTTCCTATATTGACCTCCCAGCCGAAGGCACATTCTGTAAGTATCGCCATGGCTTGGGCTCTTCCATGAAGTGGTAATTTTCGACCTGTAGAATACAAATGAAGTATCGGTTGATATTATGTTTCTGATGACGATTGTGCAGATGGTTGGATGGTTTATAGGAGTTTCGTGCATTACAGATCCTAATACACCGGTTTGTAAATGCATGGTGGCTACCAGCATAAGGGAGATAGTTGATCAAGGAAGAAAAATGGTAATAGTTTTATATTTCTTATTATTACCTGGCTAGGAAGAGGAATAGTAGATGGAGGCCAATCAAGAGGATCAGCCAGTATGTTTGCCCAAATCTGAGCTTCATCCGCTGGCTTCAATGTCACATATTTAATGCCTTCATTTCCTCCGAGTTTATATCTGCCACATTGTCATCCATGTTTCTCATGCGTTCCTATAGCAGTAGTAGAATCATAGCTTGGAGATATTAGTGTCACTAATACAAAAGGAATACGTATAGTGTAGAAAAAGTATAGGCTTCCGGCGGAAAAATGTATTGTGAACTACGTGGCACATTTTATAAAATTGAGGCATTGAACCTCATAGTACCAATATTATCCGAGTTAGTGGTTTAGTTTTCTCCACCATCCCCTTGAAAGTTTGAGCGACTTGTTAGCACGCCATAGTCGTTGGTCGATAATGTAGAAGTGCGTGAATCATTAACATCAAATGATGCTTCGATCAGTTTTGAATGTTCTCGGAATTAGGGGTACCAGAAATGTGACCTGGATCATGGGGATACCGTCATGCAGGAGACCGCAACTTCATGAAAGACATTAAGGCATGCATGAATAGAGCCGTAATCCATGTTTGTAATGACCGGCCATGAAAAGCACACAAAGAGGGTAGATTCAATATTCACGCATAGATATTCTAGTAGCGAGACATAGAATAATTAAGAAAATAATAGCTATGTTGATCAATGATAGGCATATAAGATCGTCCTGCGTGTCAAGACTGTAAGTGTGGCCTTTTAATGTTTTTGCTTCGAGAAAGCTCATAATTTTCCTAGAATTCTCTATCATACCTTATGTGTGCGTGTTTTTTTCACTAATTCAAGATACGCCCTTACAATTGGAGTTCAATGCTCGATGGAGAGTAAATAAGCTAAGGAGCACACGTCAGCATTGCGATAAAAAATGGGGATATTTTTTGGAGCAACATCCACTGACATTCTACGGGACAAATATAAACATATGAGCGGTCATGTCCTCCTCTCTCTTAATACCTTGAAGATGCTAGATGGGTTTGTGGAAAAGAGGATTACTTGCAACATGATACTAGCAAAATTATAAACAGAACAAGAATCCTTATACATTGTGAAATTTTCATCACAAGTACATGGCAGCGCACTCACAACATGCGGTTATCCTGGTGTGATCACAAACATTTCAACTAGAGGCTATATAAACCTCATCACACACTAGTGGAAACAACCCCTTTCGTCCAGGGGGCCAGGGGGCATCTGTCCCGGTCGCACAAAAACCCGGGACAAATGCTATGCATTGGTCCCGGTTCGGTTGCCCGAGGCAGCAGAAACCACCTGGGGGCATCTGTCCCGGTTCGTGGGGAGGCATTGGTCCCGGTTTGTGGCACGACCCGGGACCAATACCTAGCCACAGGCCACGTGGCACGCGCATGGGCATTGGTCCCGGTTTGTGGCACGAACCGGGACCAATACCTAGCCACAGACCCACAAATAGTCTTTTTATCCACCCCATTCAACCAATTTCCAAACGCATTTGTAATATTGGTTGAAGATATTTTCTCTCCAAAATCAGAAATACAAGCTAAACCTAAGTAGAAGACCTCTGCTGGTGGTAGAAGAAGCTGCGCTTAATGTCCGGCCACGATATTCGTCTCCGTTGCACAACTCCCAACAAAAAACAGCATTCACATTAGGCGGCTGCGTTAATGTCCAACCACTCTCTACCCTCCTCTTTTTGAAGGTCGACCGCCCACACATTTCAGAAACGAAGCGCCAGTCCATCTTCCTATTGCCGCTCGGCGACTCGCACATGCCGGCGGCCACATGAGGTCAGGCATCGACGCCGCAAAGTATGCATTCACATTAATTAGGAGGGGGACATGCATTTCGATAGATAAACAAGGCACAGTACACATAATGGCAAGATTGGATCTAAATCTAAACGGAGAGCATAGATCTAAATAAACAAGGCAGTACATAATGGCAAAAGTGCATCGATCTACTAGTCATACTCCTGGCTAGGCCTATAGTACATGTACTCGTAGTCGTCGTAGTCGCCGCCGCCGTCGTCGTCACTATCGTCTGACGGTGCTCTGCACTCCCTCGGAGGATCACGACTCCAGGACTGGGCCTGAGGGTAGCGCAGGCGGGGGATATCGCCGGCCCTGATGTAGTCCATGACGCTCTGTAGAGTCCGGCCGGACCACCATAGCCGACGACCGGCCTCGTGAAAGTTCCCAGGAGGCAGACCGTCCTCCTCATACCTGGCGAGCGCCCTCTCACGCCGATTGATGAAGAAGGCATCCCAAGTATGCTGGTTATCGGGATGCCAACTGGGATTCCTCCGCTGCTCCGGCGTGAGCTCGTGGTAGTAGTGGTTCGTGATGGCCGCCCGACGCGCCACACCTTGAGGAAGAGGAGGGACCGGCACTCCTCCGGCGCTCAGCATCCAACCGGCGGGAACGTTGTAGCCGCACGGGCAGGGGTAGTTCGAGGCGGAAAGTGCCTCCGCCTGGATGAATGTTAGAGTGGGTACGGTAGAAGCCATGAGAGAGTGGTGAGTTTGTATGTGTTTATGCTAATGGTGTGGCAATGCATACATATATATAGCGAGAAGAAAACATCCCTTTAGTTCCGGTTGGGGACACCAACCGGGACTAAATGGGTTAGGGTTTCATTGGGAAACGGATCATCCCTTTAGTCCCGGTTGGGGAAACCAACCGGGACTAAATGGGAATTAGGGTTTCGTTTGGACCAATCAGATAGAATCACACGGATCGTGTGTTTCTTTCAAGCGCTCGTGAGTCGTTGGATCCAGGTGTGTTTTTTTCGAGCTGTTGTGAGCCGTTCGATCAGGGCTACGGTGTGTTTCTTTCGAGCTGCTGTGAGCCGTTGGATGAGGTGGTGTTTCTTAACCGTTGGATCAAAACCCTAGCTCAACACTTTTTGAGCCAGAGGACCCTATATATAGCCCAGCTTCATACACCGGTCAGTTCATCTCTCAAATACAAAACATCCGGATTCGCCATCATACGTCCAACCGTGCATTTGGTATGCATATATGCACCCAGTAGCCACGGTTGGGCTGTGTGATGGCGATACCGTTTGTTTTGTTCTACACCCCCTTTAAGGTTTGATACATCATATATTCAGTTCATCGAGCAAATACAAAACATCCGGATTCGACATCATACGTCCTGCCGTGCATTTGGGTCAGTGTTTAACACATTCTTCCCCCTTTAACACATTCATCCATGCATGCTTGGGTCAGTGTTCACTTTGAGCTCGGGTGGTAATGTGCACGGGAACATCACCACCAGCTTCCGCGGCGTCCCGCAAGATGAAAAAAAAAAATTATTATTCATCTGCTAGATAAAACAACTTCCATATTTGCCAATAACCACTTTTTTTTTTGGAGTAGACTTCTATATATACATTCAGATTTTCGTTTGCTCGGACTGGTTCACCGTCAGGTAGTGAGAAGTAATGAAGCTCGATCTTTTTCCATTGCCCAGCGCCATATTTCTCAACACCCTTGGCTAGCTTAATCACTTCGTCCTATGTCCAGTGCTTGTCATCTTTCCTATATTGACCTCCCAGCCGAAGGCACATTCTGTAAGTATCGCCATGGCTTGGGCTCTTCCATGAAGTGGTAATTTTCGACCTGTAGAATACAAATGAAGTATCGGTTGATATTATGTTTCTGATGACGATTGTGCAGATGGTTGGATGGTTTATAGGAGTTTCGTGCATTACAGATCCTAATACACCGGTTTGTAAATGCATGGTGGCTACCAGCATAAGGGAGATAGTTGATCAAGGAAGAAAAATGGTAATAGTTTTATATTTCTTATTATTACCTGGCTAGGAAGAGGAATAGTAGATGGAGGCCAATCAAGAGGATCAGCCAGTATGTTTGCCCAAATCTGAGCTTCATCCGCTGGCTTCATTGTATGCTTGGCTCAGTGAGGAGCTACCACCTGTTCAATGAATGTGCAAAACTGAGTGCAGGGCTAAAATAAGTGTTCTGTATTCATTCGACAATACACACGACAGTACATGGTAAATCTTAAATATATGTGCAGATACAGTATATGGTATTAGCACTATGATAAATATGGCGTCATTAAGGATACATAATGCATGCTTGGGTCAGTGTTCACTTTGAGCTCGGGTAGTAATGTGCACGGGAACATCACCACCGGCTTCCGCGGCGTCCGAGCACGGCAGAACAGAATGTTTACCGCATCCCCCTCGGTATTCGTTTGTTTTCTCTTTTTAATAAAAGAATTTGTATTCCGGCGACACTGCGGCGCGCTAGCGCGTCTGTTTTCTGTTTAATGTAATTATTACTAATTTTAAAACAATATAAGATATTTATATTTAAATTAAGTGTAAATAGTGAAATAGTTAATAGTTTGAATAGTTAGAATAATTATTTAGGTAAACAGAAAACGGATTTGAATTATTTACGCAATTTCAAACAATTTTAATGTTGTAATTTTTTCGTAATTTGAAAGTATGTAGAAGTTATTCACTTACATATTTAAGATATTCAAAATTTGGCGCTAAAACAATTGGCGCGCCGGCCCACTGGTTCTGGCGCGGGCGACCAGCCGGGCGTTTCGTCCCCGTTGTTGCCACCAACCGGGACGGAAGGGTCTTTCGTCCCGGTTGTTGCCACCAACCGGGACGGAAGGGTCTTTCGTCCCGGTTGTTGCCACCAACCGGGACGGAAGGGTCATAGGATATAAACACGTCACCGCTCCCCTCAGTTCCAGACCGCGCGCAGGGACGAAATCGACGCCGCCAGGCTGCCCATTTTTTCCGTCCCCCCGCGCCGCCCCTCACGCCGTCGGCATCCGCGCCGCCCCCCTCGCCCCGTCGGCATCCTCCTCTATGGCGTCGCTCCCGACTCCGTCGAGCGCACCCACCCCCCCTACGCGCCCTCTCCTGTTCGCCTCGGCCGCGCGCCGCCCTCTAGGTCCCGTCGCTGCCCCGCGCCGCTGCCCCGCACCGCCCCTCGATCCCGTCGCTGCCCCGCGCCGCCCCTCGATCCCGTCGCTGCCCCGCGCCATCCTCCACCGCCCCCGGCCCGCCGCTGCCCCGCGCCGCTGCCCCAAGAGGAGGTAAAAGGCCTGCCTCCATCTCGCCCTAATCTGGGGCCTTTTTTGTTTTTCTTCCTTTTTTTTACTTAATTACTGTTTTTTATTATTGTTAGAATTATTAGTTTACAAATGTTAGAAATTTTAGTTTATGAATGTTAGAAATTTTAGATTAGACTTATTTACTTTAAATTTGTTTAGAATTGATATAAAAAATTTAAGAATGTTAGAGCATGTCTAACAGACCCCCTATATATATGGCCCAAAACCCGTATAATAACCGCTGATATACGGGTTTGTGCTATACCCGGCCATCTAGCAGACCCCGTAAATGGACCACCCCGAACGATTTTTTACAAGTTTGGGTAGGGGGCGGCCCGTCGACCCCTACATGTGCGGGTCGGGAGGGGATATAGAGGGCCAACCCTCTAGCTCGTGCGAGCTAGGGCGCGCTGAAGATCTTTTGAGAGTATGGACAGAGTTTACTTTGTCTAGAAATAACAACAGCAATTAAAATTAAGATATGAAGAGGCATCCCTGATGCCCCTGTTAGAAGAGAGCAAATCAACACTAAAATGAAGAAAACAGATATTGCTGCTGTATGAATGTGTTGAAGAAGCAAAGACAGGACCAAAGTTACCAAATTTGCTGGTAACCTTTGGTCCCGTCTTTGCTTCTTCAACACATTCATACATCAGCAATATCTGTTTTCTTCGTTTTAGTGTTGCTTTGCTCTCCTCTAACACGGGCATTAGGGATGCTTTCCGGATATCACTACATACGCAGTGAATAATTCTAATTGGCATAATATATGATCCATCGCACAGGATGTATCCAATATGAGCAATCCTTGCGAATGCTGCCAAAGCAAGCTTAGGTTCATAAGACAGATTAATGGCAATTTCATGCATAGCCTGGTGAGTTACTAAAATCTTCTTTTTTGGGGTTTCCTTAAGTTTGTCCGAGTATTTTCACTGCCTCATTCTCTTTTGTTTTTCACCTGTTCCTGCCTGCTATACAAGTCATACCAGAGTGGTTTCTGAACTATTTTGGAGGAAAGATACCAGGAACTGTCAAATTACAAGCCCCTAATGGTATTGCATTTGATGTTGGAGAGTTATGGAGAACATGAACAGAACAATCCTCAAGTATGGGTTCCGCCCACCCATACTTGAGGATTGTTCTATTCATGTTCTCCATAACTCCAACATCAAATGCAATACCATTAGGGGCTTGTAATTTGACAGTTCATGGTATCTTTCCTCCAAAATAGTTCAGAAACCACTCTGGTATGACCTGTAGCACGCAGGAACAGGTGAAAAACAAAAGAGAATGAGGCAGTGAAAATACTCGGACAAACTTGAGGAAACCCCAAAAAAGAAGATTTTATAGTAACTCACCAGGCTATGCATGAAAATGTCCAAAACCCTGTTTTGTGAGGGGCCAAAAGCTCGTGCGAGCTAGCAGACCCCCTACCCCCACCCCGTAAAACAGACTATTCTGTTTTACGGGGTGGGAGTAGGGGGTCTGCTAGCTCGCACGAGTTTTTGGCCGGCGAAATGCGTATACAGGGCCCTCTACACGCGTCTTAGGGGGCGAAAACATAAGGGGTCTGTTAGACATGCTCTTAGGGGGCGAAAACATAAGGGGTCCGTTAGACATGCTCTTAGAAATTTAAGAATGCTAGAAATGTTATCGTATGTTTAAATATTATTATGCATAAGCAATTTTAATGAATTGGATCTGAAATATATACTTACTCTTTTTGTATAGTATGGAGCCAAGAGACGAAGATGCCGAAAATATGATCGAGGGTTTAATCCGCGGGCCCGACGTAGAGCCCGATGTGAGCCAGTGGATGAACGACTCCGGTGAGGGAGATCCGGTGCTCACCCAGGGAGACGACTGTCGAGACATCGTAGTAGTTTTCATAGACTGGGGTGCCATGAGACTACGGTAGAGACGTGGGGTAACGGGATAGCGTAGTGACACAGAACACGGGATTTACCCAGGTTCGGTACGTCGCGACAGTACGGCGTACCTACTCCTGCACTTCTCACTATGTGGGACTAAAGCCCGTATAATAAGGTTACAATGTAAGAGAATAGATCCAGCTACTCGTCGAGGATGAACTTCCCGGCGAGTTGCGTAAGGCTTGAGCTTGAACCTAGAACCTTGGAACTAAAGGAACTTATGAAATCTATCTCCCGTCCGGCTTTATATAATAGCCGGATTAGGGCTTACAGAACCAGAAACCTAGAAGACTACGTTTTACTTGTAACTTGGAAAGTAAGGAATCCGTCTTCTCCTCCAAGCCAGATCACGCGGGCCGTGATCCGGGTTCTTCTAGAATCCGGCTTCTGCGCGTCGGACTACTGGGCCGCCCAATGGACCTAAGCCCATTACCATGTAGGCCACCCTGGTAGTCCGGCTCTTTTGTCTATCATCTTCTATACCCCTATTCAGTATATATCCGACAGTAGCCCCCAGGAAGGATCAAAACTCTGAAACTCCGCCTTTCGTCAAATACATTTTGTCCGGGAAAACTTGATTCAGCAGTCTTGATTCTTTCTTCTTTCCTTTTGAAGGAGATGGTAACATAAAACTCGGAACTATGAAAATCCGGCTTTTCTTCTCGCGCTCCTTCGCGGAAAAGGAACTCGTGACATCAGCGCCTCAATCACGCTGACGCAAGCGCCGCTTGGTTTCACGCGGGAAACCCTGCAACGTATCTCTGACAGATTCTCATGAGAAACGAGGAGATAGCCATCATTCCTCTGTCGTTCCGTTTCCCGGATTTTCCGGCAAGCGACAAGCGTCGAACATCCAACGGTCAAAAGAGCCGTTGGCGCGTATCTAGAGGTTTTCAGGCTATAAATAGCCGTCCTCGTCGTCATCGGAAATCTTTCCTCACTCCACACTGCCCACGCCATTGACGCAAACGCGAGCATGAGAGCAAGAACGAGACCTTGCCCCGACGAGCCCTTTGCACGCCGGAGCGTTCACTCGCCACCGAAAAAGATGGCCTCTCCGTCGTCCTCACCGGCTTGCGCCTCCATCGATGAGCTTTTGGGCGACCTAGATCCACAGCTGGGGTCGCCCAAGCATGCCGGCGGCGGGCCGGAAAAGACCACTGCATCCGCGGCGGGCGAAGGAAACGCTTCCGCCGCCGCGGACGTAGCGGGCCCAAGCGCCATGACAACCCCGCCGTTCGCACCGGAAACGGCGGAGGAGAAAATCGAGCTCCTTGGCGAGAAACTTGCCGCCGCGAAGGCCGCCGCCGCCGCCACCGCCGGAGCAGAAGAGGAAGAGGAAACTGCAGGCAACTGGAGTGCCTGCAGTATTCCCCCGGCTCTCCTTCCCAACTTGGAGAAGGAGGGTTTGGTGCTAAAAAAGAAATGGCGGCTCCCGGAAGAGGAGACTGAACCCATGCCACAAGAGGGCGAAAGGGTGCTTCTTGCCTCCCACCTTCTACGAGGTATGGGACTGCCACCTTCCTCTTTCTTCCTCCAGGTTCTGTCACACTACAGCATCCAACCTCATAACCTTCCTCCCAATTCTATTCTGTACATGGCCGGCTTCCCGGCCTTGTTCGAAGGTTACCTAGGAATAGAGCCTAGGTTAGATTTTTGGCTGTATTGCTTTGGGGTGAAGCGTAACTCTTCGGAGGGCGCACTCCCAAATTGCGGGACCATTTCCTTTACTCTCCGGAGATTCCGAGAGGATTGGTTCCCCAATATCAAAACCTCAGAATCCGTCAAATTTTGGACGGGTTCTTTTTTCTATCATCCCGACGTGCCTTTTCCTAAAAAGGCCGTCGGGGTTCCACCTTTTGTGAACTCCGCCGCTGTTCCCCAGGATAACTGGGTGACAGAGGCCGTCCATGTTCTGCCTCCAGATCTGCTAAGGATCAAGAGGCGCATCGCCAAGCTCACCTCCTCCAAACCTCCTTTGACCGGTATGGACACGGTCTTTTGCTGGCTGGATAGGCGGATTCAGCCATTAGCAAACCACGGAGGCCGTCTCCTGTGTGAATACACGGGAGCCAAGGATCCAATGCGGACAACCGACAAGGATTGGCCCGCAAAAGAGCTTAGGCGGCGCATCAATCAGTTGGTCGCATCGCGCGACCAATACACGGAGAGTCGGCCAATGTACACGGCCGACAACCCAGCTCCTAAGGTAATTTTTCCGTTATTTGGGTATAATCTCACTTCCTGGATAATCTACCTTTTGAATCTCATTGGTTTTTCCAACAGCTTGTGGATCTTCCAGACTCGGAGTTAGCCTCCGAAGCCGAGCTGGATGCGCTGCGCACCGCCGCTACGGGTGGGCGCAAACGCAAGAAGATAATTTCTTCGGATGAAATTATCGACCTTGACGGAATCCCCGTCGCCACTTCCAGGTTATTTTCTTCTGGGTTTTTTCTTTTATGGGATCTTTTTCGTCCATCTTCGGTGTTTTAACCTTTTCCGGGTTTTTGGTTTTTAGCCTACCCCCCTCCAACTTGAAGCCGAGAAAGTTGAAGAAACTCAGAGCTTCTTCCAACCGAGGCAGCCAACCATCTCCCGCCGTCGCCCCGGACACGCCGCAGACAATGGCGGAAGAGCCTACTGCAACCACCACCACCAAGCCCCCAGAGCCCAGCCAGCCCGTTGTGTCCGAGTCGGACACGAGGGAAAGGGCTGCTCCAGAGGTGGGGAAATCTTCTCGGACTTTCGACGAGGAAATCCCCACCTTTGACAAGGATTTTAAGGCTATAAATGACGGCTTGGACGCAGCCGGAAATCACTTCGCAGAATATGCGAAAGAATTCCAAGAAAACTTAGCAGGTTTGCAGCGCATGAGCCAGGTATGTAACTCTAGCCCCCAAGCATTAAACAAAATGCATGCTTTTTTGCTTTGATGTTTTTTGTTAACCATACTTTTCCTTGCTGTGTTTCAGCAAACCTCCGAGGCCATAAACCTGGAAGTTTTCAGGAAGCTCACCATCAAGAATAAAGAAGTTCGAAGTCTTCTTTCTATTCTTGAGGAGAAAGAGGCGGAGCTGGAATCATCTCAGCTCGCTTTGACAGAAACGAAAGGTAAGCTTTTTTCGTTTTGAAATTTCTGATTTAAGACTTTGTCTAAGTGTTTTCCCGAGGAAATTGATCAACTCGGATTTTCCCTTGCTTTTCAGCTGCCTTAGCTTAGGCTAAACAAGCAGCGGAAGATTCTGGCAACGCCGAAATTCTCCGCAATGAGAACATTGAGCTTCACAAGAATCTTGTGAAAGCTCAGCAAGACCTGGAAGCCAGCAACCTGGCTCTTGGAATGGCTAATTCCAGGGCTTCCGAACAGGCGGAGAAAGACAAATCCACCATTCAGGATTTGACTGAAGCTCTGAACCTTCGCCTGGAGGAAGTTTCCGAGATCGACAAGCTCATCGGTAAATTTCTTACCCTTTTCCTCATCTTTCCATGTTTTGCTTTCTCTGTTTGTCTGCTTAACCTTTTTGTATGTTTTATTGGATCAAACAGGAGACACCCCAGATGGCACTCGGGCTGCAGGCATCCGAGCTTTCGGGGAGACATGGAATTTGGTGAAGGCTGCTGCAACGCAGCTAGTAGGCAAGTTTCTTCCCGAAAAATCTGGGGAATGCTCGGAGGTTGAAAAACTTCCGGGTATCATCATGGAGGTGGCGGAGTCCAAGGAGTCTATTCTCCGCTCCGCTGCACGGGGTGGTGCGCGCATGGCCTTAGGCCTTATGCGCATGCACTATCCTAGTGCCAAATCCTGGCGTGTGGCCACCGGTGTCCCTCAGGGATACATGGATGCGCAACGATCCACCATTTTTGGTGAAGTTAAGGGCCACGCCACCCAGATTGCCGCCATGGTAAATGTCGCCGTCAACTATCCAGAAGAGGAAGCTCCTCCAATCCCCGATGAAGAAAGCAGCGAGGAGGAGTCGGATTCTTGAAGGGTTACCTGGAACCTGGATAAAAAATTAGACAATAGGAGCATTACTGTTCTTTCATTTGTAATCCAAAATGTAATGCTTCTTATGTATTAATGAAAATTCCGCCTTTTGCAGTTTAAACTATGAAATTACTTTGCAAGTTGTTTGTATTTTACCATTCCTTTATCTTCTAAGTTCTCTGGTGTATATGCTTTAACTGTCCTTAGTGTTTGAAATGGCTCAAATAGCATTATGAATCGTTATGCCGAGTAACTGGGGACGAACCAAGCAGTTTTGAAACTCGAAAACATGAATCATGCTAAAGGCATTTTTACTAACTAGTTCCAGTAACCCAGCATACGCACGATCAGATAAGACTTAGAGAAACAAGGAAAGTTTTAAGTGAAACTTGGGCACGCAGGCAATTCAAGTTTCCTTTAGCCGTTAAAAGGCTGAAAAATCATTCAGTTATGTAACGCCGAGTACGCAAGCACAATTCGGGTTAACATTGAGAAATTTGTAAGATCATTGGGACATAGATGAGGCGGAAACACTTTGCACTTATAAGAAATATGGATGACAGCATTCCGACAACTTTATTTCATGATCCCAAAAGATGTTTACATAGATTTGAACTAAGTACAGAAGGGGACATAACTTGCTAGACGTTCCCAAGCTTCCGCAATCCACTTGACCTTGTCGAACTTCTCCAGCAGTTTGTGAAATGGTAAGGTTTTAGCCCCCAGCCAACTAAGAAATCTTTTTATGGCTGTGGCGGAACCCGGCAATTCTGGGACATCTTTTTCACATGTAAGTTCTGAGATGTTCGAGATTGCCTTAATCTTTTCCGGGTTAACTTCTATTCCTCTATGAGAAACGATGAAACCCAGAAGTTCACTTGAGGGAACCCCGAATACGCACTTAGATGGATTCAACTTCATCTGGTAGGTGCGTAAGTTCACGAAAGTTTCTCGCAAATCCTCAAGGAGTGTATCTTTTTCCTTGGTTACGACAGCAATATCGTCCACGTAAACATGGACATTTTTTCCAATCTGACTATGCAAGCAGCGTTGCATGCAACGCTGGTAGGTTGCACCTGCGTTCTTCAGGCCAAAAGGCATGGTTACGTAGTAATACGTCCCGTACGGGGTTATAAAAGAAGTCTTGATTTGATCTTCCTTTTTCATGTGTATTTGGTGGTACCCGGAGTATGCATACAAAAAGCATAAAAGCTCAGAGCCTGCAGTGGCGTCTATTATTTGATCGATTCGCGGCAGCGCAAACCTATCTTTCGGACATAACTTGTTCAATCCTGTGTAATCTATACACATTCTGAGGGCAGTTGTGTCTTTCTTCGGTACTAACACCGGATTTGCGGACCAGTCAGTATGGATTACTTCCTTGATAAAATCCGCTGCTAAAAGCCGGATAATTTCCTTGCCAATAGCCTTCCGTCTTCTTCCGTCAAATCGACGGAGACCTTGTTTGACGGGTTTTGATCCGGGAATAACCTTGAGTTGGTGCTCAGCAAGTTCCCTGGGTACGCCTGGCATGTCAGCTGGACACCAGGCAAAAATATCCCAGTTCTCACGGAGGAACTTGATGAGCTCGCCTTCCTATTTGTCGGTCATCCCAGTCCCTACAACGACGAATTTTGTCGGATCCTTGGGATCTAGGTTTACCTGTCTTGTATTCTCGGATGCCTTGAAGCTATCTGTTGGCTTCCGAGTTTCTTTTCCTGCCGGCATTTCTTTCGGCGATACCTCCTTGGCTAACTCCTTCAGTTCTTGCGGAGCTATAACTCTTTGAGCGCAAAGGGCGTTTTGCTTCTCCAACTCATTTGCCAGCTTGAAATCACCGGCAATGGTGATTACTCCTCCTTTGGGTCCTGGCATCTTCAGCTTGTTGTAGATATAGCAAGATCTTGCCATAAATTTGGCGAAAGCCGGACGTCCGAGTATTGCGTGATACACGCTCTCGAACGGCACAACTTCGAAGGATACTTTTTCCTGCCGGAAGTGATCTTTATCTCCGAAGGTGACATCTAGGGAAATTTCTCCTAGGGATCGTGCTTGCCTGCCAGGAACGATGCCATGGAAGCGTATGTTGCTGTAATTGAGCTGGGACTCAGATATCTTCAAGTGCTTCAGTGTATCCAGGTACATTATGTTGATGCTGGATCCTCCGTCCATCAGCACTCTTCTTAGCCTAGTGTTTTGAACAATAGGGCTTACAACAAGAGCTTGTGTGCCGGGTTCAGGGATGTTTCCGGGATGATCTGACTGATCCCAGATTATCGGTGTGCTAGAGTACTTCAAGAATTTTGGGGTCGCAGGAACAACCGCATTTATTTCTCGAAGTGTTCTTTTGGCCACCTTTGCTGATGGGGTTGCTAGGAAAGTTAACATTGCTTCTCCGTCAACTCTCGGAAATTTAGGTTCGCCTTTTTGCTGATGTTCCTGGATTTTGTCATCAGTGTCCGATTCACTGTTTTCTTTTTCAGCTTCTGGCTTTTGTTTGGCAGGTTTCCTCTTGGAACCCTTCCCTTTATTTCCGGATCCTGCATTGCCTTTCATATGCTTGTTTAGCCGGCATTGCGCGTTTGTGTGGGTTGGTTTCCCAAACTGAGAGTGGTGGACGCAGGGTTCCGACTTAATTCTCTCCCATTCTTCAGGAGTGTAATTAATGGGATCCGAACTGCGGCCTTTCCACTTGTTCCCTTTTTCTCCTCCAAAGGCTAAGTTAACCTCCTTGGGCTTTGTTGTTGACTCCGGAGTTCCTTTTTTATCAGAACGAGGTGTTTTCTTGGCCAGTATCAGTGACTCAATATTGCCTCCTCTTGCTCTAATATCATCTTCGGCTGCAGCATGCTCATTAGCGGTTGTAAGCATAGATCCGAGATCTTTGTGCTTTTTTAGAACCAACCATGAACGGTACAAGTCCGGGTTTTAGGCCATTGACGAAAGCATGCATTGCTTGTACGTCAGTTACTCCAGAGCAACTATTCTTCATCGCAGTCCATCTGGAGATGAAATCCACGTATGGTTCGTCTTCAAATTGGGTGCAACGGTTCAGCTGGTTGATGCTATTTGGGCGTTTGTATGTTCCCCTAAAATGCTGGGTAAATACTCTCGCCATATCATCCCAACTGTCGACAGTTCTTGATGGTAAACCATTAATCCAATCTCTGGCTCCGTCTAGCAACATTAGGGGAAGAAACTTGACAGCTTCCAGGTCTGTCCCGTTGTTGATCTGGACGGCTGTGTAATAATCTGAAAGCCAGGTATCCGGGTTTGTACTGCCGGTATATTTTTGGTAGGTTGGACCAACTTTGGCGAAGCCAGAATGCAGGGTTATCCTTCGGATCCTGTCAGTAAAACACTTAGGACCAAAGTATAGATCATCCTTTTCTGCTCTATCAATATGTGCAGAATATCTCCCGGCTGAATGGACAGAAGGGGATCTGCTCCTTTCTTTTCCATTGTTACGCGGACGCGTTTTTCCGAGGTTATCTCTATCTCTTCCGTTGTCGCGCCCTCTGGGATTGGGTGGAGTCCTGCTCCTGTACCTTTCCTTATCTTTAGGCGGTGTCCGAGATCTTTCACGTCTGTGAGGTGTATCGTATCTTCCAGCTTTTTCAGCTGGGTTTCTCGGAGGTGGCATTATTTTGCCGTCATTCCGGTGATTTTCTTCCCGATCATGTGGTTTATATCCATCTTTCGGGAGATGAGGTCCGGTTCTAGACGCTGCGTCCCGGTTGTCGGGGTTTTTCTTGTCTTTTCTCGGATCCTCTTTTTTATCCGAATCTCCGGGTTCTTCCGGTCCAGGTGCTCCAGCAGCGCAAGTAACAGTTTTGCAGAGGGCGGAATTAACATGCAGCCTCCCTGATCGCTCTTGTCCTCGCTGTTGCTGCTGTAATGCTTTTCCTAGGAAAGCATACACCCCTTGAAGTTTTTCCCCGTTGGAGTACAGATCATTGTTCAGGATGGCGAACGCTGCTTCCGCGTTTTCTGCTGCGGTTTTGTATATTGGCTCGCCCTTGGCATCTTTGCCGTTTAACTGCTTTTGCCAAGATGGGTTATAGAACCTTTCTTTCGGCGGCAGTTCTTCCGGTTTTGCAATTCCGGGTAACCTAGTAGGTTTTAAGGCAGATCTATGCTTTCTCTCGTACTCCTCTATTTCTTCCTTCATGATTTTGATGTCATTATGGGTTTGTTGGAGATGTTGCCGAGATCTAAGCAGATGTTGCTGTTGCCGTTGGAAAGCTTGTCTCCTGGCTTCCAGCATCTCAGGGGGTTCATTGGGTCCCACTGGAGTTTGTAATAGTTCTTGCTCTTCCAGTTCTGTCATTGGCGGAGCAGTGATTTCCTTAGATTTCTTTTCCGTAGGCTTTGTGCCACTAATATCTCCAACTTCCAGGTTTTCATCAGCGAGATCGGCTGACTTTTTCTTCCGGAGTTTGTACTGGAGTTTTTTAGAAGCACGGTGCTTTTTCTTGGAAGACGGAGGTTTTTTGACAGGTTCATCCTCTGTCATCTCCTTGACGTTAGGAAATATCGGAGAAGTTTCTCCGTCTTCCCTCTCTTCTGCTGGCGGAGGGGTTTTAGGGCTTTCCTGGCTATCGGCACCCATTGTATCAGCTGGTTTTGCCATTAGCACTTCATGAAACCCTTCTTGAAAGGACTTAACTTTTCTTACGAAGGCCTCATCGTCTTCCTCTTCGGATTCGAAGTTATCCGATCCGGTTTCCGACTCCAATCTCGCCTCAATGGCGGCAAGCACGGACTCTGTTTCCGAGTTCATCGTCTGGTTGACGGATGTCGGATCTTCCGTCTCTGTGACGGGTATTGGTTCTTCCGTCTCTGTGACGGGTGTAATGTTGTTATCTGCCTCTTGCACGGGATTTCCGTCATCCGTGTTTTCAGCGATCTCGGATTGCACCATGCCGATAAAGTGCGTACCACTGTTTTGTCGGCGATCTGAGCAAAATCCGGCATCATAGTCGTCTTCGACTGGGTATAGGGCGGGTGGGAAATAATTGCTTTCACCGCAAAACCCCATTGCTTCCGCGGTTAATCCGATAAAGATGTTAGCAGATCCAATCGGTAAAACGCAGGCACTTACCAGGTGGTTTTGCGCCGGTATGTAGGATCCGTTGTCGAGGAAGCACCCGACGTCGTCGTCGAATTCCAAGCTTCCGACAGTGATCGATCTTCCAATTCCGCCGAGTATCCCAGATCGGAATTTCACGCCTGACGTCGTTTGCCCCACGGTGGGCGCCAACTGTCGAGACATCGTAGTAGTTTTCATAGACTGGGGTGCCATGAGACTACGGTAGAGACGTGGGGTAACGGGATAGCGTAGTGACACAGAACACGGGATTTACCCAGGTTCGGTACGTCGCGACAGTACGGCGTACCTACTCCTGCACTTCTCACTATGTGGGACTAAAGCCCGTATAATAAGGTTACAATGTAAGAGAATAGATCCAGCTACTCGTCGAGGATGAACTTCCCGGCGAGTTGCGTAAGGCTTGAGCTTGAACCTAGAACCTTGGAACTAAAGGAACTTATGAAATCTATCTCCCGTCCGGCTTTATATAATAGCCGGATTAGGGCTTACAGAACCAGAAACCTAGAATACTACGTTTTACTTGTAACTTGGAAAGTAAGGAATCCGTCTTCTCCTCCAAGCCAGATCACGCGGGCCGTGATCCGGGTTCTTCTAGAATCCGGCTTCTGCGCGTCGGACTACTGGGCCGCCCAATGGACCTAAGCCCATTACCATGTAGGCCACCCTGGTAGTCCGGCTCTTTTGTCTACCATCTTCTATACCCCTATTCAGTATATATCCGACAACGACTCCGATGAGGGAGAAGCCGACGGCTCCGATATGGGAGCAGCCGACGGCTCCGGTGGAACCATACAAATTACAAACACCGGCTCCGAGGTGCATATATATATATGTTAATTAATGAAGCATCCGTTGTCTATATACATGTATTAACAGTCTTTATATATTTTAGCCATCCGGTTCAAATATATCAACCGGAAAAAAGACTAAACGAGGCGCAACAAAGAAGTTGAAAGATACAGAAATATACAGGATCGACACGATCACAGCAGACGGCGCACCCGAGCTTCCCGCTGATGTTGCCCAAAAATTTGTGAAGCAATGCGGAGTGCTAGTTAGAGATCACATCCCGATCACTGTTAATGAGTGGAATGAGCCAAAAGATCCGCGGAAACAAGGAATTTCATATGTCGGCAAAATAGCCAAAGATCATCTTTCCTCAAAGATTTTGGCTAATTTCAACTTACCCGTGCCGGAGGTGGACGAGAATGAAGCGGATGTGACAAGGAAGCTGATGCGGGTTTGTCCATTGCTGAGTATATGCAAACAGTGAACTACTTCCCCGCAACTAAATGTGCGTACAAATACGAGTCCGGGCAGCCTCTTGTCAAACCCGAGGAGATAAAGAATCTACCAACGAAAATGCGAAGAGTGCATAATTGGTATATGCAAGCCGCTAATGAATCTGAGGACTGGCTATGTCTCAGCGTTAAGGACGAGCACTATGGAACTGGAAATGGAATTGTTATGATTCAATTTGAGGAATTGTTTCAGTTATACCAGCAGCAGGCCCTCGACAAATCTATCCTTAGTGCCTATTGTCTGTAAGCACTTATTTCTCTAGCTCACCTCATTCAATTGCATATATATTCATATATATATATATATATATATATATATATATATAGTACACTCATATATTATAATTGCAGAATGAAGATTCTCGAATGCAAAAGAGATGGAATCTATGATATTGGGTTCATTGATCCAAATATTATTTATGAAAAGACTCTTCGGCAATCTCCCAAGGATACAGAAAATAATATTCTGAGGGCAATAATATTTAACCAACACCGACGGGAAATACTATTTCCTTACAACTTCAAGTAAGTGTGTTACTCTGTTGTAAACATTATGTTTTCCTTACTCGATGTTCATTTTATAATTGATGAGTTCTGCGTGCGCAGCTTCCACTATATTCTGCTAATCTTCCAAATTGACAAAGGAAAAGTAATTGTAATGGACTCAAAACGTAAACCCCTCTCAATGTGGGCTGACATGCAGGAAATGATCCAGCGGTAATTTCAATCTTTATTAATTTCAGTATTTATATATTGCAATATATCGACTACTTTGTTTCATTTTCGGATATCAAGTAATTACTAACTCTTTTTATTCTTTTTCTTTCTCGGGTAGGGTTTGGAAGAGGTTCATAAAGAAGTCTCCCGGTGAATGGGAAAAACAACTTACATTTGATGTTGTGCGAGTAAGTACTATCTAGATCCGTGCCCATCTCCATTATCATGCCTGGTTGATTATTATTTTGATTGAAACAATCTTCTCGTATAGTGCTTGCAACAAGGAGACAGGAATAACTTGTGTGGATACTACGTTTGCGAGTTCATTCGTCAGACCACATCTCCCAAGGGCAGAAATTTAAAACAACTTCATGTACGTTAATCGTCAATTCTTCTTATTACTATCTATTTTAGTTACTTAGCTTCATATATTTTAGTGACCACTCTTCTTTATATTAGATCGAACGGCTTCGGGACGGTCTTCTACCTAGGGACCGCATACGAGCAATTCAAGAGGAAATTGCGGGCTTCTTAGATGCAGAGGTCATAAACGTACATGGAGAGTACCATGCCTCCGGTTGGAACTAAGTTTGATTTTGTAATACACTCCATCGGTCATGTAATATGATCGATATACTTTGCTTCTGTAATATAAGTGTTTCTTATTCTGCTTTATATACTTATTCACTCGTGCGATCCGGGGGCTCGGTGGAGGGTACACCGAGGCTCCTCTCTTCTCGAGGTCCGAGGAGGGGCCGCCAGGAGGTCTCGGGGACCAAAAAAACGGAAATTGTAAAGCCCTGCCGCGGCAGAGAAAAGGGCAAAAGCCCTGCCGCGGCAGAAGGGGCATGCATCCCGGGTCGTATTCAGAACCAGGACTAATAGCCCTGGCCAGGTTCCAGCGCTCGGGCCACGTGGTCAGCCCCATTTGTCCCGGGTCCTGCCACAACCGGGACCAATGGGGAGGGTATTTGTCCCGGATGCCCCGTCCCGGTTGCACAACCGGGACAAAAGGGGCCCTACGAACCGGGACTAAATCCCCTGTTTCCACTAGTGACATGCTCCAGACAGAGATCATCCTATCATCACATCACCAGAGCACACACACATTGCAAGTTCCACCTTAGAATTAGGAAGTATGTCAAGCAGCTTGGAGGAGCAGGCTAGCCACAAGAAGAAGGTTGGATCAGAATCCACAAGACCAAACTTACACTACAAGAAAACTGGCCTGTAGAGACATTTCATAGAGGCACTATGTACTTTGTCTCTTAATTCCTAATCAAATTAATTGTAGAGACATTAAGATAGACAATTTAGGGAATGCCTTAGCGGTAGAGACATCTACCCGGAAACATCCTCCACAACGTCTCATATTCTTCATGTAAAGGCATTATAAGAGTCATTCTTCACAATGTCTTAACAATAGAGACATCTACCTAGAGACATCCTCCACAATGTCTCATACTTCATGTAAAGTCATTATAAGAGGCATTCTTCACAATGTCTTAGCAATAGAGACACCTCACTAGAATAGTCATCTAACATGTGTTGCCTTACCCGTTGTTGACCGATGTTTGTTTATACACACCAAGAAAACAAACTAAAAACCATGTCTATATGAAATAATGGAAATTTGATTATAAACTGGTGACCTTATCAGACAACGCTGACATGAATCCGTTGTCGCACCCTGATTTCTAGAGGATACTCATCGGGCCGAACTGGATAGCAGGTGCTTGGATTATGGGGCATACCTGCTCCCACGTCCCAGCTTCCTGGTAGGCCTGCGCTTATGCGCGACAACACAAGCCCTGCCATTCCATCGTCGATGTAAACTATCCGCTAGAAACCTCGAGCACTGCTGTCGACGTACTTCATATCAAGCACGCGCTGTACATCAACAGGTTGGAACGAAATGATACCACAGAATGTCTCTAAGACACAAAAGAATGAAATAAGTTTGCAAATAGCCTTCACTAAGGCAGAGATAGCAAAACACTCATCCAGAGGACACATGTCCCAACATAGCATTCGTTACATCAGCGGAAGCAAACAACGGTGTCTGAGTACAGACAAATCCAAAGGCTTAAGAAGCCGGGGAAAATAAAGAAGACGAAGCCCATCCACGAAGGTCCTGGATCCTGCCCGAGGTCCAGCTATCTACTCGTCTGCGGTCTCGTCGAACTCCACGAAGTAGCCATCCTGGTGATCATCGTAGCCGTAGTCGTACTCTGCGTAAACCACAGCCCCAACGGGGTCAGTACATTGATGTACTGGCAAGCAAGACTCACACTTCATCAAAGAGTTACCCGTCAACACAAGCATAGATGCTTGGGATCAACAGAAGAAGATAGGTATTATAAAAGCTGCAACGGGCTGCTAACCAACTACAGAGATACTACAAGTTCCGACTAACAGATAGAAGATAAGATCGAGTATTGTAACCAACTGAAAGTAAATCCAAACAAACCCATCCGGGATCTCGCCCCTTATCCGAAGAAGCAATCCGAGGATAACACACACAGTTGTATTAAAGGTGAGTCAAGTTATTGTGTGAATAACCTATTACTAGTCAAGTTATTAATCATTGGGTGTAACATGATTGATCATTAGGTTGAAGTTGTCCTGAGTACTTGTTAGCCAGTACTTTCACCAAGTCAACCATAACCACGGAAGACACGGCTCCTCGAGAAGATTTATCCCTGCAAGGGTGCACCATAGTAACCGTACACGTAAGAATATCCCGCCAGATGGGAATCAAACCCACCAAGCGAGACACTCAACACAACCAACTGTTCTTCGCATCAAGCCCAAAGCACCGCGTGCTGTGCGTGCGCGGCTAATCCAGCCCCCCGAAGAAGTGGAGGACCTTCATAGCACTGGAAGACCACGCCGCCCTAAATGCCGACTACAAAAATCTCCACCCTGGCCTCGGGTTCGTACCTGCATATGATGCAGCAAATGGAACACCCGAACTAGTACGGCGATTTGGACGAGATGCGAATCGAGTCAGTTGAGGGGGGCGCCCATACTCGCTTCCCACATGCGGATAGTGCGCTCATCATGGATCAGTAGACAAGACCCTTTTCCTATTAGGGTCGACACTAGCAGGCCTCAAAACCTCTTAGGGCCTCCTGCCGGTGCCTTATCGTCAAATTTATTATTATCATTAGCAGTAAAAGGATTGATTGATTAACTTCGAGCCCCCGGAACAATAACAGTAGTAAAAGAAGTAACCGACAACAAGCTCGAGCAAAAGAAACCCTAAGCATGCTAGATAAGAACAGGCACAAGCAATGGCTGTAGGTATGGAGGTGAGGCAATATCATTGGTTCAGGGTATCATGTGATGGGTTCGGAGAACAAGCAACGATTCATAGGGCTAGCAATAGTAGACAAAAGGATAGTATCAACAACAAGTGTGGAAAGGAACTCGATGATTCATGTGAGTGATAACTTGCCTGGAAGCTCAGCAGCCTGGTACTGGGCTAGGTCCTGGATAGTGGTGTCGTACAGATCGTCGGTCTCAACTTCGTCGTCTAATCGAGAAGAAGCAAAAACAACAACGAAGGAAGACGGGCAATCAATACATGGCATAGGTGCACAAACATGGGATGATGCATGTCATGTTAATAGATGCATCAAAGTAAACTAGTTGAAGTGATAACACAAGTTAAATGAACCCATATGCAATTGGATTGCATATGGAAAAGTCCATGCATTATGGTTGAATTAATTGTTCTACAACTAACATCATGTGTAAGTGAATTAGCATGATGCATGCATGATGAAAACAATAATGTAACAATTTTAGATGCAATTAGAATGATAGTTAACAAGTTAAGAAAATATTTATTAAGTTTGGAAAATTTTGGTTACTTAATGATGTTACACAAATAGTTATTGTTTTCATCAAGTTAACTTGTTCAAACCAGATGACAAAGTTGATATTTGAAAAGGTTATGTTTTTCTGGTTTGGAAACATATTTTACATGTTTAGAAATAATTAAATTTGAGCAAGTTATGATTTTAGCAATTTTAATTGAATTAAACAAGATTTAAATTGTTTAGGCAATTTTAATTATTCAAAACAGTACACAAAAATTATATTTGAAAAGATGAGTTTAAATGGTAAGGAAAACATATTTTATTTGCATTTATTGGATTAATAATGAAATAGTTATTGAATTTAGAAAGTAGCATTTGAATTATTCAAGTTTGAATTTTAAATGCATTTGGAATTTTCAAAACAGTGAACAAATGGATTATTTGGAAAGATTATTTAATTTGGAACAGAAAACATATAAAACTTTTATTTGTTAGAGTTATAGATTAAAAGTTATTAAAGTTTAAAGTTTAGGTTTTAAATCTGTTAATTAAATCGATTTAGGAATTTACAGAAACTCGCAGAACTTTTTGGTACTGCACTGTTAGCCAGCCACAGACACTGCCCCGTGGGGCCTAGCCAGCGTGGCGGGAGCGAATGCTTGCGTGGCCACCACCGCGGCTGACGGGTGGGCCCCGGATGTCAGCGCGCGCTCAAAAAAAGTGTGGATTAATCCACTGCAGCCGCGGGAGATCGAGCCCACGACCGCGCGCTTGCACAGCGCAGGTGCAACCACTGCGCTACTTCGTCAGTTTCGACAGAGATGCAAACGCAGGCAGGTTATCATTCATTCGCGTGGTTTACTGAACTTTTGTCTGACGAACGATAACTTCCACGACCGTCAGAAGGCATCGATGCTCGCCGGCGTGGAGATGGCCGTGGCCGTGCGCGATAGAAGCGATGGATGTGCAGGGGCGTGCGTAGCACAGAGAGGAAGGAGGAGGTGAGAACGGTGGACGCTCACCACCGGCTGTAGATGGAAGCAGAGGCTCGGGGTGGCGGTGACGCACGGTGACGACGGCAGCCGCGGCGAAGGCGTGGACGACGGCGCGTCTGCAGTGGATCTCCTGGCTCCCTCCGGTGTTCAACGCGTAGAGGAAGAAGCGGCCTTCCGATTCCCGTGGCTAGGTAGGTGGAAGGGAGGCCATGGCGACGGTGGCGTGGTCGGGTTCAGACCGGCGATCTCCGGTGAGGTGAAGCAGAGCAGAAATTGCAACGGGGAGGTGGCGATTGGCGGCGGCGGAGAGGGGAATAGTGACCTAGGGGGGCTAGGGTTAGGTCTGCGGACCCCTAGGTACTTGTAGGCACGGACGACGAGGTGGATGCCGTCGGTGGCGCCGCACTGCCGCGGTGGCACCGCTGCGATTGCAGCCGTACGTAGAACAGAAGCTTTGCACGCTTTTTGAAGCGGTAAGTGAGGATTAGGCGGGCTGGGCCGCGCTGCGCGTTAGAGAAGGAAAACGAGGTGGGCTGGGCGCAGCCCGCCACCTTGGCTGTTCCCTTTTTCTTTTCAAAATATAATTCCTTTTCTGTATTTTTTTTGTAGTGTTTGGTTTTGGAAGGAAAACATAGGTTTTAGGTTAGAGAAAAATTTGGAAAAATTTGGAGAAGTTCCTTAGGCCAAATGCAAACATTTGTTAGCTTTTATTTTCAAAAGTTTTAATATTTGCTTGCTGTTTGAAATTAAACCAAATTTGGGAATTTTTAATATTAATGAAACCTTATAGAAAACAACCATTTTTAATAGGGTTACCCCTAGGGTTTAAAGGGATTTAAAGATTATAATTGTTTGGTGAATTTAATAGATTCAAAAGGGTACTGATTTGAAGACTTGGTTTGAAATTGGAAATGATTTAGAATTAATTGATGGAATTAATTGAATGATTTGAAGCAACAATTTAATAGGTGATCATTAAGGAATTATCTGGAAGCAATTGAGGTTTTGATTTTGCATTTCTTTATTTGAAAAGATTGTAACAGACAAGTGTGAAAACAAAGGTTGATTAAGTTTGAACTTTATTATGAAAACAATGCAAACAGAAAATAAAATGAGGATGATGACATGATGCATTGCTTAATTAAACAAAGAACAAAACAACTAGGGAGTTTTCATACTTGGATGTTACAAAACGCCCCCCCTTGAAGGAATCGCGCCCTGAGATTCCTTACGAAGAAGAGAAAAGGTCCGGATACTTCTTGCGAAGATCCTCTTCGGTCTCCCACGTTGCCTCTTTATCTGAATGATGCGACCATTGCACTTTCAAGAACTTGGTGCTCTTGTTGCGAGTCTTACGAACGGTCTCATCAAGAATACGGACAGGGTGCTCCTCATAAGAGAGATCATCTTGCAGTTCAATGTCATCATGATCAACTGCACGATCTGGATCCTTGAAGCACTTCTTGAGCTGTGACACGTGGAACACATCGTGCACTTTGGATAGTTTTTCTGGAAGTTCAAGACGATAAGCATTTTCTGCACGCCTTGAAAGAATGTTGAAAGAACCAATGTATCTTGGTGCCAGCTTTCCTTTCACACCAAAACGATGAGTGCCTCTGAAGGGAGTTACACGGAGATATGCTTTGTCACCAGGTGCATAGATCATGTCCCGGTGCTTGCTGTCATAGTAACTCTTCTGACGAGACTGAGCTATCTTGAGATTGTCACGAATGATGCGAACTTTCTCTTCGGCCTCTTTCACAATGTCAGGACCTAAGAGTGAACGTTCTCCAGCTCCAGACCAATTGATTGGACTCCTGCATCTGCGGCCATACAATGCCTCAAATGGTGCCATGCCTAGGCTTGCCTGGAAACTGTTGTTGTAGGAGAACTCAGCATATGGAAGACAATCCTCCCATTTCATGCCAAAGGAGAGACCACATGCTCTAAGCATATCCTCGAGAATCTGATTGACTCTTTCGACTTGCCCTTGAGACTGAGGGTGATAGGCTGTACTGAACTGAAGTTTGGTGCCCAATGCATCTTGGAAACTCTTCCAGAAATGAGAAGTGAATATGCTTCCACGGTCTGAGCTTATTTCCAATGGAACACCATGAAGAGGAACAATCCTTGTTGTGTAGAGCTCTGCTAACTGGCTAGCTGATATTGACTCTTTGACAGCAAAGAAGTGAGCTACCTTAGTGAGACGATCGATGACAACGAAGATTGCATCGTTGCCCTTCTTGGACTTTGGGAAACCAGTAACGAAGTCCATTTCAATCATGTCCCACTTCCACTCGGGGATTTTGAGAGGTTGGAGAAGACCGGCTGTTTTCTGATGAACTGCCTTGACACGTTGACAAACGTCGCATTCAGAAACGTATTGAGCAATTTCACGTTTCATGCTAGGCCACCAATAGAGTGTCTTGAGATCCTGGTACATCTTTGTACTTCCAGGGTGGATGGAGAGAGGAGTTTCATGAGCCTCCTTGAGAATGATATCTTTGAGACTTTGAATCTGAGGAACTGCAATGCGTCCTTCAAAGAACACAGCTTCCTTGTCATCAATTGAGAAGGACTTGAATTTATCACTGCCCTCTTTGATTTGCACTACCATCTTCTTGATTTCAGCATCACGAAACTGTTCAGAACGAATCTTGTCCTCGAGAGTTGGACTGGCTGTCAAGTTTGCAAGATAGCCTTGAGGAACAAGACCAAGGTTCATCTTCTGGAATTCTTCATGAAGTGGAGGTTGACTGTCCATGATCATGAGATTATTGCAATAGGATTTGCGACTGAGATCATCGACCATAACATTAGCCTTGCCTGGAGTGTAAGAAATGGTAAGATCGAAGTCTTTGATCTTTTCAATCCATCTCCTTTGCCTGAGGTTTAGATCTGGTTGAGTGAAGATGTATTTCAGACTCTTGTGATCGGAAAAGATTTCAGTTTTGTTACCCAACAAGTATTGTCTCCATTTCTTGAGGGCAAACACAACTGCTGCAAGTTCAAGATCATGAGTGGGATAGTTTTGCTCAAGTGGGTTCAACTGACGTGAAGCATAGGCCACAACTTGACGTTCTTGCATAAGAACTGCACCTAGGCCTTGGAGAGATGCATCACATAATATTTGGAAGGGTTTGGTAGTATCTGGGCCAACCAGAACTGGAGTAGAAGTGAGTTTAGTTTTGAGGAGATTGAAACTTTCATCACACTGTGGAGACCAAATGAACTTCTTGTCCTTCTTGGTGAGATCAGTGAGAGGTTTTGCAATCTTGGAGAAGTTTTGGACGAAACGACGGCAATAGCTAGCCAAGCCAAGAAAACTTCTGACTTGCTTCACCGTCCTAGGAGGTTTCCAGTCAACAATTGCCTTAACCTTATCTAGGTCAATAGCTATGCCCTTGGCAGAGATGATGTGACCAAGGTAGGCAACTTCTGAAATCCAGAACTCACATTTGGAGTATTTGGCATAAAGATGATGCTCGCGGAGTTTCATGAGAGTGAGACGAAGATGTTCTTCATGCTCTTCCTCGGATTTTGAGTAGACAAGGATATCATCAAGATATACCACAACAAACTTGTCGAGGTATGCATGGAAGACAGAATTCATGAGTCCAGAGAAGGTCGCCGGTGCATTGGTAAGACCAAAGGACATTACGGTGTATTCATACAGACCGTAGCGAGTGGTGAAGGCTGTCTTTGGAATATCTTCCTTTCTGATCTTTATTTGATGGTAACCCATCCTCAAGTCCAACTTTGAGAATATTGAGGCTCCAGCAAGTTGATCAAAAAGATCATCGATACGAGGAATTGGATATTTGTTCTTGATTGTTTTCTCGTTAAGAGGATGATAGTACACAACAAGTCTCTTAGTTTGGTCCTTCTTGGCAACAAACAGAGTTGGGCAACCCCAAGCGGAGGAACTAGGTTGAATATAGCCTTTCTCCATGTACATATCAATTTGCTCCTTCAACAACTTCAGTTCCGGAGGAGCTATTTTGTATGGATGCTTAGAGATTGGAGCAGTACCTGGTTCAAGCTCGATCACGAACTCAACTACTCTGTCCGGAGGCATCCCTGGCAATTCTTCTGGAAAGACGTCAGGGAATTCACAAACCACCGGAACATTCTCGAGTAGAGGTAGAGGTTTAGCCTCGAGTGTGTAGAGCTGAGTGGTACTTGATTCATTTGGAGAATAGATTATCTGGCCAGACGGGTGGAAGAGAGTTATTGACTTTTGAGCACAGTCAATTTTAGCTTCATTGGCCTTCAGCCAATCCATGCCAAGAATGACATCAATGTCAGAACTGCCAAGTAGGATGAGGGAAGCAAGGAATATGTGGCCTTTGATTAGAATTTGATTTCTGTGGCTGATTTTAGAAGTTTGCATAGTTGCTCCATGGGAGTTTACTACTAGCGGGGAACCCAAACCAACAAAGGGGAGTTTACTTGTTGTTGCAAAGATTTTTGACACAAAGGAATGCGATGCTCCGGTATCAAACAACACTCTAGCTGAATAAGAGTTTACGGGGAATGTACCGAGCACGACGTCAGTAGCCTCCTCAGCTTTGTCAACCTTGACGTGGTTCACCCTTGCGGTCCTCGCACCAGGCCTGTTGTTGGTGTTGAAGGCCTTATGCAGAGGAGCGCGGACCATCGCCTGGTTGGTGTTGGGGCGAGGTGGTGGTGGAGGTAGCTGCCACTGAGTGCACTTGTCAGCATAGTGCCCCGTCTCCTTGCACTTGAAGCAAGTGACGACACGAGGAGGACCTGGCCTTGGCTGCCCCATTGGAGCCCTCTGCCCATGCATGTGAGCTGGGTTGGGTGGGCGGGGAGCAAAGCCTGGAGAAGCCTGGGCGTATGGAGCCCTAGTGACAGCACCATTTGGCACCCAGATGCGGCGCTTCTGCGGAGGGGTGGTCATGTTGGAGGAGGAACCACCCTCACACGAGTGCTTACGAGAGTCTTCGAACGCTTTGCGCCCATTCTCTTCATTGAGCGCGGAGTTTACGAGGTCCTCGAAGTCCTTGCACTTGACATTCGTGAGCGCGTACTTCAGTTCCAGGTTAAAACCTCGGCGGAACCTTGCCATCTTCTTGGCCTCTGTGGACACCTCGTCTCCAGCATATCGAGCGAGTCGATTGAACTCGGTCTGGTAGCTGATGACGTCCATCTTGCCTTGCTTCAGGGAGCAGAACTCTTCACGCATCTTTTCCATGAGACCATCTGGGATGTGGTGCTTCAGGAAGGCATCCTTGAAACATCCCCAGGTGATCGGAAAGCCAGCTCTCATAGTCTGGTAGTTTTCCCACCACGAAGCTGCCTGACCCTTCAGTAGGTAGGAGGCATACTTCACCTTGTCCTCTTCGGCCACATGAGCTATCTCCAGAGCCCTGGCGACCTCACGGATCCAGTCATCGGCATCTAGAGGCTCGCGTGTGGCCACGAACGCTCTAGGGCCCAAGCTGAGAAACTCCTTGATAGTGACCCTTGGAGCATTCTGGTGGATGTTCTGATTGTTCTGAACCTGGACCATCTGAGCCATGACCTGGGTCATCTGAGTCAAGAGCTCCGCGATCGGCGGTGGCTCAGGCGTGTTCCTTGTTGGAGCCATCCTTAATGGAAACGCATATTAGCACAACAACAGGAATGGATAAAGTTAGTAACCGAAAGAGCGATTATTCCGACGCATGAATAGACAACCAACAGGTACATCATTACATGATCCAGTACATCAGAATATCCAACACCATAAATGGTTTGAAAATGAAAGGATAACTAGACACAGCTAGTAACGGATACATCGGTACTCTAGAGCTCATCACGCAGGACGGCGTCTAGAAGTACGGCGAGTGATACGGCGAGTGGTACGGCGAGGAGGAGTCCGCTCACGGAAGTTAGTGTCACGACGATCCCTGTAGATAGGAACTGCTATGAGAGGGACCCTCGGTGTGGTGAAGTAGAAAGCATCCTCTCCCTGTGCTCCAAAGAGAGGTATCCCAGTGTATCCAGCTCCTAAGTTGAGAAGTGGACCTCTGATCGGCTCGTAACCTCCAGCATCTGGCAGAGTACGCCCAACTGGCTGCTGAAAACGCGCAAAGCGCTCGTCTCCAACGAAATCTGTGGTGTACGTCGCCAGACGCGTCAGAGCAAGGTGGAGCTGGTCCCTGACTGAAGCCAACTCCTGGGCTAGGGTGATAGCAACAGCATCACTATGCCTCAGGAACTGAGCTGTGACGTGCATCCTGGAGCTATCATTCTCGTCAGGCTCCAAGTCGTCGTAGCGGGTGAAGTGAGCTCCTCCCGACGTGATGTAACCACGGGGGATGTGACGATAGATGGAATCATCAAACCCCCAATAGTCAGCACGTAGGACAGTGAGACCCACATACGCTGCCTGCTGCACTGCCAGGTCCACTGTGGAACCTACGGCCTCGTAGTGGTGGACTATGCTCCGGCCATCATCCAAAAGTATGTAGACAGTAGCTCGGTAGAAAGTCTGGTCGAACTCGCGCTGGTGCTCGTAGACCTGGTACTCTAGTGCCCAAAGGAACCCCAGATAGGTAACCATGTCCCTCAGCGTCTCCGGATAACCGGCAGTGTTCTCGCAACGGGTCATCCTAACCACCTGTGGGTAGTAGCTGAGACCCATCTGCAATTGGTTTGGGAAGTTGTTTAGGCGTCGGTAGAAGCAAAAGAAGTGGAAAACAACAATAGGTTCAATGGACGAAGATTCTTGAGAGAAACATGATATTGAAGCAACTTCGGGGAAACTCGTGACCAAGACTCCTAAGGTGCTACGAAAGAACCCAGAACACGTGAAAACCTAACTTGAAATTTGTAGATGAGAAGGGAAAAAACCAACATTTCACTTCCTTACCAGAAAAAGGGGTGGGAGGGAGGGAAAAGAAGAAAAAGAACAGAGTTCCTACTCTCACGTTTCATTTTTCGTATATAGCTACAAAATAGTTTCTAGACTCAAACTGCGACCAGTAAAAGGGATCCTACGGTCAGACAGGCTCTGATACCATTTGTCGCACCCTGATTTCTAGAGGATACTCATCGGGCCGAACTGGATAGCAGGTGCGTGGATTATGGGGCATACCTGCTCCCACGTCCCAGCTTCCTGGTAGGCCTGCGCTTATGCGCGACAACACAAGCCTTGCTATTCCATCGTCGATGTAAACTATCCGCTAGAAACCTCGAGCACTGCTGTCGACGTACTTCATATCAAGCACGCACTGTACGTCAACAGGTTGGAACGAAATGATACCACAGAATGTCTCTAAGACACAAAAGAATGAAATAAGTTTGCAAATAGCCTTCACTAAGGCAGAGATAGCAAAACACTCATCCAGAGGACACATGTCCCAACATAGCATTCATTACATCAGCGGAAGCAAACAACGGTGTCTGAGTACAGACAAATCCAAAGGCTTAAGAAGCCGGGGAAAATAAAGAAGACGAAGCCCATCCACGAAGGTCCTGGATCCTGCCCGAGGTCCAGCTATCTACTCGTCTGCGGTCTCGTCGAACTCCACGAAGTAGCCATCCTGGTGATCATCGTAGCCGTAGTCGTACTCTGCGTAAACCACAGCCCCAACGGGGTCAGTACATTGATGTACTGGCAAGCAAGACTCACACTTCATCAAAGAGTTACCCGTCAACACAAGCATAGATTCTTGGGATCAACGGAAGAAGATAGGTATTATAAAAGCTGCAGCGGGCTGCTAACCAACTACAGAGATACTACAAGTTCCGACTAACAGATAGAAGATAAGATCGAGTATTGTAACCAACTGAAAGTAAATCCAAACAAACCCATCCTGGATCTCGCCCCTTATCCGAAGAAGCAATCCGAGGATAACACACACAGTTGTATTAAAGGTGAGTCAAGTTATTGTGTGAATAACCTATTACTAGTCAAGTTATTAATCATTGGGTGTAACATGATTGATCATTAGGTTGAAGTTGTCCTGAGTACTTGTTAGCCAGTACTTTCACCAAGTCAACCATAACCGCGGAAGACACGGCTCCTCGAGAAGATTTATCCCTGCAGGGGTGCACCATAGTAACCGTACACGTAAGAATATCCCGCCAGATGGGAATCAAACCCACCAAGCGAGACACTCAACACAACCAACTGTTCTTCGCATCAAGCCCAAAGCACCGCGTGCTGTGCGTGCGCGGCTAATCCAGCCCCCCGAAGAAGTGGAGGACCTTCATAGCACTGGAAGACCACGCCGCCCTAAATGCCGACTACAAAAATCTCCACCCTGGCCTCGGGTTCGTACCTGCATATGATGCAGCAAATGGAACACCCGAACTAGTACGGCGATTTGGACGAGATGCGAATCGAGTCAGTTGAGGGGGGCGCCCATACTCGCTTCCCACATGCGGGTAGTGCGCTCATCATGGATCAGTAGACAAGACCCTTTTCCTATTAGGGTCGACACTAGCAGGCCTCAAAACCTCTTAGGGCCTCCTGCCGGTGCCTTATCGTCAAATTTATTATTATCATTAGCATTAACAGGATTGATTGATTAACTTCGAGCCCCCGGAACAATAACAGTAGTAAAAGAAGTAACCGACAACGAGCTCGAGCAAAAGCAACCCTAAGCATGCTAGATAAGAACAGGCACAAGCAATGGCTGTAGGTATGGAGGTGAGGCAATATCATTGGTTCAGGGTATCATGTGATGGGTTCGGATAACAAGCAATGATTCATAGGGCTAGCAATAGTAGACAAAAGGATAGTATCAACAACAAGTGTGGAAAGGAACTCGATGATTCATGTGAGTGATAACTTGCCTGGAAGCTCAGCAGCCTGGTACTGGGCTAGGTCCTGGATAGTGGTGTCGTACAGATCGTCGGTCTCAACGTCGTCGTCTAATCGAGAAGAAGCAAAAACAACAACGAAGGAAGACGGGCAATCAATACATGGCATAGGTGCACAAACATGGGATGATGCATGTCATGTTAATAGATGCATCAAAGTAAACTAGTTGAAGTGATAACACAAGTTAAATGAACCCATATGCAATTGGATTGCATATGGAAAAGTCCATGCATTATGGTTGAATTAATTGTTCTACAACTAATATCATGTGTAAGTGAATTAGCATGATGCATGCATGGTGAAAACAATAATGTAACAATTTTAGATGCAATTAGAATGATAGTTAACAAGTTAAGAAAATATTTATTAAGTTTGGAAAATTTGGTTACTTAATGATGTTATACAAATAGTTATTGTTTTCATCAAGTTAACTTGTTCAAAACAGATGACAAAGTTGATATTTGAAAAGGTTATGTTTTTATGGTTTCAAAACATATTTTACATATTTAGAAATAATTAAATTTGAGCAAGTTATGATTTTAGCAATTTTAATTGAATTAAACAAGATTTAAATTGTTTAGGCAATTTTAATTATTCAAAACAGTACACAAAAATTATATTTGAAAAGATGAGTTTAAATGGTAAGGAAAACATATTTTATTTGCATTTATTGGATTAATAATGAAATAGTTATTGAATTTAGAAAGTAGCATTTGAATTATTCAAGTTTGAATTTTAAATGCATTTGGAATTTTCAAAACAGTGAACAGATGGATTATTTGGAAAGATTATTTAATTTGGAACAGAAAACATATAAAACTTTTATTTGTTAGAGTTATAGATTAAAAGTTATTAAAGTTTAAAGTTTAGGTTTTAAATCTGTTAATTAAATCGATTTAGGAATTTACAGAAACTCGCAGAACTTTTTGGTACTGCACTGTTAGCCAGCCACAGACACTGCCCCGTGGGGCCTAGCCAGCGTGGCGGGAGCGAATGCTTGCGTGGCCACCACCGCGGCTGACGGGTGGGCCACGGATGTCAGCGCGCGCTCAAAAAAAGTGTGGATTAATCCACTGCGGCCGCGGGGGATCGAGCCCACGACCGCGCGCTTGCACAGCGCAGGTGCAACCACTGCGCTACTTCGTCAGTTTTGACAGAGATGCAAACGCAGGCAGGTTATCATTCATCCGCGTGGTTTACTGAACTTTTGTCTGACGAACGATAACTTCCACGACCGTCAGAAGGCATCGATGCTCGCCGGCGTGGAGATGGCCGTGGCCGTGCACGATAGAAGCGATGGATGTGCAGGGGCGTGCGTAGCACAGAGAGGAAGGAGGAGGTGAGAACGGTGGACGCTCACCACCGGCTGTAGATGGAAGCAGAGGCTCGGGGTGGCGGTGACGCAGGGTGACAACGGCAGCCGCGGCGAAGGCGTGGACGACGGCGCGTCTGCAGTGGATCTCCTGGCTCCCTTCGGTGTTCAACGCGTAGAGGAAGAAGCGGCCTTCCGATTCCCGTGGCTAGGTAGGTGGAAGGGAGGCCATGGCGACGGTGGCGTGGTCGGGTTCAGACCGGCGATCTCCGGTGAGGTGAAGCAGAGCAGAAATTGCAACGGGGAGGTGGCGATTGGCGGCGGCGGAGAGGGGAATAGTGACCTAGGGGGGCTAGGGTTAGGTCTGCGGACCCCTAGGTACTTGTAGGCACGGACGACGAGGTGGATGCCGTCGGTGGCGCCGCGCTGCCGCGGTGGCACCGCTGCGATTGCAGCCGTACGTAGAACAGAAGCTTTGCACGCTTTTTGAAGCGGTAAGTGAGGATTAGGCGGGCTGGGCCGCGCTGCGCGTTAGAGAAGGAAAACGAGGTGGGCTGGGCGCAGCCCACCACCTTGGTTGTTCCCTTTTTCTTTTGAAAATAAAATTCCTTTTCTGTTTTTTTTTTGTAGTGTTTGGTTTTGGAAGGAAAACATAGGTTTTAGGTTAGAGAAAAATTTGGAAAAATTTGGAGAAGTTCCTTAGGCCAAATGCAAACATTTGTTAGCTTTTATTTTCAAAAGTTTTAATATTTGCTTGCTGTTTGAAATTAAACCAAATTTGGTAATTTTTAATATTAATGAAACCTTATTGAAAACAACCATTTTTAATAGGGTTACCCCTAGGGTTTAAAGGGATTTAAAGATTATAATTGTTTGGTGAATTTAATAGATTCAAAAGGGTACTGATTTGAAGACTTGGTTTGAAATTGGAAATGATTTAGAATTAATTGATGGAATTAATTGAATGATTTGAAGCAACAATTTAATAGGTGATCATTAAGGAATTATCTGGAAGCAATTGAGGTTTTGATTTTGCATTTCTTTATTTGAAAAGATTGTAACAGACAAGTGTGAAAACAAAGGTTGATTAAGTTTGAACTTTATTATGAAAACAATGCAAACAGAAAATAAAATGAGGATGATGACATGATGCATTGCTTAATTAAACAAAGAACAAAACAACTAGGGAGTTTTCATACTTGGATGTTACATCCGTGATCTTTCTCGTCTATGTGCGTCGCGTTACCTATACGTTAGGCTCGACGATTTTATTTTGAATTTAAATTAATTACTCGTTAATTAGTAAATAATTCCAATTTTATTTACGTCATCAAATATGGTTTATATATATTAAAATGAATTTGTGTTAGTTTTTAACTCATACCCAAAAATAAATGGAAAATTGAAATGTTTTGCGAATTTAAAATTTCTGGTAGTAATTATTCATGAAATACAAAATAATGGTTCGCGAACATAAAAAAATATATCCAGCCATTATAAATTGTGTGATAACATAAGCCCACTAGATTTAGCTTCTGCTGAGCTATAATAATACAGAAATGTTGTCGAATATTTGTAAACTGTATGGTTGTTTCAATTATGATTGAATAATCCTAGCGGAGCTAAAAATTCGAAAAAAAAGTTGGTGTTAGGGTATTTACAACCCGGGCGCTAAGCCTGGGCGCTTGCATCTATTCCCCGACAGTTATGCCTCCAACCCTTGCTGTTTGAACTTAATCCTCGTGAAGCCCAGGATCTAGGTAGTCGCTGCAACATCAAGTGCCAGGCGCTAGCTCCCTTTTCCCTCATGCTACTGGCTCAAACGGGGTCGTAATAAGCGATGTACATGCTTAGGCGTGAGCGATGTGGCGAAGACGCTAAACCTGGTGAGCGCCTGCTTAAGCGTCTCAAATAAGAGGCTAGGGATGTACATGCTCTTAGGGCATGTACAATGGTAGAGAAGGCACACCTTCTCTTAGTGATTCACGTCATCTAGATAAGGCAAACATATAATTTAAACAATGTATTATCTATTATTGTCTTCCCTAGCAATTAGTTAGTAATTAATTAGAATTAATTATATTTGGTAGGAAATTGTGTGTCTATGAGAAGACATATTGTATAATGGAGAGAATAGCTTTCTCTTATTTTCTAAGAGATCATCCCTTAGATAAGAGAAGGCAACCTTCTTTCTCTTAATTCTCTCTCCTCCAACTGAGCAAAAATCTGACGTGGCAACGCTAAGGGAAGGCTCACATCACCCCATTGTACATGCCCTTACGCGCGCAGGTTTAACTTGACGCAGTCTACGCGGGCAGGTTAGTCAATCCTCCCCAAAAGCAATCCCCCACGTCCTAAATCACCTATCCCCGAAGACCAATCGTCCCCAAAGTCCCAAAATCGCCACCCTCTACAGAAGACCGCCTCCCTACCACCGCACCGATCTGAAGGTACCGGTGACCTGCTCCACTTTCCTACAGAAGGCCTCCCAGTAGCCTCTTCCACCCACTCCTCTCATAGTTTTCTCCCCACAGGTTATGCGGTGTTCTACGCAGGCGGGCATGGGATGGCTAGGTCGTCGGGGCGCCAGGAGTAGACGGTCTCGTACTAAAGGTAGAAAGTTATGTAGGAGTATATTGATTTGAAGCTCCACCGCCTACACCTCGCGACCATGACAGAGACTCGAGTGTTGCGGTGCTGCTGATGAGCATCTCCACCTGATTTGACCAGCCACCTGAAGATGACCATGAGAAGCGCAACGCAAGCATCACGTGATGAAGCCGGTGAATGTCGACTAGATGAGATCGAAGCCCAACCCCTCCCTTGCACTCTAATCCTGCTGTGCTATGCCAATACTGCAATCCAATACGTGTCGTTTACATGTTCAAAGATTTGATGGTTTCTATGCAATTAAAACAGCAACGTGCTTGTGGGCATGGATGGCGCGAATCAGGAAGAGCAGAAGGGTGGCGCCGTCAGCGACAGGGATGAGGGGTACATTTTGCTTCCATACACTAAAGATCTATGCCGACCAATGGTGGCTCCAATATTATGTTGGATGTGTGCGTGTCTCGACGAAGGCATCAACAACGGTATAGACTCAATTGAACATGTAAGCATTCAACATAAACAAATGGTATCTTTGGGACATCATACCAAACAAGTACTCATTTATCCTTATGTCGTTGGCAGTATTTTGTGTTAAGGAAAGCTTCATCAGACCGGAGAGTCATATTTTAGTAAGATACCATTAGTTATAATGCTTTCTTGCCTAGTTTTGTATTAAAACTAGCGATTACAAGGCGTCAAATGAACGTAAGCAATGCAGAACCAGTAGACAGGAAAAACATGCACAACTTATCTTCCATACCATTTGGTTTGTATGTTGTGGATGGTTTAATACCACTGGTAGAAAAAAGGCCTTCCATACGCCCCCATTAGTCCCCAAAGAATACGAACCGTGACTAAATGCGTTTTAGTCGCGGTTCGTGAGACGACCCGCGACTAAATGTCATGAATGGCAGTTGGGGAAGCGCGCGGAGGGCATTAATTCCGGTTGGCCTGGCCACCCGCGACTAAAGGTCCCAACGGCTGGCATCCCTGCCTTTAGTCCCGGTTGGCCTGACCACCCGCGACTAAAGGTCGAAATTGCTCGCCTCCCGCGCGTTTTTATTTCGCGAACGAGAGGCAGAAGGCCATTTGCTACAGTGCGCGGCTCTATGTTCTTCTTCCTCTCTTCTCTTCTCTTGATCCTCTCTCTTCTTCCTCCACACCACCACCCATGGATTCTCCCGTTTGGAACGTTCTCCATGTGCCCACACCATGCGGTAAGAATATCCATGTCCTCTATACCAATATGTGCGAGAGGCTCCCCGTTGTTCTTCGCCGTTTGAGCAATCGCTATGAAGCCGCCGATGAAAACCACAAGTTCTTCGGGCTTGATCTGGAGTACACGGCGAATCAACGGGATGTGGCCGTCATCCAAATTGCTCACGAGGATACCGTGCTTGTCTTCCAATGGGCAATGTACGCACACGATCTCTCTTGTTGAAAAATTGTGTACGTTGTCATGTTTATAGCAATAGTATCACTTGTTGCAATTGTAGAGAGGAAAATTGCATAGGGTAGCAATTGTAGAGAGGAAAATTGTGTTGTCATGTTGATAGCAATAGTATCAATTGTTGCAACAATTGTAGAGAGGAAAATTGCATAGGGTAGCAATTGTAGAGAGGAAAATTGCATTTGGTAGCAATATAGCATTTTCTATTTGTTGTTGTTGCATATGAAAATGGTGTTCCATTTTTGTTGTTGCATTGGAAGAATACACGTGTTGCAACAATATCTAACATGTGTTCCATTTTTGTTGTTGCAGTAGTTCAAAGCAATCTCCAGAACTTGTTGATTTTCTTGTCAACAAAGGGTACGGCTTCTATAGCGTTGACATCACAAATGACCGGCAAAAGTTGATGCGCACATTGGGTATTGAGAGACCTGAAGATCACTACATTGATCTTCAGGACTTGATCCATTTCGATGACCTGTACGGGCACAAGACCGGGATGGCTAGTATGGCAACTGCCTTCATCCACCCCGACTACAAAACAATGTAGATTTCTTTCTCCTCGAAGAATCACTTTTATTGGGGGGAGAACCCACTTGACCGGATCAATCTCGAGTATGCGGCAATAGATGCATCCGTTGCCTTCGAGTTGTTCCGCATCTACTCTTCGGAGCTCGAGTAGATGTTGTTTGTGTGTACTGCATCTATGTACCGCTATGTTGTGTTCGATATATGTAATGGATATATTATGTAATGGATCTATTAATTCCTATATTATTTCTATATTAATTCCTAGCTATATTATTTCTATATTATGTAATGGATATATATATGTACCGCTATTTTATGTAATGGCTCAAATAAAACCACGGGTTAAACATAGCACAAAATTTACTAAAGCAATCACACAAAGATCTAGCTCGAACACAATTCCAAAATAATAAAACTAGAAAGTAACAAATGCTAGTTCCATTTTTATTTGGGTTTCCAATCATGCACACACTTTCTAAGGTAGATGTTCTGCAAGAAAACAACCTAATATCAAGTCCTAACACTCTATACAAGCTAGGAAACAAGATAAGATCAAACACACATTTCAAAACAAACAAAAACACATCAAGAAAACAAAACAGAAAAACTACTGTTTCTATATCTGTTCACCAAAAATAAATCTAGAGCTCCAAAAATTAATCTAAGGCAGGAAAACATAGATCTAGTTAATACCAAACTCATCCAGTTGGATTTACTTCAAAATTCATTTTTGAACTCGTTCTAAAAATCATAGAAGAGTCTACTGGTCTTTTATTAAAAAGGATGGTATTTTCATTTGGTTGCTAACCTTGATGTGAGGCTAAGTGCTATGGATAGATCTTTTCAATATCTATCCAGAACATTTTAGTTTGTCCATTTTGGTTATGTATTTTAAAAGTTAGGTTCAAATCATTCTCACAGATAATCATTGCCAAAACATTTCTTGTGTCCAAAATAATAGTCCAAACTTGGATCTGCAAATTTTATATGGTTTAGATTTCATATGGTTTGGTTCATGAATTTCATCAGATTTTATTTTGAATTTAGGAAACGAGAAAATAAATTAGTTTTATTTTTCTGAATTTTTTGATATATTATTTGTATTTTTTAGATTTTAAAGTGAATTAGTTTTATTTTTCTGAATTATTTGTATTTTTAAGATTTTAAAATGAATTAGTTTTATTTTTCTGAATATTTTGATATATTATTTGTATTTTTAAGATTTTAAAATGAATTAGTTTTATTTTTATGAATATTTTTTAGAAATAATACAAATTAAAATGTTTATTTATTTATTCAAAATTATTAATTACATCATTTCTTTTGTTTATTAAAAGATTTATTTGAAATTCAAACAATAAAGAAATGTGGCATCGACCAACATCTTAATAAGATTGATATGATACTACTATCACATACATGCGTGCGAAGCACTTGGATGCGAGACGGTATGGAACTCGGAAGTTAAGCGTGCTAGTGCTAGAGTAGTGGGAGGATGGGTGACCGAGCGGGAAGTTTGACCATGAGTAAGTAATATGACTAGAGATAATTGTAGTTAGACACTAAGCAAATAATACAAATTAGAAACCAAATGAATTAAAAGAATTACGAAATAAAGTCTAGTCCCGGTTCATGTGGCCAACCGGGACTAAATGTCCTCCGCCCCCCGGCTCCGCCACCCGCCCACGTGGACGGGCCTTTACCCGGTTCGTAATCGGCGCGACTATAGGGGGGTCTTTAGTCGCGCATAGCTAGTCCCGGTTGCTCGGTCGGGACTACTGGCCCCGGCGAACCGGGACTATAGGCCTATTTTCTACCAGTGTTCGGTCAAAGGGCCACCGGCCACGCGGGGTCAAAGGGGCCACTGGCCAGCGCCCTAGTGGCTAACTCGCCCGGTCCCTTAAATTAAGACCACAGGACGCGCGGTCAAAGGGCCCACGCCGCCTCGTCTTCCCGCGCCTCCACTTCCCCACGAACGGCACACCTCGGCTCCCCCCCCCTCGCATTCATGGGTGCCTGCAACCGCCGCCAAGTTCCGGCCGCCGGTTGGCATGCCAGCCCCCCCCCCCGGGTCTTTTTTAAAGGGCCCCCGCCGCCCATACATCCCATTCACCCCGGCCGCGTCCCAGCAATCGCAACCCTAGCCGCCATGTCGTGCTGGTTCAAGCGCCCCAGGAACGAGCACGAGGCCGGGTCCTCGAGCGGCGCCGGCCAGAGAGGCGCCGGCGGAGGCCTTCGGCTTCGGCCCGGGAGGTGTCCGCATTGGCGGGCAGCCGCGCGTCCCCGCTCCACCTCCGGCATCACGCGCGCCGGCCCGCGCCGCGCCCAAGGGCAAGCGCTTCCGCCGGTACATGCGGAAGGAGGAGGCCGAGTGGCACTGGAGCCACTCCACGCCGGTGTTCTGGCCGGACGTCCACCTCCCGGACGGCTGGCACCTGAACCCGCAGCGCATCCCCGTGCCGCCGTCCCCGACCAACGAGGCCTGGCGCGAGGAGATCGACCGCCGGCGCCGTCTCCTGCCGGCCCACCTCCTCAGGTACCGCGCGTACGCGCGCAGCTCCCCCTACTGGGCCACCTGGTTCCAGCAGGAGCACGACCAGCGCCGTCGCTCCTACATCCCCACACCCCAGGAGGTGAGCACCGCCGACTACCCCGCGCCCCCGCCGGGCAGGGAGCCACAGCTTTGGCTCCTGGAGGACATCGCCGAGAACATCGCCGAGGACGAGGACCCCGAGCTCCAGGCCGGCTTTGAGGAAGCCTACGAGGCCTCCCGCCGCTCCCTCGTCGAGGACGAGGTCAAGCGGTGGGAGCAGGTCCTGGCCGCCGCCTCCGCCGACGCTGACGCCATGCCGCCCACTTCGGCGCCTGCCCCTTGGTGGCAGACAATGAACGCCGAGCTGGAGGCGTCCGAGGACCAGCCGCCGCCACAGCCGCTGCCCCCCGGCCTGGAGTACGGGATGACCTGGGCCTGGACCGTCGGCGTGTGGTCGCCGGAGGAGCTACCGCCGCCGGAGGAGCTGCCCCCGCCGCCGCCGCACGCGCCCCAGATGCCATGTTTAGTATCCCCTTTATATTCGACGAGAAGCCAGACGGAACCTTGATACTGTAAAGGACTTAAAAGAATATTTCCTTCTCTGCTTTAGTAAGAGTGTAGCTGCTTAAGGAATCGCGCCTTGTATCTGTGTGCTTGTTGCTTGGGTCTTTTATACGTTGCTGGTCCTCCCGTGCTTCTGGCGTATCTTTTGACTTCCCATACACGCCCAGAAAGCATAGCAGATTGACACAGAGACTCTTTGTCACGTGCATCACGTCGATCAAAGACCAGACCTCTAAAACTTTCCAATAGGGTAGCTCCCAAAATATAGATTTCTTCTTCCACATGGGTGCGCGCTTATCAGGGCCGTACGGAACTGGTTGGCTGCCAACAGCCTTACCAAAGATTACTTCTAGGTCCTTGACCATATCGAATATATCATTACCACTACGGAGCTCAGGCTTCTTCCGGTTATCTGCCTCACCTCTGAAATGCTTCCCTCCTTTCTTTCTTACGGGATGCTTGATCGGAAGAAATCTACGATGCCCCAGGTATACAACCTTTTTATATTTATCCAAAAAAACACTGTCAGTCTTATCTAAACAGTGTGTGCATGCATTGTATCCCTTGTTTGTATGTCCGGAAATGTTACTAAGAGCAGGCCAATCATTGATGGTTACGAAAAGCAACGCCCGTAGGTCAAATGGCTTTTGTTTGTTCTCATCCCACACATGTACACCTGGTTTGCCCCACAATTGTAAGAGTTCTTCCACTAATGGCCTTAGATACACATCAATGTCGTTGCCAGGTTGCCTCGGGCCTTGGATGAGAACTGGCATCATAATGAACTTGTGCTTCATGCACAACCAAGGAGGAAGGTTGTACATACATAGAGTTACAGGCCAAGTGCTATGACTGGAGCTCTACTCCCCAAAAGGATTAAAGCCATCTTTACTTAGACCAAACCATAAGTTTCTCGCCTCTCCTGCAAAGTCTGGAAAGTCTCTCTCGATCTTTCTCCACTGCGATCCATCGGCAGGGTGCCTCAACTTTCCGTCTTACTTACGATCTTCTTTGTGCCATCGCAACAACCTAGCATGCTCTTTGTTTCTAAACAGACGTTTCAGCCGTGGTATTATAGGAGCATACCACATCACCTTAGCAGGAACCCTCTTACGGGGGGGCTCGCCGTCAACATCACCAGGATCATCTGCTCTGATCTTATACCGCAGTGCAGTGCATATCGAACATTCGTCCAAATTCTCGTACTTCTCACCGCGGAATAGGATGCAGTCATTAATGCATGCATGTATCTTCTGCACATCTAATCCTAGAGGGCAGAGAGCTTACTTTGCTTCGTACGTACTCTTAGGCAATTCATTATCCTTTGGAAGTTTTGGCTTCATTAGTTGAAGTAAACTCTCAAATGCCTTGTCAGTCACACCGTTCTGTGCCTTCCATTTCAGCAACTCCAGTGTGGTACCGAGCTTTGTGCTACCATCTTCGCAATTTGGGTACAACAATTTTTTGTGATCCTGTAACATGTTGTCCAGCTTCAACCTCTCCAATTTATTTTCACAGTCTTCCCTTGCATTAGCAATAACTCGGCCAAGATCATCATCGGGCTCTTCTGATGCCTGTTCTTGATCACCTCCTTCTTTTGCATTCTCTTCCATTGCAGTATCGTCGTATTCAGGAAACAAAGGATCTTCTTCTTCTTCTTCATCGTCTTCCATCACAACCCCTCTTTGTCCATGCTTGGTCCAGGAATTATAGCTGGGCATGAAACCTTTCCGAAGTAGATGGCCGTGAAGGATTCTTTCGGAAGATTGCTCTCTGACGTTCCGACAATCAACACATGGGCAACACATGAAGCCATTATCTTTGTTCGCCTGAGCTACAGCAAGAAATGCATTCAGGCCTGCCATATACTCGGAAGTGCGTCGGTCAGCGTACATCCATCGCTGCCGTGCATCCATCTGCATCGTATAATTAAGTTTATCAAAATACATTACAATAACATATTAATACAGAGATGACCACAGTACATCGACAAATACTACTTTTTTATGTATCAGTTACAGATGAAAAAGATAAGTTTGTTAACCTCGGTCGAATCCCTAACTCGACAAATCCCTTCGGTGAACCTATCGGGTTTCGATTAGGAGAACCCATGAGCGCTGGTGGAATCGTCGACTAGACAGGGGGCGAGATTTACCCAGGTTCGGGGCCCTCGTAGAGGTAAAACCCGTACTCCTGCCTCTTGTCGATCTGTATTGATGAGTAGATCGGTTACAATGGTGTGCTCGAATCGAGAGTAGATCTCGAGTTTCAAGGCTTTTGGGTCGCGCGGTAATTGCTTGGTCCTCTCCTTGGGGGCTCTCCTGGCCTTATATAGGTGGCCAGGTCTCGAGTTCTACCCGGAGAGGAATCGAACTCTAGCTAGGTCGGTTACAAGTTTCCTAACTTAACCCGCAAGTTAGTGCGGGTGGGCTTCACATGGGCCTTCCGGAGTATTCCAAGGGCGCCTCTTCTTGGGCCTTGGCCTTGGGCATGAGAGGGGGTGTCCTTACCCGCAGGGTCTAGGATCCATATCTTCGTCAGTAGCCCCCGAGCGTTTGCTCGATTGGGATTTTTCCAGTCGAGTAGACGGTCAAACCTTTCTTGATCTTTTTGAAGGACCACCTTGACAGTTATTGTTTTCAAAGGGTGTGTTCCCTGTATCATGGGTCATCATGCTCGAGTATCGAGCAACATAAGTTCCCGTTTTTACGGCTTTTTTCACAGAAGGATGTGGCACGGTAGCTTGTCTCTCCCGAGAGATCAGGGCCAATTAATTGCGACTAGGGCAAAAACACTCCTGGCCTACACAGATTCGAGACCTCCGACTCGAACCCGATGAGGTGATTGTTGCGACTGGGCCGTTGTGGACTTATCGAGTCGAACTTAACCTATAGGGGTACCCGGCGCGTCCGCTAGGATTTTTCTTCCTGTTGTTGACACGGAATTATACCGGAGGACGCAGCTTTCGAGTGCGATTCCAGGCCCAAAAGAGAGATCTTTTTGGGTCTTACCTTCATATTCGAAGAATATGGCATCCGGATATGCCTAGTCGGCTGAACAACCCAGGTTCTTATGATGTAAAATTATCATGTGCTGAAGAGGTAGGTTCTTTCTACCCGATCGATTTTTCTGAGTTCTATACGAAAGAAGTTTCGTGCTGGAAGAAAAGTTAGTTCCGTATGAAAGAGTTTTCATGTTCGGAATGCTGTGCCTATACGAAAGAGTTTTCGTGTATAGGGTATTTTTCTCTTGTTCGAAGAGGTTTTGCTTCATGAATTGTTCATAGAAAAGTTGCTTTTACCCGAAGGAATTGTTGTTCGCACGAAGATATTTTCGCGTTTGAACTTCCAATCGAAAGATCTTGATTTTGAATGATGTATGCCATGACGTCATGGCGCACTCCTCTTCTCCCGATGGGACGTGACGGAGTGGTAGCAGATGGTGGCCCACCATGTAAGCTTTTTGACCGGGAAACGAGACGTCGTTCCCGGTTTTTACGCGAACCGCGCAGTAAATGCGCACGATCTTCTATTAAGATCGTGGCACGAAACAGCGTTCGCCGCCCCTTCGTTTCATTTTCACGCGTGGCGATCGCGATAGGCGCCACGTAGCGCATCGTACGGCTGAGATCATCTCGCTCCGTGTATAAGTACGGGTCTTAGCGCTTCGGTAAAATTTTCCCAGCTCTTTGCCTTCATCTTCTTCCTTGCGCCCATCTCCTTCTTCCTCGCGCTCGAGCTCGTGCTGCAAGCAATGGCCGGCGGAAAAAAGCGTGGTGCTGCCACGTCTGCGTCCGGCGAACCCTCTGCGCAACTCGCCCCCCGCGCCGGCGACTGGCGTTCCCCCAACACCACCGCGAAAAGCATCAAGGAGATGCAGCGGGAAGGGTTGCTGCCGGCGGAGACGGAGAAGCGGGTCCGCCTCGGAAAAAAGGAAGAGGTACCCAATCCGCAATCGAACGAGCGCGTGGTCTTTGTGGACCACGTGACTCGGGGCCTTTCCTTTCCTCTTCATCCCTTCTTCCTCGGGTTGCTGTATGTCTATGGCATACAGCTTCACGATCTTCCCCCGAACGCGGTGCAGCACATATCGTGCTTCATCGTGTTCTGCGAGTGCTTTCTCGGCATTCGCCCACACTGGGCGCTTTGGAAGGCGCTCTTCAAAGTCCGGATCTTCCGCGAGAAATCGCGGGTGGAATCTGAGCCCGGCGAGACTCTTCGCACGGGTGGCTTCGGGATCCAAGCTCGCCAAGAAAGCAGCTACTTCAATATGCATTTCATCGACTCCGCCCAAGGCTGGCGAACGAAGTGGTTTTACGTCATCGACAACAGCTCGGGTGGGATTTTAGAGTTCCACCCGTTCGCTGTTCTGACGAGGCGCAAGTCCTGGAGGCACAAGATGTCAGCCGAGGAGAATCAGACCGTTGCACCCTTACTCGCAAGAGTAGCCGCTCTCCGGGATCAAACTGCGGGAGTCGTGCTCAATGGGCTGCATCTGGCGAGCATCTTCTTGAAGCGCAGGATCCAACCTCTTCAACAGAGGCCCTCCGCTATGTGGGAGTATCAAGGCTCGGAAGATCCCAGCAGAGTGAGCCGCGAGGAACTTTCGAATGTGGAATTCGAGAAGAAAATCGCGGCTATTACTCGACTGAAAGTAGGGGAGAAATTCCCCGATTGTTCGGTTGAAGCCTTCGCCGCTTAGAATCCTCCTTCAGCCACGGTTAGTTTCTCCCTTCTTGTCTTTTGAGTTGCTTCTTTCAAGTTCTGAGTTCTAGTCGATAAGATTTCCTCTTGTCTTCTCTGTCTTTGTAGAGCTTAGCTATGGCAAAATGCTACCCGCCAGTTGCGGGAGAGGCTGCCTCAGAGCTATTGTCGAGTCACCAGGATGGCGTGGTTGGTACCAGCGTCGCCGACGCCTCTTCGAGTTCTGAACGCGATTCTTCGGATGACGCTGAAGACTCGAATGGCGCCCCTCCAAAGCGTCGTCGGGTAGATGAGGACGAAGCTACTTCTAAGGATAAATCCTTGGAAACGTCGCCCGGTCGAGCCCCCATCTCTGCGACTCTACTTCGCTCACTTGCTCCTTCGCCTTCGTTTCCAGTGATGGCGACCGCTTGGAACGCGGAGTTGCTGGACGACGACGAAGATGACGAGTAAGTGCTTCTTCCTTATTCTTGGTCGAACATTTTCTGTGCTTTACTGTTGATGTTTTCTAATTTTCGTTGCAGACTGCAGACGATCAGTCCTCGCAGGTACGCCGCTGCCGTTCCTCCCGAAAAGAGGAATAAGGCAAGGGACGCGGGTGAAACTCCCACCGCGGGCACCGTCCAAGATTCTCCCAGAGCAGCCCCCAAAGCTGCGACTGTGGAACGTGAAGCCCCCAGCCTTGTCGCCAGGACTTCAGCTTCTAAGGAAGTGACGGACAGCTCCGCGGATCCCCTCTCTCGCGCTACCGGCCAGGTAAACTTCGTCTTCTGTCTTCAAATTTTTATCGGGTACACGACAGTGCTCCCGATGGGAGTAGCCCCCGAGGCTGTAGTTGATCGCGTGCGATCGGCTACAGGCTCAAAGTATTGTTTATTTCTTCTTCACGATTTCACTTTTATCGGGTGCACGGCAGTGCTCCCGATGGGAGTAGCCCCCGAGGCTGTAGTCGATTGTAAATAATCGGGTACAGGCTCAAATTTAATCCCTTTAACTCTTTCATCCTCGTGCTTTTGCAGTCGCTCATTGATTCCCTTGCGGCGATTGGTCGCCGCGTCGTTCTTGCCGAGTCGGATTGCGAGTCACTTCGGTCGGACCGTAGTCGACTTCAAACTGAGAATGTCCTTCTCAAGGGTAAGTTTTATCATCTCCTTGGCTTCAGTATCCCGTCCATTCTTGATTTTTGATAAACATCTCTTTGTAGCTCGACTTGAATTCGCGGAGTCCGAAAAGGCCAGCCTTTCTGAGCAGGTTACTGCTCGGGAGGCTGACTTGGCGGCCACCCGACAAGAGCTAGAGGCTTCTCGCATGCGATCGGAAGATTTTGGTCGACAACTTGCGGATGCGCGGAAGGCCTTGAAGGAGTTAGAGGAAGCTGGCAGTAAGGCCGATAACGACGTTGTCGCGTTCCCCCGTCCCCTCGCTGAGCGCTTCGCGGGTAAGTGTCTTAAATTCTTGCGACTTTGATCTTTCATCTTGCCGACCTTTGCTAAGTTTTATTCTCTTCTTTTATAGGTCTTCTGGATGTCCCTCTAGAGATCCCTGGGCTCCAGCGGGTAGATGTGGTAACCGATACACTTGCCCAGCTTAAGAGGCACGCTGATGGGGTTTTCTCCTTGGTTAGCGATGCTTCTCAAGTGCTGGTGCAACTGTATGGTCGCCTCATTGCCAACGCCACTCCTGCACCCGCGCTAGATGATCTGTTGAAGGTCTTCTCAGAAGGCAATCTTCTGGGTGCTTTCGCAGTCGCTCAGTCGGAGTCTGGCACGAAGACTGCGATCCAATTTGCTTTGGCGCACGGAGTCGAAGGGTTGGAGGAGGCCTACTCATATCTTCCAGTCGACCCCTCCACGGGCAAAAAGGTACGGCTCTCTCGTTTTGGCAAGCAAGCCGCCATCCTAGCTCGGAAGCTGTCTGAGATATTTGCTCGGCCGAAAGGAGGGGCGACTGCCGCTAGCGGAAGCACCAATGTAGCCTCATAGTTTTTTCCTTTTCTTTCCTTGAATGTAATGAACCTTGGGATGTATTCCCGTACCTCCGTTGTCTTTAATTGAAGTATTCGTCTTGAAATTTATTCTCCTTGTTTGTGCGTTGTCTCCCGATGGGAGTAGCCCCCGAGCGTTTGTCAGATGTGCGACTAGAAATAACTCGAGTAGGGCATCTCACTTCTTTCCTTGTATTCTTCCAGGCTACTGTGTTTGCCGCGGAAACTTTGGGTGGACGTGGTAATCCAGTAAATCCACTTGTGGCCGCTGTTGGCACTTTTGCGGGCCTTCGTGATAAGGTCCAGGAGGGTGAGCGCAAGCTGAAAGCTCTACGCGGGGTGGCCGATGTGGCGAAATCCAAACAGAAATTGGCGGCTGAACGCGAACAATTTCTGATGGATGAATTCGCTTCAGTCGCAAGGGATTTGCTATGTAAGTAGTGCAGCCCCCGTGCATTTTTCTTCCTTGTTTACCTTAGCTGACTCAGTGCGTCCGCTCTTCAGTTGTAAAACCGGATGACAGGGAAGAAAAGCAGTGGGTGAAAAACCACATTCATCAAGAGGATAACAGTTCGAAACCTCATGCGAACAACTTCTGGTCTGATCGCAGTCGAGGGTTTGCGATGGCCACCTTGAAATTTCGAGTCCTCTAGGCGAGAATTCTCGTGAGTTCTTTTCACGAGGTCTTGGTTGCGATGAATGCTGCATTTTATCCACTCGAAAGGGGTCCCGAAGACTGGAGCTATCTTCTCAGGTTGTTTGGACGCGAAGGAGAAGTTCGCGCGTGTGTGCGCAATCAAATGATGTGCGGCGCGGTTGTAGCTCTTTCATTTGTCCGAATATGGCATCCTGAGATAGATGTTAATTCCGTAGCTCGGCACCCAGATTATGCAATCGAGGATATCTCGCCGTACTATGATGTTGTACGTCCTGCAGCGGAGAAAATTATCCGAATGACCTCACAAGAGGTAGATAGAGTTTTGGCGACTGAGAATGCTCAGCTTTTTGACTGATTGTCGGATGTAAATATCCTGTAATATGTTTATAGTTTGTAAAAACTATTGTAGGGTGTGTAACCTTGTTTTTTGATGATGTTTCTCTGTGATGCTTAGTTGTAGGTGTAGCCCCCGTGTGTTTTGTGGGGAGTGTACCTGTAACTTTTAGCATGCAAAGAACTAGAAGCTTCGAGTGAATATGATGAGGAAATCATGTCTTTTATTGCAATGACTGAGAAGTCATGTAATCGAGCTACAGGATTGGCTAGTATAGCCTTATTTTGTTGTGAAAACAAGTAAGCCTAGGGGTAGAATTTGCGGAGTTGTGCGATATTCCATGGATTGGAATAGATTCCTCCAGTCTCTGGATTCTACAGCCTGTAGGCCCCACCTGGGATAACTTCGTGTATGATGAAGGGTCCTTCCCAGGGTGGTTCGAGCTTGTGTCCTTCCTTCTGCTTGAGCCGCAACACTAAGTCTCCTACCACGAATGATCTGTGGCGTATGCGGCGACTATGATAGTTGCGCAGCGATTGCTGATACACTGCGGATCTCGCGAGTGCGATGTCCCGCATTTCGTCGACTGCATCCATATCTTCTGCAAGTGCTTTATTGGAAGTTTCTTCGCTGTAGGCCACAACTCGTGGGGTGCTGAATCGAACTTCCTCGGGAAGGACTGCTTCTGCCCCGTATACCATGAAGAATGGCGTGTATTTTGTAGACCTATTTTGGGGTTGTGCGGAGGCTCCAGAGCACGGAGGGTAGCTCGTCCGCCCAATGTCCTGCGGCGGGGTGTAGGCGATCGAGTAGACGTTTCTTGATTCCAGCCGAAACTAAGCCGTTGGATCTTTCGACTTGTCCGTTCCTTTGCGTGTGAGCAACTGAAGCAAATTTGAAGTTGATGCCTTTTTCCTCGCAGAACTGCTGTGTTTCCTTTGCTGTAAAATTTGTACCATTATCTGTAATGATGTCGTGTGGCACACCAAATCTGCATATGATGGAATCGAGGAATTCCACGGCGCATTGGGCGCTAGCCGAAGTTACTGGTCTTGCCTCTATCCATTTGGTGAACTTGTCGACTGCGACCAGCAAGTGTGTATATCCACCGGGCGTGGACTTGCGTAGTGGTCCAACCATGTCTAGCCCCCATTGTGCAAAGGGCCAGGTGATGGGTATCATGTGCAATTCTGTGGCAGGTGCGTGTGGCTTTGGTGCGAATCGCTGGCAGGCGTCGCATCGATCGACTACGCTTCTTGCATCGGTGGCTGCTGTTAGCCAGTAGAATCCTGCTCGAAAGGCTTTTCCCACTATTGCTTTCCAACTAGCATGATGTCCCCAATCTCCTTGGTGTATGTCCCGGAGTAATTCCTTGCCGTCCTCGGGTGCGATACAGCGCTGAAGTTTCCCCGAGACGCTTTGCTTGTATAATTCTCCATTGACCACCCGAAAGGACTTGCTACGCCTGATTATCTGTCGAGCCTCACGTGGATCGGCCGGGAGCTGTCTATTGAGCAGGTAGTCGAGATATTTCTGCGTCCAGACTGACTCGACCAGAAAAACCTGTCGTGATATATTATGAATAAGCTCGATAAGCGCGACCTGCGGGCTGACCTCTGTTTCTGGCGCTGCTGGAGTTTCTGCAGCTTTCTTCACTTTGACCGATCGCTTGATCATTCTTTCGAAGTATATTCCTGGCGGTATGGGTGTATTTGTGGAACCCATGTTTGCCAGTCTATCTGCTTCTTCGTTGCTGGATCTTGCAATGTGCCTCAGCTCGCACCCTTGAAAACTTCCTTCGAGTAGATTGTACATGTCACGATATGCGACCATGTTTTCAGCAATGGCGTCACATTCTTTCATTGTCTGCTGCACTATGAGATTGGAGTCGCCGTAGATCATTAGTCGGGTAGCTCCACAGGCGATTGCCATTTTCATCCCGTGCAGTAGGGCTTCGTATTCTGCGTCGTTGTTTGATGCTGGATCATCTGGTGGAAAATCTAGACGCAGGACATATTGCAGCTTGTCTCCACGAGGCGAAATAAGGACGATTCCAGCTCCTGCTCCTTCGTTTCTCTTGGATCCATCGAAGTACATTATCCAGTTGCTCGTGTACTCGGGCGGCCCGGGCGTTTGTAGCTCTGTCCATTCGCTGAGGAATTCCACGAGTACTTGAGATTTGACTGCGTTGCGTCCTGCATAGGTGATGTCCCAGGCGCCCAACTCGATGCTCCATTTTGCTATTCTTCCGGATGCCATAGGGTTGTTCAAGATCGTTCCTGGAAATAATGTTTGAGCTTTCGAGCCGTGAGAACGACTCCATATGCGAGCTTCTGGTAATGAGGGTATCGTTGCTTGCATGGCGAGAGCACTTTGCTGATGTAATATATTGGTCGTTGGACTCCGTATGCCTTGCCATCTTCAGGTCGTTTGACTACGATTGTTGTGCTGATGACCTGGTTTGTAGCGGCTAAGTATAGGAAAAGTGGCTCCCTTTCTTGCGGTGTTGCAAGGACGTGCCTGCTTTGCAAGGATCACTTCAAGTCTGCGAACGTTTGTTTAGCTTCGGGTGTCCACTCGAATTTGTCCGTCTTCTTCAGTAATTTGTAGAAGGGTAACGCTTGTTCTCCCAATCGTGCGATGAACCTTCTTAGGGCGGCTAGTCGTCCTGCGAGCTGCTGGACTCCGCGTAGATTGGTTGGCTCCTTCATAGTCAAGATGGCTTGTATTTTCTCCGGGTTGGCTTCAATGCCTCTGGCGGATACCAGGTACCCGAGGAGTTTGCATGCAGGGACGCCGAAAACGCATTTGGTCGGATTGAGCTTGATCCGATATGCATTAAGGGCGTCGAATGTTTCTCTGATGTCCTCGAGGAGTGTGTCCTCTACTCAAGTTTTGATGACAATGTCGTCAACGTACACCTGTACGTTCTTGCCAATGAGATTGGCGAGGCATCTTTGCATGCAGCGCTGATATGTTGCGCCTGCGTTCTTCAGCCCGAAGGGCATTGTCGTGTAGCAGTAAACACCGTGGGGTGTGATGAATGCCGTCTTCTCTTCGTCGTCCTTTTTCATTCGAATCTGATTATATCCCGAATAGCCGTCCAGGAAGGAGAGACGTTGGCAACCTTCCGTAGAGTCCACGATCTGGTCGATTCGTGGTAGAGGAAAATTGTCCTTGGGGCAGTGTTTATTCAACGACGTGTAGTCGATGCACACCCGAAGGATATCCGTGTTTTTCTTGGGGACCAACACCGGGTTTGCTAACCAGGTGGATATCTTGATCTCCCTAATGAAGTTTGCGGCTAGCAATCTGTTTACTTCTTCTCCAAGCACTTTCTGCTTGGGTTCTGAAAATCGTCAAGTCGTCTGTTTGATGGGTTTGGCGTCAGGAAAGACTTCGAGTGAGTGCTCGGCAAACTCCCTGGGTATTCCTGGCATATCTGAGGGCTGCCAGGCAAAAATCTCCCAGTACTCACGGAGGAGTTTGACGAGCGCGCCTTCCTATGTTGGCGAGAGGGTTGTTGAAACCATCGCTGTCTTCGCGGAATCTGTCGGGTGTACTTGGTGCTTGCGGGTGTCGCTGTTGGCGCTGAATTCCAGTTCAGGCGCGTTTTTCTTCGTGAGGGGCATAACGGAGTGATCCGTGGTTTTTGCCAGCTCTTGAAGTTCTTCTTGCATCCCGAAAGATTTTGCGATTTCGTTAAATTCGATGTCGCACTTGTCTGATTTCTGGAAGTCTCCGTCGATGGTGATTACACCGTATTCGCCGGGTATGAATCTGGCGAACGATGTTCGACCAAGAATCTGTGAGCTTTAAGTACGCGTAGTGTGGTACGGCCATGAATCTGGCGAACGATGTTCGACCAAGAATGGCGTGGTACTGTGAGGGCCAGTCGACGACTTCGAAGTCCAGGAATTCTCTTCTGTAGTTGCATGGGGAGCCCAACACAACTTCTAGGTTGATTGTTCCGAGTGGACGGATTGCCTTGCCCGGAACTATCCCGTGGAAGGATGTTTCTGATTCCGTTAGGCCGTCCAAAATCTTGTTCATTCGACGGAGTGTATCCGCGTAGATAATGTTGATGCCACTACCACCGTCCATGAATACGCCAGCCAGGTCATAATTGCCAATTTGAGCTTGGATGACGAGGGCGGCGTGTCCCGGCCGATAGACTCGTGGCGGATGGTCTTCCTTTGAGAACGTGATTGGCTGATCGGCCATTTTCAGGTACTTGGGCTTCGTTGGTGGTGTCTTCACTGCCATGCATATTTGCCTTGAGTTAGTCTTTTGAGCTCTGCGAGAGGGGCATACCTTCTGTATCATCGCGAGCTGTCCTGCCGAATTCGGGTACGCATTGGCTCCCGTGTTTTGTGGCGGTGGCGCTGGTAATGCGGCTAGCGCCATGTTTGGATTGGTCGGTGGAGGTGGAGGTGGTGGCGGCTGGAATTGTTGTCCTCCTCCTGGCAGTGGCGGATAGTTTTGGGTGGATGCAAATCTTTTCCTGGCGAGTGCGTCCGAGATGTCATGGAACTTTCGGCAGTCCTTGAGAAGGTACGTTGCCTTAGTCTTGCCCGTGCGCTTATCTGTGAACAGATGTAGCGAGCAGTATGCATCAAGGTTTTCCTCGGGGGATTTTTCTTCTGCTTTTGGTTTCCACTCACGACTTCCACGACTACCAGAGTCGAGACTTCGCATGAATTCTGCCGCCACTAATTCCTCTCTATCCTCATGGTCGTAGTATTTCCTTCTCTTTTTTCGCCCATGGCGGTCGTCTTCGTGTGCGGGTGATGACCCTCTTTCGTTGCGCACTGCGTCTTCTCAATTAGCCCATTTTTCGGCTATGATCATTAGCTCCCCGATGGTTTTGGGCGCTGCTCTGCCTAGCTCTTCCCGAAAGGCAGTTCTTCTCGCACCTTTAGCGAAGGCCTCGATCGCCACTTCTTCCGATATGGTTCCTGCGGTGTTCCTGAGTGTGGTCCACCGCTGGATGTATTCTCGGGTAGACTCGCCGCTTTTCTGTTTACAGGCTCGTAGTTCTTCGATTGTAGCCGGCCTCTTGTAGGTCGACTGGAAATTTTTGCAGAAATCGCGGTGCAAATCGTCCCACGATGCGTAGCAAGATCTTGGTCTCCTCTCCAGCCAACTGCGGCCCGCTCCGACTAGGTGCAAATTGAGGTATTGCATAGCCGTGTTCTTGTTCCCACGTTGGCACTTCACTGCCGTGAGGTAGTCGCTTAACCATTGAGAAGGCTCGAGTGAGCCGTCGTACTTTGTCACTTCCGTGCTGAGCTTGAATCGCTTGGGTAGGGGCGCCTCGCGAATACTGCGGGCGAAACAGAGTGCGCCGCAGGTTTCGTCATCCGAAGAGCCGGATGACGATCGGTCGCGATATCTCGACGCCCTTGCCCTGTCCACCTTGTTTTGCGCGATGTCGGATCGCGCGTCGCGTCCGGGCTGATCGCGATCAGCGTCCTTCCGTGGCTCCTTGCTTCATTTTCGTGAGCGGCTGCTGTGGTGTCGTGAGCTTTTTTCTCTCGGACTGTCGTCGCTGCTGCTTCGACTGTCACCACGGCGGCGGGCTTCTTTTCCTCGACCACGACGTGGCGATTTGTCTTTTCTCGGGGAGGAGCTTCTGTGCCTGCGGGGCGTTTCTCTATCCTTGTCCTTCTCCTGTCGCTCCTTCTCCAATTGTTCTTTGCGATCGTGAGAAGCGAGCCTTGCGGCTGCCAATCCTAGTCCTTTACGAATATGCTTGTACTGTTCCACCCGAGGGTCGCTTTCCGTCGGCTGGTTCATCTGCATGTAAGTTGCTGCGGCTAGGATCGCGGCAGCTGGTGTTTGCGGGTAAACGTTGCCATCGTCGTCGACCCTCATGAAGGAAGACGTGGTTGACCGGTTGGTCCCAGCCATGGATTCGTAGTCCCTTGACGATGCTGCGGGTCCCTTCCTCGCAGGTGGGGTACCGACCGAGGGTGCAAGGGATTGCTCGGCTCGCCGTAGGCTTGATTCGTCCGCCGCTCTCCTGCGACGGGCTAGATCTGCTCGGGCATCCTTGATGTTTGAGGCCGCTCTCACTAGGTGATAGTGGTAGGCGGTTAGGTCCTCCTGCGTGGCTCCTGCCGCGGGTGGCTGACTTCTTCGCATGGATTCCTTGGCTTTGTTCCAGGCCTCCCGCGAGACGCCGATTATATTGCGCTCGGTTGCGCTGAACTCGGTTTCTGGGGGCTGTTCCGATCCTGCCATGCAGACTTGGGCCAATCGTGGCCCGTGCGTCCTAGGCGCAGATTGGAAAACTTCCCGTACGCGGGAGGGTTCTTCTGTCGAGAGGGCGTGATAGTCGACTGTGTTGAAACGGATGGACTCGCCACTTTTCTCCTTTGGAAAGCACGAGTTGACGGCTCCAGATTCGGATTCAGATTCATCCGAGAAGTGGAGGATTCCGTCTCTGTTCGCCATGAAGTTGAAGCTCCCGAACGTCAGGGTGACGCTCTTTTCCAGATCCTCGAATGCCGGGCGTGATTCCGGCGAGTGAGGTGTGACCACGACAGATCCGATCCGTATAGGATTGCTCGGAGCCGTAGTCGATGGTTTCCAACGGGAGTTGGACGTCGATGAAGCCGTAGATGCCGGTGATCCAGCGCCCGCGATTCCCACAGACGGCGCCAATTGTCGAATCCCTAACTCGACAAATCCCTTCGGTGAACCTATCGGGTTTCGATTAGGAGAACGCATGAGCGCTGGTGGAACCGTCGGCTAGACAGGGGGCGAGATTTACCCAGGTTCGGGGCCCTCGTGGAGGTAAAACCCTTACTCCTGCCTCTTGTCAATCTGTATTGATGAATAGATCGGTTACAAGGTGTGCTCGAATCGAGAGAAGGTCTCGAGTTCAAGGCTTTTGGGTCGTGCGGTAATTTCTTGGTCCTCTCCTATGGGGCTCTCTTGGCCTTATATAGATGGCCAGGTCTCAAGTTCTACCGGGAGAGGACTCGAACCCTAGCTAGGTCGGTTACAAGTTTCCTAACTGAACCCGCAAGTTAGTGCGGGTGGGCTTCAAGTGGGCCTTCTGGAGTTTTCCAAGGGCGCCTCTTCTTGGGCCTTGACCTTGGGCCTGAGAGGGGGTGTCCTTACCCACAGGGTCCAGGATCCATGTCTTCGTCACTCTTCCATTGCAGTATCATTGTATTCAGGAAACAAAGGATCTTCTTCTTCTTCTTCATCGTCTTCCATCACAACCCCTCTTTGTCCATGCTTGGTCCAGCAATTATAGCTGGGCATGAAACCTTTCCGAAGTAGATGGCCGTGAAGGATTCTTTCGGAAGATTGCTCTCTGACGTTCCGACAATCAACACATGGGCAACACATGAAGCCATTATCTTTGTTCGCCTGAGCTACAGCAAGAAATGCATTCAGGCCTGCCATATACTCGGAAGTGCGTCGGTAAGCGTACATCCATCGCAGCCGTGCATCCATCTGCATCGTATAATTAAGTTTATCAAAATACATTACAATAACATATTAATACAGAGATGACCACAGTACATCGACAAATACTACTTTTTTATGTATCAGTTACAGATGAAAAAGATAAGTTTGTTAACCTCGGTCGAAGATACAATTTTCAGTGAGCTTATGTGTGGCTCGGGAATTTCGTTGAACACCTCGTGTGCATAGTAAAATAAAACACACTAACACCACCCTCTCTCACACCTCCAAGCAAAAAAAAAAGATGGAAGGGGGGGCTGGGGCAGTACATATAGGGGAAGGGGGGCATTGGTCCCGGTTCGTGGACTGAACCGGGACAAATGTTCATGCGCGTGCCACGTGGCCTGTGGCTAGGTATTGGTCCCGGTCCGTGGCACGAGCCGGGACCGATATGTCCCCCACGAACCGGGACCAATGCCCCCAGGCGATTCCTGTTGCCCCGGGCACACAAACCGGGACCAACGCATAGCATTTGTCCCGGATTTGGTTGCAATCGGGACAGCTGCCCCCTGCCCCCCTGGACGAGAGGGGTTGTTTCCACTAGTGGCCTATAAATCTAGGTTTTTCTTGCTATTTCCGTTTATATCAGCCTCAATATCATTTCTCTACTGATTTTTGAAACATTTTCTAGGAAGGATATGAGTATTGCACTATAGAAATATCTTAGCAAAAGAAAACTTTTAGTCTCTTTGAAAACGATTCCGGTTATCTTGTGTGATTCACGTGATTGGATGAACCCTGACCGTGCATTTCTGATCATTCAATCTGAGTACTCACAATATTAATTTATTTGGATCATTCATAGGAGGATTACATAATTTTTATGAGAAGTTTGGTCTTTAGACCGATGTAACATTTGTTTGGTGATTGCAGGTTCTCTATATTTGACTTCATATGTGGTGGCCGCTAATAAGAGCTCGGAAAGAACCCCTAAAGAGCTTGGTCGTTTGGTCTAGTGGTTTATTGTTTTTAAGACTATTGTTGTTTGGGAGGTTCTTATTTATTCTTGGGGAATGTTTTTTTTTTCCTTTCATGGGTCGCACACTCTGATGTCAATTTAAAGTTTAATACTCATTTCATGTTCAATTAGTGAACCATCTGTGTATCTATATTGAATGTTACTATGAAAGGGTATCCGGTTATTTTGTGTTCCTCTGTCGTAATAATATTTGTATGTGTATCATTCCTTTGTTGAATCTCGATAGTGTCCTGTTTTATAGATCAATCTTCTTTATATTATGAATGAAATATAAAAATTTCTATGACATGCCAAGAAGCCTCTATAGGGACTATATTAATGTCTCAAGGTAAGAAAAAAATGTCATGAGAAGGGGTAATGAATGTTACTATATGAAAGGGTATCCGGTTATCTTGTGTTCCTCTGTAGTAATAATATTTGTATGTGTATCATTCCTTTGTTGAATCTCGATAGTGTCCAGTTTTATAGATCAATCTTCTTTATATTATGAATGAAATATAAAAATGTCTATGACATGCCAAGATGCCTCTATAGGGACTATATTAATGTCTCAAGGTAAGAACAAAATGTCATGAGAAGGGGCCCTTGCATAATAACATGTATGTCTCTACGCAATGTCGTTATATTTCTAGAGGACAAATAAAACGGCTTACATAAATGTCTCTAGTTTTAGAGACATGGCTACACTGCCACAATAAATGGCTTTTACGAATGTTAGCGACAAGTAAAATTGGTGCATAGAAGTGTCACTAAATATATACATACATATTCCAAGTGTATCTTTAAAATTGCTTGTTGGCTGTAAATATACAACATATTGTCTGTACAAAGTGACCTTACATCATATATAGGCATTTTCCAAAATGACTCTATAGTCTAAGACACACTTCCCGTAGTGACTCTTATGTGACAATGTGTACAACGCATCTACAGCTATGTTAAGGCAATATAAGTGTCTCTACGAGGCCAAAGTAGTGTCTCTACGGGTCAGTTTTCTTGTAGTGTTATCTTCTCATAGAAGGTTTATTCCTTAGCAGTTAAGATTAGAAGAAATCATTCTATGCCTGGTTACTTCTATCTATGGTTAGCAGATATCCATTTCATGAATATTCAGTGAGGAGAGGGATTTTGGGAGATATTTTGGCTTCAGATTTTAAGAGGGCCATCCTGCTATCACTTGCTAGTAATGGACATCAGCATATGTTATTATAATTTTATAGACTTAGCCAGCTAGCAGGAAAGGAATTGGTCATGTCGAGGCTAAGAGATTTTTCTAGCAGAACAAGAAAGCACTAAAAATAAATTATGCATGGGTCATTGCAATGGAGGCTTCATCATGCATAATTATTTAAATTAATGTTTGCTACACTCACCGATGATTTACACTAGGGACAATGATACAAGAGAGTGAAATTTATCGGCAATCTTCCCACGGAAGTAGTTACATGATTTAGAGTACAAAATAGAGGACAAAGAAGTGGAAAGAATAAAAATAATCTCAAAGGTTTTTAATAAATTTGATAAGTAGCCATGCATAATTTGAAATGAAAATTATTTCATTCATATTGTAATAAGGGAAAAATAGTAATAAGGTTAAACTATATGTACTTCCAAGTTATTGCTCATTATAAATCTTCACAAAAAAATTACCCATTAAATTGGAGAATTTGATCAAAATGATTTCAAATTAAATTGAAGAGTTTTGAAAGGGTGTAACATTTATGCATAATAGCACACCATTGGTTTTAAGCATTATCTTCTCAAATAATGATATCGATTTTCAAAAACCGGAGTTCCCGAATCACTGGAAACTTTGGACTGCACTATATCTCAATCCAAGGAAAGTTCATTCAAGAATGTCCAATGGATGACACTTCCAAAATTTAAAAATCCTATTTGTATCTACTGCATTAAAAATAAAATGATTTTATTAATGATTAGTTCTCTTTGGAACCATGGACTGGATTTTTCGGTAGATGTTCCATCGTACGGGAAAGTTAAGATTAATAACAAGTGTTCTGTAGCTTGTGCACCATCATATTTACGCGCCAACCAAAGGTTCTGGTATGGGCCGGAGCGGTAATAAGTACTGTCATGGTGTTGTCATGGAAAGTGTCCTCTTTTGAGAACATACTTGTGAGGCCATTGGCACGAGGAGAAGCTTAGAAAGGGCTGAGCCGGACTCGAGAGGAAAAACTTTAACCAGGTTCGGCCCGTCGACTGAGGGTAAAACCTACTCCTCCTAGATTGTTATTGATAATATCTATCTCGAATATAGGGTGCAAAATCCGGCTACCTATGTATCGAGAACTTAGAACTTAGAGCTTAGTCTTTCGAACAAAGGAGGTTCAGAGAGTTGAATATTAAGAACTTCCAATGCTTCATCTACTTCCTGATTTCAGAAAAAGTTATCTGTCTTTTTCAAGAACCGGTATAACGGCATCACCTTTGCACCAATCCATCTTATAAAGGAACTTAAGGCTGACATACAACCTGTAAGATTTTGGACATCATTTAGACAAGCCGGCCTTTTCAAGCTGCTGATGGCTGAAGGGAATATGCCCGAGAGGCAATAATAAAGTGGTTATTATCTTATTCCATGTATATGATAAATGTTTATTTCTCATCCTAGAGTTGTATTAACCATAAACGTTGAAATATGTGTGTCTAATAAAATAACATGAGTTGTTTTGATTGACTCGTGATCAAGGTTTCCTGATCATGAACATTGGATGTTGTTAACAACGGGGTCATGTCATTGGTAGAATGATGTGATGAACATAGAGCCAAAGTGAATATAGCAATTCGATCAAGTCATGAAGTTACATTCTTATATCAAACATACGAAGTAACTCTAATCCTTAGACAATGACATGATGTCAATCACTAACACCGAAAGAGTACTTTGATGTCATCAAACGTCACACACTACCAGGGTGACTATAAAGGTGGCGTTGGGTATTCGGAAAGTATTAGTTGAGGCACATGGGTCAAGAGTGGGATTTGTCCATCCAAATGACGGAGAGATATACGATGGGCGCTCTCGGTGATATCACATCGACACTGCTTGCAAGCACGTGAATACGTCACACGGATGTCGTATCACGGAACGAGTAAAAGATTACTTGTCGGCAACGAGATTGAACTAGGTATGGTTGATACCAATCATCGGATCTTGGACAAGTAAAATATCGCGAGACGAAGGAAATTGCTTACGACGTTTATGGTTCACACGATCAGTAGATTTATTTTCAATGTGTAGGAGTCATTATAGATCTCCACGTCCCGTTGTTGACTATTGATCGGAGAGGTGTCTCAATCATGTGTACATTATTCACAAACCGTAGAGTGACACACTTAAGGTTCGATGAAGCGTTTGAGTGGATACCGAATATCAGAGAAAAGTTTGGACAACATTGAAATTGTTTTGGGTAATTATGATATAGTTCAAGGGGATTTTTCTCAAATGGTTTCTAATATTTAACAACTAACTCAAGGAATTATGTGTTAATGTTTTTAACGGAATTAAAAAATATTAAAAAAATGAAATAGTTTTATTTATTTATTAAAGAAAACCATTGGGATTTTGATTGGGAATTAATGGAAGAATGAGTGGAGACTCCACTCACCTAATGAGGGAGAGATGGAGACACCAAAAAAATCGTGGCTGCCTTCCCCTCCTATATAAGGAGGGGTGGGAGCTCCCTCTCCCCCCCCCCACCCACACACACACACACTTCGGTCATCTCTTCCTCCCTCCTCCCGCTGCTCCACCACTTGTTCGTGCTCTTGGCGAATCCCTGAGCATTGTTTTCTTCACCACACCACGCCGTCGTGTTGTAAATTCTGGTGGATCCTCTTCTTCCGATGCCCCCAAAGGATCGAGGAAAAGGAGGTCGTCATCGACTTGTACGTGTGACCGAGTGCGGAAGCGCAGCCGGATTGCAGCGCTCTTCTTCACGATCTTGAGATTGATGTGAGTTAAAACTACATCACCAACGAGATTCGATCTCGTAACACTTTATGTATTCGATGGTATGTTTTTCTTAAGGCTTTCTCTATGCTCGTTGTTTACATCGCCTAGATTAGATCTTGGCCCTTCGGGTGTCTATCTCGTAGGAATTTTTCTTGTTTTCTATGCTACGAAGCCGACAATGGCCCATTTTTTTTTCGAGGTTCGCTTCAATGCCATGCTCGGAAAAAATGAAGCCAAGCAGTTTTCTCGTTGAAAATCGAAAAATGCACAGAGTTGGGTTCAATTTCAACTGATATTTCCTAAGACTGGCCAATTTCTCTTCCAAATTTGAAATCAAAGAATCTCCTCTCTTGGACATGACCACGATGCCGTCAACATATGCATGGACGTTGCGCCCAATCTGATTCTGCAAACAATTCTGGATGCACCGCCGATGGTGTGTGACCACACGTTCGTTGGGAGACCCCAAGAGGAAGGTATGATGTGTACAGCAACAAGTTTTTCCTTTTGTAAGAAACCAAGGTTTAGTCGGACGAATAGGAGAAAGAAGTCACTTCTGAAGGTTGTTGATAGCTGATGTTAGTAGGGCGCACTACCAGGCTCAACAACAACGTGGAATCTGCACACAACACAACCCAGATAATTTGCCCCAACGAAACAGTGAGCTTCTCAACCTCACTGGTCTTGCTGAAAACAAAGGATTATAAATATAGTGTGGAAAATGATCTTTGTCTGTAGTGAATGAAATGAGAACAATGTTTGCATTGAAAAAGAAACAATATTTGCAGTAGGTCGTAATATCAGTGTAAAAGAATGGACCGGGGTCCACAGTTCACTAGTGGTGTCTCTCCATAACATATAAATAACATGCTCGGTGAACAAATTACAGATGGACAATGGACAAATAGAGAATGCAGCGTAATGCATATACATGACAAATAGAGAATGCACCATAATGCATATGCTATGATATTCATTTGAGCATTATGAACTACTTGTTACATAGACTGTTATGCAACTGCATCTATGATAAATAATTCATCCTCAGGACATCGTTCGAACAAACTTTGGGTATTAAGTTACAAGTAACAGATTATTACATTAAGTAAAGTGCGTAATGTAAAAAACACAATTATCTTTACTATTAAAGTTGAGTACGCGGTGTTCGTGTCCGTACGTCCAGTTCTCCCGCACGGAACAAAAACCGGATCCCTTTCTACCGAGAAAAAAAAACTGTTCGGCATTACTCACGTAAAATCCGGGACGAGGAGAAAAAAAAGGTAGGCAGTGGGAACTGGGAAGTTGTACCACACATCCACCCACGGCTCCTCCTGGAGGATAGAATGAGTTGGAAAATAATTATATGAGACCTGGTCTACAAATTTAGCCCGTGGACCAACTTCAGCAATTGACACGTGGCCAGAAAGCGGTTTAGATCTGAAAATAGATAACCGGATTCTGTTTTTTCTCTATTTTCTAGCCACGTGTCAATTGCTGGAGTTGGTCCACGGGTCTAAATTTGTAGACCAGGTCTCATATAATTATTTTCCGAATGAGTTGCGTTCTCGCCACTCCTCGATTCGCCCGGCAACCGTCCCTAGCACAGGAAGCCCACCCGAAAGTTTTGTCGCGTTCATACGATCGTTGGCGACACTGTAGGACCCCTATCTTCGTTTTCCTATGGACATCTCAGGGAGGGCGGCACCGTCGGATTTTTCCCGGTGCTGCGTGCCTGCATCCCGGACCTCCTCTTCTGCCCCCTCGCACTCCCATTGTCGTTGTGCTCCTCCGGCCTTGGCGTCGTCATCCTGCGTGCCATATGCAAATCCAGAGGCGGCGACTCGGGTCACCGGTTCCACTGATCTGGATTTGGGATGAGTGCCGCTGTGAGATGTACAGGAAGATGAGTACAACGGTTGGTACAAAAGATGGGACCTGGCCAGCAAATATTAGAGTTATGAATTTAATCTGCGAATAACTTGTTCACTAGAGGAGTTCAAGATGACAACAGAGAGCCCCGTGAGTCATTGGCTGCTGGCTCCCAAATTTCTCTTTTCATCCATGGAAAGCGAACCTTCCCGTAAGTCCATTTCTTAGACTGCTGCATGCATGGCTGCATTACTTTTCTCTTTCGTTTGTCTTTCTTTGTTTTAGAATGACAACCCATTTTTGTGGCTGCTTTTGTCTCAGAGGAAGAGGTGATGAGTATGAGAAGAAACAATTTTTGGACATCAAGTTTGCTACACTGATTTGGGATATTAAGCACTAGATTCAAAGGTTGGCCTATTGTATTTGCCAGTTATCCATGATATCCTCAATAACGTTGTTTGATAGATTTGCTATGCTAGCCCAGCAAAAGATAGCCTTTTTGTTCTTATAAATGTGTCTCTTTGATGCTTGCTCCTAAAGGTACACAAGAAGATCAACACACTGAAAGTATCCCGGCCAGCTTCTTGGTTGTCTTGTGGTGTTTGAGGCTTCAGTTTATTTACTTTGGCTTTTCGGTTCCGAGCTAATTCATGTACGGTTCAGTGAATCCCTCGATCCCAACATTGTTGATAATGTGTAGAACCTGTCTAGCACTCCTGAAAATCGATTTAATTGCCTTAATTTAGGAACTTGGTAAATCAAAGCGGTGTGCCATGTGAGGGCGGAATGAGGAAGATGTTGGAGTCCTAAAAATATAATTATCCCTTTTCTTCGAATACGATTCAAGCGAAATAAAATCTTACTGCTATTTTTATACGTGTAATTATTCTCGTGTATTGTGTTGACATGTGTTGCATGAAAAAAGGGATCGTGGACACACGGGCATTAAACATATGCATCTGGTATATTTTTAACCTGCATTTCAAAGTTTTGCAGCGCTATTGGTGCTTGTGGATGCATCACAATCCTCCTAACGATCCATTTATTTTCTTGTACCTTAATTAGAGATGTTCTTCTTGTTTTCCTCATCAACTTATTCATACTAAATGATTCGAACATGTAATCTAACGATCAACCTTTTGCATATTATCTGGACAAAGTGTATCAGAAAAAAATTGGTGCAAGACGCGATCCGAGCAGAGTAAAAAACAAGTTAATGAGCCAAATTAAGAACTGAGAGCTAGCCGAAGAAGTCATTAAAGGCGACTTCAACGGTGGAAATTCGCGGGTTACAAAAATATACCACAATAGCTAGACCAAGAATTGACGCCGAGGGCGTTGCTACTGTTCGACGTAAACAAACATGGTGGCCATAGAAAATCGAACATGGAGCAACAATATTTGGATGGGCTAACTTGATTTTTTTTATATTTTAAAATTACTTAATTTACGCAATTCTGTAGCAACGCACGGACATTCAACTAGTACTTAGAAAAAGCATTGTTGTTTTACCTCTAGTGGCAACAACCCATCCACAATCTTAGAAGTTGCCGTCGCTCTCCCAGATTACTGGAGGCATGAACCCACTATGAAGAATAAATACTCACTCTTGCAGTCACAAGCATCTACTTGGAGAAAACATCCACTAGCAATAAAGAGCATGCAAGATCACAAATAACCGATACGATAGATCTATAATAAACTTTACATAGTATTCAATATTCATCAGATCCCAGGAAACACAACATGTAGCATTATAATAAGATGATCTTGTTCATGTTAGGCAACACACAAGATCTAAACATGATAGCAGAAAATTGGAGAATACAACCATCTAGATACTTCTATGGAACCGTAGTACCATGATGAACTACTCAGCATCATTCCAGAGGTAGGGATGGTGATGAAGACCCTTCCGGTGATGAATGCCGGGAAGAGCTTTAGAACCATACCAAACTAGGGTTGACGACATCAGCGATTACGTAACTTTTCTTGGATGGAGGCTCGGGTACTTAGGATTTTTCCGAGGAAGGCAATATATAGGCGGAACATGACGCCCCTGGATCAGGTACTATGGGGATTTCAGCGTTCCCGCCAGAATCCACATAATACCGATCCCAGGTTGTCAACTTTTTGTAATCATTACAACGGATAATCTGCAACAACAATAGTAGATACATACAACACGACTCCAACGAGTCAACAATACACCGGATACAATACAAAGATCCAAATAACAGCGCAAAAAAGAAATGGTATCCGAGTAGAGATAAAATACAAATGGGACTAATAGTCCTGAAGAAAAAAAATGGCGTCGAATCCCCCTACGCCAATCCGGAGGGATTCCCAAGCTAACGGGTGTCAGACTTCAAACATATTGACTGCATTTTGGAATATGCAACGCCGAAGGGATTAGTAGGGTAAAGTACCGGCAAGATATCCAAACTAGTAAGTATGCCAAACACTTCACGATCCATCAATGTTTTGAATTACGAGAGAAGGGGTTAGTGGTTGAAGCGGCAATCAGCGCTAACAACTTATAGAGACACTCTACAACTTCCTTCTATTAGAATGGGATGATAGAGACCATTAAAACAACTACAATTACTCACCAAGAACAATTCCCATCTAGGGTTAACCCCCCCTCAATCAAATGCAAGGAGGTAACACAAGGAAAACTCACACATGTTGAAATAATAATCTCGTTATCGCACAGGTTAACAAACATCATTAGGTGTAAGTTGTCTGATTCTTGTTAGTCAGCACTTTCTCGATGATCGTCTCAGAAGCGCGGACGATACGCCTTTTCGAAAGGATTTAGCCCTGCAGGGATGGTCTATTGTAGCCACACGTATCAAACTGTCGCGAGATTGTCGGCATAACACTTCAACTCACGACAAACAAGTCCAGTGAGCCAACTAGCTAGGTTGGGACCGCATCGAGAGTCCGGCTGATGCTTCGAAGCAGATCAAACAAACTGGAACTCTCCGCTTCACGTCATACCGCGGAAACCTATATAATTGTACGCACATCGGTAACATACCGTCCTCCTCCTCAACATCGTTGTCATCATATCTGTAGAACTTGTGATGTGCGCACGCCAAATGGAAAGCCCGAACGAAGTTGTGGCATCCTAGACAAGAGTGCAGCGGGGCTAATAGGTTGCGGGGAATCCCAATATCTCCGACAATGTGGTTAGTGCGCTCATTCTTCGATCAGCGGACAATAACCTTTTCTAATGCGACACTAGAGGGACCAAAAGCCTCGACGGGCCTCCCGCTGGTGTCTTAACTCGAATTTAAATTTGTTATTATACCAAGCATTGAGATCATTTTAAATAAGTTGAACCAACCTATCATATTAGTTAGGTAGGTGACAGGAAACCAAACTCGCCAAAGGAGCTAAGCATGCATTACGACCCGCAATGCCAAGAAGATAGACAAATAAAGGTAATAGGATGTGGTGCCGGTAGTTCTACGTACCATAAATTCCATGTACTTTGTTGACCAACGGGAACGTTTGGAGTCTGGATGCACTCGGCTAATGGCGGTTTTTCGGCATATCCTAAGCAATGGTGTCTGGTTGCACACTAGACGTTTGACAAATATGCAGTGTTGTTAGTTCTTTGTTTTTCCTATGGCTGATTCATATCATACATCGGAGGCGGTGCCGCTGCAATCCAATGGAGGCGCGCCGCCTCTGATCCCGTGATGGTCGCGCCGCTTCTCCCGGGAAGGCTGTGCCGCGGCCGCTTCAGGAGGCTGGCTCCCGTGCTGGCCGCGCCGTAGCTGCTGTCGCAGCTCCTGGGAGGCCACGCCATGCTCCTATCCTCAACGTGTCAGGACCTCGACGGCGGCGGCCGCTCCCGCCACGATGGCAAGGAGAAGTTCCTCTTCCTCCAGCTCTCGCCCTCCAAGCCGTGGTCCAAGTCCAGCGCGTCACTGACGGGCGCCCTTCTACGGCCACGGAGGAAGCTTCCGTGCAAACGGGGGCAGTTGTTGCTAATTTTTCGTTACAAATATTTGCTACATTACGTTTTTTCTTTTGCTTTGTTTGTACAATTTTTCTCCTAATACAACTCCGGGGAGGTCCATTTTTGCTATAATAGAATAAATATTTTGCTACAACAAGATTTTGTTTTTGCTATTTTAGAATAATTTTTAGCTATGTTATTTCTCCGGCGAGCAAAAGTCTCCGGTCATGACTCCGGTGAAAATCGACTTTTTCTACTGTAGCAAAAAAAAATTTTTGCTATAGGTCTCCGGCGAGATTTGTCTTTTTTTTTCCGAAACGAACCATTTTTTTGGCTACATAGGAGCAAAAGCGGGTTTTTTTTTTTTTTTTTGCTATCGAAGCAAAAAAGAGGACACGTGTCACCCTGAGTATCCGGGGGATGGACATTTTTTATCCCCGGGGAAAGCCCAGCACTGTTCCTAGATTTATCTCTTCCCATTGGGACACTTGTCCCGACGGTGCCATCCACCTGCAAGCTGCAGCCTGAAACAAATGCTATACAGCCGGACAACACAACCTCCCAGTTAGGGCTCTGTCCCAAATGGTAACACCTAACTGACGTGGCAACCATCACCATGGTGCCCAGGCAGGTGAGCATGACGAGGCGGGCAAGGTCGGCGCGTCATCCCATGCCACACAGATTGTGCGCCCACATCCTGAAACGGTTGATGATCCTGGACGCGAGCCACACGCTGGGCTACGTCGAAGGGGTTACAATTGTTCAGTCCATCGGAGCAGAATTTGAATCCATCATGAATCGTTGCTCCATGGAGAAATTTACTTAACCGGCCAATTAACTAATCGGCTAGTCAAAACAAATTAGTTGGCCACATAAATTTCTTGCATTGGCCACAGATAACTATCTCATCCTATATTTGTATTCTGTCCGTTTCTAAATATAAGATGTTTTAGCCTTTATCCACAATCACATAACTACATGTATCTTTTTTTTTTTAAACGGAAAATCTAGCCTCTGCATCCAGTGGATGCACACAACTTATTTAGTAAATATTAAATCATCCGGAAACAAATATTCATCCAACAACTACCACTCAATCAAACTGCGACGTGGCCACACAAATCAGCCACAAAAACAGCTCCAAAGAAAAGAGACTACACATCTTGTATTCTCCTAATATGTAGCCACCCACCCCGGCTGAAGATAGGCCGCACGACCGTCAGCAAGCGTGCACATCCTGTATCCAAGCTTCCACGTAGCTCTTCCGGGGAGAGTAGTGACCACAGATGTATCCAATGGGTGGCTCTGTGAACAACCTGCAAAAAATGACCCGCTTCCATTTTGTTAAAAATTACATCATTCCTGCAATTCCAAATTGCCCAAAGAAAAGCACATATACCAATACGTATACTAGCTTTAGATTTTTTATCTACCCCATCTAACCAATCTCCAAACAGATTGTCAACTGAAAGTGGTGGAGTAATGCTAAAAGTAAAATGTATCAAGCGCCAAATCTTTTTTGCAAATTCACATGATATAAAAAGATGATCGATAGGCTCTTGATTACCGCAGAAAACACACTTGGGGCAACCCATCCAATTCCGTTTAGCCATATTATCTTTCGTCAATAGCTCCTTACGATAAAGAAACCACATAGAAATTCTTATCTTGAGTGGAACTTTTATTTTCCAAATATATCTACGTAGACATTTAGTACCTTCGTTCATTATGTCCTCATAGTAGGATTTAACAGAAAAACTACCAGACGTAGTCAATGTCCATTTAAAAGAATCTGGGCTATTAGAATTATTAAGAGTCATTAAGCGTTGAACTAAATGCAACCATGCGCCCCATTTATCTCCAGTTAACGCTCTCCTAAAAACCAAATTAGCATGATCATTCCACAGAACATGTGAAACAAGAACATTTCTATGTCGGACCACATTATAAAGGTTTGGGTACTGAGCAGCCAAAGTATCATCCCCTAACCAAAAATCCTCCCAAAAGCGTATGGTTTGACCATCCCCTAGTGTGTATTGAACTCGTTGAAAGAAATCCCCCTTAACCCGCATCAACCCTTTCCAGAAGGGCGAGTAACTAGGTTTTACTTCCACTTGCTGTAACGGTAAATCCTTAATATATTTATTATGAAGTATCTCAGTCCACACCCCCTCCTCGGTCAGGAGTTTATAAAGCCATTTGCTTAAAAGACACTTGTTTTTAATCTCTAAAACCTCGATCCCCAGGCCCCCCTGATCATTGGGTCGACAAATAATATTCCACCTAGTTAACCTATATTTCTTCTTCTTCTGGTCACTTTGCCAAAAAAAGCGAGATCTAAAGAAGTCCAATTTTTTCCTCACCCCAACAGGTATCTCAAAAAAGGACAGGAAAAACATGGGTAAACTAGATGGAACTGAATTAATGAGAACCAATCTGTCCCCATAAGAAAGTAATTTACCAATCCAAGTACTCAATTTGCTTTCAAAACGGTCCTCAATCGGAAGCCATTCTTTATTTAACAGTTTTCTATAATGAATCGGAATACCCAGATATTTAAAAGGTAGTTGGCCCACATCACATCCAAAAATGTGGCGATATTCATCCTGCGCCTCTACCGCTGCCCCAAAGCAAAATATTTCACTCTTATGAAAATTAATCTTTAATCCAGAGATTTGTTCAAATAACGCCAGAATTAATTTCATATTGACTGCTTTATCGAGATCATGTTCAAGGAAGAGTATGGTATCATCAGCATATTGGAGGATCGAGACACCACCTTCAACAAGATGAGGTACAAGACTTCCAACGCTACCTTCCTCTTTTGCCCTTGCAATGAGGACTGCTAACATATCAGCCACCAGATTAAAAAGGATAGGAGACAACGGATCTCCCTGTCTGATCCCTTTGAGTGTTTGAAAATAATGACCGATGTCATCATTCACCCGGATACCCACACTCCCACCTTGGACAAATCTCGCCACCCAGTCACACCACAACGGTGAAAACCCTTTCATTCTTAGTGTTTGTTGTAGAAAGGACCAACTAACCTTATCATAGGCCTTTTCAAAGTCAATCTTAAACATTACCCCATCCATTTTTTTGGTTTGAAGTTCATGTATTGTTTCATGTAGGACCACCACCCCCTCTAAAATATTCCTACCAGGTAGAAATGCAGATTGAGTGGGTCTAATGATATGCTGCGCAATCGCAGTGACTCTATTAGTCCCAACTTTAGTAAATATTTTAAAGCTTACATTAAGTAAACAGATAGGTCTATACTTTTCAATTATAGCTGCGTCTTCCTTCTTAGGTAAGAGTGTAATTACCCCAAAGTTCAACTTATAAAGTGGCAACTCTGCATCATGTAATTGGGCAAACATAGACATCATGTCTACCTTGATTACATCCCAAAATTTCTTATAGAATTCAGCCGGGAACCCATATGGCCCCGGTGCTTTATTGAGTTCCATTTGAGTTATCGCCTCTAACACCTCCTCTTCAGAAAAAGGAGCAGTGAGCAAAGCATTGTCTTCCACCGATACTTGAGGTAGATCATCAATTCTACCCTCATCAAGTGCTATGGTTGTGTGCTCGGATGACCCAAACTATTTTTTGTAATATTCAGATATAAAGACCTTTAGGTTCTGTTGACCAACAATAGTCCCCTCGTCTTGTTCTAACTGAAATATTTTTTTCTTTCTATTCTTCCCATTCGCCATCATATGAAAATATTTAGTATTATCACCGCCTTCTTGTATATGTCTCATCTTAGCACGTTGAGCCCACTTGGTCTCTTCATCTCGTCTAAGTTTAGCCACATACAGATCAGCCTCTCTTTTTGACTCCCTTTCATCATCAGAAAGGGGCATAGTCTCAGCTTTAATGTCTAACTCATTAATCAGAAGAATAAGCTTATCCCTCAGAATTTTATACTCCCCGCTCATATTTTTAGCCCATCCCCGTAGGAAACTACGTAGATGTCTAATTTTGTGTTGCCAAACCTCTATAGGTGAATCTCCCATCAGTTGGGAAGTCCACTCTTTTCTCACCATCTCATAAAAACCTTCCTGCTTTAGCCAAGATAATTCGAATGAGAATGCTGATGTATTACCTTTGTGTATCGAACTACCCGAGTCCACAAACAAAGGGACATGATCGGATCCTGTTCTTGCCAATGCCTGAACAGAAACCAGCGGAAATTTTTCTTCCCACTCTACACTGGCTAATATACGATCTAACTTCTCAAAAGTAGTCACATCTCGTCTACTAACCCAAGTGTATTGAAATTATCGTTACTATTAAAATTTCCCACTCTATAATTGCATTGAAAATCGAAGGCCATCTAGTATTAAAATTATCGTTACTATTCTCATTAGGTCTCCTCATAATATTGAAATCACCGCCCACCAAAATGGGTTGAGATTCACTCTCGCAAATACGTACTAGTTCAGATAGGAATACGATTTTTTTATCCTATTGAGCAGCCCCGTATACCACTACCAAGGTCCAAAGGAAACCATCGTCCTTCGTTCGCAGATGAAATTTAATGGAGAACTCTTCCGCAACCACATTCTGAACCGTAATATTAACATTATGAAAACCAACCAAAATTCCACCCGATCTTCCCTTAGGTGGTAGACAATACCAAGAAAAATCGCGGCCACCCGCTAAGTGTGATAGTAACCGTTGCTCGAAACTGGACCTACCAGTTTCCAAGATTGAAACAAAATCTAAATGTAGTTCTCGAACAATTTCATTAACAGCCAGGTGTTTAGACGTATCCCCAAAGCCATCCGTGTTCCAAAAAACCCCTCTCATTGATCTTAATTATTTTTAATAATGGCTTTTAACCTAGTACTTCTTCTTTTAGGATTAGAAGAGAGTGGTTTTTTATTTCTGGTCGTTCGAGTTAATTTCACACCATGTGAAACAATCACAGTATTGCGCACTCCTTCATCATCTCGGCCTAGAGCTCCATCATCCAGCGATGATGACATGCTCTGAGAAAACTCGTTAACATCGGTGTGATCAGAACGTTTTAAATCATTTTCTAAGAAAATCAGCTTCCTGGATGTTTCTAATCGTTTAAGAGAAACTTTTATTGTACATGTTCACTAATATTAGTTTGCATGTAGTCATCATGTTTAATAGTTAGAACATGTTATATTTAAAAGCGAAGGGAGTAGCTCGCAACTGTACTTCTGGAGTACTGTCTCAGCAGTAATTCACTCTTGCATTCCAGGGGTATAACCTTCGAAGGCACTCGTCCAGCACCTTTGAGTGCCGGTCCTTGCACAGGAAGCGCCACCTTCTCAGCGTCACAGCAAACGACCCTTTAACAATTTGAAGTAAAAGGCAAAAGACACATAAAAAGTAAAAATTACGTAAACTAAAACTAATATCATTTGAAGTCCTAGACAAAAATCACGTAGACTAAAACTAAAACTAATACCCTTCCACAATCATCACCTAGACAACCATTTTTCCTGAAAGCAAAAATAATTTGAAATCCAAACAAAATTAAGATGAATTGTCGTAATGATATGATTTCTAACAACTTCAAAGCTGGCATAATTTGCAGGTCGTTCATCGTGTTGTTCATTGCATACACATGTGGTCCTACCTGCTACCAGAAGGCCAACGAGGACGTTTGGATTCTGGTTGCACCAGGTTGATGGCGGTAGTGCGGGCTATCTTCAACCAGGGTGGCTGGTTGCACGCTAGAAGAATTAACTATGTCTAGGCGCGATTTGTCGTTGATTTTCCGCTGGATGGTTTTTGTAGCCACACTGCGATATCGGTGATTTTTTCTGTATGATTTTGTAAGACGCAGACTTTGGCATTTTTTAATACTCACTCCGTCCACTTTTATAAGGCACAATTCTTACCATTGAAATGGCAAGAAATGTGGCTTACAAAAGTGGACGGAGGGAGTAATGTAAAAGCCGTGTGCATCTACTAGATGCAGAGGCTGGGTTATCCGTTTCAAAAAAAAGCACAACACGGAACGGAGTCCTTTTTTTTTGAAATTTAAAACCACATATATTAGGTCAGCAAGCCGCCTCATTAAAAACCTTTCCAGTCCCCAAAGGTACCCTGACAAGGAAAAGAGTGCGTAAGAAACTTGCTGCCTCTCAATCAAATCATAGTTACATCGTTCAGAAGTTTATCAAGAATAAATCTAGGAGGATAATCGTCCCAGTTACACGAAATTTTATTTGTAAAGCAATTCCTAGCAAGAGCATGATCCACTTCATTCGTATCCCTTCTGCAATGACTAAAAGAAACAGACCCAATTAACCCTGCCGTTGAAATAATATCAGCATACACCGCTATAGCTTCATTGCAGATTCTCTCCTCACCCATACAAAGTTGGATCACTTCCAGATTATCAGACTCAGCTTGTATCTTGCTAAAACCCAGATTATTGGCTACCTGGAGTCCATGGAGCATAGCCATCGCTTCCGCCACTGAAGACGACGCCACATGAGATATGAAAGAAGTAGAAGCTGCCACAAAAACCCCCTGGCTATCCCTCAAGACCACGCCAATAGCACCAGATCGATCCTCAATTGCAAATGCAGCATCAACATTTATTTAATGTAACCAGCACCCGGTTTTTCCCAGGTATTTTTCGGCGGAGAAAAATCGTCTTGATATCCAGTAGACGTGTTTGCAACAATTGCCAAGATTGAAGCAACAATTTTGTTTTCCGGAGGCACTGATTCTCCATGGGTACGTCGACGTCTAAGCCACCATAGGTACCAAGCAGCGACAGCAACTGTATCTTGAACTCTAATCTTGTCATATCCAGGAACAGTAACCGGGGCCAATTTAAGGATTTCTTGCAGAACCACTGAACCCGATCGATCATCCCGGATTTCATTATTAATAACATCTTGAAGTCCAAGCTGGCGCCATATAGGAACAGATACGGGGCATTTAAATATCATATGAATAATATCTTCAGGTTCCTGATTGCAAACCGGGCATATATCACTAGAACCAATGTGACGATTGAGCAAGATATTTTTTACTGGGATGATGCCATGCAAAACTCTCCAACAAAAGATCTTTATCTTTGCTGAAACTTTCAATTTCCACAGAATTTTCCAAATAGGATTGTTAACAGAAGTACCTTGTATAAGTGATCGGCAAGACACTCCATTAAACTGGTGGCGCCATTCAATATGGTATGCTGATCGCACCGAGAAAATACCAGACCTAGTACCTCTCCATCCCAGAGAGTCATCAAAGGCATTCAAAGTCACCGGAATTTCCAATATTCTGTTCGCATCAATAGGGTGAAAGATAGAGTTAATTAGCTCCTGATCCCACATCCCAATGATTGGATTGATCAGATCAGACACATAGTTGAGGATACAATTTCCTTTAGGTGTTAAAATTTTCCTATCAGGACTACTAGGAATCCAGGGATCACTCCATATGTTAACCGAATCTCCATTACCAATTCTCCAAATGCAGCCCCTTTTGAAAGTTTTGATGCCAGCCACTATGCTTTGCCATGTGAAAGATGAACTTGATTTTGATCCTGCTTGGAGAATATCATTGTTTGGATAATATTTTGCTTTTAGAATTCTAGCACATAAGGAGTTTGGTTCATCAATTAACCTCCAAACCTGTTTTGCTAGAAGAGCAAGATTAAAAGAGTGTAAATCTCTAAAACCCATACCTCCATCTTTCTTTGGAAAGCACAATTTCCACCATGCGTACCAATGCATTTTCTTCCCCTGATCATCGTCACCCCACCAAAATTGTGCAATAACATCCGTGATCTTTTTGCAAACTTTTTTAGGCAAGAGAAATACCGACATTGCATAAACAGGAATTGATTGGGCAATAGCCTTTAAGAGAATCTCCTTTCCACCAATGGATAGTTGTTTTTCTTTCCAACCTTTAATTCTTTGCATGATCCTCTCCACAAAATGCAAAAAGCAATCACTTCTATCAGCTCCAACAATTGCTGGAAGGCCCAAATACTTATCAGACAGAGCCTCCGTATTAATATGAAGTGTATTGCAAATATTTACCTTCTCATCAACAGGCGTATTTGGGCTGAAATATATACTAGATTTGGCCACACTTATACGTTGTCCCGAATTATCACAGTAGGAATCAAGGACTTGTTGCAACGAGATTGCATTATTTAAATCAGCTTTGAGGAGGATTAAGGAATCGTCGGCGAATAACATGTATGAAACTGACGGTGCATTCCTGCACACCATAACTCCTTCTATGGCACCAATCTCCTCTGCGTGCAACAGCGCGCTTGATAACCCTTCTGCACAAAACAAGAACAAATAAGGGGATAGAGGGTCCCCTTGTCGAATACCTCTGGTTGGAATAAAATTTTCTGTTAGTTGGGAATGGAATCTCACTGAGTAGGAAACCGATGAAACACAAGCCATAATTAAATCCACCCAATTCTCATCAAAACCCATTTGGATCATAACTTTCCTTAAGAAACTCCACTCAACCCTGTCGTACGCTTTATGCATATCAAGCTTAACAGCGCAAAGACCAGTTTTACCTTTCCTTTTATTCTTGATCTTGTGGACACATTCATAAGCCACAAGGATATTATCAGTAATAAGCCTTCTAGGAACAAATGCACTTTGAGTAGGAGAAATAATATCTCGCAGAATAACCTTCAGTCTTGCCGTTAGCATCTTCGAGATTATTTTGCAAACCACATTACAAAGAGAGATGGGTCTGAACTGTGATACCTCCTCCGGGTTTTCAATTTTAGGAATCGGTACAACCACGGTCTCGTTCCAACCATCAGGAATAAATTTTTCATTAATCGCCTGTAAAACAGCCTGGGTAATATCATTACCAACCAGATGCCAGAACTTTTTGTAGAAAAGCGCATGGAGACCATCTGGACCGGGGGCTTTTAGGTCTCCAATGCTAAAAGCTGCCTTTTTAACATCACTGTCAGTAAATGGTTCCATCAATGCAGTATTCATCTCCTGTGAAACTTTCGGGCCTATTTTGTCAAGAAAAGACTGATCAGTTATGTTAGACTCCGAAGAAAACAATTGAGAAAAGTAATCAAGAATAATAGGGTTAAGAGCATCTGTTCCCTCCACAAAATCTCCATCAGGATTCTTGAGCCTCTTTATGAAATTGCGTTTCCTCCTAGTCGAAGCATAGCTGTGAAAAAAAGAGGTATTTTTATCTCGGTTTTGTAGCCAGTTTGCGCGAGACCGTTGGCACCATTTAATCTCTTCTTGCTCTAATAAATTTTCAATGAGCTGAGCAAGTTCGTATTTCTTTGATTCATAATCTGCTGTTATGGGACCCCTCATGATCGCCTCCAACTCACGTTGTGCTCTCCGTAATCGTTGTTTCGGTTTCCTCAGTACCCGGTGTTCCCATGCATGTAAGCCTGCATGCATGGCCTTCAAACGGTCCAGCACGTCGATCACCTCATTCCCCGAGGCTGCAGCGAGCCACTGCTCTTTGACAATATCATTGAAACCATCTTCTTTAAACCATTTTGCTTCAAAGTTAGGTATTCTTCTTGGACCACTAGAATTTGGTGCATAGTAGTCTGTATCAAGCATAATCCGTCGGTGATCCGAATGATTATACTCCAAATGTATAATGGCCGCACGTGATTGCATTTGTCACCAACTAGCATTAGCAATCCCTCTGTCTAGCCGTTCTCTCATCACTCCCCTATGCCATGTGAAGGGATCTTCAATAAATCCAACATCATCAAATTCACAGCTGTCAATAGCATCATAAAAAGCCTTGGTAAATCTCTCTGGTCTAACTCTGCCACCCTCTTTTTCACTTCACGTCATGTCCTCTAAGCCGTGATGCGGAGGATAATATCAGCTTGTGGATATTTCTAGAAGGAACATCGGCCTCATACGTGGGCTTCACGTCGTCCAATCTGAGCCCACGTAGCGCCTGTTGGACTATACCACATGGTGGGCGTCCTTTTTGTTTGTGTTACTCCCATTTCGTTTTGGATAGTGGGCGTCCCCGGGATCAAATTTTTCCAACCCCCGTCCCCGGTCCGGTGCTGACACGTGTACATTTTCTATTTAAATCCTATACTGGTTCTGTCTAGCAAAAAAATTGCCGCTTTTAGTCCGTGTAGCAAACAGTTCACCACATAAAAAGAAAAAAAAAAGACCTCCACGAAGTTACTGTAGCAACAAAAATCATGCTATTGTAGCAAAAAAAAATATCAATTTCACCGGAGATATCGCCGGGGGCTCTCCGACGACCTCGCCGGATATTCTCATAGGAAAACAAATCTACTAAAATAGAAAAAACATAGAATAATTATAGAAAAAAAATTGTTGTATGGTAGCAAAAAGTTGACCTCCCGGAGATACCGCCGGAGTTCTGGTAGCAAACAAATTACAAAAAAAATAACAAAAGAAAAAAGAGTATGTAGCAAACAAATCGCCGCTACTAAGCACAGCAGCCGGCCTTCAGTAGCATCACAGCCATCCCATGGGAGCACCACAGTAGTCCCACGGGAGCATATCCCGTCGTCGCAAGGAGCACCGTAAGGAGCACCACATCTTTTCCATGGAGCCCCGCCACGCTCCCTTGGAGAACCGCCGCCCGGACGGTGGCCGAGCCAGCGATGAGGAGGACGGACGGTTGGGTGGCCGGTGGGATCAGAGCTGCAGTCTCCACCACGCATCCGCGCCCGTGAGGTTTCCCGCGCGTGTGAGGGGTTGACAGCGGCGGCGGCGGAATGCGCCGGAGGAGGGCGCGGTGGGCGGTGGCGGCATCATTTGCCGCGCCGGCGACATGCGCGCATGAGGAGCTTGGGAAAAGGGAACAACATGATTCGATTTTTTGTGGCTGAGAAAGAGTCGTAGGAGAGAAGATAACATGGGCTGTCGTTGGTGGGTCCTACACGTGGCCGTTCGATCTACCCGGGGGGCGTGAGCGCGCGATCCCCCGTAGGTTAGTTACCATTTTCCTTTCGGTTTTCTTCCCACCTTAGCTGGTAGGGTGATGACATCATAAACCACACAACCTGACAGAACCTGACATCATAACTAGACAACAAAAGAACACAATTGCTGGGCGGATTGACACTGTATGCAGAACCTGGCAGAATGTGTAAGAATTACTACTTCTAAGAGAAATGTACCAGTTTACCTTGTTGTTTGATGTTCTTTTGATCATAGGTTGCAGCACGTGCATGCATGAGGGATCACTAAGACACAGTAACACCTATGTATCAATTCCTCAATCAGTCTACATCCTCTATGTATAGCAGCCCACTCCAATCTTCATATTCATCTCTATCTTTTTTCTTGCTTCTTTCTAGCTGATAAGGATTCCTGGTCATGCTTCGGAACAATTCTTGTGATGCCTAGCTCAGAATGAGAGGCCATGGGATGAAGATTGTTATGGAATTTTGGTGCTTTGGCTCTAGAAGGTACATATTCACTTGTTCACCGGTTGTTCCCACACGTCGCAATTTCTTTAAGTTGCTAATTACATAATCGGGTTGTCAATTTATATCATCTGGCCAACTAAATATTGTGTATTGGCAGCCGTCCACACTGCAAACAAGTAATGTTGTAGCTTGGTTTGTGACTTCTATGTGGTCATCATCACAATCCTGTTGATCTTGGCAAAGACTCAAATACATTGACCGCCACACAGAAAGAAACATTGCTAGCCTAATTGATATGATCAAGGGTCCCTTCTCGCCTTATATCTCACTTCCATTCCTATTAATGAATAAAAATGTGGACTATTTGTGTTTTCTCAACAACAACAACAAAATATTCATCCTTGTTTGTCCACAATACTAATTGTGTTATCTCACAAGAACCAATCCTCTATTAACTTAATTGTGTCACAACTCGCAAACATCTACTTGTTGCAATTTAGTAGTTCAATAACATCGAGAATTCAATTAATATATGTGGCAACATATTAAAAGAGGAATTTTACTCCGACTTCTACCATCGGATAAATGGGAATTTTTGGTTACTGGTTGTAACCACCAGTTAATGGCCACTTAGAATATCTACACCCTGGTTGGATGACGTCATACTAGGTGTATTAGTCATTTCTAGTTTCCTTTTTTTTCTTGTTACTTTCCTTTTGTTGATTCGTTTATCAATCTTAGGTGATCCATGATTTTTAACAATTTGAATGAAAAATTCAGGGATAAAAATGACTATGTTTATCTTTTGATGCAAAGTCTAGGGTTGTTCTCCACTTTTCGAAAACAAAATGTTAACAAATAACTAGTGGTGCATGGAAGCATACCCTTGATTCATATATTATTTTTTGGGTCTCAGATAGTATATCTTTACAACATTTTTGTGGATTTTTGAGTGATTCGTCTATTGGAGACTAGTGGTAGCCTGAGCACGTGTGCTCAAACCATATGGTGATTCAGACCCTTCACAGTTTCCTTTTCCAAACATGTGCTCCGTGTATTGGGCTCAATGCAAATCACCAGCAACATATTGTTTATCGTGTTTTGGAGCATACTATTACAAATTTAGTAGTACATGAAGATCACATTTTGAAGCATACTATTACGAGTTGCGCTGAAGAAGTGGAGCATAGTATTACATGTAGATCACTATTACATGTAGATTACTATTATATGTAGGCATACTATTGCGTTGAAACATAGTGGTACTCTCCGAAATTAGCTATGACCTCTGCATGGAAAAGTCAATGACGATGTTGGCCGATACATAAAAAATAAAGCCTTAAAACAAGGTGATCAGCTTTCGTCCATATTATTCAATATTGTGACACACATGTTAGTGATCATGATTGACAGAGCAAAGGAAAGCGGCCAAATTGAGGGAGTAATTCCACATCTTGTCGATGGGGGATTGTCCATTCTATGCAGACGATACGATTCTATTTATGGAACGATTTGGAGAAGGCATTAAACATGAAACTAATTCTTTCGGTGTTCGAACAACTATTCCTATTAAAATTAATTTCCATAAAAGTGAATTGTTCTGCTTTGGCGAGGCCCGGGATGGTGTTGCACAGTACGCCGAGATATTCGGATGCGAGCAAGGGCAAGTTCCTATTAGTTATTTGGGTATACCAATAAATTTTAGGAGGTTTACTAATGCATAGTGGATCCAAGTCAAAGAACGTTTACAGAAAAGGCTTGCTAGCTGGAAAGGGAAATTGTTTTCCCTTGGTGGAAGGTTGGTACTCATTAACTCAGCACTATCAAATATGGTACTGTATATGATATCATTCCTTCAGTTATCTAAAGGAGTCTTGAAAAGATTGGATTATTTTCGATCAAGATTTTTTTGGCAGGGTGACAACGAGAAAAAGAAATTTAGACTGGCCAGATGGGACGTAGTTTGTCGGCCAAGAAATCAGGAAGGGCTAGGTATTCATGACTACAAGTCAAGAACTCAGCCCTACTTGCAAATGGTTGGTTAAAGTATTAACCTAAGATGGCATTTGGCAAAGCCTCCTTAAGAGAAAATACATATGTTCGAAAGAAGTATCACAAGTTATGTGGAAACCTGGTGATTCACACTTTTGGGCTAGCTCTTATGGCGAATAAAAATCTATTTTTTCTCTATGGGGTATTTAAGATTAAGGCTGGATCGCAGATACGGTTATGTGAGGACAAGTGGTTAGGTAATACCACCCTCAGAGAACAGTATCCATCTTTATACACTATAGCGAGATATAAGGATAATACGTTGGCTACGGTCATGCAAACATCACCTCCTAATGTTACGTTTAGACGATTTTTAATCGGGCCACAACTTATCTCTTGGCAGACTCTGGTCAATAGGTTAACTATGGTTACCTTATCACCAGGCGCTGATGAGTTTCGTCGGAAATCGCTAAGAATGGATTGTTCTCGGTGGATTCCATGTATAAGGCTATGATCCAATCAGACATGCCAGGATATATTTAAAAAAATGTATGGAGTATGAAGCTATCGGTAAATATTAAGTTTTTTTCTTGGTATCTTCGTAAGGGATCATACTCACAAAAGATAATCTTGTCAAGCGTAATTTTCATGGGAGCGCTAAGTATGTTTCTTGTACTCATGATGAGACGTTTAATCACTCATTCTTTGATTTCTCATTTGCGCATTTTATATGGTCCGCAATCCAAATGGCTTCAAACCTTTATCCGCCCACATCCGTTGCGAATATATTCGGTAAATGGTTGAATGGGGTGGATAAACGTTTAAAGACTATTATTAGGGTAGGAGCGCTAGCCCTGATTTGGTCGTTCTATTTAGATGCACATGTATTCTCCGTTCGTGGTCCACATTACAGCGGAGGGAGTTTCGAGACCTTTTTATGGAGTCGTGTGGACGGCTGGAGCAGGTGGCGAAGGATATTTTTATCTCACATGGATGGTCGCTTGATCTAGAGATAGCAGCTCTATAGAGCCGACAGTCTATATCCGATGGATTTGTTTAGATTTGTCGTTCTTTTGATTTTTACTTTGGATTTCGCAGTGTATATTATCATGATGCAGAGGCTGGATGTAATGCTTAACTATGTTAAAGTAATAAAAGCCCTTTATAAAAAAATTGCAGGGGAGAAACGCAAATTATAGGGGAATCTTTCGGCTATCTCGTGTCGGTTCGGTTGTTAGGACCAACTCCTACACTGTGTATGTGTACGAATTGCCCCTCGGCGTGGTGTATGTATAGGAAGTTTCTGTCAGCGTGTCATCGTCGTTCCTTTCAACGGATGTGCATAGCTAGTGTTTGACGAAATGCCTGACCCGAATAAATGGTTAGCTCAACTGAGTATAGGGGATCAGAAAACGAAACTATTTTAGAGGAGTAAATAACCGACACTTTAACAAAGAATCAAATATTCAGACTAGATTGATGGCACAATTTTTGTAAGATGCTTACCTCTTTAAATTTTATACTAAAAAAATTAGTTGAATATTCTGTATATAATTTTTTTTTATCTGAAGAGTGGGCGCATATATGTTTGCATTTCATCATATATGCATCACTTCCGGAAGAATCAATCTTCCCAAGTTAGAATTTTGGGGGTCTCTTAGACCTTCCGTAATGCTACAGGGTGGACCGTAGCTTAGATAGACACGTTGGATTTTTTATTACGTGGAAGGGTATGAAATGAAGAGTAAGGAAAGAATCGACTCCTATTTTAACTACGGTTCCAACTACAAATCCAAGACAAATCAATTATTACCCGACTAAACAGTAGTATCTCAAGCGTGGCTTGACCAGTTATTTGCCTTGGCTGTCCATGGAAAGAAGCCGAGAGGAATAAATGTGGGGAAGTACTCCTTCCGTCCTAGTTTGAGGGCATAATCTCAAAACCATGTTATCCCACCTCTTAGGCATATTTTGTATTAGTTCTCTTCTATTAATGGGTGGTTGATTCTCTCCATCCCTATCTAGCAATACATGGAAGATATTAGCCCCAATCAACTAGTTGCTCAATCTCACATGATGACGTGGACCTGCTTAAGATACGGCACAGCTGTTTTGCATTAATGTAAAGTAGATTCAATAATTATGTCCAGTCAGCACATTCACTCGTAATCAACCGCCTTTATGAACTGCTGAACATTTCCTCAATATATACCTTCCATTTTATTATCAGGTGTTCCCGTATTTGTAGTTGCTCCTTTTATCTTTTACTATCCAACAGATCCGGTTCTCCTCAGCCATTATGTTGTTCAAATATTCATCACGTACGACTAGGTGTTGCTATTTGGCTTGCAAGGAAACACACCATCACAAGCAGATCCTTGGACTGAGCGGCATCGGGAGATCTCGTTATACTTCACTAGTGGAAACAACCCCTTTCGTCCAGGGGGCCAGGGGGCACCTGTCCCGGTTGCAACAAAATCCGGAACAAATGCTATGCATGACGATACCTTCATACTGCTCAGGCATTCAAAAAAAAATGACATTCTCTTCTTTGGTAAGAGCGTAGCTGGCACGACCTTGAAACCATTCCGGATGCCGGTCATCTGGTTCTTTCAAAAGTTGTTGGTCCTGCCATGCTTCCTTTGTACTCCCTCCGTCCCAAAATATAAGGCGCACTATTTTTGTGCTAGTCTTTGGTGGTCAACTTTGACCATCAATATATAATAACTTAGATGGAATTAGAACCTATAAATGATATAGTTGGATTCGTCTCTTAAAATTCTTTCATTTCATATATCTTACTACTAATTGTATGGACATGTTATAAGAGAAAATTATGGTCAAAGTTGGACACTATTGAACATCGAAATTAAAGAGCGTATTATAATTTGGGACGGAGGGAGTATCATTTGTTTTCCCATACACGCCCAAGAAGCTTAACAGGTTAACGCAAATATTCTTCGTAACATGCATCACGTCGATTGCAGAGCGGACATATAGGACTTTCCAATATTGTAGCTCCCAAAATATAGATTTCTTCTTCCACATGGGTGTATGCCCGTCAACACCCTGCGGAAATGATTGTCCGCCAGGACCCTTTCCAAAGATGACTTTCAAATCCTTGACCATATCAAATATATCAGCACCAGTACATTCCGCAGGCTTCGGTCGCTGATCTGCCTTGCCCTTGAAATGCTTGCATTTCTTTCTTACGTTATGATTTTGGGGAAGAAATCGACGATGACCCAGGTACACGTTCTTCTTACAATTACCCGGTCTTGCTATTTGGAACAACGGCTCACTCTAGCTGGACGCTGGAACCGAGATTCTAGGCTCGCACCAAGCTTCTGTTCCATCCGTGTGTTTCCGAAGGTCACCTAATTAAATATTTAGATATTATATTATCATACGTATCAGAACAAAAATATAACAGTAGCCTAGTGGCATGCTGTCGCTGCGATTTGCCGTGAGGCCAATGTTCGAATGCCCTTTTATTCTTACTCGCGAGCCGGCTCGTTTAGCATGGAGCCTTAGGCTGGCTCGGGCCGAGCCACCGTGACAAACTTGTGACGCATGTCGAGATGGCTCGGCGGGGTTATTTAGAGGGAACCTACGGCGTGAAATGGTGGAGATTTGGCGAGTAGTCCTGTACGTGTTGAGAGCTGGTACTCTTGTGTTCTTGGCGTCTGTGCCAGGACGTGTTGTATTTAGCCACTTGGCCCCTCTTCTATGAAAACGATGTGTCTTTCTAAGACATATTATTTAAAGTTATAGTTTAAGAAAGAGTTAAATACACTGGGGGTACTCGAACTAATATCGAAAGCACGATACGGTACCTCAACTCAAGAATACGCCCAATTCGGTCACTGAACTTGACAAATGGTGATTATATGGTCCCTAATCACCGTATAACTCCGTATAATCCTTAGAACACAGTCCAGTCTTACATGCGGGGCCCACTCGGCAGTTGGTGGAAAGAAATAAAAGAAGTAATAAAATGCAGGAGCAAGGATTCGAACCCAAGACCATATGTGGCAAAGGTAGCACTTGATAGCCATCTTAACCAAGCGACTTAATGAACTATTTGCATATTTAGTCTTTTTATAGCATTTGTGCACGCATGGTTGTGCACACACACTAGCTAGCCATCTTAACCAAACAACTTAGTTTGCATATTTAGTCTTTTTATGCATCCCTGTACACACACTGCACGCAGAACACACACGCTGCACGCACACGCACACAACGCACACACACGCACACCCTGCACACACACACGCACTGCACGCACACACGCACACGCACTGCACGCACTACACGCACACACGCTGCACACACACACGCACACGCGCTGGACGCACACACCGACGCTTTAAATAGGCGCAGTTTTCGTTTGTACACATGAGTGCTGAGAAACCAAATGGTATGTGGCTTCGTGGCTTACCCTGTTAACCTGGGTTCGAATCCCCTTGAACGCAAAGAGTTTTTTTTCGTTTGTCCTGGTCTACTCTCTAACAAGTGGGGTCAGATCACTGGGAGGGAGAGAGCAAGTATGACCTGTCAGGTTACACAAAAAATACGGAGCCATACGGTGAGCCGATGACCATATAATCATCGCAAGACAAGTTGAGTTACCGTATTGAGTGTATTCTTGAGTTGAAGTACCGTATCGTGATTTCGATATTAGTTCGAGTACCCTCAGTGTATTTAACTCTTTAATAAATATGTACTTAAGAACGTCCAACACTCTTTCGGAAAAATGTCCAACATTAGTTCTTATTTTTGAGAAACACAGTACAAATGCAAACGTTCGTATACACGCACATACACTCACTAGTGGAAAACGGGGCTTTTGCTCACCCGCGAGCACCCCTTTCGCCCCGGCTCGGCCACCACCCGGTGCAAAAAACTGCAGACGTGGGGCCGGGGCGAGCGTGGTGGGGGGGGTCATTTTCCCTGGTTGGTGTCGCCAACCGGGGCTAAATACTTTGGAGGATATATTTCAAGTTGTGTGTTGTGTGCTCACTTTTTCCCTCCTATGCACAAAAGGTGTTTGATGAAATGCCCGGGAGAATAACGCCATCTCAGCTCGCTGAAAACAAGCACGGTTTAATTTGTCTGAGCCACACTTAATTAAATAAGCTTTCTCGTCCCTCTTTCCTCCTATGTCGAGATACCAACTTTAACCTTTCATATGTTGATGTAACATTGATCAGTTCTCTATTCATGGTGTTTAGTAACAGTTCTTAATTAATAATCATATAATGCAGATGAACCGACAATGGATGTACGCTGACCGACGCTCTGCCGAGTTCATGAAAGGCGTGGGTTATTTTCTCGAGGTGGCCCGGGCAAACAAGCGGAATAATTTTATCTGTTGTCCATGTGTTGTATGTCGGAATCAGAAGGAACACTCTTCTCACAGAGTCATCCACTTCCACCTGTTTCAATCCGGTTTTATGCCCGATTATAATAGTTGAACCAAGCACGGAGAAAAAGGGGTTATGATGGAAGACAACGAAGAAGAATAGAATGATGACAACTATCATGACATGTTCCCTGAATACGGTGCCGGTACTGGAATGGAAGATAACAATGACGTGGAATCAGAGTTGCAAGCACCAGATGAGCCCAGCAATAATCTTGGCCAGACTATTATGGATGCAAAGACAGAAAACGATATTGAAAAGGTGAGGGTGAAGTTCGACCAGATATTAAATAATCACAAAACATTTTTGTATCCAACTTGCGAAGACGGGCAGAAAAAGCTGGCAGCACACTGGAATTGCTCTAACGGAAGGCCGAGAATGGTATGACTGACAGCGGATTTACAAAGTTGCTGCAAATAGTGAAGAAGAGGCTTCCTAAAAACAATGAATTGCCCAACAGTACATACCAAGCAAAGAAGCTAGTATGCCCCCTAGGATTATACGTGAATAAGATACATGCCTGCATTAATGATTGCATTCTCTACCGTGGTGAGAAGTACGAGAATTTGGAACAATGCCCGGTATGCACTGCATTGCGGTATAAGATCAGACCAGACGACCGTAGCGATGTTGAGGGTGAGCGACCCAGGAAGAGGGTTCCTGCAAAGGTGATGTGGTATGCTCCTATAATACCACGGTTGAAACATTTATTCAGAAACAAAGAGCATGCCAAACTTTTGCGTTGGTACATGGAAGATCGTAAGAAAGATGAGATGTTGAGACACCCCACTGATGGGTCGCAGTGGAGAAAAATCGAGAGAAAGTTCCCACGCTTTGCAGGTGAGGCAGGGAACTTATGGTTTGGTCTAAGTACAGATGGATTTAATCCATTAGTGAGCAGAGCGGCAACCATAGCACCTGGCCTATAACTCTATGTATCTATAACCGTTCTCATTGGTTGTGCATGAAGATGATGTTCATTATGATGCCAGTGCTGATCCAAGGCCCGAGACAACCGGGCAACGACATTGATGTGTACCTAAGGCCATTAGTCGATGAAATTTTATAGTTGTGGCCTGAAAAAGGTGTACCTGTGTGGGACGAGCACGTACAAAAAGAATATAACCTACGAGCGCTGTTGTTCGTAACCATCAACGATCGGCATGCTCTTAGTAACATTTCTGGACATTCAAATAAGGGATAAAATGCATGCACACACTGTTTAGATGACACCGAAAGTGTATATGATCTGGATAAATGTAAGAAGGTTGATTACTTCGGGTATCGTCGTTTTATTTCGCGCAAGCACCCCTTAAGAAAAGCTGGCAAACATTTCAATGGTGAGGCAGATACCCGGGAGACGGCTATCCTCCGACCTGGTGATGATGTATTTGATATGGTGAAGGATTTGAAAGCAATATGTGGAAAGGGTCCGGGCAGACAAGTTGTTCCGAATGACGCTGACGGACACGCACCTATGTGGAAGAAAAAATCTATATTTTGGGGACTACCCTATTGGAAAATCCTAGATGTCCGCTCTGCGATCAACGTGATGCACCTGGCGAAGAATCTCTGCGTGAATCTGCTAGGCTTCTTTGACTTGTATGGGAAGTCAAAAGATACATCTGAAGCACCGCAGGACCAACAACACACGAAAGGACGAGACGGCAAGAATCCCGAGCGGTTTCAAGGTGGTCCTGCCAGCTACGCTCTTACCAAGGAATAGAAGGAAATCTTTTTTGAAGCACTAAATAGTATCAAGGTCCGTCTGGCTTCTCGTCGAATATAAACGGAATAGTATCAAGTCTCATGACTGCCACGTGTTGATTACACAATTGCTTCCGATTGCGTTGAGGGGGATTCTACCAGAAAATGTTCGACTACCCATTGTAAAGTTATGCGCATTCCTCAATACAATTTCTCATAAGGTAATCAATCTAGAAAGTCTATCAGCGTTACAGACAGATGTGGTCAATGTCTTGTCAGCTTTGAGTTGGTGTACCGACCATCCTTCTTCAATATTATGACACACCTCCTAGTCCACCTAGTCAAAGAGATTACCATTCTCGGACCTATGTTTCTACACAATATGTTCCCCTTTGAGAGGTTAATGGGAGTCTTAAAGAAATATGTTCCAAACCGTGCTAGGCCAGCAGGAAGCATCTCCAAGGGTTATGGAACAGAGGAGGTAATTGAGTTTTGTGTTGACTTTCTTCCAGACCTTAAGTCGATTGGTGGTCCCGAATCGCGGCATGAGGGAACGATAAGTGGAAAAGGAACGGTAGGAAGGAAATCAAAGATATTTATGGACGGACATTCTTTCACTAAAGCACACTACACAGTTCTAGAAAGGTCCACCTTGGTAGCCCTTATATCGAGGAACACAAGAATATTATACGGTCCAAAAGCACGGGGCTGTCTGAATCTTACATTAATGATGAACACATGGATAGTTTCGGCGCCTGGTTGCAGGCATAACTCATGAATAACAACATTGTTGGAGATGAGCTCTACTTGTTGGTCAGGTCACCATCTTTGACTGTACGAGATAAATGAGAATACCTTTTACACGGTCGCACAAGATAAAAAGAGCATCAACCAGAATAGTGGCGTCCGTTTCGATGCAACCGAGAATATTTTCGTTTTAGTTTTAATTGAACAAAAAAAAACCTTTTCTATTTTCCGAGTGTAAAAAATGGTTTTTTTTGTGAAGGACCAACCAATAATATGTTGCAAAACTTATGAGCTGCATTTTTTATAATACTAGACCATGTTATATGCATAAATAACAAAAAAATTGCCTATGAAAAGGTTTCCATCCACCTCTTATAAAAAACACTAGTTTTTGCCGATTCATTTGGAAACGGATCAAATTTGAACTACATGTGCCTCTTAGTTTGCTCATGATTTTTTTTTGGCAAAAACATTTTTAGGTAAACCACTACCTATTTCATCAGAGATACACTAAGAGTTTCTCAATATTCAACCCCGCTACGAACGGTCATGCCCTCCGTCTTGAGTTTTTTTTGAAACCGTCTTCAAAAATTCCAGAAAATTTAAAAAACCCCAAAATGATGCAAGATCTTGGTTTTGGTTGCATTCACACGCCCAGAGCCCTCTCCGACGAAACCGTGTTAACCGAGTATTGTTAGTTCCATTCTTTCTGATGAGTTTTTTTTTAAGAATGTAGTTTTAACAATATGCATGATAATTTAGATATGTTTTTCCTTTTCAAAACGAGCCAAAGAACGTGGAAATCAAACTTCGAATGCAAAAGATATGTTCAAAACGGTGATTAAGTAAAAAAAAAATGGAGAGCTAGCTTGGCTCGGGTTGAAGAAATAGGTTGGACACCCTTTAGTACCAGGTGAAGCGCCGGCCTCACCTCCGCAATAAATTTAACGTGAAGCCCTTACTAAAGACCCCAAACGAACCGGTATTGAAGGTTTCCGGCGCCCTCAGGTCTGAAACCGGCTAATGCTATCTTTATTACGGGTTCGTAATGTGATCTGTACTCAAGGTAAACGCCTCTGACTAGTTTTCTACTAGTGCGGCCAGTACGTTTTATAGGAAGAGTCAATAAAGTGAAAATGCCCCTTTTTACGTAAGTCAAAAGTTTTACCCTATCGTTAATGAGTAGCGACTTTGAAACTGGCCTCTCACTATATAACGGCCTCTCTACTCGGTGGAGTAGTTCTATAAGGTGTCCAATAGCGATACGCTGTGCAATCCATGAACACACACTTACGTGAGAGCTTTGGAATGAGTGGCATCAGGAAGGGGAACAAACTGGCCTTTGAAAGAACTAGTTTCACATGCCTCTAGCTATGTACAGGTGAGAGCAAATCAGTTGTATTCTCTCGTAGTATTTGCCTAAGGCTGGCTCGTGACAGTTGTGCATCAGGATGGCCCGCAAGTTGCGCATCCGGTAAAGGCCTTGAGCCATTGAGGCCCATTCTCCTAGTAGCGCTTAGGGACGCCAAGTTGCCAACTCGCCTATCCCGAGGCCCGGGCAAGCATACCCGCAGCTTGCAGATGGTATATACGAGATATGACGTCCCATTCTTCTTTTTTTCGAACTTATAGATATGTTAGGTCAGCAAGCCCCCTCGTTAAAAATCTTCCAGTCCCTTACGGTACCCTGATAAGTAAAAGAGTGCGTAAAGAACATGCTACCCGAGGTCACAACATCATTACATATTTTTTTTGGAATGGAAAACAAAGTTGAATATCCATCTGAATACAAATTACGCATCACATAAGGTGGCTACAAAGATCAGCCACTCAAAAAGGGCAAGCTTAAACGTCTAATCGTCTAGCATTAAGCCACCCAGCCCGGCTGTAAATAGCTCGAACGACTGCCATCATACGAGCACAACCATATCCATAAGTCCTCGCTGATCGACAGAGAGGAGGAAGGACCACATCTGAATAGAGTACATCGCATTGTTCACAACCTGCAAAAAATGAATATTGTTTTCTTTTTTAAAAACCACATCATTACGACAATTCCAAATCGCCCAAAGGAACGCCGCAACACCCACTCGAATACGGGTTTTTTTTTTGTCAATGTCATTTAGGCAGCTACCAAACATATTCGCAATGCTAGTTGGTGGATAAATGCTGAACGTAAAGTGAATAAACCTAAGGGGTTCATCGACCAACAAACAAGAATTTCTAGATGAATAAGCGTTCTTGGCAAGCTCATGGGCTACCTGATTAGAATCCCTATTACCGTACTCGAGGGAAACATTATCAAAACCCTTCCAAAGCACGTTGTAATCATCAAAGATAGCTACCGACACTGTAGCCGAAAATCCCCCATTATTTATGGTCTCTACCACCTCAACACAATCAGTTTGAACCGTGAAACAATTACTTCTGATAAATTGAGCTAAGAGCAGACCTTCTTTAAAAGCATAAGCTTCAGCCAGAGGTGCATCTAACACATGGGGTAAGAATTTCTGTGAAGCAGCCACGCACTGTCCCATAAAATCACGAATTACCACTCTAATAGCTCCATTACCCGAGTCAATATGAAAAGCTGCATCAACATTTATCATACAAGCTGCACGCGCGCTCCCATTCTTCTCTCCAGCATGTCGACTTCGCTGGCTCGCTAGATCAAAGGCTACAAGAGAAACATAAACATAACCCCTTTGCAGAATGCCACATTTTGGATGTGTACGCATTGATTCAGTTATAAAAATGAAGTCCCTTGCAGAATATCCCCAAACTCCACACAGATGTGGCATGGGACCCCCGTCGCCACAAGCCATTGCTGTTGTCGGCCAACAACTACTCACCTATGCTAATGGGACACATTTGGTTGCCGAAATCTTCCATCAACTGTCAAGAGCATTGGAACATTGAAATATTCCGTCAACTACTCACCATAGCGCATGCATAAAGACAAATAGTATAATTAGAATAAATCAATATAAGCCGTTCAACCAATATGGTGCTGAATTTTTAATGTGAATATCACCATAGCAGGTTTTTTTTCTCTCTCGGCGAGTTGAGCTCTCTCGGAGAGCACGGGCTACCGCCGCTGGCCACTCCGGCCACGGCGTCCACCTAACACACGTCGACGTCGTTGATCTCTCCGGTCAGTACGTCTGCTCATCCTTTCCATCGTCTCTTTTCTTCGACCTAGCAATTGCCGTGGTATCATGGCTCTCTCGGATCTCAACTTTCAAGAAGGGATGGATTTTCACAAGGAAATTCTCAGAAGATTTGGAACCGGCATCAACTATATTGCTGGCAGAGGTAACAAAGAGTTCTTATTGGTTGTGGATTTCTCAAGATCAAAGATCAGGCTAAATGAAGATTCTGTGGGTTTAATCCTACAATCAGTTTTCGGTGGTGAATCCAAATTATTCAAGGTTATATGTCTTCAAAATTGGTCTTTCAAATTCTCAGTTGCATCCAAAGAGATTGGTTTCTATATCTTCAAAGGAGGTAACATTTTCAACAACAACTTTTGTATGAGTTTTTGGCTTTGGGGCCGTGGTGGACCAGATTTTCGAAAGGAATATGAATTATACCTCAACGAACAAGAAAGGGCATGGACCACTGTTTCATACGGTAAAACTACAAAATCCTATGCTCAAGTTACACAAAATCCTCGTTTTTTCGAAGATCATCGTAAAGTTCTTGCTTCAAAAGGTTACTCAGCATCACAGTCAAACAATTTCAAAGCACCCATAAATGCGGATAAAACTTATTCAAGGCCGGTCTTTAAGCCGTCACGCAATTATGGGCCGAATTACTGCAGCCGTTGCCTCTCAGAAGAACATACAAGGCCCAACTGCAGAAATTAAATACGTTGTCATGCATGTAAGAGATGGGGGCATATAGGAGATAACTGCCGCTTCAATTCAGATATCGATGGAAAGCCCATCAAAGGAAAGTCTACGGCAACATTACAGGGCTCGTTGATGGCAGTTCCTCGATTTACGCGCGTGGGATTAGACGTTGCAGAGGAAAATTCGGCAAGAGACAGAGGTGAACTTATTGCTAACCAAAACCGAGCGATTCAGTCTAGACTCCGAGGCCCACATGGAAATGACTCGCTAGCGAAAAGTACTCCACTGGTCTCCTCATCTTCTTCTTCCCCAACTCGAACAGTACGGATTTTCTCCGCCGCTCTGTCTCAAGGAAGGATACCACCGAATCCAATGGCGAATTTTCCTTTCGACCCTACGCCATTCCTTCCACCCAATAGACAGGCATTGGTGATTGAAGGTAGACCAGCTCGTGTCAGAGTTATCCATGGTGAACACAGAATCACCAATGAAGACCTGGCGATTGTCACCATCGTGCCGATGCCGCAAGGAGAGGTTGCATTCCAGAACATCCACGAGATTCTTGGAAAATTCTTTGTGGAGAAACAGGTACAAATCAGAACCATCACCGAATGCCCTTTTGGCCAGGCTTATGTCAGATTTATCAGTATAGAAGATAGAGATTGGTTTGTTTCCAATGGACCGCGTGCTTGTGATGATGTGCAACTAGTTTTCCAAAGGCACAATGAAGGGCTCAATTGGCGAGGTTTCAATCTTAATCGAGAAGCATGGATTCAGGTTATTGGTTTTCCAGCTGACTTGCGCTGCATGCATGAGCTCGCCAACTCTGTCAGGAGTTTTGGTAAATTGCTGGTTTGGGACAGGACTAAATCTACGGATGCCTATGTTCTTCTCAAGATTGGAGTGATTTCACTCGCTGATATTCCTATTAGCACTATTGTATCAGGGGCTGACAGGTTTAGTGGGGAGTCTTGGACCTGCCCCATCATTATTCTGCAAGACCAATTAGGCAATGAAGGACCACCAGCTGAGGAAGAAGTGCCTGCTGAAGGGGGTCCACACCCTATACCACCTGAGCAATTCCATCATCCGAATCAGAATAATGTACTGGTGGGTCCCCTGCCTGTACATGCTGAAGATGACCAAGTTAACCTTGCAGAAAACCCTGCTGCAAATCAAGTGGGGAATCATCCAATTCAGATGGCCATTGACAATCAGCTGGCTGCTAATGCAGTGGACTGGGATTTTTGGGCAATGCCTCCTGCTAATGATATTGTTGACATGGAATTTCATGCAGGTGAATTCCTGGAACTTAATGATCTCATTGGACCAGCCATTGAAGGGGTAGGACAGAATAATAATGATGCTAATATCAACAGTGATCTCACACTCACATTACAATCATCAGATAACACTTTGTCTGATAATTCTATCCATGGGCCACCAATTTTTGCTATCCCACCACCACCACGGGACCTCAATTTACCAGTACAAGATATGGGCCTCATGCCTATGGATGTGGCCCATCCCCCACAAGGAAGCCCACCAGCTTTAAATCTTTTTCCTGGGATAGAGGTGGATCAGTATCAGGAGCAGGAAATTGATTTCCTGGCCATCAACAACCAGACCAGCCTATTGGAAATATCAGAGATGGCAGAATTAGTCCTTGACACTGAGATATCAAACAACAAAGTGGTTTCTATCAATATCACTCCTGGGCCTACACCTGATAAAGATACATCCCTGCCAGGACAGACTGAAACTGCACCTGCAATTATGAAACCTATTGTTGAGGAGATTCAGATGAGAGTGCATCAGGCTACCAAGGAGATTCACTCAGCTGATATTCACAGGATTGACAGCCAGCAAGAAGAAAATCTGGTTTATCACAGTGAGGAAGATACAGGTACATCAAGTCAAGATGCTCCTCCTGGTTTTCCTATTGCTCTTTTCAAACCTAATTACAATATTATGGCCAGTTCAGATAAGAAGGACTCTATGACACAGATTATGCTTGAATCATGCCATTTTTCAGATGATAAAGTCCTTGGGGAGGAAGGTGCAGCCCTTTGGGGGAAACATTTTGCTCCAAAGAACAATGATGATAACACTACTCAGGTACCATTGGAATGGATGAATTTCTTCACAGCAGCTTTGCTATCTCAAGATAAATTTATCTGGGCAAAAAAATTTCTTGCCTCACAACTATGGAAATATATAGTGGAGGCACTGATCCATCTGCCCTTAGGCCTTTTGTAATTCCAGATAAATGCCCTCTATCTGATATATCTGTATGTCTTGACAATATGGGACAGGATTTGCAATTTGTCTCACCTAAGGAGACAGGGTGTACTAACAAAGGAAATGCCACCACTTCTGCTCTGCATGCCAAGAACAAGAAAAGGAAAGAGAAAGCCCCCTTGTGGAGACAGAGGTAAGAAGAAGTACTAGGCTGCAACAGAGCAACAATGGTTTTAAGGCTAGAACTTGCAAGAATAAATTATGTGTGAGCTGTTCTGCCAAACCACCTATTATTCCAGCCAAAGTTGTGAGAAATCTCTCTGTTACTTTTTGTAAGGTGGACCAGGCTGCTTGTTCAGAGGAAGAACTGCTCAAAGTGGAAAGGAAAAAGAAGAAGGTTCAGAAGGACCCAGCATCCAAGAAGGTGATGGGAGAAGAAGGGGAAGAAGCTGCTTAGCTATGCCTAGGTTTCTTAGTTATAGTTCCTCATATAATAGCTATGTTCCTCAAGAAGAATGCTTTTGGTCCTCTTGTGACAGTGATTCATCATGATAATATGAGTCAACAATTTATCTATGTAACGATTAAGATGCTGCCTGGAATATTTTGCTATGTGTATTATATAGCAACAACTTTTGAGTCAGAAGTTTCAAGGAGTTTATTATTTCAATGGATAAAACCTGGGTAGTACTGAATTGGAATATTAGAGGGATAAATGATCCAAATAAATGGTTGGTTTTAAGTAACAAGATTCTAGAATCAGGTTGTCATATCATCTGTCTGCAAGAAACCAAGAGAGATTCCTTTGACTCCTCTTATATTAGGAATTTCTGTCCTAAAAGATTTATCAAATTCTGTTACTATCCATCTGTTGGGCTCTCTGGAGGTATTATTATCATTTGGAATGGGAGTTTATTCGATGGAGAGCATATTGAATCCAATCAACATTCTATCACAGTCAAGCTTACCTCCAAACAAAACAATAAGGAATGGGTTTTAACGAATATATATGGTCCATGTGAATATCATGCAAGACAAAATTTTATTTCCTGGTTTCAAGATCTTGAATATGCTGATGGCAATAATTGGTTGGTTGTGGGAGATTTTAACTATATCAGATATCCTGACAATAGAAGTAGACCAGGAGGAAATTTAAATGATATGTTGATTTTTAATGAAGCTATTGCCAAGCTAGCACTAGTGGATATTCCCATCAAAGGTAGAAGTTTTACCTGGAGTAATATGCAAGCTGCACCACTTCTAGAAAAGATTGATTGGATATTCACATCTGAAGAATGGACTCTATCATATCCTATTACCTTGGTTCTACCACTGTCTAAACCTATCTCAGACCACACTCCTCTTATGATCAAAATAGGTACTGACATTTCCAAGACTAGGATTTTCAGGTTTGAGAATTTCTGGCTGAAACATCATGACTTTAAAGACACTGTTAAGCTCTTATGGGAGCAAGAAGTCAATACAAATGATAGTGCCAAACAAATCACAACAAAATTCAAGAGATTAAGAAAAGGTATCAGAATCTGGGCCAAGAATAAATCTAGACTGGCATATTACATCACTAATTGCAATGACATGATTGCATTTCTGGATATGATTGAAGAATTTAGAGATTTGACTATATGGGAATCAAATGGTAGAGATATCATTAAAGAACACCTGCTCCACCTGCTAAAATGTCAAAATGACTATTGGAGGCAAAGAGCTACTGTCAGATGGGCTAAGCTTGGAGAAACAAACACAAAATTCTTTCATATAAAAGCTACAATTAAATTCAGAAGAAATTTCATTGCTTCAATTAAAGATGAACATGGATTTGAACACACTGAGCATGGAGCAAAAGCAGCAGTATTTGAAAGAGCATTTAAACAGAGAATGGGTACCACTGTCCAATGCTCAGATAATTTTCAACTACTTTCTCTGATCAAAAGAGTTGATGGTCTGGATATTCTTGAGATCCCTTTCACTAGGAAAGAAGTTATGGATGTGATTAAAGATTTACCTGCTGATAAAACTCCAGGCCCTGATGGTTTCAACACAAACTTCATCAAGGCATGCTGGCCTATTATAGCTGAAGACTTCCTTTTTCTAATTGATGATTTCTACCATGGAAGGGTTAAGCTTCAAAGTATCAACAGCTCATACATCACACTGATCCCAAAAATTGACAATCCTTCCACCCCTGCTGATTTCAGACCCATATCACTACTAAACTGTTCCATCAAGATTATTACTAAATTATTAGCAAACAGACTTCAGAAGCATATGCAAAGCCTTGTCCATGAAAACCAATATGGCTTCCTCAAAGCCAAATCTATACAGGACTGTATGCCTTGGATTTATGAATATATTCACAAATGTTCTCAGATCAATCAAGAATCCATCATGTTGAAATTGGATTTTGAAAAGGCTTTTGATATCTTGGATCATAATGCTATTATTGAAATTCTCAAAGCCAAAGGTTTTGGTTACAGATGGATCAAATGGATTGATATGATTTACTCCTCAGGTTACTCCTCTGTTCTTCTTAATGGGGTCCCTGGCAACCAATTCAAATGTAAGAGAGGGGTCAGACAAGGAGATCCACTATCACCTTTGATTTTTCTGATTGCTGCTGACCTCCTGCAAGATATTTTAAATGAAGCCATGATTAATGATTTAATCCAGCCTGTCTTCACTTCAGTGGCATGTCCTGATTTCCCTCTATTACAATATGCTGATGATACTTTAATTATCATGAAAGCTGACACCATTCAGATCCAGCACATTAAAAATCTGCTATGTCATTTTGAAGCATTTACTGGATTGAAAATTAATTACCACAAGTCTAGACTAATCCCTCTGAAGGCTAGTAATCTTGTATGTCAAAGGCTTCAAAACATAATTGGATGTTGCATTGAACAGATGCCAATCAGCTATCTTGGACTTACCCTATCCATTGATAGACCAAGAGTGGATGATTATTGGCCACTGATTAAAAGATTGAATGAGAGACTTCATGGATGCAATTCCTTTTTATCATATGGTGAAAAATTGATTCTGATAAAGGCTGTATTCACTTCACTGCCTATGTTCTATATGAGCACACTTCAGATACCAAAGACTGTGTTGGAGCATCTAAACAAATGTATTAGACACTGCTTCTGGAGGAAATATGGAATGGAAGATAAGGGTACTGCTCTTATATCATGGAAAAATGTTTGCAGACCCATAGAACAGGCTGGCCTGGGTGTATTGGATCTTGGTATACAGAACAAGGCTTTACTTCTAAAACATCTTCACAATTTTTTTAACCAAGTGAATTTACCCTGGATCAAATTAATTACAGAAAATCATTACCAAGATTGCATGATTGATACTAGGAAGATTGGATCCTTCTGGTGGAGAGATATGATCAAATTGATACCTGAATATAAGAACATTGCTGTATGTGAGGTTGGTTATGGAAAGACTGTTTCCTTTTGGTCTGATAAGTGGTGTTCATACATATGCAAGGAGGAATTCCCACAATTATACTCCTTTAGACAAAGAACTCATATTTCAGTTAGATAATTCTTAAATTCTCAAGATACTGGTGCTCTTTTCCATCTTCCATTGTCTCATATTGCATACCAGCAACTCATGCAATTGCAACAACAGATACAGAATGTTCAGATAAATGATGACACTGATAGATGGTCTTTTATAGGCAAACATGAGCATTTCAATGTCTCTGCTGCATACAAGGAATTCTCCAAAGGACCTATTGCCCACACATTATTTCACTGCACATGGAAAAATGCTGCTATTTTAAGATACAAGATCTTCTTCTGGCTAATACTACATGATAGAATTAACTCCAGAAACCTTCTTAGAAGAAAACATTTTCATCTCCAAAGCTATGACTGTGAAAGCTGTCAAGAATACATGGAAGAAACAATACTACATCTATTTTTTGACTGCCCTTTTGCTATTGGATGCTGGGATATTCTTAGAAGTAACAGAAAGAGAGGGATCTCTATATATGACGAAATCATGCTATTAAAAGATATCTCACCACAGGATTTTTCTTTGGAAGTTATCATAATGGGATGTTGGAACATTTGGAAGCAAAGAAATGACAAGGTCTTCAATAATATTACTCCATGCCATCGATCATGGAAATTCAACTTGTCAAAAGATCTGCAGATCATCAGTCTACGTTTAAAATCAAGTCAAGAAGAATCACTTAAGAACTGGATTGATTCAGTTCTTACAAATAATGTTTAGTCCTTATTAGTTTCTATGTTTTTCTTCTTTTTTGAGCGAGCCGGTATCGGTTAATTTTTGGGGCTTGGATGTATTTGTACATATTATTTATATATATACCGTAGAACAATTTGTTCTACGGTTCTTTGCCTCAAAAAAAAAATATCACCATAGCCAGCACGTGCAGGTGCACGGGTTGATGACTAGTTTTATTAAAGTGAAACCCTTTGCAGAATATTCCCAAACTCTAGGCGCATGTGTACGAGTGGGTAGGAGGACAACTCCACGCGCCATGGTGGCCCATCTTTCAAAACGTTCTCGTGTACGTATTGAGCATGCAGGACCGCGTGCTAACAGGACCCAACGCAAGCCTACTGGAGGTGCCCCCTTCCCTCACCTCGACCTGGTCCTCTCTTAGCATAATGGCACCACTCCTCAAGGATTGGAGTCGAGGCATGTTTCTTTCGGTCCAGAAACATATTCGGAAGCTGGAACACCAGCTATTCTATCTCTGCATCCATCCTTTGTCAGATGCGAGTGTTAAGGAGGAGCGTGATCTAGAACAGAAGTTGTGTGAGCTTTTTTAATATGAATAAATTATAGAGTAAATTCCAGTTTTTACCCCCAAGTGTGACTTTTTTGACACTATTTACCCCATTTAGTAAGGATTTATCCTAATTACCCCATTTAGTAATAATTGTGCCAATGTTTACCCTGTGCAAAGTTATACGGGCTTTCTGACATACGTGGCATGCCACGTACGCGTTTTTTTAATACCGGTTTTCTTGTTCGGGCCAAACTGGTTCACGCCCAGTGCCCCACTTGAGTCTTGCCCGACCTGGTTTTGTTGTTAAGATCGTGCTGTTAGTTTAGGCGGGCAGATTTTTTCAGTTAGATATTTGCGCCTGCTGCCGCTAATCTCGCCTTACTCACCTGCATGTACGTTTCTTAGAGAAGGACTGCACCACGGCCGGGGACTTTTCTAGCGATCGGTGGCGATCGTCGAAGGCGGAAGCGGCGATTTGTAAGGAAATTGTTCCTGTTCTGCTGTATGATTACGTGCTCTGTTTTTCCTGCTTTGTTTCCATGAGAGAGAACTTCATTAGCCAGTTCTGTCTACCAGATCTGGGTTACGGGTTAGATGATTAGGGGCGTACATCGTGAGACCTGATAGCATATGGATGAGGCGCTCAAAGGAGCATCTCCATGGAGAGTTAGACTCGGTGATTACCAGCAACGCAGTATGTACATGCAGTTGGATCTTGCACCTAGTAAAGTAAACTGGGTGATCGTAGGAAGCATGCCATAAGTAGGTTACCTAAGTTAATATGTGACATATCAATCTCCAGCCAGGACATTTTAGCAGCGAAATTATATGATTCTAAATAATTCTATTTTTTGTAGATTTGAACCGTACCACTATAACTACAATCACTAACTGTTTATTTTTGTGCACATTTCAGATGGCATTTGAAATGTGGTGTGTTAATTACATCTGTCATGACCGTGTGCGTGGAAATCCAGCGCCAGAGATGATTGACAGAGACTACATCAGTTATTTAGATATAAAGGATAAGATGAAGGAGTTGAGTTTCAATCCTTGGGACACCGTGTATTATCAGAAAAAAGGAACCAATGGGACTGGTAGAAGCTAGGGTTCTACCGGGTTTAGGGCGGAGGTTATAGGGGTGGAAGTGGGGGCGGAGAGGTTGAGAGGCTTGGCGCCGGCGGCGAGGCGCCGTCGCGGAGGAAGGAGGCGGCAGCTAGGGTTTGGTCAGAAAGCCCGTATAACTTTGCACAGGGTAAAAATTGGCACAATTATTACTAAATGGGGTAATTAGGATAAATCCTTACTAAATGGGGTAATTAGCGTCAAAAAGGTCAAATTAGGGGGGTAAAAACTGGAATTTACTCTAAATTATAAGGCGACAACGATCACGTGTGGAGTAGTTCCAGGAGGGTGACCGCAACACGTCCTTCTTCCATGCGAGAATTTCTCCTCTCAAGCGCACGAAATAAATTTCGGCATTGTAGCTAGAGGATGGCTCAAGGTGTGAATCACAAGGGGATATTAGATGTACAGTCCATCGGTTTTATGTGAAACTTTTCTCTTCTTAGCCTTGTAATTCAGTGTATGCAGTTCTCGACACTATTCCCGGCAAGGTTTCATCGGAGATGAACATGGACTTGTGTAAACCCTATACTTACGAGGAGATTGAGGTGGCCTTGTTTCGAATGGGACCTACTAAGATGCATGGGCCGGATGGTTTTCAAATGTTATTTAATCAAACTTACTGGGATTTCTTAAATACTCAGATTTATATTGAAGTGAGTTGTTAATTATCTATGGGGTGATTCCGGAGGGTTTATGTAATTCCGTATAATTTTAGACCTATCAGTCTTTGAAATGTCCTCTACAAGATCGCTTCCAAAGATCTGATAAATAGGCTGAAAGTGTTTCTACCGGATATCATATCAGTAAATCATATTGCTTTCATCTCTGAAAGACTTATCATTGATAACACTCTAACTTCCTACGAGTGCTTACACACAATTCGCTGGCAGATGGAGAGACGTCACTACAACCTATGATGGTTCCGGGAGTCACAGATGAAGGGTGAGCATGCCATGATCTGGGATACCCCGGAGATCCTCCAAAATTTACGCACCCTCCTCAACTACTTTCTGCAGGAGGTATGTTACTCCCACTCCTCCACGACGGTGCTCCCCCATGTCGCTGATTTTTTTTTCTGTTGCTTTTTTCTTACAAGTGCATGATGGCTACAAAATACAACTGATGTAAGCCTTAAAATCATTTGGTTCTATTGCATGACTGACACTATTTAGTATTTGTTTTCTAAAGCCTAACATATCTTATAGCATGAGCGTGTAGTAGAACAGCTGTGAAGAGAGAACGGGGCATTATCCCAGTGGCTAGGCTGCAGCTGCGCACGCCAGCGACCCGAGTTCGACCCCCGTCGGCGGCAGAATTTCGGGAATTCTCACCAAGGTGCATCCTTCTTTGAAAAAAATGCCACCAAGTAATTGTTGTATGGACTTGACAAAATAAATATATCCAGCTTTGTACTAACTTATATATGTGAGTGGACTGGACATGGGGAAGTAAACCATTTTTATGAAAATTCGTAGTTGTTACTTATTATTCATATAATTAATTTTATATTCTTTACCCATTGATCCATAATGTATTTTCTAAAAATTTCCTTTTCGCCAATAAATAAGTGGATTCATAAAGTTATTCGGTATGGAGATAAATCTAAAAAGTCCTAAAGTTCTAGTGAAGCAATCTTGTGCAATTCGTCAAACAAAACTAAGCCAGTTTTAAAATCATTTGGTTTGATGGGTTCGTTAATTAACTATTTTTACATATTGTATTGGAAAATAATAATTAGATTATACATATAATTATGTTAACTAATTTTGCATTGTAATTAACTGTCTTATGTTCAGGTACATGATTGGTAATTGGCATGCTAGAAGATAGAAGATGAAAGTTGTACGGTTGGTGAAGAATCTTGCATTTCTTCTGTACAAAGTTATTTCTCATCCAGCAGATGATTGCATAATCATGGCCTCCGATATATTTTCTTCAAAGATTAAATTTTATCTGATATGTTATCCGCCTTTTTATATTTAAATACATTGGTCGTATGCCGGCTGTGTGCATTCTAGTTATGCAAAGGCCGGTTATTCTACATCAAACTTTTTAAGTAATAAAGCTACTTTTATCAAAATATGTGACATATATAGTTACTTAATATATAAGAAAAAGGGTATGCCAAATATAAATTTACTCCGACGGATGGGAAAATATTTTGGCATTCCACAAGGCCATCTAAGAGGTTTTCCTTTGTGCATTGTGCATACAAACTTGGGCGCTTAGCACCAACTTGGGTCGGTAATTGTTTCCGTGGACGAGTTGTTGGAGCCAGATCAAGCCGCGTGCCCAGTATTTTTCGCCTTATAATTCCCTCAGCCAATTTTAATATTTTGTCCATTGGGGCCTTATTAATTTAAAGATCATGTAGTGTCTTTCTTACAAAGAATACGCGTACGATTAACAATAATATTATGATTCAAATTATCAGTGGTATGCCTCATACTCGCCCCTGTAGATGCCCCAGCTGAAAAGTTACTTCATCCGATCAATTTGTCGGGTTCTCTCTCAAAATAAAATAGAAGCGGTTTCACTTTCTTATGTAATTTTTCAGATCTAATATAGACCAAGTTCCTCCAAGTTCGTTATAACCAGTTGAGGACACATACCGTTATTCTAATTCTTTTCGATAAAGGGAGATTTTATTAGATAAAGTTAAGTATTACACCTGCCTCTACACAACAAAGGTGCACACGACCGAGGCTGTTATGCTAATGCATCGTGCAGTCGTAGGAAGTTTATGTGTGTTCTGACTAGGCAGTGTGACCTTGTCATATCTTGGTATTTTCTTGGCATATGTTACCAAGGTTTTTGTTACCGGTCGGAAAATCTGGTTACCGCCCCGTAACCGGAGATCCCGACCGCCCCCAGCAAATGCTCATACCGGTAAAAGAATCCCGAAAATTATGAAATACTTGAATTTTAACAAAACCCCTTGGTAAATTGTTATACTTGGAATTAATTTTTTTGAATTTTCAAATTTTAGTTTTCCGGTAACCGCGGTAACCGGAAATCCCGAACCCCCTCGGAAAATCATAATGTTACATACTCCATAAAGAGTCAAATTTCATAAACAAATATTCAAATCGCCATGTCCAACTTCTTTCTATATACGAGAGATAGTCGACACAACATACATCAATTGTTCCTACTCTTTATCAAAAAAATATCAATTGTTCTTACTGCCATTTGTCTTATCTTTTACTGATTATTCTTGGATTTGGTGCTTTAGACCATTAGGAGGATGCCACATTAAGAGAATAGCTGGCGTCTTCAGACCGTAACTTCTAGAGGAGGAACCGTGGATGTTTAGGGAGTAGTAGGTGTTCGACCGGATCTGCTTGTTACAGTGGATGTGTGCTTGGCGTCTGTTTAACCCGTGATGTAATCTTGGCCGCTTGTCCCTTCTTCTTTCATCGAATCAGATTGTAAATAGCTTACATTAGATTATTTTAGCAGCAGACAAGGTGACGGAGAGGACGGATGGAGGTAATGGACATGCGGTTCTTCAGGTAGACACAACAGAATGGCAAGTAGCCTCTATGTCCACGGAGGAAGAAGCATATCAACCTCTAACTAACATTCTGATTCAACTTTCTGAAACCGCCCATTCTTAGTGGCATATGCCTATTCTAGGTTATCGCTTATGCTCCAGCAAAAGCCATGAAGATGTTATATGTCTAGCCAGGGACAAGACCGGATGTTTTTTTCTTGCCCTCATGTTGTGTTTATGTAGGGGATTGTGTGTTCTGTCCTTGGGGCCTCTCATAGACCAGTTAATTTTACTCGGTACTTTTGGTGGATTCCGAGGACTGTTTCTGCCTCTGCTAATTTGCATATTGTTTTGATTGCTGCCTTCTGCTGGGCAATATGGAAAACTAGAAATAGGGCGTGTTTCGATAAGAAGTTTATCTCTTCTCATGTTGAGCTTGTTTGTTACATGTGTTCGTTCCATCGTTAGTGGACATGTTTTCAAGCTGCTGGTGAAAAGGAGCAAGTTGAGGAAGGGGCCAGGATGATCCAAGACACTTCGCTTGCTGCACATGACCGTGTGCGAAGAGGAGTATCTAGGCAAGCTGTCATTGGAAACGACGTTGATGAAGATGTCTATATCATTGGGTGATGCCGCAAGAGCCGTTTCTCGTTCTACGCGTGTTTCTTCATTAGGGGATCTTGTAGGAGCTTCGAAACTTTGGCCCGATGGGGAAAAAGATGGAATTGTCGTTCTGGCCCAGCTACGTGAGCTTGAAGGGGTTAGAAAAGAGAAAGCAATTCCTTGATTGTGTTAGGTTAGGCCCAAGTAACACCCAATATAATGGTAGGGACCACCTCTTGGAAAGATTCCCTCTTTCCCTGAGTTTCGGGCTCTAAGTATCCTAGAACTTAACCTGCCACAAAGAATCCGGCGTTGTTGAAGCCCTAACAAAAAGAGTGAGGGAATCTTCGGCATCAAAGACCCGTGCCACACTATAACCCACATGGTATGGAAACACACATGGTATGGCATTTCATATGCTCCGGAGCCCCTCTTCGGAGAAACCTTAGCCCCTGGGGGAAAAAGATGGAATTGTATTTTTGGTCCCTCTACGTGAGACGGAAGGGGGTAGCAAGGTGGAACCAATTTCTTGGTTGTCTTAGATTAGGCCCAAGGAATACACAAGTCAATGGTAGGTCCAACCTCTTGGCGATATTCCTCCCGTTCTGTCAGACCCGGGAGTATCGGGCTCTAAGTAGTCCTAGAACCTGCGAGAGAGAATCTGATGCCGGTGAGGTACCTAACACATAGAGTGAGGGAATCTTAGTCATCCAAGACCCATGCCACACAGGAACACACGTGGTATGGAAACAATATGGTATGGAATACCATGTGTTGTGGCATCATTCAGACGCTCAGGAGCCCCTCTTCGGAGAAACCTTAGCACCTTGGGGAAAAACACGGAACTACCGTTCTGGCCCCTCTACGTGAGCCGGAAGGGGGTAGCAAGGTGGAACCAATTGCTTGGTTTATATTGTATTAGGCCCAAGGAACACCCAAATCAATGGTAGGGCCATCCTCTTGTCGAGATCCGGGAGTTTCGGGCTCTAAGCAGTCGTGGAACCCGCTAGAGAGAATCCGACGCCGGTGAACCCCTAACACAAAGAGTGAGGGAATATTTTGCATCCATACAAGACCCATGCCACACTCTAACACACATGATATGACATAACATGTTATGTTGTGGCATTCATAAACTCTTGAGACTCTCTACGGGGAAACCCTAGCACCGTTGGGGAAAAGGACGTAACTGCCGTTCTGGCCTCTCTGCGTACATGAGCCGGAAGGGGGTAGAAAAGTGAAACCAATTTCTTGGTTGTGTTAAGTTAGGTCCAAGGAACACCAAAGCAATGTTAGGGACAACCTCTTGGCAACATTCCCCCCGTTCCGCCAGATCCGGGAGTTTCGGCTCTAAGTAGTAGTGGAACCCGCCAGAGAGAATCCGACGTTGGTGAAGCCCTAACAAAGAGAGTGAGGTAATCTTGGTCATCCAACGAAATTTGAAACACACTATGTCACACACGGTATGGAATACGATGTGATGTGGTGGCATTCAGACGCGCTCCGGAGCCCCTTTTTTGGACAAACCTTAGCCCCTTGAGGGAAAGTACGGACCTGCTGTTCTGGCCCCTCTACGTGAGCCGGAAGGGGGTCGCAAGGTGGAACCAATTGCTTGGTTGTGTTAGATCAGTTCCAAGGAACACCCAATTCAATTGTAGGGCCAAACTCTTGGCAAGATTCCGCACGTTCTGTCAGATCCGGCGTTATCGGGCTATAAGTAGTCTTTGAACTCGCTAGAGAGAATCCGACGCCGGTGAATCCCTAACACAGAGAGTGAGGGAATATTTGGAATCCAAGACTCATGACACACTCTAACTCACATGTTATGGAATACCATGTGTTGTGGTGGCATTCAAACGCTCCGGAGCCCCTCTCCGGGGAAACCCTAGCCCCGTTGGGGAAAAAGACGGAACTACCGTTCTGGCCTGTCTGCGTACATGAGACGGAAGGGGGTAGCAAAGTGGAACAAAGTTACTTTGTTGTGTCAGGTTAGGTCCAAGAAACACCAAAGACAATGTTACGCTCTAAGTAAAAGAAACCTTAGCCCCTTGGGGAAAAGAAAGAACTGTCGTTCTGGCCCCTCTACGTGACCGGAAGGGGGTAGCACGGTGGAACCAATTGCTTGGTTGTGTTATATTAGGACCAAGGAACACCCAAGTCAATGGTAGGGCCAACCTCTTGGCTAGATTTTCCGAGTTCTTTCAGATTCGAGAGTTTCAGGATCTAAGTAGTCGTGGAACCCGGTAGAAAGAATCCGACGCTGGTGAAGCCCTAACACAGAGAGTGAGGGAATATTTGGAATCCATGACCCATACCACACTCTAACACATATGGTATAGCATACATGTGTTGTGGTAGCATTCATACGGTCTGGAGTCCCTCTCCGGGGAAACCCTAGCCCCCTTGGAAAAAGACGGAACCGTCGTTCTGACCACTCCATGTACATGAGCCGGAAGGGGGTAGCAAAGTGGAACCAATTGCTCGGTTGTGTTAGGTTAGATCCAAGGAACACAAAATTCAATTGTAGGTACCATCTCTTGGAAAGATTTCCCCCGTTCCGCCAGATCCGGGAGTTTCGGCTATGAGTAGTCCTCGAACCCGCTAGTGTGAATCCGACGCCGATGAAGCCGTAACAAAGAGAGTGAGGGAATCTTGGACATCCAAGAAAATTTCCACAATCTATATCACAGATGGTATGGAAACACACATGGTATGGCATACCATGTGCTGACAATCAGACGCTCCGGAGCCCCTCTTCGGAGAAACCATAGCCCCTTGGGGAAAAAGACGGAATTGTCGTTCTGGCCCCTCTATGTGAGCCGGAAGGGGGTAGAAAGGTGGAATCAATTGCTTGTTTGTGTTATATTAATCCCAAGGAAAATCAAAGTCAATGTTACGACCAACTTCTTGTCAAGATTTCCCCCAAACTGTCATATCCGGGAGTTTCGGGCTCTAAGAAGTCGTGGAACCCGCTAGAGAGAATCCGACGCCGGTGAAGCCCTAACACAAAGAGTGACATAATGTTTGGCATCCAAGACCCATTCCAAAATATAACACATATGGTATGTCATACCATGTGATGTGGTGGAATTCATACGCTCCGGAGTCCCTCTCCGGGGAAACCCTAGCACTGTTGGGGAAAAACTCGGAACCTCCATTCTGGCCTCTCCGCATACATGAGCCTGAAGGGGGTACAAAAGTGGAAAAAATTGCTTGATTGTGTTAGGTTAGGTCAAATGAACACCAAAGACAATTTTAGGGCCCACCTCTTGGAAATATTCCCCCCGTTCCGTCAGATCGAGGAGTTTCGGCTCTAAGTAGTCCTGGAACCCGCAAGAGAGAATCCGACGCTAGTTAAGACCTAACACAGAGAGTGAGGAAAGTCATCCAAGACACTTTCCACACTCTGCATCACACATGGTATGGCATACCATGTGCTCTGGTGGCATTCAGACGCTCCAGAGCACCTCTTCAGAGAAACCTTAGCCTCTTGGGGAAAAAGATGGAACTGTCGTTCTGGCCCCTCTACGTGGCCCCTCTACGGTGAAACCAATTGCTTCGTTGTGTTATATTAGGCCCAAGGAATACCCAAGTCACTGGTAGGGCCAACCTCTTGGCAATATTTCCCCCGTTCTGTCAGATCAGGTAGTTTCGGGCTCTAAGTAGTCGTGGAACTAGCTAGAGAGAATGCGACGCTTGTGAAGCCCTAACATAGAGAGTGCTGTAATATTTGGAATCCAAGACCCATGCCACACTATAACACATATGGTATGACGTACCATGTGTTGTGGTGGCATTCATACGATCCGGTGTCCCTCTGCGGGGAAACCCTAGCCCCGTTGGGGAAAAAGATGGAACCGCCGTTCTAGCCTCTCCGCGTACATAAGCCGGAAGGGGGTAGGAAAGCGGAACCATTTGCTTTGTTGTGTTTGGTTAGGTCCAAGGAACACCAAAGTCAATGGTATGGGCCACCTCTTGGAAATATTTCCCCCGTTCCGCCAGATCCGGAAGTTTGGGCTCTAAGTAGTATTGGAACCCGCGAGAGAGAATCCGATGCCGATGAAGCCGTACCAAAGAGAATTAGGGAATCTTTGTCACCCCAAACACTTGACACACTCTATATCACACATAGTATGTAAAAACACATGGTATGGAATACCAGGTGCTGGCATTCAGACGATTCGGAGCCCCTCTTCGGAGAAACCATAGCCCCTTGGGGAAAAAGACGGAACTGCCGTTCTGGCCCCTCTACGTGAGCCGGAAGAGGGTAGCAAGGTGGAACCAATTTCTTGGTTGTGTTATACTAGGCCCAAGGAACACTCAATTCAATGGTAGGGCCAACCCCTTGGCAATATTTCCCCCGTTCTGTCAGATCCGGGAGTTTCGAGCTCTAAGTAGTCGTGGAACCCTTTAGAGAGAATCTGACGGCGGTGAAGCCCTAACACTGAGAGTGAAGGAATATTTGGCATCCAAGACCCATTCCACACTCTAACACATATGTTACGGCATACCGTGTGTTGTGGTGGGATTCATGCGCTCCGGAGCCCCTCTCCGGGTAAACCCTAGGCCCGTTGGGGAAAAAGACGGAACTGCCGTTCTAGCCTCTCCGCATACAAGAGCCGTAAGGGGGTACAAATTTGGAACCAATTTTTTGCTTGTGTTAGTTTAGGTCCAAGTAACACCAAAGACAATGTTAGGGCCCACCTCTTGGCCATATTCCCCCCAATCCGCCAGATCCGGGAGTTTCGGCTCTAAGTAGTCCTGGAACCCGCCGGAGAGAATCCGACGCCTATGAAGCCCTAACACTGAGAGTGAGGTAATGTTGGTTATCCAAGACACTTGCCACTATCAATATCACACATGGTGTGGCAATACAAATAGTATGTCATAACATGTGCTGTGGTGGCATTCAGACGCCCCAGAGCCTCGCTTCGGAGAAACCTTAGCCCCTTAGGGAAAAAGTCGGAGATGTCGTTCTGGCCCCTCTCGTGAGCCGAAAGGGGGTAGCACGGTGGAACCAGTTACTTAGTTTTGTTATATTAGGCCCAAGGAACACCCAAGGCAATGGTAGGGCCAACCTCTTCGCAAGATTTTCCCCGTTCTGTCAGATCCGGGAGTTTCGGTCTCTAAGAATAGTTGTGGAACCCGCTAGAGAGAATCCGACGCCGGTGAATCCCTAACACAGAGAGTGAGTGAATATTTGGCATAAAAGACTGATGCCACGCACTATAACACACATTATAGCGCATACCATGTGTTGTGGTGGCATTCAGACTCTCCGAAGCCCCTCTCCGGAAAAACCCTACTCCCTTGGCATACCTTGTGATGTTCTTTCGAATGTCGTCCATGTACGTACCCCTCGAGTGTTCCTACATGCCAACACAACTTGCACGTGCAAAGCTGCTAATACAACGTATAGTCCATGCTGAAAAGGTGGGCTAATCCCATGCGTGGGAAGAGTGAATGCAGTTTGTCGTCTCCACTTCCACACGTGTGTCAGCAGTGTAGTTGCAACTCAGTTAATATCGCCACTTTCATATGCCTGCATTTTATTCTTCTTCCCCCTCTTGTTCTCCACGCCGAAATCAGTTCACTTCCTTCTATCTTTCTCACCAACGATGTCGGCTTCACCGATCTCCTATGCAACTAAGAAGAGGAGGACCGAGGATTCCCTAGAAGCCGGGTATTTGTTTTAACATACAAACATTCATTTTTGGTTCCACCTTTTGGATTTTTTCATGCATAGTATTACAAAAGTTCCTACAGGCTCGGTTGTTCCACTAAGAAACTTGGTTTAGTCCTGGACCACACTTTCCTTTCGAGGCAGGTTCTAGATGCCAAGGTCACCATGGGGCAGATCGAAATCCGGAACCATGACATAACCAGGACCAAAAAAGATATCCTCGCGAATGTCAAGCTGGACAATCTTTCAATGACTCAAAGTCAAGGAAAAGTACGGCCAGAGAATCCGCTGGGTGCGTGCAGTTGCAAGCGGTGCGTGGGTTCCTCGTCTTCTCCCTCTTCCCCCCACCCCGCTATATTTAGTATTTTCTTCTCCCTCTGCTCGTTCGTGCATTTCTTCCCCAGAAACCAGCAGTTCTTATCCTTGAAGATAAATCAGTTGTCCCTCCGCCGCTCGTTTGTTCCTTCCGCACGTCGCCACAGACGATGTCGTCTTCTGCTGCAACAAGGTATTTTTTTCAACAGTTCTTCTTCCTTCATTTCGATTCCACCTTTTCAATTACTTTGGATTTATTTCAACATCTGGTTCCCCTTCGTGTAGCGCCGGTGGTTCCGGTGTCCGCACCGGATCGCCTTCACTGTTGGGGGTGGAGGGCGGCATCGATTCGCTCAAGACCCTTTTGGCATAACTGGACGAGGAGTTAAAGAATATTGAAGAGGAGTGTAGGGAGAATGCTCCCAGAGCTAAAGTAGCTATTTCCTTCTATGGGGAGGTAGAAAGGGCTGCGTCAGAAATATGTCGTGAGCTGAATGAGAAGCTGATGCAAAACGTCGACCTACTCAGCACGGTCTCATTCCTCGAAAAGAAGATTTATTTGAAAGTCGGGGAAATTGTTCTCCTCCGCAGGGAACTCGAACTGGCAAAAAAAGGTGTTCCTCCCAGAGCGGGGATTCAAATTAAGCTCCATTTCTCCTGCGGGAGCGTGTTTGGGGCTTGTCCCATGTTACATGCTATCGATTTCTTTCAGTTTAAGACCAGTTGTGTGTGCACTAGCAAGTTTATCGAACCATGTTTAAGTTCTATTTACTAATTTCATAGTTTATCTCAATAATTTTTTTCTTAAGAATGCTCATGAATATTTGGACTACGTTTGAAATTAATCACTACAAAGGAGATAGTTTGCAACAACAGTTCTCACGAGATAGTTTGGTAGGACAACAAAAGACAACATTTCTGGTACTACTACAAGGTTATATGAGATAGTTTTGGTAGGACAACAAAAGATAAAATTTCTGGTACTACTACATCTATCCACGAGGAATATACATGCTAATTATTAAACAATTTAACATAAGTTCTGACCACCAAACTAGCTGATAAAACAACAACACAAGTTTGTTATCATTCTCTAAAATTACTCAGAACTTCTCACCAACTACACTGCCAAGTTCACTGACCCCATCTTCCTCCTGTGATTCGACGTCGCCGTCCGCATTGTCACTGACCACCTCTACGACCAGCCTGATATAGTCCATCGTCACCTTTACATGTATGACGATGAGATCATCTATTTGCAATCGCGACTTGAAGTAATAAGGTTCTTCTTCTTCATCAATGTGATATGAACCCAACACTTCGTTGGCCCCACCATCTTTCATGCATATACGAGATTGCCCGTCTCTTGGAAGTATATACCCTTTTATGCATTTCAAAGGGACATTCTGACCAAGTACATTTAAGACTGATATCAGAAATGCATATATAGCTAAATGACATTTTTTTTCAAATTAAGCAGGAAATGAGTGATCCGTAATAAACTAACACCCTCATTAAGTTCTTCTTGATCCTGCACCCTGTGCACAAAGAAATGGGGGACTATCATGTGCTCCCCATTTTCCAGGTCCATCTTATTCTGCTTGTAAAAAGCCTAGGATATAGCATTCATTTCAGAACCACTTACCTCACATGGGTACTCAAATTGCCTCTTCTGTACTGTCATCTTGCAAGATGGTACGATAGGACGACACTATGATCACAAAGGGAAAACACATGAATGTGCAATAACATAACCAAGTCCATGTTGGAAAGTTTGAAACATATATATTAACTAGCTATTAAATTAATCTGTAAGGAAAACAAGTCAATGTGCAATTACATACCATGGTCTAGAAGCCAAGCTTTGACCTCATTGTTTGCATTAGTTACTCGAACGTCAAACATACCGAATAGATCGTTCGGTTGAATGTTACAAGCTTGACAAAATGTTGTCCAATATGGTTCACATATATAAGTCATTCCAGCCCCATGTTCCACGTAGAATTGGTATTCATTGACATTGCAGACAATCCATATATTCGTCATGGAAAGAACAAGTCAGATCCTACATAGTACACATATATACAATTTAATAGAATATGCACACATATATTCGTCAACGAATCAAAAGCCCAGGAAAAATATAATTGTAGTGTCAAGGATACTTACTGCCGCTTGATGACAAAATTATGTAGACACCCTCATCCTCACTCTAAAAGTCAATAATGGCAGTTCACTGTCGACGAGGCACATGTCAGGTTCATGAGAACAGAACTCACATAGGATTTTGAGCCATTCCTGGTTTTTAAACACAAAAACAAGCGTATTAATTAGAACAGAATCCATGATACAGCTACACAAATAAAAACACTAATGATCTGTATAAATACTACCTAGGCAAGTGACGATTGGTCATGATAATCACTCCTAAATTTGGTAGTTAATTAGGAAAGAGCAACAATGCTTAACCAGTAAGAGCATGCATTGGCTTAATTAAATGGAGCATTGGCTAAATTTCATGCAGATTGGGGAGAGTAAGTGGGTGGGAGGGTCTCTAGAAGATCATTAATGCTAATTGTGCCTAACTCTTGATATTCTTTGGTTTTGGAAAAGTGACTAATAAACCGAGATGGAGTAATATTTTAGTATTAAATCAGCACAATCTACAGAAACCCCTCCAAAATACTAGTACTAATTAGTACTCCCCTCTGTTCTGGTAAGACTTTCTATCAAGCTAGTTTATGGAACGGGGTGCTTAACATTTGCCTCTAGACACTTGAAAGAAGATATGGAGACAAGGTACAACCGACAACGGAGATATGAGGTTCAACAAAAAGTGGAACGAGAAGAATTATCTTGTGATGTGTTTGGCCATGGTGCGCATTTAATTGGATCATATAGTGCGATAAATCATGATAGAATTGAGACCCTGTCCAATATGTCCTAAACAATTATGGCAAGGTTACATGCTATATCCAGTATGTTCCCTACGTCTGAATTTTATGTTACCCTACACATTGTATACCCCATAGTTACCGGAGTTTAATAACTCTTCATGGTTTCCAGAAATTTCAGGACAAAACTGGAGGAATAAGGGACACCTGATGTCCAAGTTAGGGTTGAACAGGATTTCCAAGATGGTTCAAAGAGCATGCAAGTTTCCTTTTGCATTTCTCTTTGACCTTTGCATTTCTTTGCATGATTTTGACCATATTGTTTTTGTTTTTTCTGTGGTACACAGATGATGAACAAGGCACGGGAAAGACCAGAAGTTCATGAATATGAGTTGTTCGCATTGGCACTTGGCCCACACAGCAAAGTTAAAACATATTCAGTTTGTCATGTGAACTTAGTTCGATTTGTCACCGCTGAGCGTGAAAAAGGCAAGAAAATGCAAAATAGTGGAGACATGGCTGCTGGAGATCACAAGGGGGACGCAAGAGATTTTTATGGTGTCCTCAAGGAAATCAAAGAGCTGACTTATATCTTTACCGAGAAACAAAAACGAACAATTGTTCTGTTTAGCTGTGACTGGTATCGTCTTGAAGCAGGCAGGAGCATGCGCAGGTTTAAACTGGAGAAGTATGATAAACTGTTCAGGAGCATCAAAATTTCCAATTTGTGGTACAAGGATGACAAGTATATCCTGTGAACCCAGGAACAAAAAGTGTTTTATATGCCAGACAATGTAGGGGGAGAACACTGGCGAATAGTCCAAAAATTTGAGCATAGGTGGAACTTTGATCCGTCCGAACATTAGAAGGACAAAGATGAGGAGGACAATGATGAGGAGGAGAAGCCTAGTATTCTAGCACATCAAGATGTCGAAGTTTCTGCCAATGAGGATGTTCCTGCTGACTCGATATCCCAGCCTCCGCCTCCGGCTACTCTGGAAAAAAACTGACATGGCTCCCCGCATCCTCTCAACAGCTGAGATTTGGGGTTATATCAAAGATCGGAAAAAAGTGTCTGTGCAACATAAGGAACATGAAGTACAAGATGGTGACGATGAATTAGAAGTCAGTGAGGATGAACTAGACGACACATATGCGGAGTATGACGCTGATCCGGCTGCACTGCCCACAGATGATAGCGATGCAGACTAGTGTTGCATGCCTGTGTGCAAGCTTGTGTCGAACTAATTTTTCATGATTTGTGTGCATGCTTTTGTTGAACCGATACGCATGCATGTTTTCATGCTGTGAGCTGAACTGTTGTACAAGCCTTCTTGCATGCTTGTGTTGAACTGATGTGCATGCGTGTGTGTATGCTTGTGTTGAACTGAAGTGCATTCTTGCATTTTGTTGGAATTTTGTTTGTTTGTGTGTGTGTGTGTGTGTGATTTTTAGCTATTTGTCTCGTATATGTCAAAACCATAACATTAAACATAGAGTACATACAAGTGCTCATAAAATTGATCGCGAACATGATATTACTCAAGTCCTACCATTACCCAATTGTCTTCCTTACATTGCTAATATGCCATTACTCAACTTCCAAACATCATCATGCCAAGACATTGCAAATAAAACTGAAAAACCCAAATCATCAATAGATTGTGGCCATAATCTTGAATCTTGCCTTCATGAGCATGTTTTCCAGCAGCTTCATCAACACCTTCTCTGTGTGCCCTTTGCCACAACACCTGATCTAGCTTTTGTCTCAGTACACTTATCTCTTCCTACAATGTGCTATTCTCGTCGATCTCTCTAAACACTGCATTACGCAGTTGAAGAACAACATGTTCCTGGAATTCTGTCCATTCCGGGTTATGCCATCAGAACTTTCCATAACCATAAGGAATGCCATACTTCTGCAACCAAAGAAAGATAAAATTTAACCAACAACAAAATCTTGCAACCAAACTGAAACTAAAGCATGAATCTTTACCAAGCGTCTTTGGCATTTCAAGAATCTCCGGCCTAGATTATGGTCGGTCCGAGAAATCCACATGGCAATCTTCAACTGCACAGACATTTTGTTTCATTGGAGTGGTCCAAAGGCGCCGGAGTGTATGTGATAGGTTTGCGGCGGCGAGGAGGAAACCCCCCCTTTGTGTGACGAGCACGAACTCTATCCGCTAGCGGCCATGCATTCCCTGCGCGCCCTCGTCAGCGGCAGCGGTGTGGTAACGGCGGAGGATTGACGGCAGTGGCTTTGCCATGGTGTGGTTGAGTTATTTAATTTGTATGTTCAACTGTGTCAACGGCTAAATTGGGTCCCACAGTACCAACGGCTACAAGCGGTGCACACGGCCTGAATTTGGGGCCAGGCACCAAGGGCGTGGTCGTTGTCGGTCAAAGGAGTTAAACATGGCAGGATGTGTGGCCCAATAGAAATTAGCGGCGTTCTACGTGACCAGGCAAGTTTCGTCGAAGGCAACAGGGCTCTTAGTGGGATACTGGGCCGGAGACGAAAATCCGCGACATAAACTAGCAAAAAGTCGGGCAAAACCAGTGTGCGACGGATCAAACCAATATATCGAGAGCAAAATCCACTTTTCAGCCATCCGCGACGGAAACCGTGCGACGTTGTCAAAATGTTCCGCTCAAAACATTCTGGATCGCATGGAATTTGGTAGTGTATCCCACTTAATAGGGGGTCAACAGTTAGGTCCTTTGCATGGCAATTGAGAGTCAATCCTATGACATTGTAAAACGTCCAATTCAAGCTGATCCGGAAGCACTCAAATGTCGTAAAGCTTGTACTAAAAGAAAATAATAGAAAAAACAGAGTGCAGTTTTCAGTATCCTTTATCGATGAGAGTACTACAGGAGGAAATGCAAGCCCACTTTTCGGCGGTAAGTACATGTTTGTGCATGCTGATGAAAAGTGGTTCTACCTAACCAAGAATAACATGACATATTACTTGCATCATGATGAACAAGATCCTGAAAGACCAGTACCTAGCAACTGTATTGTCAAGGTTATGTTCCTCACTGCAGTTGCAAGACAAAGATACGATCATGCAGGCAAGATGACATTTTCTGGAAAGATAGGCATGTGGCAATTTTTGCAAGAGATACCACCAGAAAGGAGGAGAGAAAATAGGTAAAGAGGAACATCATAGACCAAGAATAGGTAAAGAGGAACATCCGAAAGGCATCAATTCATTGATAAACTACTGCATGCAATACAAGCTGTTTGGCCCCAAGAAAATGCAGGAAAAACATTTTTCATACAACAAGTCAATGCACGGCCATATATTTTACGAAATGAACCAGAATTCGCAGAATCTGTGGCCAAGCCATGATTGGACAGAAAACTAGAATCTGTGGCCAAGCCATGATTGGACAGAAAACTGATGCAACAGCTAGCTAATATCCTAGATATGAATGTGCTCGATCTAGGGTTTTTCAGATCACTGCAGTCTCTACCAGATTGTCTAAGGACTAAAACTCTACAAGATTTTATTAAACGTGTGCTTGCGGAATTTGCTGCCTATGATTCATCTAATATGTACAAGACTTTCTTGACTCTACAGACGTGCATGATCCAAGTTATGAATCATTTAGGAGGAAATGAGTATAAAATTCCCCATACCCGCAAAGACAAACTTGATCGGAAAAAAGAGCTGCCTTTAAGGCTCTGATGTACTCGCCAAGTTTATAACAATGCCTTACAATTTCTAGGCTTACGTGTATGATAATTTGCGTGCTCTTGGGTGTATGAGAATGTGTTGTGTGGTCGTGTGTATGAAAATCTGTTGTGCGTAATGTATGCTACTTAGTGCTGTAACTACCTCAAGGAATTTGTTGTGTGTATTTATCCTATATGGAATAACCTGCACTCACGGCTGTAACTACTTCAATTGAGTACTGCTAATAGCAAGCAGTGCAAGCAAGCACAAGTTTCCGCTTGCTAACAAGCTCTATGAGCAATTTAAGTTAATTGAAACCGCAAGCATTGAATTCGAGTAATTTTAACCACAGGAAAAAAACTCAGTTAATTTTCATTACTTGCTCTCCTTGTAACATCATATGGTCAGCTGTTGCTTCTCTTGCTCCCTGAAATTTATTCGCAGACAACTCTTAAGTACACTTGAAGACTACTCAATTCGATCCGCATTCTTCGAAATTCCAGACCAAATCGAGATGAAATCCAAGCATAAACATAGATCTCGCAATACAACTCTCGAAACCACTCCAACCAATAAAAAAAGGGAAAAAAACAACCCTAAGCTCTAACCAGTAGCCAAATCCCCGTACCCGCTGGCTCACCTTTGTTGATTCCGAGGCCGAGCTCCGGCGGGGTGGCGTTGTTCTGGCGGACATAGCGGTTGAGAAGGCTACACACATAAAAATAGAATCTTTCACTCCTCCACACGAGGGGCAGAGGTAAGGGGATTCATAGAGACGGGATAAAATGCAGAAGCAAGCAAAGGCCGGAGAGAAGGAGAGCGCGGCGATAGGAGAGCTCCGGGAGAGATGGCATCGACGGGAGAAAGGCGGCGAGGGCGGCGGCGGGAGATATGGCGTCGATGGGAAGGGTGTGGAGCTAGAGTGAGATGCGGGAGAGAGCGGACAGGGATGCGAGGAGACTGTGAGGGAGAAGAGGACCAAACCTGTCGGCGCGAGGGGTAAAATTGGAAACTAACGAAATTTCGTAACGTGATAAATTTTGCTCTTCAAAACCCCAAAATGTCCTATATTTTGTTACGGAGGGAGTACAATTATTTAAGGTAAATTAATAGGCATAGTATTCACTCGTTATATATGTGTTGGTGTTTCAACACCATGTCTTATAGATAGCAACTTCTCTTTGGAGTTTATCCATTGTGTTTCAACTGTTATCTTTTTTTTTTTTTTTTTTTTGATAAAGGGCTTTATTACTCAATAAATCAAGCATTACACCCGGCCTCTGCATCTTAAAATGCACACAGCCGAAATCCGAAATTGAAAATCAAAGCGACAATACTACAAAACAACCGATGTAGACTGTCTAAGCTATGGAGCCGCTATTCGTAGATCAAGTGGCCATCCATGTGGGATAAAAATATCCCTCGCCACCTGCTCCAGTCGTGCACATGCCTCCGTAAAAAGGCCTCGTAACTCCCCGCGCTGTAATGTGGACCACGAACGGAGAATACCTGTGCTCCTGAATAGAACCTGCAGACGAGAAAAATTTTTAGCATTGAAAATCTTGTCATTTCTACATAGCCAGAGCGACCAAATAACGGCAAGCGCTCCTACCCTAATAATAGTCTTAAATCGTTTATCAACCCCATTTAACCAATTGCCGAAAATATTCGCAACGGAAGTGGGTGGATATAGATTCGAAGCCATTTGGATAGCGGACCATATAGAACGCGCAAATGTGCAATCAAAGAATAAGTGTTTAATTGTCTCATCATGAGAACAAGAAACACACTTAGAGCTCCCATGCCAATTACGTTTGACAAGATTATCCTTTGTGAGTATGACCCCCTTACGAAGATACCATGCGAAGATCTTAATCTTCAACGGTATTTTCATACGCCATACATTTTTGAAGATATCGACTGGCAGATCCAATTGGATCATAGCCCTGTACATGGAATCCACCGAGAACATTCCATTCTTAGTGATCTTCCAACGAAATTCATCAGTGCCTGTTGTAAGATTAACTGTATTTAATCTATCAACCAGGTTTTGCCACGACACAAGTCGAGGCCCGAGTAAATCTCGCCTGAAGGTAACATTAGGAGGTGATGTTTGCATGACGGTAGCCAGCGTATCATCCTTATGTCGCGCAATCGTGTACAGGGCCGGATACTGTTCTTTGAGTGTGGTATTGCCTAGCCACTTGTCCTCCCAGAACCGTATCTGCGATCCATCCTTAATCTTAAATACCCCATAGCGAAAAAAACTAGTTTTGTTCGCCATAAGTCCAGCCCAAAAGTGTGAATCACCTGGTTTCCACATAACCTGTGATATTGCTTTTGAACCTATGTATTTACGTTTAAGGATGGTCTGCCATACGCCGTCTTCGGTCAGTAGTTTAAAAATCCATTTACCAAGTAGGGCTGAATTCTTGACTTGGAGATCATGAATACCGAGCCCCCCTGATCTCGTGGACGACAAACTACATCTCATCTGGCCAATCGATATTTCTTTTTCTCATTGTCACCCTGCCAAAAGAATCTTGATCGGAAATAGTCCAATTTCTTTAAGACTCCTTTGGGTAACTGGAAGAATGATATCATATACAGTACCATATTAGTGAGGACTGAATTGATGAGTACCAGTCGTCCACCAAGTGACAACAATTTTCCTTTCCAACTAGCTAGCCTTTTCTGCAGACGCTCTTCGACTTGACCCCATTCTGCATTAGTCAATCTCCTGTAATGTATTGGTATCCCCAAATACTTAATAGGAAATTGACCTTGCTCGCATCCGAATAACTCGGTATACTGTGCAACTGCATCTTGGGCCTCGCCAAAGCAGAACAGTTCACTTTTATGAAAGTTAATTTTTAATCCAGATAATCGCTCGAACGCTGAAAGGATCAATTTCAGATTCGTCGCTTTCTCCAGATCGTGTTCCATAAAGAGAATTGTATCATCTGCGTATTGGAGGATCGATAAGCCCCCATCGACTAGATGTGGAATTACTCCCTCAATTAGGCCATTTTCTTTGGCTCGGTCAATCATGATTGCTAACATATCTGCCACAATATTAAATAATACGGGCGATAGCGGATCACCTTGTCTCAAGCCTTTCTTAGTTTGGAAGTATCGGCCAACTTCATCATTGACTTTGATAGCCACACTACCTCCAACTACGAAGCTGCGAACTAGAGTACACCACTCCTCTGAAAATCCTTTCATTCTCAGACTTTGTTGTAGAAACTCCCAATTCACTTTATCATAGGCCTTTTCAAAGTCTATTTTAAGGATTACCCCATTAAGCTTTTTCGTGTGCAATTCATGTACGGTTTCGTGTAGAGTCACGACCCCATCGAGGATATTCCTACCCTGCATAAAAGCAGTTTGTGTAGGCTTTACCACATGATCTGCCACTGAATTAAGCCTAATGGTTGCAACCTTAGTAAAGATCTTGAAACTAACGTTAAGAAGACAGATAGGTCGGTACTGTTGTATCCGTTCTGCGTTCAAAACCTTAGGTAACAAAACGATTTCCCCAAAATTAAGGCGATATAACTCCAGATGTCCACTCTGTAGGCTATCAAACATTTCTATGAGATCATGCTTAATGATTTCCCAAAAATGCTGATAGAACTCCGCCGGACAACCATCTGGACCAGGTGCCTTATTATGTTCCATTTGAAAAATCGCTTTCTTTATCTCCTCTTCCGAGAAGGGAGCATTAAGAAAAGCGTTTTCTTCCACTGAAACTTGAGGAATATCATCTGTGCGGCTCTCATCCATGGTAAGGCTACCTACTTCAGGAGCCCCAAACAGATCTTTATAGAACTTCGTAATATAGGACTTGAGGAACTCTTGTCCCTCAATGAGCCCTTCATCCTGCTGGAGACATTGAATCCGTTTTTTCCTATGTCTGCCATTGGCAACATTATGGAAATACCGAGTGTTCGAGTCTCCTTCGAGAATGAATTGAGCTTTCGATCTCTGATACCATTTGAGTTCCTCTTCTCGCAACATTTGCGCCACTTTCGCATTGGATTGACTTTTAAGTTCAACCTCTTGCGTAGTTAGCAACCTAGTTTCAGCGAGTCGATCCAACTCATCAATAATGGAACAAAGACGCTCTTTCTCCTTCTTTAACATTCCGGTCGTGTGTCTTGCCCATCCACGGAGATATTTACGCAAATTGCGCATTTTATTATTCCACCTCCGTATCGGGTTATCACCTAAGACCGGTTTATGCCAGACTTTCTTTACTAGTTCATCAAAACCATCTCGCAAAAACCAACCCAGTTCAAATTTAAACTGTGTGTGGCCTTTTGGTCTTGATGTGCCAGTTGAAAGAAGCAGGGGGGCGTGATCTGACAGAGACTCAATACGTTCTAAAGCACGTACGGTAACCAATGGGAACTTATCTTCCCAATCAGTACTCATTAATACGCGATCAAGCTTTTCGTATGTAGGCTCCGGCAGGCTATTAGCCCAGGTGAACTGTCTTCCGGACATATAAACCTCTCTCAAGTCCAAGCTATCAATGACAGCGTTGAACAAAAAAGGCCAATGACCGTCAAACCGCCCCCGGCTTTTCTCATGTGGAAACCTTAGCAGGTTAAAATCACCACCAATTAAGATTGGATGTGGATTAGCATTAGCCAAGTTAACCAACTCACAGAGAAAAGCCTCTTTAAACTCTTCCTGGGCAGCACCATACACAGCGACTAAACTCCATACGAAGTTGTCGGCACGGTTACGGAGGTGTAATTTAATATGAAAATCACCATCCGACCTTGCTAACACATCAAAGGAATCAGTTTTAACGCCTAGTAAGATGCCACCCGACCTACCGCGAGGAGGAATAGAATGCCAAGTAAAGTCGATACCACCTGAAAGGCGGTTCAAAACACTCACTTGGAAATCTCGCCTCCCTGTTTCGGAGATAGCCAGAAACTCCAAATCGTGATCCGTGACGTATTGTGCAATATTCAAATGTTTAGCCAAGTCTCCAAGACCTCTGCTATTAGTGAATAAGCCATTCATCGGGAAACACATGGATTTTTAGGCGGTCTCGCGATGTTTCGCGGTGAGTTTCTCCTCTTTTGCTTAGCGGTTTTGGATTTCCGGCCGGATGCATATAGATCGAATAAAGATCCAAGCCCGTCCTCATCCAATCCCACCTCCGTCACTTCCCCCACTAGATGTGATAAAAGCTGTCCATCCGAAGAGGCATACGCTGAATCATCATCCATGTGAGGTATGTCCACCATGGAAGAAGCACTCAGTTTGACCGTTAAACGATCAAATTCCATATGCTTCAACACATTAGTGGACAACGTGATCTCCTTGTCATTCTTTCCTAAAGAAACACCAACTACACCTAAACTAGAGGATAATTTGGTATCTGAAAAAGAAAGAAATGAGCTAGGATTAGAACCCATACCCTGCGGTGCAGTCGAGTACAGTGCGGCCTTTCGCCGCATGGCCTTAGACATGGCGTCCTCGTCCGTCGATGAAGTCCCGTCCGCAGCAACTAGGTGGCGAGCGCTACGTCTCAGCCCACCTTTCGGCTGCCCAAGAACTCCAGAGGATGGCGCCACGGCGGAGGGGGGTAATGTCGAAGAAGAAACCCCCCCGACCACCATGTCCGTCAACGGCGTCACCGCCGCTGTCGACGCATCGCGAGCCGGTAAAGTCGTGCGCTCCCTCGGCCCGTCCTCAACGAACGCAGCGGGTAGCTGCGGACCGCCCTGCCCGGCCGGCTCCACCGCAGTAACGGACGCAGGCAAAGCAGGTGCAGGCCCATCACCCTCGCCACTATCCGTCGCCTGGGCGAGCGCCTCCTGCTCGGCGCCACGCTCCGCAGCAGCTGGGCCGAGAGGCGGATGGGCCGCCACCCGCTGGCCGCTGCCGGAGGCGTCTACCGCCTGGGCGGCGAATAGTCGTACGTCACCCGGCCCAGCAGCATGCGCCTGGGTGCGAATGGGCCCTGGCCGCCCACCTCCAGTCCGCTCCGCCTGCGCAGCGGATAAATCCGCCCCTCCAGGCCCAGCAGGCGGTGATCGGGAACCGCAGAGGCCCAAGTGCGATGCGTCCGACCGCCCCGCCTGGGCGACGGATGAACTGCTTCCATATGCCACCTGTGAACCACCCGAAGACACCACACACGACGGCGTCTCCACCGACGCTAGTTTGGCGAGAAAACCGCCTGGTGACTGCAATGAACGCACAATCTCCTTTCCCCTAGGAGTGGCTGGGGACATGTTGATCGGCGTCAATGCGTAGTTCCTCAGCAGCTCTAGCGCCTCGGTATGAGCCGTGTTACCCCCAGCAGCAGGGGCCGAGTCAATAGCCATACTCGTATCGTCTCCTGCTTCGCCCTCTAAGCCAGCAACTGAGTCAAGCACATCATCACGCACCCCTCTGGTAGAAGACTCCGACGGCGTCTTCAAGTCCCACATATACGGTACGAAATCTGGCTCTGGCACAAAGTCCTCTGGCTCCGGACGAAAAGTGAAACTGTACCCCTTCAACCGCAGTACACCATCCGTGCTCGTGTAAGGACCCACCTCATCCACCTTGTTGAACGCCTCGTCATCTGACAGCGCCAACCTCATCCGAACAATACCTCTGCGACGTAGAGCCAATAGGTCCACATCTAAAGTAATACCGATGAGGGATCCAACCGCCCACAGACCAAGGAAATGTCTCAGTGGATTTGGTACTCCTTCCACATGAACCCACGTCTGATAGAACTCCAGCTTAGGCTCAACGTCAACTGGCTTCCACTTGCTGAAAAGCAGCCTGGTAGATTGAGCTGGCACCCCGAAATCCATCCCATCGAAACGCTCCAACTCAGCCACAGACGGGAACACGACCTTGAACCGGTTATCCCCACTGGGAAGTGCTTCCCACTTCCGCCGCGGTGCAGAACTCATGCGAGCCAGTGTAGTCTCGACCTGTTTTGCCGTAGCAGCCGTGCCAACCACAGTGACTAGCGCCACCGGTCCTCCAGACATATCACCCTCCTGAAACAAGCTGTCCGGGAACCGGGAGAACATCGTATGCAGGCTACCAATCCCGCCAATGGACACTGTCGGCTTAGGGAGCCTGAGGGTAGGACACTTCTTCATAGGGTGCGTTTTGGAGTCGCACACATAGCAGTAGTGTTCCACCGGACAATCCCTAGTCGCATGCGTATTCACCTCACACCTCCAACACCTCGTCTTCCGAACCACCACAGCCGCTGCAACGTCAGCTCCCACGGGTCCAGCGGCGGGGAGTGCCTGTTGTTCAACCACGGGAGCTGGTAATGCGACAGCTGCCTCGAGCCCAGTAGCCGCTGCAGTCGTAGCCGTCTTCTTCTTCTTATTCTTGCGCTTCGCCACGCCAGTTCCTGCCGCCGTGCCCACCGCGAACACCTGCCCGGCCGGCGCCACCATAGCTGCGGCCAGCGGGACAGCTGCGGGGGCAGCAGCCGCCGGTGCCAGGCTAGGGCCAGCCGCCACCACCGCTGCATGCGCCAACCCCGGTAGGTGAGGCAATGGCCTAGGGTTAGGAACCCCCGGCGGTGCAGGTGCGAAGGTTGGCGGGCCAGCCAGTGGCCTAGCCACGCCACCAGCCGGCATACCGCGGCCCAGACCACCGCCCGGTGGTGCACCACGCCCTGCGCCCCGGCCCCGGCCAGCCGGCGTCGGCCCCGAAGGGCGCACACCGTGAGCAGCCCCCGCCTGGGGGTCCGCCATTCGAATGCTCGGTGGAGGGGTCGTTGAAGTCAGAGCTTGAAGGAAGGATTTCCTGTTCGTCGAGGTCGATGTAGCGATCGTGAAGGACGAGGGCGTGATCGATCTGTTCGCTAATGAAGGCGCCGCCGAAGGAGCCTTCGCAGTGCCTCTCCGCCTCTCCGACTTGGACCAGAAAATTGCAAAGGCCTCCTGCAGGTAGGCCCACGGTTTAGCCCTGCCACCATGGGCCCCACCTGCCGCGGAAACGGACTGCCCCGCCGCCGTGATTTCCGCTCGCTGCGTTGACGCAGACACGGATCGAGATCCGCCAATCTCGGGGATCGGGCAAGTATGCCCTCCGGCCGCCGGCGCCGACGTCGGAGCAGGGAACTCCGGCAAGAAATCGCCGAGGCACGGCGGTGGAGTAACCCGGGGGCGAGGTAGAGGGCCACGCCACCCCAATCCCACCGGCGCCTTCTTCAACACCGTACCACGGCCCGCCTGAGAGTTTGGCCGCTTCTCTGTAAGCAACGACGAGGACGACGTCGACGGAGTCGCAGTCGCCGTCGGACTCCCAGAACGAGCTCCGTTTTCCCAACCCCTAGACTCGCTCGTCGGGTACCCCGCCTTGCTCCAGAACGCGGCGGCGACCTCTTCCTTGGACATCGGCGCGCGCACGACGTCGGACGCAGATACCGGACGATCTTCATGGAAGACGGCCTCGGCAGCTCGCAGCGCCGTCGCCTCCGCGGCATCTCCGTCTCGCCCACACTCCTCCGCTACGCCAGCCAGAACACCGAAATGGTTGCCGCTACCGGGATCCGCCGCCGCGGCATCGCCCAGCCCTCCCGGCGCCAACGTGAGTCGCCGACGGTAGACCACCGTGTCGGTGTGCGCGGCAAGCACCGAGCCGACGCCGGCGGCGCCGCCCGAGTCACCGCCCATTCCGCCCGAGTCCAGGCTGATCTAATTCGTGAATCCTCTAAAATAAAATTGACCAATTAATTAACGGAAACCGGCGAAAAACGGAGCAACCAGCTACTGTAATAATTGTCAATGATATAAAGGAGTCTACACACAAACTATATATTCGTCATCAGCTCTAACGACTATGGAGTATCCACTATTTCGTTTTATCTGTGGAGCTTCCTCCCATCCAGCTCCTATGGCTAGGTACAAAACTGTTGAGGAGTTGATGGCTAGCTAGATGGTGAAGCATTCGTGGTCAGGCAGTCCCTATGATTGTTGTCTCACTACTGGTTACTTAGAAATGAGTGGTATTGGGAAAGCACAAGTGGCAACTTTGGAATGAGTAGTATTGGCCAAGTGCTGGCGCGTGTCCAGCGTGCCACATGCATACCGTGCATCCCTTAGTGCTCGGGAGAGCCCCTCAATGATGGCCCGACGTTGACTGAAAGCACGAGACGCTCCATCCACGAGCACGACGCCGCTCGTGGCCATCTCCGCTACGATATGGACGTTAACAACATGGGCTTCGGCAGGTTTTTCGCCGCGTTCAGCAGCGTCGAACCGAGCTCTCCTAACGCTAGGTGCGAGCTAGCTGCGGGACGGCGAATGAGGCGTTGTGTGGCCCGACTGTAGGGCTGGACGGGTGGACGATGCTTTGTTCCTCAGAAAGTCGAGGCCATGCCGCCATTACGGTGGTGACCGGCGTACGTGTGTCAGGTCGATTCCATGGCGGCGTCGTACGACGAGCATGAAGGCCACGCAGGCGATGCGCGGTAGCGTGGTGAGAAGGCCGCGGAGGTCCTGCGTGGTGCAGGGTGCACATGGCGGCGTGGCGTGACACGGCGACCATGGAGGCGCAACTATGCGTAGATGCGCATGTCAAAACGACGGAAGCAATCTACTCGGTACCGATCCCGAGCCTCGATGTACGTATATATATTAGGCAATGCGGCCTTGAGTTGTTACAATATGAGTAGGACTCTAGTCCTAGTCGGTTTGATCTCAACCGACTAGGTTTTACAGACCGTTCTTTAATACCCTCCCTTAATCACAACTTACTCAAGTTGAGATTACGTTTAAACTCTTCAAAATTTCGAAATGGCAATGGTTTAGTAAACCCATCAGCCACTTGATCTTTAGAAAGAATAAAACGAATTTCTAACTGGTTCTTCAAAACTCTCTCTCTAACAAAATGAAAATCTATTTCAATATGTTTAGCTCTCGCATGAAAAACTGGATTTGCTGATAAGTATGTTGCTCCCAAATTGTCACACCATAGACAGTGCTTGTTGCAGCTTAATCCCAAGTTCATGTAGAAGAGACTGCACCCAAATAATCTCTGCTGTAGCATTGGCAAGAGATTTATACTCAGATTCAGTGCTTGATCTAGAGACAGTTGCTTGTTTCTTGGCACTCCATGATATGAGATTATCACCAAAGAAAACTGCAAAGCCACCTGTGGATCTCCTGTCATCAAGGCATCCTGCCCAATCAGCATCTGAAAAGGCACTAACCAACAGGGAAGGTGACTTGAAGAATGTCAAACCAATACTCATGGTGCCTTTGACATAACGCAAAATAAGTTTGGCAGCTGTCCAATGTAGTGTAGTTGGGGCATGCAAATACCGGCAAACCTTGTTGACAGCATATGAAATATCAGGACGAGTGAGAGTTAAATATTGCAATGCTCCAACCATGCTTCGATAATTTGTACTATCTTCGGGCCCCAATAAAGTGCCTTCATGAGCCGTTACCTTTTCACTTGATGATAAAGGAGTGGGAGCTGGTTTGGCATGTGTCATATTGACACGGGCAAGAATCTCTCGAGCATATTTGGCTTGATGTAGAACAAGACCATCAACATTACGTTGTACTTCCATACCAAGAAAGAAGTGAAGATCTCCAAGATCTTTAAGAGCAAATTCTTTTTGTAATACTTGAAGCAATGTGGTAGTTGCATCATCTGAGGAACTGGCAACTATAATATCATCGACATAGATAAGCATGTAGACAGTGACATGCGGTTTATGATAGATGAATAGAGAAGTATCTGATTTGGAAGTAACAAACCCAAGTTTAATAAGCTGAGAACTGAGGTGAGAATACCATGCTCCTGGAGCTTGTTTTAACCCATATAATGCTTTGTCCAATTTGCATATGTGATTTGGTTTCTGTGGATCTTCATACCCAGGTGGTTGACGCATGTAGACCTCCTCTTCCAGAATACCATGTAAGAACGCATTCTTTACATCCAGCTGACGCAGACTCCAGCCACGTGTAACAGCCACTGACAGAACAAGACGTATTGTTGCAATTTTAACAACTGGACTGAAAGTATCCTCATAGTCGATACCATACCTTTGCTTAAAACCTTTAGCAACTAGTCTGGGTTTGTAACGATCAATAGATTCATCTGACTTTCTCTTGATTCTGTACACCCATCGACAATCATTCACATTTGTCCCTTGTCGAGCAGGAACCAAATGCCAGGTGTGATTATTTTGAAGAGCCAAGTAATCTTCATCCATAGATGTTTCCATTGTGTGTGAGTAAGAGCATCCTGCAAATTAACAGGTTCTTCAGTAGACGCAGATAAGCACCACAGTACTGTCCCGTCTTTGTAAATTCTGGGTTGCGAAATCCCACGATCAGCACGAGTAACAACTTTGTTAGATTGATTTGGCACACGGGAATCTGCAGAAGGATTGGTCGCAGACGATCCCGTCGTGCTGCTATCCAGCTGTGTAGTCACAGCGGATCCCGCTGGAGCGGTGTGGCCCTGCGTGTGCTGGTGCGAGGTGCGCGCAGACGTAGCAGAAAATCCGGCGCGGGCTGTCAGCCCTGCGCGCGCAGATGATCCGGTCGGGGGCGCAGCAGTCGAAGCGGGCGACGGATCCGAGGGCGATCTCTGTCGCTGATTGTCCTGCGCAGGCTCCCGATCCGAGACGGATCCTGGCAGCGAATCAGCATCGCTGTCAGCGCCAGTTTCGTCACCTTGTGACATAAAATTATCATCACTATTTTCACTCAAATCTCCATCATTATTCTCCAAATTTTCTCAAGTTTCCTGCATAGGCTGAATAACATATCTCGAGGGAATATTAGGCAATAATGAATCATTAGTGTGTTCGGCCCCATGCTCAAAAGTATGTAAAGATGAATCAAGAAGTTGAATGTCTTCGCGAAGTAGGGCTCCAACATTAGAATGTAGTTGTTCAAAGGGAAAATTAGATTCATCAAAGTCTACATCGCGAGAGATATACACACGGCCAGATGAGATGTCTAGACATTTGACACCCTTGTGAAGAGGACTATATCCAAGAAACGCGCAACGCTTGGAACGAAAAGCGAGTTTCCTTTTGTTATAAGGGCGAAGATTTGGCCAGCAAGCACAACCAAAGACTCTAAGAGAGGAATAATCTGGCGTGGTATTGAGTAAGCGATGAACTGGAGTGTCATAATTAATAACTTTACTGGGAAGCATATTGATCAAATATGTTGCTGTATGGAATGCTTCATCCCAAAATTTGAGAGGCATAGAGGCTGTGGTTAGAAGTGCAAGACCCACCTCAACAATATGTCTATGCTTTCTCTCAGCAGAGCCATTTTGTTGGTGAGCATGAGGACATGATACATGATGAGAAATTCCTTGTGTTTGGAATAAGGAGTTCAATTTTTCATACTCCCCTCCCCAATCTGATTGAACAGTGATAATTTTGCTATTGAGTTTCCTTTCAACAAGTTTTTGGAAATTCATAAATGCAGTATACACAACAGACTCCCTTTTAAGAAGATAGATCCATGTAAATTTGCTATAATCATAAATAAATCTTACATAGTAATCATGCCTACCAACAGAAGTAGGAGCAGGCCCCCATACATCAGTAAAAACTAATTGAAGGGGAGCAGTAGAAACACTAGTGGAAATAGGATATGGTAATTGATGACTCTTAGCTTTCTGACAAGGATCACAAATAGACTGAAGACTCTTAGTTCTAACATTGGGAAGTTTATTTTTGCTGATAACTCTCCTAACAATAGCAAAGGAAGGATGAACTAAACGACTATGCCACTTGGCATAGGAGGGCTTCTTGGCGACAAAAGCATGCTTCTGAGTAGATGATATTGATGAAGAAATAAGTGGATATAAGCCCCCAACACAACGTCCTCTATGAATTGTGTTCCTCGTAACCTGATCCTTAATCAAAAAGAAAGAAGGATGGAACTCAATGAAAACATGATTATCAAGAGTGAAGCGATGAATAGATAGCAAATTTTTGGATGCATCAGGAACATGTAGAATATTTTGGAGAGAAATTTTTTGAGCAGGGGCGCGAACAACTGAATGACCAATATGACAAATATTCATACCTTGCCCATTGGCTGTGTTCACCTTATCTTGCCCTTCTTACTTGTCGCGAACAGTGAGATTATTGAGCTCTCCTGTAATATGATGAGTAGCACCGGAATCCGGGTACCAATTTGTATCAACCCCATAAGATGCATTGTGTGCTTCTTTCTCCTCATACGTGTCATCATCATCATGGTCTTCTTGGTACCTGTGGCAGCAATCATTGGCTAGATGCCCCTCACGATGGCAAATCTGACAAGTGGCGTCTACCCATGATGACGTACGGCGACGGCCACGGCCACGTCCTCGACCACCAGTAGGGTTACCGCGACCTCCACGGTAATTCTGACCACCGCGCTGCTGATCATAGCGCCTAGGGCGATCATCTCGCTGTTGAAAGCGATCATCACGCTGCTGTCGAAAACCACCACGGTAGTTCTGTTGATTTCGACGACGAAAACCACCACCGCGGCCACGTGTTGCGGCATTTGCAGAGGTTTCAAAACCTCCATTGTGAGAGACTCCTAGGAGTTCTTGCCGTTGATCCTGAGCAAGAACTTGAACATAGAGATCAGTTACGGATATGGGCGCATTCATCAGACCAATAGCGCCCACAAGACCATCATACTCGGGTCCGAGGCCTACAAGGATGAAGGAAACAATCTCTTCATCGTCTAAGGGCTTTCCGGCAGCAGCCAATTCATCAGCTATCCCGGACATCTTGGAAAAATAAGCTGGAGTTGTGATCTTCGAGCGACTCTGAGAAGCGAACATATCTTCGACAGCCTTCCACACGGGGGCAGCATGTTCGTAGCGGATCACATGTGTAAGAATCTCCTTGGAGAGCGAGTTGACGAGGTAACTGAGTACCTGTTGGTCACGGAGGAACCAAGCTTCATACGCTGGATTTACTCGCTCAGCTGTTTTATCTGTGCCGGAAGAGAGCATCATGGACGGCATCGTCTCAGTGCCCGCGGCAATCCCGAACAGTCCCGCCCCTCGAAGGGACGGTAACACCTGCGCCCTCCACAATGGATAGTTTGTCCGGGTCAGCTTCTCCGAGGGTTTCTCCAGGGATGATCCAGACGAGCTTGAGGAGGATGCCATGATCGGCGGCGAGGCTTATCGGGTAGGGTAGGGTAGGTTTTTTTCTTTGGCCGGTAGTCGCGATCTGGATGAGCGGAAGAGGTTAGGCTTCTGATACCATGTCAAAACGACGGAAGCAATCTACTCGGTACCGATCCCGAGCCTCGATTTATGTATATATACACTGGTAGAAAATCGGCCTACAGTCCCGGTTCGCCAGGCCCATTAATCCCGGCCGGGCAACCGGGACTAGCTATGCGCGACTAAAGGCCCCCCCCTATAGTCCCGCCACTTACGGACCGGGACTAAAGGCCCGTCCACGTGGGCGCCAGGGGTCCGTCGCGGCGGAGGACCTTTAGTCCCGGTTCTTGTGGCTAGCCGGGACTGAAAACCTGCGCAGGTTTAGGGTTTTAGGCCCCCCTAAACCTGGTTCCTTTTTAATTTGTTTTGTTTTATTTTTTATATTTTATTTTGTGTTTTATTTTAATTTTGATGAAGTTTCAGTACACATATATATAAATTTTACGATACTATATATACATGCATATATATATATATATGAAATATCAAACAAGGAGAATTCAATAGGAATATATAATATATATTCAATATCGGGTGACCATATATACAACCTCGAACAAGTTTCCATATTACACAATTAAGATGGATGAGCTTACATAAATTCGAATCAAAGTACTCAGGGCTTATATATGCGAATAATAGTCATCGTCGGTGGACGCATGGTACTCTCCTTCCTTATTGATGACATGCCTAAGGAAAAATCCTGCTATTTCCTCTTGAATTGGTCGGAAGCGAGCTTCTGGAGTAAGCGCCCTCCGCAGGTTATTGAGACCCTTCCGCGTGAGCTCGTCCTTCTTCCTCTCAGATATTTCTTTCCGTATGTTCTCACAGACATATTATCCACATAGACCGGTCCCCGGTGGCTGCTTATCCACACCTTTGACCACATTTTTAAATTGTAGCTGTTCTTTGAATCCACCGACATGTCCAAGTGAGAACCGTCTCCAAACTCTACATTGCAAATAAAATTAAATGAACAAGGGAGTTATTAGCTTAAATGAACAAAAGAGACCGATCGATATAGAGCGCAAATGATTGAAAAATAATTACCTTTGCATCATTTTTCTCATGTTGATCCAAAGATCTGTATTTGAATTCATAGAGTCAATGATCAAAACTAGGGAGTTGTGAAGATCAATTTTTAGCAGAAGCCAGTGGTACCTGCGGACACGTTAGATGCACAGTCATGCATAACTTATCGATTAGACATACCATGCATGGAGTAAACAAAAGAGAATGGGAACATGAGAGAAACACTCACCCAAAATGGTAAGGAAATAGAATATATCTTTTGGATTCATGCTTTTTAAGAAAATTGTACAAGTCTTTCTCCACGTCTTTGGGGTGACGTTCTAACATAGTTCCATTAATGATTTGTGGGTCAATGAACCCAACATCATGGATGAGTCTTATTTTGCATTCCCAAATCTTCAATCTGCATAATAGCGTACGCAACAATATAGTTAGGACTATATATATATATATATATATATATATATATATATATATATATATATATATATATATATATATATATATAGTGTAGGCAATGAAGAACGAGATGAGGTAGAAATAAATCACTTACAGAACGTAGCAACTCAGGATAGATTTGTCGAGCTCACGCAGATTGAACAGCTGGAACAATTCACTCATCTCAACTGTTACAGAGTACTTTTTGGTGTGATGCTCCTCTGTATAATCCACATACACAAATTCTTTGTCGGTCCATGCTATGAAGTTTTTGTACCAACGTAGCAGACTTTGCATTAGTGGTGGTAGATCCTTTTCCTTCGCAGGCTCGACGAGAGGCCCTTTCTTCACATATTGTAATGCTACGTCAGCCATTGGCGCATCGTACAGGCCTAAAAAGGCACGAAGAGACATACTGGCCTCGGACGCATTTTTCATGGCAGTAGCTACAGTCAATCCCAATGCTGTCACAGCTTTTATGACCTCGGGGTCCTGTTCCGGAGCGGCTTTCACTATGAGCGGGGGGATCGATTGTTTACTCTTTATCCCGAGCTGGGCAACTTGTTTCCCGCTTTTTTTCATTTTTCCTTTTCCTTTCTCCTCCTCCACTATTTTTGCTTTCTCCTCCTCCAATATTCCTGCTTGCTTACGAAGTTCAATATCATAGTCTTTAGGCAAATTCTTCACGGCTTGGGACACTGTCGACAAAAAACCCGTAGCCCAATAGTCTACAATCGGAGGGAATACTTCCTTGGGCTCAGGCTCCTTTAGCGCCTTCAGTCGGCCCTTCCGTTTGTCAACGTCAGCCTTCACGGCCAATTTGGTTTCAGCATCACTAAGTTCCCAAGGCCTTGGGGGGAGAGGCTTCAGTGATGGCTCCGATACCCGTGTGGTCTTAGGTACATAAGGCTCCGGGTTAATAGACCAAGAGCAGGTTCCCTTGCTGTCCGCCTGCTTCTGTTTCTTCGCTGGAGGAGGAATGGGGGGCGACGTCCGCTTATCCTTTGGAGGAGGAATGGGGGGCGACGTCTGCTTTTCCTCCGGAGGAGGAATGGTGGAAGACGGCTGCTTTTCCTCCGGAGGAGGAATGGGGGGAGACGTCTGCTTAACCGCCGGAGGAGGAATGGGGGGCGACGGCTGCTTAACCGCCGGAGGAGGAATCGTTGGCGACGACTGCTTACCCGCCAAAGATTGTGGATCGGGGGACGGCGTCGAATGGCGTGAAGGAGGCATAGGTGAACCAGCAACACCACCACCACCACCACCAGCACCTGCACCATCGTAGGGGGGTGGACTTGTTAGCCTTGGCGTCTCGCCTGGAAACACTATGTACTTCTTTTTCCATAGAATGAACTGGCGCTTGAGATCTCCAAGTCTTCTCTCCCCTTCGGGTGTAGCTATGTCAATCTCCAGGTCCTCAAACGCTTGGACTATGTCTTCCACCGTGACACGAGCATAGCCATATGGAATGGGGTTGTTGTGATGGAGTGCTCCAGGTGTACAGGGTAAAGCACTGCCGGTAGCTACCTTCATGGAAATGTTCCCCACGGGATAATGCAGATCACATTCTTTCATATCCTTTACATCATACACGGGGTAGTGAGGCTCCAGTGCACGACTCTCGATCATCGGTGCATTAGCACCTGCAGTCGGGGCCTCCGTGGAAGCCACGCTGCTTCTCCGCTGATGCTGGCTTCCGAGATCCGCTGCATGTTCTTCATGCGGCCCTGCAGCAGACACTTTTTCTTTCTCAAGTATTCCCGCCACGACCTTCTTCAGGTCACAAACTTCCATTGCAAGATGCGTCATTTGATCTGCATTCCGGTCCGTACCTCTCTTACGACTTCTGTAACAGTACGGGTCACCCTCCTGGGAAAACCCTACTTTCCACAGCAATCTGCCTTTGCCTCGTATATGTCCTCCGTGTTCAGGATTCCCGAGGGCATGGGTTAGTTGGTCTCTCTCTCTGTTGAACGTGATCACGCCCTGTTGAGCTTTGTTCATTGCGTCAACAAGGTCTTTTGTGGGAGCAAATGTTTTCTGTCGGTGAACACACGCCCCTGTCTCCGGGTCTAGCGATCCCCCATGCCCGTACCACCACATTTTGGCTCTTTCGTCCCATCCCTCTGTACCTAGACGGATTCCTCTTGCCGTCAGGCCGTCCTCCATCCCCTGCCACTTAGGCGCCGAAATGCGGTATCCTCCTGGCCCCATAACATGATGGTACTGTTTCTTTTCCGCATTAGTCTTATTTTTTTCGACATTTCCTTGAAATGCTCCGATTTATGTTGCGTCACAAATTCTGTCCAATCATCTCTCAGTTTCTCATGTTGTCGAGTGAAAACCGGAGTCTCGCCCTTGTTGACATATTCACGGAACAATTTTTTCTTGAAGTTCCGGAATGCTTCGGCCATCTTCTGAAGAGCCAACTCTTTGACTATCCTCCTCCTCTGACGTCCACCCGGAACCTCCTCACCGAATTTATCTTTTTTGTTGTATTCCGGAGGTAGAATGAAATGTGCAATAAGCTTTCTAAACATAATCTTTTTCATTCTCTTGTCGACATAAGTGAAAGCAATACGTGCTTTCTTTGGCTCCTTCCATTCCTGGACGGTGATCGGGACGGTGTCTCTAACAATGACTCCGCATTGGTTGATAAACTTTGTGGTGTGCTGTAGGGGCTTGCCGGTTTCACTGACTGATTCGATGGTATATGTTTCTCCATCTTTCATCGCCTTGGATTTGCCACGCTTTGTCATACTAGATCCGACCGAGGGCTAAAATAAGAAAGAGAGTCGCGCGCGTTAGTCTTTGCAATTGAACCGAGCGCTAAAATATGACCGAGGGCTAAAATAAGACCGATGGCTAAAATATATACCTCGCCGGAGGTGGTTGTTCTTTGCAATTGGAGATTGTCGTTTGTCGACGGTTGACCTCCGTCATCAATGTCCATTCCTTCATCTCCTTGATCATTGACAATGTCCGTTCCTTCATGTTCTTGATCGTCGACAATGTCCATTCCTTCATGTTCTTGATCATCAAAGTTCAGATAAGAAGAGACTACATCCTCTTGTTGCTCATCTTCTAGGCCCGGCACATAAGGGATCGGGTTGGCTATCATGCCATATAAGATACCTTCAGCCTCCTGATCCGTAAACGGCAAGTCTCTATTGTCCGTCATATGTCACTCCTGCAGACATGCATGTAGTAAAAATTAATTAAGTATATAGGATACTTAGCAAATATTTGTCGTAGAAGGAGGGAAAACAGATTGGTAGGGTTTTGGGTGGAAGAACGATGACCACCGGAGGGGGAAAACCATACTTTAGAGGTGTGTCCAAGATTAGTTTCTCAAATGACTTGGAGAACCCCATAGCTAGGTTGCATTTGCTTTCCTGGTCATTTTGGTATATTACACTTAATATTCTGAATTTATTGAATTAAAAACTTATTTTCATTATTTTAATGAATTTAATACAAATTCAAATATGGTCTCATTTTGAACTTTGTCAAACATGAATGAAAATGATATAAACAGATAGCTTACATTTTTCTGAACATTTTGCATATTTTTCCAAAAATTTTGAAATTATTTATGTTCTGTAATTCCATATAAAGAGGGCCCACGTGTCACGATGACGTCATCAAAAAAAAAATCTCGCCAACAGTGGCCAGGTGACGTCACCCCTGGCGTGACACGCGGTGGCCGGCGGTTGCAGATTAGGCTCTCGGTTCTCCGGCGATTCCGACGATTCCGGCCACGGGGGAGGGAACGGAGATGGGGAGGAGGCCACTGTGGGACTCGCCACAGGGGAGGGGACGGAGATGGGGACGAGGCCACGGCCACTGTGGTCTCGCCGGCGGCGAATCTGGCCGCGGGAGCGAGCGCGAGGGCGGCGCGTTCACGGTTCGTGGTCGACGTTCGAGGGCGGCGCGTTCGCGCGCGATTCGTGGTCGCCGTTCGATGGCGTTGGTTCTAGGGAGACGGCGACGGCCCGCGGGGAACCTACCGGAGAGACGGCGACGGGGCGGGGGCGGAGCAGGGTGGAGGCGGTGGAGAGAAGGGCGCGACGACGGCGACGGCGATGGCGACGGCGCGATCCTCTCCGCGGGCGACGGCGACGGCGACGGGGCAGAAGACGAGCGGGCGCCGGCGCGAGGGAAGACGAGGGTTTGGGACTTAGAAAATTTTGTGGCAGGAAGGAATCGCACATATATAGGTCAAGCCTTTAGTCCCGGGTGGTGTCACGAACCGGGACTAAAGGTCCCCTGGGGTACCCTCCGCAAGCCTTTAGTCCCGGGTGGTGTCACGAACCGGGACTAAAGGTGAAAATTTTCGCGGCGTTTTCGTTCCCGCGCAGAACGAGCGTTTAGTCCCGGTTCGTGACACCAACCGCGACTAAAGGTGGTTATTCGAATACTATTCTTTTTCCCAATCTTAAAAGTACAAATAATATATGAGAAAATTCAGAAAAATAAAACTAATTCTTTTTCCAATCTTAAAAATACAAATAATATATCAGAAAATTCAGAAAAATAAAACTAATTCTTTTTAAAATCTTAAAAGTACAAATAATATATCAGAAAATTCAGAAAAATAAAACTAATTCTTTTTCCAATCTTAAAAATACAAATAATATATCAGAAAATTCAGAAAAATAAAACTACTTCATTTTAAAATCTTAAAAATACAAATAATATATCAGAAAATTCAGAAAAATAAAACTACTTCATTTTAAAATCTTAAAAATACAAATAATATATCAGAAAATTCAGAAAAATAAAACTACTTCATTTTAAAATCTTAAAAATACAAATAATATATCAGAAAATTCAGCTGAGAGAGACTCGGTTGTGTCAAATCTAGTGAACAGAAGGGACGGAGGCTTGACTGGCCAGGGTCAGAGCAAGCATAGTGAGGTCTACTCAGGGTCAGAGGATCTTTCAGAAATTTTCCCATAAATAAAAAAGGCAGTACATAATGGAAAGAGTGGATCTAAACCTAAACGGAGAGCATAGATGCATGATCTGATATCTGCTCCTAGTCATACTCCTGCCTAGGCCTATAGTACATCCACTCGTAGTCGTCGTAGTCACCGCCATCATCGTCACTATCGTCTGACGGTGCTCTGCACTCCCTCAGAGGATCACGACTCCAGGACTGGGCCTGAGGGTAGCGCAGGCGGGGGATATCGCCGGCCCTGATGTAGTCCATGACGCTCTGTATAGTCCGGCCGGACCACCATAGCCGACGACCGGCCTCGTGAAAGTTCCCAGGAGGCAGGTGGTCCTCCTCATACCTGTCGAGCGCCCTCTCACGCTGATTGATGAAGAAGGCATCCCAAGTATGTTGGTTATCGGGATGCCAACTGGGATTCCTCCGCTGCTCCGGCGTGAGCTCGTGGTAGTAATGGTTCGTGATGGCCGCCCGACGTGCCACACCTTGAGGAAGAGGAGGGACCGGCACTCCTCCGGCGCTCAGCATCCAACCGGCGGGAACACTGTAGCCGGGCGGGCAGGGGTAGTTCGAGGCGGATAGTGCCTTGGATGAATGTTAGAGTGGGTACGGTAGAAGCCATGAGAGAGTGGTGAGTTTGTATGTGTTTATGCCAATGGTGTGGCAATGCATACATATATATACTGAGAAGAAAACATCCTTTTAGTCCCGGTTCGTGTCCCCAACCGGGACTAAATTGTTAGGGTTTCATTGGGAAACGGATCTTGCCTTTAGTCCCGGTTGGTGTCACCAACCGGGACTACATGGGAATTAGGGTTTCGTTTAGACCAATCAGATAGAATCACACGGATCGTGTGTTTCTTTCAACCGCTTGTGATTCGTTGGATCCGGGGTGTGTTTCTTTCCAGCTGTTGTGAGCCATTCGATCAGGGCTACGGTGTGTTCCTTTCGAGCTGTTGTGAGCCGTTGAATGAGATGTTTCTTAACCGTTGGATCAAAACCCTACACTACTGCAGAATACCTTATAGCCACCAGCACATTAGTGACGGGCAAAAATATGCATGTCACTAGTAACAAGTATCAGCGACAGGCACTAGTACGCCTGTCACTGGTAAAGCTCGACAGGTGGTTGTAGAACATACTAGTGACAGTAGAGTATTCTTCGCCTGTCACTGGTAATTACACATAATACTAGTGACTGGTCCGTAGACTTGTCTGTCGTTGGTAACGTTCATAGCAGTGACAGACATGTTTTTGCCCGTCACTAATGTTAAGTGGCTAGTATTACTTGTAATCAAACTAGTGAGTGCCCTAGCATTGCCATGATCTATTCAATTTTATTGGACATTGCACATGTAACACGAAATATATGTTACTACATTTTTGGCGAATGAAATAAAATATAACATATACTATTCTAGAAGCATTAGATTTTCATTTCTCATAATACAACATCTTATATAATATACACTTGTTATTTCACAAAAGAATGTATCAAGAGTGACATGCGTGATTTATTCCAGACCAACGTCCGATGAGAGTCGGCTTCTTCATCTCTCACATCCAATAAGAGCATGTGGACATTTCGACAAATGCTTCAAGGATTAATGAGTTTTTACTGTTGCGGTATGTGGAAACAGCAACATAGCCGATCCCTCAAAACATAGCCTTGTATTTCCGACAGATTAGTCATTTGACTAAAAATAGGATCGTGGGCATAAGGTCCAAACAGCCAGCGACTCATCTCACTTCCGAACCTAAGGTACAGCTATACCTTTTAGATGACAATACTGAATATGAACAGTGATATGGAAATTAGTAGATATTTGTTAGAGGCAACTCGCCCAAGTAGGGAATTTAGATATCAGTCAAGAAATTTAGGGTGGCAGAAATTTCGAAGCTTGTTAAATTGGTGAATATTACGGCAGGTTTCTCACACAAAAATATTTAGTCTAAACATACTAATGAATACTGGATAGCCTATCACCATGGTTCGGATCAAAAATTTAGAAACAACAAAAGGAAAAAACTCTTACAATGCCATGATTAGAAATTAAGATTTAATCACTTATTTCATTACTACAGACTGATTAACTTTTTTAAGCAATCAATAGCGAACCTAGATTGACTTAAATTATGTGAGCTGCAAGTACAGCCTTCTCCGTCTCCGGCACTAATCATGCAACAGCTGCTCCTTACGACCACAGCTGTGTCTAGCCTGAGAGGCTGACCAGTGGGACCGGGACATTTTCCTTATTGAGATCTCTAAATATCTAGTCGGAACCAAAAAATAAGTCGCGGGACATGCACAAAAAATATTCGCGGGAGTGGCTAATCTAGTGCAGGTGGCCACGATCCTAAAAGTTTGCATCTAGTTTGACTCGGCGCAGATTTCTTCCCAGCCCGAGCTCCTGCCCCGCCGATGACGGCCACCAATCCTCCCCGCCGACGCCGTGCCACAAGGCCTCTCCATCCACGCCGCGCCGCAAGGCATCCCCGTCCTCGCCGCAAGTCCTCCCACCGCCTTCGCCGCTGTCGCAAGGCCCCAATACCACCGACGCCGCCGTTCGCCCGTTCCTACGCCGCCGTCACCGAGGGTGCTGCTGGTTGCTGCCGCCCTCGCTGGGAACGCTGCCAGTTTCCCTCTGCGCCATCGATGGAGGACTGCCGCCCTGCCGCCATCGACGGTTTGTCCCCCTCGCCCCTGTATGCCCTGTGTCCGGCCATCTAATACCTGAATAAAAAAAAACTGTCTCGTCTCTGATTTGTGATATCACCGTCGTCGCCTTTTCTCTGATCTTGAAGCGGCAATTAATCTGGCACCGATGCGAGCATCCCTAGTTGCTTTCAGTTAGTGGAGCGACCGCACCAGTGCAAGGTGTGGAAAAGCTGCTTCCATATTCCTATGGTCTTAGGAGTCCGTGCGCGTATGCATCCCATCTACTTGATGACTCTGGCCGTAGCCTCAAGTCTCAAAGGCATAGGTATGGGTGCACAGAGCCATCATCTTTTAATCATAACCAGGAGGCAGTTGTTCCATTTGTATGACTGAAGATCCAGACGAGTGTGTTGTGAAAAACTAGCTCGCTTGATAATCCAGTGATGAATTTTCACACCCGTATATCGGCATGCTCGGCTTATCTCATTACGGTGTCATTGGCCTATATATTATACCCAGCAATTTATTCTTCATTTAGTCCAACCGATAGTGGTCTCTATGATTTAAGGTGTGTGATGCATCTCCAAACTACAAAGCATATATATGTTGATTTTAGGTAATTAAACTCCATTACTACATGCATAGAAAAACCTAAATCAACGATAATATGAAAATTTGTATTAAAAATATTTTGGTGTGCTATTGTTATTCCATACAATCATACTATGGTCTCTTTCAATTTTATGGTGACCATATATTTTACGTGGACTAATTAAGATGTGTACCAAATATACTGATTATGTTTTTTTTCATGTTCTTAATATAAAATGAGACAGCCAGATCTACCTGAGCCAATTAGGATGTCTACCAAACATACTGATTATGTTTTTTTTTCATGTCCTTAATACAAAAGGAGAGGATCAGATCAGGTTCGACTCAATTGTATTCTGAGAAGCAGAGGATGCTTTGCAACTGAAAGGATAAATACTGACGAGGAGAGATAAAGCATATGAATTTTGTTTGGTCCATTTTTGTCTGCTTGCTTTGATATAAACATTGAGGTATATGCCAGATTTAAATTGAACTTTGTATTGGTTGAAAATATCATGTCTTTATAATGGGAAAAATAATTTGTTTTTGACATAAAACATTACTGGTTTCCACTGCATTTATTTAATTCTGTACGATTTATCATTTCCATATGTACAGGGTATACAGTAGAAAGAAACTTATCAAACGAAGGCGACTATCAAGGCATGAAACTCAGTAAACTGCTTTCGCTTTGTTCTGTGAATCAACTGTCGAAATCCTTTGAGGATGAAATCATGTATCACTGTCCATGTGTCGAAGGTTAATTCTTAGTGTGAAAGGATTCAAATGAAAGAATTTGGTAGATCATTGTAGTTATCTGTTACTGACTTGCATGGATGCAAAGGTATGCTTATTACTTGGCATTTCACTTAGAGCGTCTACTAATCTACTCATGCTGTCAAAATGTCTACTCACATGTTGCTCTCATATTCTGAATTCTGCAGCCATTAATTCGGTTCATGTATAAGTTATTTGACCCCTTTAAATAATTGATCCCATGCTTGCTCATGTATAGGATATGCTGGTGAAATTCTATTGTTTTCAATATTCTATAGTGGTGATGACTCGCCGGAGTTCATGGTTCACATACAAAGGCGACTGCAACACAATTGATCAAGCATGCAAGAACACTGAATGAGGCGGTGGCATTACTATTTGTTCGTGACTAAAATATTAGTATATTGTTGGCATCAATTTTCAATTTAATTAGGCATAGTTAGTTATTCTTATTTGTGTGCCTTCGTCTGCTTGAGATCACATAATTTATTGTAATAATTTAACTAGTTTGTAAAAGTTTACTCGTTTGGGTGCATTTTGGACTGAACAAATAAATTAATGGCAATCTTTTCTTCGCCATTGTGGCAGGTGTCAAGAATGGTTATTAGAACAAAAGGTAAGCGGTGATGGTGCTGGATCCTGAAGCCATGGAAAACTTTTGAGTCAAGAGGTGAAATTATCTTCCCCTACTATGTTTCTCTTGGTGCTAATTAAGTTATGTTGTTGATACTATACACTTTATTTAGGTCTTAGAAGGGAATGCTTCAACATGTAACCTTTTCACTCAACACGTTATTTTTACAAATAATCTATTCTGATCGATGTTACTGGTGTCGTTTGTTCCATTTATTTATTTATCAGCATATTTGGATGTATAGAACGATATACTGATTTGCTTGATGTGATAAGGTTAGTTCTATTAAGTTAAGTTGTAAACTTACTGGGATATGATTGGTTAGACAAGCAACTCAGTCAGTTGTTTTTTTAAGCATTTGGGTAGTGCAATGTTGGATAATTAAATTTATATAACCAAGTAAGCTAGACAATGAAGATCTTGGCATTGATCTAAGCCCTGAAGTGCCTCGGCCCTCTCACCTGACAAGATGTAACATATCTTAGAATAAGCATATATACTAGTTTTCCAATTCATTTAGTGTTTAATACATTGCTGATAGGCACTAGTACTTGCATGTGCTAATTTAGAGACTTGTAGTACTTTAATGAAGTTTTCATGCATTCACGTTAGTATCAACACCAGCCTGCATGCAATATTAAAACGATAGGCAGAAATAACATAGCCACGAGGCCAACCAGGGCCTGAAGATAACCTGCAAAGCTGCAGGATTAAACTGAAATGCTACAGACTCCATGAGATATAAGATAACCTGCAAAGCTGCAGTTTAATCAGATTAAACTGGAATGCTACTGACTCCATGAGATAAGATAAGGCGATTTGACATTTTTGGTCTTCATGGTTCAAGTGTTCACACTTTGGTGAGCTAGCTTGTTCCGCTCACAAGTAGTATAAATAGGGCCCTCTTATATCCAGTTTAGGCACCAAGCTAGTAGTAAGAGAAGAAAATCATAAATGCAACTAGTATTCGCTACACCAAACTACTACTGTATGTGTCCATTGCTTGGAGTTTGAGGTGTGCCCAGGTGTACTAAGCGTGAGTCGCTCAATGAACCCATCTTATGCAACTATTTCTTCCTCTCCACCGGATCTTTATTTAGTAAAAACTCAACCGATACTAGTATGATTCTCATGAAGTATGCCATGCTCTATACCAGTTTTCACCATATGAGGTGGGCGTATGCTACGAGAACTATACTTGGCAGTTTGATGTGTTTAGTGCCATCTTCAATAAAACCTTGTTCAGTATATGGTGCTAAACTTGTACAACCACAGTTAACGGGCAATCTGCTTTGTTCGGTCACATGACATCCTTGGGGACTTTCTTGAGTTTCAGCTGAACTAGTGACATCACAATCTGACGGTAGATCACTGAAACGAGTTGCACATTTATCTTCGTAGCTCCTCCTTCAAACAACTCCCGCAGATTTCTCCTAGGTTTCTTAGCATCCGTTAGGACATTAATGAGAATTAACTCAGAGGTTGAATGCCATCTTTTAGGATAGTGTAAGGTAGTTATATTTTTTCAACTTCAAAAAGAATCATTAATATAAAGTACCGCAACTCTCAATCTATTAATATAAAGTACCTTTGACTTCTTTTTTCAGGATCCACTATTGTGAGTAGCCGGAGCTGATGACTCCTAGGAAGCACATGGTGGAAGCTTTGACGTCTCACAAGAGTTGGACATTTATGTTTAGGTGTTGCTTGTTCTTAAATGGTAGCAATTTGTCTTGGATATTGTGTTATCGATGTTAATTCAACTATTTAGTGATCATACTTTAGTTACCTATGAGTGTGTGCTCATATTTTATTTTCGATGGGAAAATGCAATATATTTTTTCATTTGAATTTTTTTACTTCTTAAATATATACTAGTGACGGGCTTACAACCAAACTAGTAAAGTATCTGTCACTGCTAAGATCGTCTAATGACGTAAAAGCGCTTCCCGTGAAAAGTTACTTGTGACGGGCATGAATAAACGATTGTCACTAGTAAACATATTACTAGTGACAGACGCTTGCCTGTCACTAGTAACGTATTACCAGTGACTAGTTATTAGTGACAGGCACCATGGCCGTCACTAGTGGGCCTTTTGGGCCCGTCACTGGTAGGCTTTTTCGCAGTAGTGCTAGCTCAACACTTTGTGAGCCAGAGGACCCTATATATAGCCCAGCTTCATACACCAGTCAGTTCATCTCCCAAATACAAAACATCCGGATTCGCCGTCATACGTCCAGCCGTGCAATTGGTATGCATATATGCACCCAGTAGCCACGGTTGGGCTGTATGACGGCGATACCGTCTGTTTTGTTCTACACCCCCTTTAAGGTTGATACATCATATATTCAGTTCATCGAGCAAATACAAAACATCCGGATTCGCCGTCATACGTCCAGCCGTGCATTTGTTCTACACCCTCCCCCCCTTTAACACATCCATCCATGCTTGGGTTGTGTTATGGTGGCGCGTGGAACGGGAGTTGTGACGCGTGGCGCGGGAGTTGTGACGCGTGGCCTGGAGGGCGCGGTATAAACTGTCGCGCCTCGAGCGCTTCTTCTCCATCCCTCTGCACCGTCGCGCTTCCACCATGCCTCCGAGGAGGAACAGCACCACCGGCTTCCGCGGCGTCCGAGCACGGCAGAACGGAATGTTCAGCGCAGATATCCGCTGGGGGGACGACCGCAGCCCCCTCGGCACCTTTGCGACGACGGCGGAGGCAGCCCGCGCCTGGGACGCGGCGGCCTGGCGCCTCAACCGCCCGCGGTCGCTAATGAACTTCAACGACTGCCACACCGTCTGGGAAGCGGAGGCCAGGGCGCCGAAGGCGCAGATCATCACTGCCGCCGACCACCTCCACCTCCGCGCGTTTCAGGGCCTAGTCGACGCCAGGGAAGACCGCGTCGTCCGCGAGTATTACCGGAACAACCCGGGGGAGGAGAGTGCCGACGAGGAGCTCTGGCAGACCCGCGCGGCTCAGCGGGTGGAGCGCCGCCTCGAACGCCACCTCGCGTTAGATGCCGCTTTGGAGGCCAGGACGAAGGCGCTGCAAGAGCTTCGTCGGGCCGACCACGCCGGCGAAGTCTGGGCCTCCGACGATCCGAGGTGGGGGCCTATCTCGGACATACCATCATGCAACTCCGACGACGACGAGTAGGTCACCGACGAGTTCGGCGACGATGATGACCCGGAGGAGGTCACCGACGAGTTCCCCGACGACGACGGCGAGGAGTAGTGTTCGTCTGTTTTCTCTTTTTAATAAAAGAATTTGCATTCCGGCGACACTACGGCGCGCTAGCGCGTCTGTTTTCTGTTTTTAGTAAAAGTTTGGTACAATAAATTAATTAGAGATAATATAATTCAAATGATCCATTAAACATGATCCATTCAACAAAGTTTGGTACAATAAATTATTACGCATCAATTCTTCCCTTGTGTCCCCGCTTTCTTACGATTTGGACGTATCCATGGAGCATCCTCATCATTTAACTTAATGCTTGGGTCAGTGTTCACTTTGAAGGGCGGAATTACACCAAACATATTATAATCTTCTGAGATGTCTGTCTTGTCCTCCACTCCCACGATGTTTCTTTTCCCTGAAAGAACAATGTGACGCTTTGGATCATCGCATGATGCACTGATCGTTTTCTTATCTTTCTGTTTCCTCGGTTTGCTAGTCATGTCCTTCAAATAGAAAACCTGAGCGACATCTTTGGCTAGGACGAATGGTTCGTCAAGGTAACCAAGATTGTTGAAATCCACCATTGTCATTCCGTATTGCTCGTCCACCTTTACCCCACCTCCTGTTAGCTTGAACCATTTGCACCGGAACAAAGGGACCTTAAAATAGGGTCCATAGTCAAGTTCCCATATCTCCTCTATGTAACCATAATATGTGACCTCTTGCCCAATCTCGGTTGTTGCATCAAAGCGGAAACCACTGTTTTGGTTGGTGCTCTTTTTTATCTTGGGAGATCGTGTAAAATGTATTCCCACTAATCTCGTACCCTTGGAAAGTCGTTATAGTCGAAGATGGTGTCTTGGCTAACATGTACAGCTGATCTCCAACATCATTGTCATTCATTAAATGTTTTCGGAACCAACTGCCGAAAGTCTCCATGCGGGCCTTTCTAATCCATGATTCAGGCTTCCCCGGGTTGTTCGAGCGTAAAATATTCTTGTGTTGCTCGAAGTACGGAGCCACCAAGCTCGAATTTTGCAGAACTGTGTAGTGTGCTTCAGTCATAGAATGACCGTACATACATATCGTTGATTTCCTTCCGATCGTTCCTTTTCCACTTAGTCTCCCCTCGTGCCGCGATTGAGGAATACTAATCGGCTTAAGGTCAGGAACATAGTCAATACAGAACTCAATTACCTCCTCATTTCCATAGCCCTTTACGATGCTTCCTTCTGGCCTAGCACGGTTACGAACATATTTCTTTAATACTCCCATAAACCTCTCGGAGGGGAACATATTGTGTAGAAATACAGGATCGAGAATGGAAATCTCTTCGACTAGGTGGACCAGGAGGTGCGTCATAATATTGAAGAAGGATGGTGGAAACAGCAACTCGAAACTGACAAGACATTGGACCACATCGTTTTGTAACCGTGGTAGATCTTCTGGACTGATTACCTTCTGAGAGATTGCATTGAGGAATGCACATAGCTTCACAATGGCTACTCGAACATTTTCCTGTAGGAGGCCCCTCAAAGCAATCGGAAGCAATTGCGTCATAATCACGTGGCAGTCGTGAGACTTCAGGTTTTGGAACTTTTTGTCCGCAGTGTTTATTATTCCCTTTATATTCGACGAGAAGCCAGACGGGACCTTCATACTGCTCAGGCATTCAAAAAAATGACCTTCTCTTCTTTCGTAAGAGCGTAGCTGGCACGACCTTGAAACCATTCCGGATGCCGGTCATCTGGGTCTTTCAAAAGTTGCTGATCCTGCCGTGCTTCCTTTGTATCATTTGTCTTCCCATACACGCCCAAGAAGCTTAGCAGGTTCACGCAAACATTCTTTGTAACATGCATCACGTCGATTGCAGAGCGGACATCTAGGACTTTCCAATACTGTAGCTCCCAAAATATCGATTTCTTTTTCCACATGGGTACGTGCCCGTCAACTCCGTGCGGAACTGATTGTCCGCCAGGACCCTTTCCAAAGATGACTTTCAAATCCTTGACCATATCAAATATCTCAGCTCCAGTACGTTCCGCAGGCTTCGGCCGGTGATCTGCCTTGCCGTTGAAATGCTTGCCTTTCTTTCTTACGTTATGATTTCGGGGAAGAAATCGACGATGACCCAGGTACACGTTCTTCCTACAGTTATCCAAAAATACACTTTCAGTCTCATGTAAGCAGTGCGTACATGCTTTGTATCCCTTATTTGACTGTCCAGAAAGGTTACTGAGAGCAGGCCAATCGTTGATGGTTACAAAAAGCAACGCTCGTAGGTTAAATTCCTCTTCTTTGTGCTCATCCCACACAGGTACACCAGGTTTGCCCCACAATAGTAAAAGTTCATCAACTAATGACCTTAGGTACACATCGATGTCGTTGTCGGGTTGCTTCGGACCTTGGATGAGCACTGGCATCATAATGAACTTCCGCTTCATGCACAACCAAGGAGGAAGGTTGTAGATGCATAGAGTCACGGGCCAGGTGCTATGGCTGGAGCTCTGCTCGCCAAAAGGATTCATGCCATCAGTACTTAGACCAAATCTTATGTTCCTTGCGTCAGCTGCAAAATCTTTGAACTCTCTGTCGATCTTTCTCCATTGCATTCCATCAGCGGGGTGTCTCAACTCCCCGTCGGACTTATGGTCCTCTTTGTGCCATCGCAACAACTTGGCATGCTCTTTGTTCCTGAATAGGCGTTTCAACCGAGGTATTATAGGAGCATACCACATCACCTTGGCGGGAACCCTCTTCCTGGGTTTCTCGCCCTCAACATCGTGTGGTGACCCAGCACACCACTGCATGTGTAGTGCGCAAGTCGGTGACATAATACTCACAGAAGGACTTATCCGTGAATATTACATCTCTCAGAGTGGTACAACAGAAACACAGCGGGACCAGGCAAAACTATAGGATACAAACTTCATTACAAATTCTTGAGAATCTCTTTGATGAATCAAGAAGATCTCCTGCAAATGAAACATCAGAAGAAGCAATTCGAAGCTCCGAGCCGGAGAAGAACTCTAGCTCAGAACTAATCCACTACGGCTGATGTCAGCCCTAATCTATGGCTTGTAAATGCTAAGTCCAAGAATGGTCTCTACCTACATCTTGATAGCTTCTCCTCCACCAGCGTTGTTGATGACGATGCTTTACCGACTAAGTAGTAGATCCCTCCACCTAGCCTCATGAGGTAGTGATGGATCCACGATGACGACTTCCATAGGCTTCAACTCTAAGCAGGGGTCAAACGGGAACGAATGAGTAACGAGCGTTACTCAGCAAGTTCATGATATATAGTGGGTAGTTTGATGCACTAACTACAGCTTTAGACTCAAAAGAGTCATAAGCTAATGCAAGGTTTTGTAAAACTTTCTTTAAGAGGTTACTTTTAATTCTAAAAACTATGCCCGCCAGACCATCACAGGAGCTAGAACTTCATGGAGTTGCCTTTCCTGTAGCGTTCGCAGTTCCTTCCCGGAACAGGGGGTAACATGCCACATCCTTTTACACTCTGCAGAGGTGCGTTACTTTACCCATGGACGACCAAGACCATGTTGCACAACCAGGCGATCGTTCCTGTCCACACCCACTTAGGTGTGGGGCCCGGTTGTTGGTCCAAGCCAAACCGTGCTTCTCCGCACAACGCATGCCCACCCATTTCTGCCAGCAGGTTGAACGCCTGATTCCACCCCTCACGATGGAGATCTACGCGCCCCTGGCAGACACTCATAGACCCCAGAGCCCGTGGGACGTAAGGGCTCCCACCCATGTGCATGTAGTCCCGCAAGACCTACAGCGTACGTCTCTGGCAGTCCGTTGACATGCGAACGAGAGAAGTATCACGGCTGACTTACTCCCCCCATAGAAGATCCATGGTCAACGCGAATTTACGGCGCAAGAATCCTGACGGCAGTTGTTGTTAATTCCTAGGTAATACGTTCCCATGCAGATGGAACCTTCCTTTGACCTATTCATCTTACCATGGTTCCATCCGCCCACCAAACAGAACACTACCACTCGGGTAGTCATTCAATTAGTCATATTATTATAAAACTAGGATCATGCATTCTTTTGAGAACATGTGATAATATGATAGGGTTTTTGCAATTAGTTTGTTATGAGATACTGCAAAGGATATGAGCAAGTGATGAACTTGCCTGAGATTGAAATAACCATAGTAATCCATGTCTTCGGGGTCAAAGGTCTCGTAGAAAATCCCAGCTTCTGAAAGATAGAAAAGTAGTCCCGGTAAGGACTACAGAAAGACTGGCAACATGATACATGCATAGTAATGAGATGCATCGTGAAATACCCTGGAAAATACCCCAGCTTACAAGTGTAAGCCATGTTTAATACGACAACTTATTCACAAGAGTTTTAGGTGAATTGTTTTGTTATTTGTGGTGATGTTGTTATTACTGGTTTTAGACTTACATGGGTTTTACTTTTACTTACCACACCCTTTTCATTATGTTTAGGTTATAAATAATTATCACATGATTAAACTTGAGAACACTATTATATGGAAAACAACTACTGAAAACATAATAAACACATTTGATTTTATGTTATAAAGTGTAGAGCTAATGACATCAAGTTTATTTGAAAAATGAAGAACTAGCACATCTAACTCTATCATCATAATACTTTGCTTAATAACTAGTGATGATAGGTTTTAGTTGGTGTGAAATCATGAGGGTTTTATTAATACAGAAAATAATGTTGTGGCAGTTGTTTCTGATTATAATGAAACATTATAGAATTTTATAATACCTTTGGAAACAAGTTTATAAGTTGGATGAAATGTTTTATCTTAGGCATATTTGAATTGGAAATTCTTTTCTCTTTAATTGGACTTATCATTTAATGTCTTCTGAAAATATTTGAATAAATTATTATTATTATTTTATTAATTTTAAATGAACTAACGATTAGGCAAAGCATTGCACATAAAACTTGGTCAAATTACTTTGTACACATCATAGATGAGTTGCATTTATCATTTGGAGCATTTTGATATATAACTTGTATTTTTCTGATTTTATGAATTATTTATTATTTTTCCAATATTCATTGTTATTCTTATAACTTATTTGATTGTTTTCACAGAAAACATTTGTTAGGAAGTATTTTGGAAATGCTCAAAATATCTAATTAATGTTGAAAGAATAATTTACATTAGCTTAAATAGTTTTGAATATTTCTTAACCTTATTATCACAGTTTTATTATTAAAATATTATTTTGTATCTATAATTTTAAGACTATAAGCATTATTGGATTATTTTTCTTAAACTTAATATTCAACCATTTTACTAGATTAAGAATTAGTTGTATTTGTAAAGGTTTGAAATCTTGTAGAATTTTTATTTATTGTTTTCTATTATTTCTCTAATTCCTTTATTTAAGATTTTAGGCAATTCCTAAACTGCCCCTAGGCTGACAGGTGGGCCACCCCACCAATGGGTTGGGTTAAACCCACTGGTCTGGTCGGGTCGGACCAGACCAGCCACACCCGCACCCACCCCGCGTTCTTATCCCCTCCCCATCTCCTCGCGAGGCGACGCAGAGGCGATTTATCGCCTCCTCCGGCGATTTCCTCCGGCCTCCTCCGGCTACCCACGCCGCCGTGGATGGTCGCAACAATTGCGCCAACCCGCCTACTACCACCTCCTCCTCCTCGATCTGATCTCTGCCCGATGTGCCTCCCGTGCGCTTGCAAACCCCAACCCTAGGGTTTCGGGGCCCGTGGCGCTCCACCCTTCTCCGGCGAGGCCTGTCCACCCGAGGAGGTTCCGGTGCCACTGGTGTGCTGCCGTGTTGCTGTTGATGCCCTAGGCGCTACTGCGGATGCTGAGGAGGTGAGGGACCGCTGGGACGGCTCCCCGGAAGCAACCGCGGCTCCACGCCGCCCACCTCTGCGCGACGCCCAAGGCCGTGGTCACCACGATGGTGACCACCTGTGAGTCTCCTACCCCCCTCTCTTCCTTTCAACCTCTCTGTTCTCCGCCTCCTCTCTCTCTTTGCTCTGGAGCCAGGCCATCGAGCCTGTGCTCATGCCATGCCCCCCTGTGAGTCCCTCTGTGAGGTGTTGAATGATTGGATTGGCTTTGGAAAAAAATTCCCATGGATAATTGAATCCCTGGTACAGAGGCTGTGAAGGATTGGGTAGGTTCTGTGATGGCTTAGTTTGCACTTAGGGATTATCTATCTGATGCAATTTGTTGTGGGAATCATCTTGGGCTAGTTCCTGGTGCTTGTGATGGGAAATTTATCTGAGATTCATTCCCAGTGCCTTTGCTGTGAAGAGATCCCTTAGGATATCTCCCTTTGGTTAAACCCTGTGGCTTGTTGTATATTGAACAGAGCTTACCAGCATATGTGACTTCAATACTTTCTATGGGTGTGCTTAATTTTGGTAGGTGTTACTCTGAATATTTATTCAGAGGATATGCCATTAACCAATGGTTTACCTTTACTGTTTTCATGTCCTGATGCAGTTGCCTTGAGGTATCAGATCTTTAGATCTGGTGCCCAGCAACACTGTGTGTGTGATATGATACAGTAGCCCTTGGCTGTTTATTTGACTCAGGATCCTTTTGCTAAAAATCTATACCTTACTTATCTGATGCTTCTTTGCATTAATAATAAGAACAGATGACTACTGATGATTTCTTTTACTTATTTGAGGTTTATCAATTAAGAACAGATGCTTGCACTTGTTTTCTTTGCCCCTAAGCCAATGATGCAAAAGTCTGAGGCCCTAGTTTTATTTAAGAACAGTTACTGTGCTTGAGCTAAATGCTTATCTATGATGTTGGTTAATTATTGGCATCTCTATATGCCATCTGGTGGGTGCTACTCTGAACCTTAGGGTTCAGAGGATGTGCCACCATGTCCCTCTCATGTTTCTAAGGAATATTTAACTTGGTGAGTTGTGTTTGAGGTACCAACCTGGATGGTTCTGGTGCCCAGCAGCTATATTATGGATTTGTTTGGTTGTTATATTTGATAAGAACAGATTAAAGCTTGTGGAATTGCCCTTAGGCCCATGATGTTGTTCTGAGGCAATTATCTTAAGATAAGAACATGTATTATACTTGTGTGTAAACCCCTCTGATGATATTAGCATAGCAATTCTATGCTAGACTGAGGGAAACAAATCCCAGCCCCCTATCTGTGCATAACTTAGCAAGATCCCTTGTTAGGATGTGTGTAGATATCACCTTTTGGTGTTACTGTTGTGGCTGTGATTTCCTGATGGATCTTGGCTTCTTGTTCCACTTCCCCTTGAGCTATTTCCCTTGCTCAGCTTGTGATCTTGTTGCTGTTGTGATCCAGGCCTGCTCCTCCAGCTCCAAACTTGGCCTTGCTGTTAACTTGCTGGATGTATTACCTGTTTATCTTTTCACAATAGGGATTTGGATGGTATGGTTGAGGATTATGTGGTTTCCTAGTGATTGGATTAATTTGCGGGGATAGATTGCTGGTGGTGAGATTCCTGGTGATGGTGTTCTTGTGGTGAGTGCTTGAGCTATGTACAGGGAAAAGTGGGTTTGGTCTCCTCTCCCTTGCGGCTGATGTGGTATTTATACCACAACAGGGGTCTTGACAGCACCAGTGTGTGCTGGTGAGTGTGTTGTTTGCTTGTGTGCTGGATGAGAAGATATTTTCTGGGAATGGTGCTCGGTTTGCACTTGGTCTTATCCTGATGCTATACTTATTTTTGGCTTGCCACTTGTATTACCTGATACTTGCCCATGAAGTTACACTGAGATATTTTTCTGATCTGAACAGATGCTTAACTTGTCTAAGCCTAGACTCGATGATGCGATTAGCAGTGCATCCCACCGCCAAGCTGAGAGTACTAATCCCACCCCTAACACTTTGTGTTTCTGTTTATCGTTTTTGTTTTGCAGGTCTGAAGAATTTGGTGGCAATGGATTAGTTAGGCTTAGTTCTAGGTTTAGTTTCTGGTATTAGCTTAATTGCAAAGCCATTGTAATTTTATCCTTACTTTTAATCCTTTGTAACAAACTTTGTATTATTTATATTATTATCAATAAAGTATAAGTGTTTTTCTTTTATTATTCTTGTTGATATTTTAGGAGTATTTCCTATAAGATATAGGAATTGAGATCAATTGATTTAAACTTAGGATATAAACTCATCCATTTAATTTGATTTAATATTTAATTAAAATTCAAACTCAAATTCAAATTGTCCTAACTTCAAATCATTCAAATAATTCAAACACTAATGTTTCAAATTCAAATAATACCCAGAGGTCATGTCAAAATTCCACCTTCTTCTAATCTCGATCTCTCTCTCTTTACTAAAACATCGACGAAACCTCGATCAGATTCATCCTTCAGGTCTGAGGAGATCATCCAGTTATACATGACTAACTTGCAGAAGTGAGATCATCAATTCTGTGCTTTGGATACTCACCCCTCTTCGAGTTCGAGATACCTAGTTGATTTCTCTCAAATCACTTACAGACTTGAGGTTAGACTTGTTGGGAGTTAGTGTTGGTCACAACCAATTATGGTTTGTGTAACCAGATGATTTGTTTTCTTAAGAAACTTCTTATAAAGATCACTCCAATTGTACTCTTGACCAGATGATCTAGTCCTATTTCATCATGTCAAGTGAAACATTGGTCACTTTGGTTTGTTTAAACTTTCGCGCCAAAATTTCCCGTACTTTTAGATGCATGCTTTGCAAATGCACATATTAAATTTAGATCCTTATAACTTCCCAAACACTGGGATGTTACACATCGTCACCAGGGTCATCGCCTCTGATCTTATAACGCAATGCAGTGCATACAGGGCATTCATTCAAATCCTCGTATGCACCGCGGTAGAGGACGCAGTCGTTAATGCATGCAAGTATCTTCAGAATCTCTAAACCTAGAGGGCACACAACCTTCTTTGCTTCGTACGTACTGGCGGGCAACTCGTTATTCTTCGGAAACATATTCTTCAACATTTTCAGCAAATTTTCCAATGATGAGTCAGCTACACCTTCCCGTGCCTTCCATTTCAGCAAATCCAGTGTGCAACCCAGCTTTTTCAGACTATTGTCGCATCCTGGGTACAGCGACTTCGTGTGATCCTCTAAAATGCGATCCAAATTCTCCCTCTCCTTGTCAGTTTCGCAGCGTCTCCGTGCATCAGCAATGGTCCGACCAAGATCATCAGCGGGCTCATCATGTGCCTCTTCTTCACCTTCACCAAACCCTTCCCCACCTTCAGCATCATCCTCCATAAAAGTATCACCGAAAAGGTCATGATAGTTGAAATCGCTATCATCCTCTTCTTCATCTTCTTCCATTCTAACTCCTCTTTCTCCATGCTTGGTCCAACAATTATAGCTTGGCATTAAACCGTGCCGAAGCAGGTGCATGTGAACGACTCTTGAGGAGGAGTGACCCTTCTCATTCTTACATTCAGCATATGGACAGATAATAAAACCTCGCTGCTTGTTCGCATTTGCCACTACGAGGAAATCTTTCAAACCCGTAGTGAACTCGCCGGAGAGTCGGTTACCGTACATCCATTGCCGATTCATCCATTGCCGATTCATCTGCATTATTAAACTAACTAGCTGGAAATAATACAAATCATGAAAGGTTCAAGTTGCTAACCGCGATCACGGAGGTAAAAGTGCGGCTCGGACACTTTATATCATGTGTGTTTCATGCTATCGGGTATTTCATCGAACACCTTGTGTGCATAGTAGGAACCAAAAGCATACCCACCACCCCTTGTGAATATTGTGAGCAAATGTGGCTAAGTGCAGCAAGCTGAGTCCTATATATAGGGATGGGCCTTTACTCCCGGTTCACCTGGACAACCGCGGCTAACGGCCTTGGGGCCAGCCCGAAGACCTATTAGTCCCGGTTGGTCTGGCCAACCGGGACTAAAGCCCCTCCCCTCCGCCAGCTGTGGGCCGAGCGCGCTGGGCCCAGACTATTGGTCGCGGGTCTCGTCCCGAACCGTGACTAAAGACCCCTATGGTCGCGGGTCCATTATTTTGGGGACTAATGGGGGCGTATCGAAGGCCTATTTTCTACCAGTGATATTAGGCAATGCGGCCTTGAGCTGTTACAATAGGAGTAGGACTCTAGTCCTAGTCGGTTTAATCTCAACCGACTAGGTTTTACAAACCGTTCTCTAATAGCGCATGGTGGCATCGGAAGAGGACGTTAAAGGAGACGGCGACGACATGCCGAGTAAAGATTAGGGGGGGGGGGAATTGTTAGCAGTAATCTTGACATGTTAGTTACTTGCCTGCAAAGTTGTTAGCTACGTGTGTGTGTGGTCAGCTCGGGTGGTGATCGGAGCATCTAGCTGCGTGAGTTTATTTTTATTTTGATATGGAACGCTGGCATTTCATTAACACAATCTTATTTACTAATTGGAGACTTCCTGGGAGACAACATATTAACCCACATCATCAAAATAATTAAGACACTTAGATCTAAAATTTATGGCTTGGATTAGTTGAGAAAGTTGTGATTTATAATGTCACGTAGGTGTTACGTACTCGCGTTGGCACGTTTGTTTCAACCTTTGTTTGCGTGTCTGCCTTTTTTACGTGATGTTTCCTCAAATGCATCATAAAAGAAGATTATGGATTCGTGAAGCAGCAGCCGCAGGCCACGGCGTCGGCAGAAAAACAAAAGAAACCTTCTAGACGACCATTATCTTTCCGGGAAGCAGCAGTCGCATGCCACGGCGGCAGCAACCAGCAAAGTTTGCATCCGGTGCAGAGCTTTAGATTGAGAGCCTGATAATATATATAACCAAAGCGCGTGCGCACAATCAACCACCGCGAACCAAGGGCCCTATATCATGCAATTTGATTGTGAGGCATGCAGTGACGCGATTGAGCACTGCTCAATAAGCTAATGGCATCTGATTATCTAGCCGTCTGGTAGCTTGCAAAGGATCGATCTAAGCGTAAGCCCAAATAAGGTACATCTAAAGCTTGCAATTTCTAGATAACGATTGGAGAAAACGTGTTGCTACCTATACGAATTATAAAGCATGGAACGATTGTAGCTCACGGTTAATATTACCGATCTAGCTCCGTGTGATTAGTGAGCAGATGCTTCGAGAGATCATGCAAGGAGCAGGGTTCAATCTGCACTAGATCAGGAGAAGAGCAGCGGTGCATCGGCGCCGGCCGCCCGGATTCTCACCAAGACGAGTATTTATCTTACGTTTTAGAAGCCCAGGCAGGGATCAACCTGTAAGTATGTTGCTAAACATTCCCATGTATCTTCGCACCACACTGCAAGTTTAACCTGTCTGAAACTTACCTTCTCCCCTGGATGAGCAAAAACCTAAAATTGTTTTTGTTTTCATAAAGATGTTAATTAGATCGACTTATGTCCTCTACTAGATTAACAAATTTTTCGTTGATAATTAGAATAACTTCACTGTAATATGTTGATGTGTTATTTGCACTCTCAATCTATGTTACTGTGTGCATTGGGTTTTGACTGTCAGTGCAAGTTCACCAAATACTTAGAGAGGAGATTAGTTTTTTTTTTTTGAAATGGGCACACCCGGCCTCTGCATCTGGTTGATGCATCAGCCTTTATTAATAAAGATCATTCAGCAATTTCTTACAACCCAGCGAGACTCAAAAAGGCACTCAAGAGTACCTCTTGAGACAAAGCAGTGTAATCTATAATAAAAGGCAACAAGATGCCAACAACAAAAACTCCATCGACATAAGGATAACCAGCACCAATACGTTTACTACGCAACCATCCACCCTTGCTGAAGATAGCATGAACGACCGCCATCAGACGAGTGCATCCACCATCCAAACGAGCACGATGTCCTTCTGGCAGAAGGAGAGACCATTCGTGCATCCAATGGTTGGCCTGATAGATTACCTGCAAAAAATTCCCAACTTTCGCATTGTTAAAAACAATATCATTTCGGTGTTTCCATAGAGCCCAAAGCAAAGCACATACTCGTATGCGTATAAGTGCTTTGGTTGTTTTATCCACCCCACACAGCCAGTTACCAAACAAATTTGGGATATTAGATGGAGGTGAAATACTATAGGTAAAATGAAGCAATCTCCAAATTTTCCTAACAAACTCACAAGATATGAAAAGGTGAGTCACTGTTTCAGGATCACCACAAAAAACACATCTAATACAACCATCCCATTTTCTCCTAACTAGGTTATCTTTAGTCAGCAATTCTTTCCTGGATAGAAACCACATAAAAAAAATTATCTTCAAAGGAACCTTTAATTTCCACAAAACTTATGAAGAAAACTAGCTTCTTCATTCATATAGTCCGTATATAAAGATTTGACCGTATACACACCAGAATCGGTGAGGGACCAGCTACATCCATCTTCATTACCCGTAAGAGTGACATCCATTAATCTCCCCATTAGATGCAACCATATATCCCATTTATCTCCAATAATAGCTCTACGAAAACGCAAAGCAGGAGGCGAATTTTGAAGAACATTAGACACTAGTATATTTTTATTACTCACAATAGAGTATAACGTAGGGTATTGTTCCATAAGAGGTTTATTCCCTAGCCAACAATCCTCCCAAAATCTAGTCCTCTCACCATTACCGATAGTGAACTTAACATGCTTGAAAAAATCATCTTTGCCCCTTAGAACACCTTTCCAAAAAGGTGAATCATTAGGTTTAGATTCCAACTCAGCTAATGTTTTTTCACCTAGGTATTTATTAGTTAATAACTCATGCCATATGCCTTGTTGAGTTAATAGTTTAAACAACCATTTATTTAAAAGGCATCTATTTTTGACTTCCAAAACTTCAATGCCTAGTCCACCCTGTTCCTTTGGTCGACAAACAACATTCCACTTTGTCAAACGATATTTCTTTTTGGCATGAACACTCTGCCAGAAAAATCTCGATCTAAAAAAGTCAATTCTTTTTTGAACCTCAACAGGAACCTCAAAGAAAGAAAAAAGAAACATAGGTAAACTAGATAGCACCGAGTTAATTAAAACAAGACGGTCCCCATAAGATAATAGTTTCCCTGCCCACGAACCCAATTTCTGGTCAAATCGGTCCTCCACAACCATCCATTCTTTAAGAAGTAGTTTCCTATAGTGAATAGGAATACCTAGATAGGTAAACGGTAGATTACCAACTTCGCATCCAAAGATACGACAATAATCATCCATATGCTCCCTAGCTTTCCCAAACCCAAAAAACTCACTCTTGTGGAAATTACTCTTTAACCCAGACAATTGTTCAAAACTACAAAGAATCAATTTCATGTTGACAGCTTTATCAAGATCGTGCTCCAAAAAGAGGACGGTATCATCAGCGTATTGAAGAATCGATATTGCCCCTTCCACTAAATGTGGCACTAAACCACCCACCTAATTTTCCTCTTTAGACCTATTAATCAACACGGCCAACATATCAGCCACTAGGGTAAAAAGAATCGGAGACAGCGGATCCCCCTGTCTCAGTCCTTTTAGAGTTTGGAAGAAATGACCAATGTCATCGTTGACTCTAATACCAACACTCCCTCCTTGCACAAACCTACCAACCCACTCACACCATTTGGAACAAAATCCTTTCATGTGTATGGTTTGTTGCAAGAATGCCCAATTAACTTTATCGTAAGCTTTTTCAAAAACAATTTTGAATAAAACCCCATCCATTTTCTTCCTATGAAGCTCATGGATGGTCTTATGTAACACCACTACTCCCTCAAGAATATTTCTACCAGGAAGAAAAGCTGGCTGAGATGGACTAATAACTTTCTGAGCAATCGAAGTTATCCTATTTGTACCCACTTTAGTAAAAAAATTAAAACTAACATTTAACACGCAAATTGGTATGTATTGCTCAATCCTACATGCATGTTCCTTTTTGGGTAGAAGTGTGATAACACCATAGTTTAATTTAAATAAAGGAAGATTACCCGCATGCAATTGAGCAAACATACCCATCAAGTCAACCTTGATAAACCCCCAACAATGCTGGTAAAATTCAGCAGGGAACCCGTCAGGACCCGGAGCCTTATTATGCTCCATCTGTGAAATAGCATCCAAAACCTCTTCCTCAGAAAACTCCGAGGTTAAATATTGATTCTCTAATGGTGATACTTGAGGTAAATCCTCAGTGAAAGATTCTACCATAGAAAAAGAAGATGGGACCGACGCTCCAAAGAGACCCTTATAGTATTGCGAAATAAAGCATTTTAAATTTTCTTGGCCCACAATAGTGCCTTCATCCTGTTCTAATTGATAAATTCTCTTCCTCCTATGTTTACCATTCGCAATTAAATGGAAATATCTAGTATTACTCCCCCCTTGCCGCACATGTCTCACCTTAGCACGTTGAGCCCATTTAGACTCCTCTTCTCTACGTAGTTTAGTCAAGAACTCCTCCGCTTGCTTATTAGCCTCACATTCCTCCTCGCTAAGAGGGAAAGACTCGGCTTTGATATCTAATTCATTGATAAGCAACAACAAGCGATCTTGTTGTACTCTATATTCACCACTAATGTGTTTTGCCCACCCTCTTAGGAAACTTCTAAGGTTTCTGATTTTGGATTGCAAAATTTCAATAGGATTAGACCCAATGGTCACTTCATTCCATTTTTCTTTAATCATGTCTATAAAACCCGCTCGCGCAAACCAAGCCAACTCAAATAAAAATGCCCATGTATTCCCAATATGAGCTGGTAATCCGAAATCAATAAGCAACGGGACATGGTCAGACTCTGTCCTAGTCAGAGCCCTCACCGACACGAGAGGATATTTTTGTTCCCACTCAACAGAAGCCAAAAATCTATCTAGCTTTTTCTAAAGTAGGATTCGGGTGTCTACTCACCCAAGTAAATTGGCGTCCAGACATCTCTAAATGTTTCAGATCCAAACTCTCGATAATTGCATTAAAAATCACTGGCCAGAGCGCATTAAAATTATCGTTATTTTTTTCGCTCCTTCTAATAATGTTGAAATCACCCCCAATCAACATTGGTAGTGATTCACCCTCACAAATACGCACAAGCTCAGCAAGAAAAGAAGGTTTCTTATCGTCTTGAGCCGCACCATAAACCACCACAAAAGCCCAACATAATCCATCTTCCTTTGACTTTAGGTGGAATTTAACACAGAAATCTCCCGAAACCACATCACTAACCGAAATAGTTGATGGATTAAAACCTGCTAATATACCCCCTGACCTGCCTTGAGGAGGTAAACAGTACCAAGTAAAATCTACGCCTCCAACAAGATGTCTCAAAAAGTGAGGAGAGAAATTTGATCTCCCTGTCTCCAATAAGGCAAAAAAATCAATTCTATTCTCTCTAACTGTCTCATTGATCGCTAGGTGTTTAGCCGTATCTCCTAACCCATTTGAATTCCAAATAAATCCTCTCATCGTACTCACTTTTTTTTACTTTTACTAATATTGAGTTTGGCACTACGCCGAGGGAGACGCCCAGAAGACACAACTGTCTTAGGCCTCTTCTTATGTTTCAAAGAGATAATGGGAATATCCAAAGAACTCCCTTCATCTTGATCATTCTCCAAATCGAGATCCTCGCAAAGGTTGACTGCATTTTTTAATACTAAACTAGAAGAAGAATTAGGCAACACTGCCTGTGGGTTGTTTTTTAGAACCACACAATTCCTTGAAATTTCAGTTTTCTTAAGTGAATCAACTTCCAAATTATCTTGTTCTACCGAATTACCCAAAGAAACCCCCAACTTATCGGCCCTCGAAATAATAGTATCATTCGGTAAAGAAGTAAAAGAAAATTTACAAGCAGTAGTACCTGAGTTTAAGTCATCACGATGAGCTGCACGAATAGAAGCCCGCTCCTGGATGGAAATATCCGCATCAGGTTGAGCCCTAATCCTCGCACTCGAGCGTAACCCCACCGATGCGGGGTCAGAAATCCCTCCAAAAGCAATAACCTCCTCGCGGGAATGCCTAGTCGGTGACACCATATTCTGTGACCAGCCCCGTCCCATCTCCTCCGAAAAAAGCCTCCGTGCCACATTAGAATCCCTCAGCTCAACAGAATTCCCCGCCAATATATTTTTATCCACCGAAACCGAAGCAATATCCATCCCAATATCAATAAGAGGAGACAATACACCCTCTCCTCTCTTGCACTCAGAGGAGTCTATCTCAGCCATCATGAGTTCTCCCTTCTCCACACCACCATCAGCTACCAATTTCGAAGGAGAGTTGATACCAGGTACCTGCAGTGGAATCGGCAGAGAAACAAAGCCCTGGTCCACACGAACAGCAACAGCAGCAGGCTGAGAGCCCACGGTAGTCTGCCGTGAGGCCGCGGCAGCCTACCCTGCGCTTGCGGCAGCCTGCTGTTTGTGGACGGCAGAACTCCCAAGCAGCACGGCAGAGGGGGACATCCCCTTGGCGCAGCAATCCACCGAAACCAGTGGATCAATATTCAAGTGTGCATCAATCACCAGTGGCTGAGAGACCATATAATAAGGTATTTGTTCAACCATCAAAACATTAACATCTGAGGACTGAATGTCCGAAAATTCAGAAGAAACCGAGTCCTCCAAGCACCCATGATCATCACTAACAACATTATCCTCAGCCGTAAAGATAAGTGAATTAATTTCAGCCTTGGCCTTTGCAAAGAAATCCTTTACTTGTGGTGAAAAGATGACACCACCTAGCTGTTTTTGTCGACCCACAGAGCCACCCCCTTGATCTAACATCGGATCAACACCCGAATTAGCATTAGACCCCCCCTTCCCCCTTGACTTCTTTTGGCTAGCTTCCTTAGCAAGTGCTTCTTGAAAGTCATCACCTAGACCATCATCTTCCTATTTGCTCTCATCATTATCAGCCATCTCAATATCAGGAGTTGAAAGATCCTCTCCTTCCACTTCAAAAGCAAGTCTATATAAACCATCTTTAATAAACAAAGGAAAAGTAGAAGGAATATTAGTATAATCAAGGCATCCTACTAAAATCCTTAATACTTGCTTCTCTCTAGTAAATTCCATATCAATATTCACTGGCTTTCCCAATAGAAAACCAACAGACCACATAGCCAAATAATCACCTAGATGATCCTCTGGAATACCTAGATGACCCAAAAATTTGGTAGTGTATCTTCAGGTTCAATCTTTTTGGACCATGCCTCTACAGTGAGATTACATGAGCTGTTTGGAACACAAAATGTACCAAAAACATGTATCCTCTGGAGTTCTTGCTTAGAAGGAAATTGCACTTGAAAGATATTTTGTCCTTTCCTCATGACAGCCCAATGAAAATTGTCCCTAGGCACCAAACGTTGGAGTTGAATAATAATTTGAGGAATGCTCAACTCCCCACCTGTTACCACCAATGAGGCTAACCGATGATTGAGAAGCCTAGGTTTATATGATTCTGAACATTGGACACCAAAAAACATCAATTCCTCATTAGCAAAACCATATTGAATGAGAGGGGGTTTAGGGGCCGAGATCAATTTGCAAGAGCTATTTATATGCTTTCTATTCTCACACACCAAGCACATCTCTGTATCACAATCTCCCAAGGCATGCCCACTTAGTCCACATCTGAAGCATCTATGCCTGTCAACATTTTTGGCTTTCAAAAAAGCATCAGATAGCTGATCAGGAGAAATAGAATTATACCCAAACTCCCTGACATGATTCCCTACAGCCGCAGAAGTACCAATAACAAGAGTACCAGAGGAACTCCGTGAAATATTGGATTGATTAGTTCCACTCACCAAAGCATGATTTGCTAATTGTCTCGGCTGCTCTTGCGGTGCAGCAGGAGGAACAACCGGTGTCGCAATCGTCGCAGGTGCTACCACCTGATCCGGGCCAACCACCACGCTAGCCATAGGACCATCCCGTCGAACATAACCATAGCCATACCCTCTGTTAGCAACACCACGCCCCCGAGGGAAGTCCCTACCTTGGTTCTTGTATCTCTGCCTACCACGACCCATGTTATAGCCATTGTTGTAGTGATTTGGAGCCCTCTGACCATAGTTGCCCACCGGGGCTGCGTTGAACGCAATAGGCTGAACCCCCGGAGCAACCTGCGCAACATGCGCCCCCCCAAAGCCTCTGCCTGCACCAACATTATGAGCAGCAGGCGGACCCCCAACACCTCTGGCTGCACCAAGATCATGGTCGACAGGAGCAGCACCTCCCTGCACCGGCGCACCATTGCCGCGGCCAGCATAGCCACTCGGGCCTCCCTCTTCATACCCGCCACCGTAAGCATGAAAATTATTCCCACCGGCGAACTGCCTACCTCCACCGTGGCCTGCCATCACGGTGACGCGGCGAGCACACACAACAGGCGAGGAGGCGGCGGCGCACCTCCAAAGATGACCTAACAATCTCCTAACCCCTCGCCCGCTGGGATAAGCATCCGATCCCGATACAGCGCGGGCTCTGACCCCACGGCCCAAGGCAGCGGCCGTATCAGAAGCGGTGACGGTGTTGTTACAGCCCAATGGCCTAGAAACAATCTTCTTCCGGTCGCAATCACGTGATCCAACGATCCCGTTCTGAATTGGCCGAGAATCTCGCCCCTTTCCATCTACAGATCGGGAATCAACATTCCTAATCCGCATCGGAGAGGAATACGCTGCAATATCTCTGTCAGTCACTGAACCAGTTAACCTCGCCGCGCTAGACCTCCTCCGGTGCTGCACCTTGACCCAACCTTCACCGTCATGGTCGCCAATCGTCGAAGTCGAAGGCGACATCACCGGCAGCTTGATAGGAGCGCTCCTAGGCTTCAAGACCTGCGTACACACCCGAGCAGGAGAGAGATCCAGTACCTGCCGCGCCGCCTGCCTCTGTGCCAAACACTTGGCCGCCCTCTTCGCCGCTCTCCCGCTGGACTGCACCAGGAGATCACGATCATCCACTGCCGCCGACGTCGCGCAAAAACGCGAGAGCTCTCCCTCCGAGCCCTCCACTGAGGATCCTTCACCTTCGTCCGCCTCATCCTCGGAAACCAGGGCCCAGAAGCGTCCCCCCAGCGCCGGGGAGCAAGCCGGCCGGGAGCCTGCTCCAGTCGCCCCGAAATCGCCTCGGTCCGGAAATAACGGCATGACCGTTCCGTCTCCAAAAAAAATTCGCCTCGGTCCGCTCCGTTATATATATAGAGGAGATTAGCTTGGTTCTGCTGCTTGGAAACAGCTGGGTTTCCTATTTATGAATTATGTAAAATAGCATTCCTTTCAATCTCTATTTGTATATGTCCCAGATCATTCTTTTCTCATGCTTACTCCTGGGATTTCGTTTGATTTATATTACAGGTCAAGCTCTTATATTTCCAATACGTCAAAATAATTCATAAATTAAGATTGCGTATCTGCTGGTACATTGTTATTCTTTGAGGCTTCATGTTTTGTAATTCTCCGGCTTCTTACAGGTTATCAGACATGTTAGCTGAAACATTGCAGTATATGTACCATACTGCCGTTGGATATTTATTTCTCTTTGTGGCGACGACTTCTTACCTTTCACTTGCTTAGGAATCAAATATGTTTAGATTTCTTATGAGCGAGCCATACCGTCATGCTCCGATTATCCAATAACTAGGTTTTGGGTGAACTGAAACAAATACAAGGGATGAGCCTTTTATCAGTTAGTTTGAGCGAAGTATATTAGCTTACATATATTGGTGATTCCGTGGATATTCATTATTGGTGGGGTACTATTTTAAATCGAAAGTAGTTTGTAGCTTTCTTGCACTTCTGGTCAATCTTATAACACATTTTCCATTTTAAATTTGTCCATAGAGATCTGTTTCCCCCATTTTAAGTATATGTTATCCTTTATCAATAGCTGGTTATTTTGTTTCATCATGAAGATTGATTATACAATAAGATATCCTCTAATTGAACTATGTCATCCATGCATTAACGATATTGCAATATTGTCCTTAACTTTTGTTTCTGAGACCATGGTTATTGCCCATCATTATAGTCCTCCAAATTTTGTAAGCACTACCGTATCAAAGGGATTTGTTGAATACATAAGTTGTACTTCATTTCCTTTACAGGTTATTTTTCGTGTGGACCATGCGGAAAGGTTACATGTTGTGCACTATAGCAACATTAATATTAGCATATATTTGGGGTTTGCCAAAAGTGTTCAGACCACTCACGAAGTGGGAACTAGAATCTTCTTAAGCTAAGGTCTCCATAGTAGAATACATAGAATAGGTTATCTATGAAATGACAGTTACAAAAAGCAACAGATAATATATATCGATGTCTTCCTTAGATTAACGCTGCTTCAGATTTTAGACGCATAAGCTCAAATACAGAAATGTGTGGGAGGCAACTCAACTTCGTATTTATACACAAGAACTAATTTGTAAAATAAAAACATGGGATACAACGGGACAAGTATGCACTAAAAGTAATGTCACCAAAATTTTAAAGTAATTCATTCGTTTTGCTTATAAAGATGCACTAATTTCATTGTCCATTTGATGTCTTACCGGGATGCATTGACTGCAAAAGAAAAAAACTGTTTTGCTATATTTTGCATAATTCATATCATACATTTTGTATCATTTTAATATCTTAGCCAATCCCTGTCCTATCTACCTACTTAGTTCTTTGAGGACTAATGTTCATTATATAAGCTATAATGCAGTACACTAAGAATGCAAGAGATTTTTACTGATAGCTTAGTTCCTTCCAAAAAGCGCAAGAATTGTGCACATAGAAGAGATGATATAGATAGTCTATTTTGTGACTACAGTTACGAGAAGGAATTTTTATACTCTCTCCGTTCCAATATGTAAGGTGAACACGCTTTTCAAGATTTAGATTTGGCAATGTTTTAACCAATGAAACGTGGGTTATGTGTAAAAAAATGGTAGCCTTGAATTTGTACTCAAAAGAACTTTCTAATAATATTTTTTTAAGTCACGTAACTTATTTTGTCCATTTAATTTTCAGTTAGAGTTAATATCGCAAAAAGCGTGCACATCTTATATTGCAGAACACACCGGGTTTATTTATGTCGATGACTTCAAAAAAACTCTTGAGTCGATTTTTTAAACAAGTTACCACGAAAAAACACAATTTTTAGCTAGGATTTTTATGTGTTGTCAAGAAGGTATTTAGCAACCATGTTGAACATTCCTTTATATTTGCGCTTGGCATTCAATAGATCAATAAAGTTTCTTTATGATAAAATGATGGAAAAATCTGAGTTACTTTTTACACATGCTAAGCAAACAAATAGTTATATTATTTTAGTTTTAATACTTTGAAGGGATATTCCTATAATTTCTACATTTTTAGTATGGAAGCATTCGATATGCAATATAAATCCTATGAATAATCGTTCATTCTTTTTTAAAAACTAGCCCATGGAAATGCACCGGTTGATGACTAGTTCGGTAGAATCACCGTACACAGCCCTGGTTACATCAAGAGGGAAATTGTCTGACCAGAGATGGCTATAGTCGCCAGGCTTGGCTGCTCCCAGCGCCGTTAGAATGTACGCTGGTTTGTTGCATTCTCTGCCTTCATACACTAGCCTTGTTTCAATGAAATTCAACCGCAGACGAAACTTGATTTCTCTGGACTAGACGCCGAGAGCTGCAGAATCATAGCTGGAAGTGTGGTGGTAGCTTGTTGGAGGACCTGCCAGTCAGTTGCAAGCACAATCCGTCCAACTCCCAGGCTCTCAGCGGTCTGTTTCCAGGGCGGCTGTTGTATTATGGCAAGCCCCTGCTGCCGCAAACATAATGCTCCCCCGGTGATCGCGCGCAACACGGCCCCAACCTCCTCGACTAGTCTCCGCCTGGAAGGCGCCATCAACATTTATTGCTTTCCATTCCGGGCATGGAGGTTGCCATTTCCCCGGTTACTTTTATCAATTGTGCCCTTCTTCTTCAGAATTTCAGTCCATTCATTAGGGTGTCGACAGATTTCAAACATGAGTGTTGCGGCAGAGAAACTGTGCTCACCCCTATTGGCTTTATTCCTCTCCGTCCACCAGCGCCAGAGGAGTGCCACACCTGTCATCTTTTGATCATACGGCAGGCTAAGGATTTTATGCAGGAAGTCAAAGCTAGAGGTGCTCGTAAGCATGTGTTGCCACAGGTCCTAAGACAGTAATAGCTTCCACACCTTTTTTTAGCTCTGGGCAGAGAGTAAACAGGTGGCCACCATCTTCGAATAAGGTCTGGCAAACAGAGCGTCTCGTATCGAGGTCCATCTTCTTCCTTACTATGTTCATCCGAGTGGGGAGAATGTCGTGTCCTAGTCTCCATAGGAAGTGATGCGCCTTGGAGGGACAGCCACCTGCCACATTTGATTGCATACTTTCTGCTCCCAGGTGCTGCCCCGATGACCATCGGACGATCCGGTCCTCCTGTCGTCATTCGTTGAGATGGCCTGTACATGGTATGCTTATTTCACCGGAAACACACCATTCTCGTCGACATGCCAAGTGGTCTTTCTCATGTTCCAAAATTGGGATTCGGAGAATGATGCTAGCATTTGTTTCATTGAAGCATTGCCGGATCAGTTGTTCATCCCAACTATTAGTGGTTGGGTCTATGAGGTCAGACACCTTGGTGATAATCTGATTTCCTCGTACATGGTCTTCTGCTGGCATCGATGACGAAATTTATAAAGTTCACATATATAAATCACTCTTAGATACATATGCATGTATGTATATATGCAATACACAAACCGAGATCCATCGATAAGGAAATTAACACATCGATCACAAAATAACATCCTTCTCATAAATATGAATACACATTGATCTCAATAACACGTTTATGTCGGAAGATTTTGAACCAAAAATATAGTAATCTAATTAGTTTAACGATTACAAAAGTATGACATCCATACAACGTACGCGCGATATAGAGATTAATCGCAAACAAAACACATATATATATGTGCGGTCCGTCTCCGCTTTAGCTTCCGCCTCCGCTTGCGATCTTTCGCTAGGGCCAGCGCGCCGTCCACTTCGTCTCTCTGTAGACCAAGATAAAAACATTAGACCGACAAAGGAAATCACAAGTTCTTATTAGGAGCAATTCGTACCGAACCGAATACATACGATCGATCATTTCTTCTTCGTTATTGTTGTGATCTTCTATTTCTTCACCGGAGGGAACGGAAGAACACCTTCTAACGAGTTGAACGGTCTCTCGTCAGCCTGCTCTAGTACACATCGGCGCAACTCATCGTTAGATGGTGGGGAGTTCCAGTGGAAGACCGAGTCTTGAGTTACTACATCCCTATTGATGATGGAGCAGATTTTGCGCTGGAGGCAACCAAAGTTTTGTTTGAATTCAGCATCAGACCATTCGACGATGCTCCGAGACCATTTGTCCATCGCAGACATGTATTGTAGACTGTGTTGGTCCTTCACGATCTCCGTCATGTGTTGGAGGAGGTACCATGCCTCCATATGGCCGCCTGGCGCCTGCTTGGGGCAGGGAAACTCTGTTTTGTGTTTGAACACATATTTGCCTTGAATGTGTTTCATTCTGTCGCAGTATCCTTCCATCCTGATGTAGCCGTCCATAGGATCATTGAGAACAGACTTGATGAGGGAGTAGTTCTTCTCCTTCATCGTACTCCCGGAGTTGACATATACTGCGTGCGCGTCTCTCGGGTAGAGCATGATGAGGGTGTCGTATTTGTTTCTGCGCAAAACAGGAGTCCATATATATAATCCTCAAAAATTGTATATATGCAAACCAATGTAAAGATGGGAAATATAACTTACTCGGGAAAGTAAGGCACGAGGGTGATCCTCTTGTGTGTATAATTAGTGAGCAACACTTGTTCGAGGTACTTTGTCGCTTTTGCCCTACCCTTGGGGTTGTTCAAGTACATGTCGTGCATGTAGTAGGGGTCTGCTAGCCCGATGTTTTTGACATTCTCTATGGATAGTTAATGCCCCAAATTGAGTTTACAGACGGACGATCGACGAGTGGAGGGATTTCATGTGGAACATCCCAAAAATATCATCAAATCTCACGATGATCTAGTTCGCGTTGCCTTCAGTAACAAATCCCGTCGTAGATGCCACCTCTGCGACGAAAACCGACAGCGTTGGATTTTTCTCTTTGATAAGCGTCGTCTCCATATATAGAACACCCTCATGGACGCTACATCTATCACCTGTCAGCAAGGAGGCCAACCTCGGCGGAAGCATCGGTTTGCCCAACTCATGGATCTGATACTAGTCATGTATGGGTATCCTGTCCAATACCCGTCCTGTGTCCGGCTTAGACTTGGTCCCCTCCACCGGTTGGCTCATCGATGCAACGACATAACTTTTTTTTAGTTCTTTTCCGTACCGTCTTCTTAGGCTGATTCTGATGAAATACATCTGCTACCGCATCTTTGAGGGCGTCCTGGCTGATGACTTCTTTCGGGGACTGCCGGTTCTTGAGAAGAGAAAAGACGCTTTGTGCATCGATATTTATCCGCTTCCTCCGCCGGCAAGAGAAGTTCATCAAGATCATCCATGCCGGCCCCCTCGTAAGGATCGTCGACGAGGTAGTCATTGCGGTTCTCATCTTCAGCATCATCGCCGTCGTGTTGCACGGACTTTGCAGGTGAGAAATCCTTGTGTTGGCCCGGGTGCCCCGACCCTTGGACCGGTGTTGGAATGTTGACAGGAGTAGTTTCCAAACCAATTAGTGATTTTGGCCATCTCAATGGCCAAACCAAGCACTGCTCCAGGTTTAACTCGCTGTCGGGTGCGGGGGGTTGGTTCGGAGGATCGAGAGCACCGCAACCAGGGAGCACCCGACTTAATGTAACCCTTAGCACGTCTTCGGGCATACGAACGCCGTGGGACACGCGGTTGAGAGGTGTTATGATTTTTCCTTTGGCCACGTCCTTTAAAACGCCATGGGTCTCGTCGGCCTGCGGAATGTCGCTCGATCGTCGTTAGAGACTGAGGCCATCACGGATAAGGTCATATTATAAAATTAAGCAATGGATGCTGAATTACCGTGAGGAAATTGAGCTCGGACAAGGGAGATGGACCGCTAACTTTCGGCGGCGGCGTTGAAGAGACGTGGCGGGGCGGCGACGGATCTTTGCGACCTTGCGGCTCAGGGTTGGGGGCCGCCTCGTTCTGCGCAGCAGGCGCCACGACAGGGGCCACGTTCTGCGCAACATTCGCCACGACGGGGGCCACGTTCTGCGCCGCAAGCGGCACCATTTGGGATATGTTGATCTCGGGGAGCGGCCCTTGTCCTCCACCTGCCATCCACCGCGCTAAGGACTGAGCGATGGACGCACAGATGGTAGGGAGGAGCGCGTTGAGCCTCTCGTTCACAAGATCGTCGACCGTCTTCTCCGGGGCCTTGTTCCGCTCCTTTCTCTTCTCCTTGGTGTCCTGGTAGTGGTGCCCATGTCGATGACTCTTTCCGAGGCCATGCACATGGCCACGATGCGGCTTCTTGTCAAGGGGCACTCCCTTCATCGCGTTAAGTGCCCTAATAAAAGGGGAGTCATACGGGTCCTTGTTCATCGTCACCGAGGACCCCCCGTCAGAGTGAGATAGGCGTATTTTTCTTCTTCCTCGTGATACTTATTCTCAAGCATTTTGACCTTCTCGTTCAACACAAGATCGCCTGGCTTTTTGGGATCTTCCCTATAATGGGCCCTGACAAAATTTCTCACCTGCGGGTCGGTGATCTTGTCAAACGGGTTCGGCCCTTCTCTCTTCGCATCCTCCTTAGCCCAGACTTTCTGCTTCCCAAGGTAACCCCGGCTTTCGAGATTGTAAGGGCCAATGTTCTTTTTTCGCTGGTCTTTTCCCCATTTACTCAGCGCCACCCTTTCCGGTTTGAGTTCGTCGAGCTTGAATTGGGCCAAGTATTCCTCTGAAATGGAGGGCCACATCTTATGGATCTCATCGAAACCCTTAGCATTCGCAATCATCTCCCGCAAAATGGATCTCCAAGTCGTAAACGTCTTGGTGAACTTTCCCAGTGCTAACGAGTTGACCAGATTCTTTTTCAGGTCCTGGTTGTCGTAAGGATCCGGGAACTTGTACCTCGTGTGCAGCTTCTCAATTGGCAGGGCGGCCATAGCCTTGTTTTCTTTATCTCTGAGCTGGCCCGTATTAACTTTGCCAAAGTATCGAGCATGCAACCTATCTGGTTTCCATACCCCTTAGCGTAACTCTCCGGCTCGATGGGAGCACCGCTGTTGGGGTCCACTTCCGTGAACTCTTGCCGGATGGTGGCGAGTATGTTGTGCCACCTTTCTTTGCGCTTACGCGACGCCTCGCTACCGGAGGAGGTATCCCCGGTGCCACTACCGGTTTGACCTTCTCCGCCCGATGTATCGGTGCACGGCTCTAGCTCCTAACGAATGGTTTCGTCCATCTCGTCGTCTGCGTCGTCGCCCTGCATCTCTAGCTCGTGTTGCAGGTCTACGGGTCCTCCTCCGACGCTAAGCATAGAAAGCCAGGCATCGTCGTCCACGCGCCCGGCCCCAGAACCACCCGCCTCGTCGTTGTGAACCATATCTAATTAAGGAGAGAAAACCCGAAATTAGTTCAACAAATCCTGCAATTTAAACGGTGTATACCCCATATGAGTCCAAATTTCTCGGACACTCTAAGATGTGATATTTTTAGCAAAGATCATGCCAAAATTCACGAAAAAATTCGGCATGACCTTTGCTAAAAATATCACAAAAGGAGTACCCAAATTTGCCGGAACGGAAATTAATCAACATTACGGCAAATAGGGACTCACGTGGGGTTCCTGCACATAAAATCCCACCCCGAATTTCATCCCAAATTTCGACATCCACATGAAGGTGGGCCACACATGCATATATACCATCACCGGAATCACCACACCATCATTGGCATCCACGACATCTACACCGCCGCACCATCACCGCCATCACCACACCATCACCAGAATACACACACCACCATCACCACACACCCACGACATCCACACCGCCATTACCACACCATCTCACTGCCATCACACATCCACACACCCACCATCGTCGATCATCGACCACCACCACCATACCCCTTACGACATCCACACACCGCCACCATCATCCACCACCACCATCCACATCCACAGCACATCATCCACCACCACCATCCACATACACATACACATAAACAATATGAAAAACAGTAACAATTTTTTTTCTTGCAGACCTTGTGTCGAATACCTTCAGGGCGTGGTGGTGCTGCGAGCAGCAGCCGAGCAGTAGGAGCAGGGGGTCACGTGGGAGAGCAGGGGGTCACGCGGGGGAGCACTGTGAGTCGTGCAAGGTCGTGCAGACGGGGGCCACCGGCGTCGATGCGGCGACGGGGCGCAGGTGGTCGTGGCACTGCGGCGCGGGGGAGGTAAGCAGAGGGAGGGGCGCGCGCGAGCAGAGGAAGAGAGGATAGGGGAGGGGTGCGGCGCGGGGGAGGTGAGCAGAGGGAGGGTGCCGTGGACGGTGGACGGTTGCCGGTGCGGCGCCGGTGAAGTCGCCGGAGATGGGGGCAGATGTGCTCTATAGGGAAGAGGAGGGCCCCACATGTAAGCGGCGACGGTAGGATGTTTCGGAAAAACGAGTAAGTCCTCGCCTTTGTGCTCTGTAGGGAAGAGGAGGGCCCCACATGTAAGCGGCACACAGGCGACGCGTAGCGCTGGCGAACAAACCAGCCGCTTCGCCAGCGCTACATTACCTCTGGCGAAACCAGCCCTTGTTCGCCAGCGGTAATATAGCGCTGGGAAAGCGGCAGGTTTGTTGGCCAGCGCTAACTTTTTTTTCTTTTTTTTTTGAATTGATTTATGTTTATAATAATTGGGACACACATTACTGTTTTACTTTTTTATTTATTTAAAATTATTCGAACACATTTCTTTGAGAAACATTACTGTTTTTTTTCTTTATTTCTTTGAATTGATTTCTTTTTGTTTATTATTGTTTTCTATTATTTTCCATGCATTATTTCCCTTGTTTTCTCTTGTTTTCTATTTGTTTTTTTATTGTTAAATTTTGTTTTCTTTTAGGTTTTCTAATATTTCCTTCATGTTTTCTTTTGTTTTATTTTTTTCTATTTTTTTCCTTCATGTTTTATTTTGTTTCCATCATTTCTTTCATGTTTTCTATTGTTTTTTTATGTTTTCTATTGTTTTCCATTATTTCATTCATGATTTCTCTTGTTTCCTTTTTGTTTTTTGTTGCTAAATTTTGTTTTCCTTTAGGTTTTCTAACATTTCCTTCATGTTTTCTCTTGTTTTATTTTTGTTTTCTACTATTTTCAGTTGTTTTACTTCATGTTTTATTTTGTTTCAATTATTTCCTTCATGTTTTCTATTGTTTTTTTGTGTTTTCCATTATTACATTCATGATTTGTTTTGTTTTCTTTTTGTTTTCTACTATTTTCAGTTGTTTTCCCTTATTTACTATTTCCTTCAGTTGTTTTATTTTTGTTTTCTACTATTAAGTACACACATTTGAAATACAGAACAAGGTACATTAAATTTATAATAAGTGCACATCAAACCAGTTGATCCATGCATATACATAGTTTCGTCGCATACAATTGGCAGACAGATATATACATAGTTTCTCAGTGTTTCATCTTTTTGCCTTTTTTGGTCGCAGTTTTATAATTTAACCACACATTATGACTTCTTCTTCTGAATGGAAGACCATGCTTAGGTAGCGTTGTTCTTCTTCTTCTTGTTGTGTATGTTGCATGAATATCATCATCATCTTCTTGATCATCGTCAATATTTGGGTCGCCGAACGCGTCGAACTCGTCCTCATCAACGACTCCATCCATTCCGATGATATTTATTTTCCCTCTCCTCACGACAACACGGCTAGGACTTGCGGGGTCTGTTATGAAGAAGCATTGGGACACATACTTAGCCAATACCCATGGCTCATTTTGCGCTGTGACATTCGCGCTTGATGAGGTTCCGGCTTCGGGAATAACCATGGTTGTAAATTATTGGTCTTCTTTTCTGACGGTCGACATCCTACCCATCTGACGCGGAACATAGGCACCTTCTCTCCAGAGTAGTTAACCTCCCATATCTCCTCGATCCTCCCTTGGAATTTCAAGTGTCGAGTAGAGACTCCACCCATATGATGAGGGGAGAGGTGGAGGCACCAATTTTTTTTGGTTTCCTCCCCCTCCTATATAAAGAGGGGTTGGACCTCCCTCTCCCTACACAACTTGGTGCCATATCCCTCTCCCTCCTCCCGCTTCTCCACCTCTTTTTCATCTTCTTGGCGAAGCCATGACCGTCTCAAAAAGGGAATGAAGGTCATCAATAAGTGGCTCAAGGAAAACATCTATATCTGGTTGCTTCATGCACAAGCAAGGAGGCAGATTCAATGGAATAGCAATAATAGGCCAAATGATGTAAGCACAATTCATCGATCTAAAAGGATTAAAGCCATCTGTTGCTATGATCAACCTAATGTTGCAAGAATCTGCAGCAAAATCAAGATGTGCATTATCAAAATGCTTCCAAGCCGGTGAATCTACATGATGCCTTAGAAATCCATCTTTTGTACGCCCTTCATCATGCCAAATACAATCTGTTACACTCTTTGTTGATATGAACAGTCACTGCAATCTCTTTGCTATTGGGAAATAACGAAGAACTTTTCTAGGGACTTTGTGTTCATGTCTCCCAATAGGTTTCTTATTTTCAGATTTCCAGCGAGAGGTTTTGCATTTTGGATAGCTATCAACATTTCCATACTGCTTACAATACAAAATGCAGTCATTATAACATGCATTATAATTAAGGCTAAGGTATTTTATCATTTTCTTAGCTTCATGGAAGTTTTTTGGTAATTTTGCTTCAGGAAATGCCTCCTTTAGCAACTGTAGTTGCATAGTGAAACTCTTATCAGTCCAACCTCCAAGTGCTTTGTTGTGGAGCATCCTAACAACAAAACGCAGCTTTGAGAAAGAAGTGCTCCCTGGATAGAGATCTTCAGCTACAACACCTAATAACTGGTTAATTCGGTTATTTGCATGAATGTGGTCACTAGGATCAGCCTCATCGTCACTATCACTCAAACCGCCAAAATCGTGTCTCATATCTCTAATAAGTTCACCTATGTCATCTAACTCTTTGAACTCATCCACCTCCTCAACCTCATCATATTCCACATCATCATCACTATTTACTACATACGAGTATGATGTATCCCCATGATATTCCCATCTTCTATAGTCAGCCGCAAACCCAGCACATACTAAATGTTCCGTGTCTCAATTAAAGAAGAAAGAAGGGCGCTAAGCTGTGGTGATCACTCCAGAATTACCTCTTACGGGACCAGAAGGCGAGTTTCAAGCTGAGCCAGTGGCAATTTAGGAAAGGAAGATGAAAAAAAGGGAGATGCATATATAGTTTTCATTAAGGTGAGTTGGGCACACTTACCGGAATCTGAAGCAACCTGGGAGGATTATTATGAGATGGATCTACTAATAAATAGTTAAACGGAATAAGATTAGTTACGAGGACACCTGCTAACTATTAGAAAAAAGAAATAGTTGGGCCCTAGTCGATGTGCTCTTATTTGGAATCTATAGCTTTTTGGCCGGGTAAGAAAAGGAAGTAGTAGTCTATCAGGCAGTCTAATTCGTCTTCTCTAAGGTCAGGCAGTGAGAAGAAAGAGCAGCAGCGGCTTTGTCAAGCGAATAGAAAGAGCTGCTCGTCAAGCAATCGACTTGCCTGCTTCCTTTCATCTGGCCAACGGTTCCTGTATCATTAGCTAGATCAACACCAACATGGATAGTATGACGCAATCGTGGAAGATGACTGTCTTATGACCTAAGATAATTTGGATTACGAGGCGGAAAAAATCTTGGGACTCGATGACATCCTTGACGAAGACTTGTTGGACGACTATTATCACCTTTCCTATCCCGATGCCTCCGGACATCATTAGCTTCAAGCCATGAACAATTCACACACTTTCTACAAGGGCATAGTATAGTGTTCCCTCTTGCTTAATGGGTAAAATCAAACTGAATAAATCTTTTAACTCCATTAATGAATATTTCAGTGTGTCTATTCTCATCCATCCAGCTCTTATCCATTTTTGTAATAGTTATTAAAATAACCCTAAGACAAAGTTCAACAACAATAAGAAATATTCAAGTGCATACAAGATCATGCAAGCAAGCTAGTACAATGGCCATAAGACAGAACAATTTGCACATGATCAAATAGAAGTGCAACAACCAAAGAGCTAGCATTAGAGGCAACTTACTTGTTTCAAGAGAAGGTGCTCAGGAAAAAAAAAGTCCCGTCCCCTTCTATCCCCACCGCACTAAGTGCCCTCGGTGTTTCAACAATTAACCTATGGAGTGAATCAACTAGCATACAACTTATGTATAACCTACCAAAGGGAACTTGTCTTCAGGTAAGGATATCACATAAATGTCATATAATTTCAGTGATGTCGTAGTACCCAAGGCCCCAAAGGAATAAAGCACTAGACACATATATGTTTTTGGAAGCATGAAACAATAAGTCCATCAAATTAAATAAAGGCACACAAGAGTTTATTTCGTATGCTATCAGTTTGTCATACACATCAAATCACTTGTACTCGATAATGCACTATCCAGAATTTTTTTGTACAAAAGAAGCATCTGCCTTTACTTGGAGAGCATAGACCACAGCACGGTTCATAATATCTCTGTACAAAACATTTCAGTACAACACACGGGAGGAATTCTAGTTTAGCACTTAAACTAAATCACATAATCACATACTCCCGAGTACAAACATTGAACTAGCAGCCTCACCAAATCCCGAGTACTTGTGGTCGGAGCTGATGGCCTAGATGTACTGAGAGGGAGAAGGGGAAGGCTTGACTCCAGGTTGCCTCTGCCGGATTCCTAACATGGCACAAGGAATAAACATGTAAGAAAGCTCACTGGATTCTACAGAGAAGTACTTAGTGAACTGGACATCACGGATGACGGGAGTGGAGATGGCGAAGGATGGGTGGCGGGAAGAAGAAGGGGGAGGAAGAGGGCGCCCGAGGGCATGCTCACCAAGGGGGGGGGGGTCGAGGTGCAGGAGGCCAAGGTCCCGACGAGGAAGACTGATACACTACAGGAATCTGTCAAGAAACCGACGGCCAAAAGCCGTCGGCATAGACCAAAATGTTGTCGGCACATTGCCGTCGGCGTAAGGACGCGTAGGCATACGCCAAATAAACGTCGGCACACTAAAAGCCGTCGGCATACCACGCTCTACGCCGACGAAAAAGTGTCGGCATAATATTTCCACAATAACTGAAAAAAATACAAGAACAAATTCGAATTTTTTAAAACTTTTTTTTGAGCTTTTTTGAAATTCTATTACAGAATTTTTCACTTAGACACATATTTAATCTCTAATATCTAATTACACAATTAATTTAGTCAACATACTTAACTTAGTCAAACTTCCCGTTCGGTCACCCATCCTGAAATTTCTCCAGCCAAAGCACGCTTGACCTTTAAGTTCCTTCCAAACTAGATTCCATATGAGATGTTGGAACTTACTGATATTACTATCATATCAATCATATTAACCTGTGAGGAATGATGTTAAACTTTTCTATTGTATAAATTTAAAAAAATATTTGAACAAATAACAATGATTATATAATTATCTTTATTTAATAAATAACAATATAATGTTAGAAATTACTTTATTTTTGGAATAAATTATGTAATATAGAATAATTTATATCTTTAAATCCGTAAATCGAAATTTGACAAATAAAAGGTCTAAATCGATTAGAAAAATTAGATAAATTCAAATATGACATCCATATCATTGAAACATCGATAGTTTAAAAAAATTGTACTCTTTTGATGAATAGTCATGGTGGCCATTTTGATAGTTTCTGCCGATTCAGCTGGAAACAGGCCAAATGACGGGTGTATTGGCCAAATCCATGGCATAGTTTGTTTAAATGTGCTCATATTCCACAAAAATATGCATATTGGAAGCACGGATAATGTTCACGAAGAACGTTTTCCTTTTCATTGAATAAAAAAAACATTTTCCATTTTCCGAGTGTGAAAATGGCTTCTTTTGTGAAGCACGAACCACAAATATGTTGCAAAACTTGGGAGATAAATTTTTTGAAAATACTAGACTATGTTATATGCATAATTAACCAAATTGTTGCCGCCTAAAAGGTTTCCATCCACCTCTTTTAAAAAACACAAGTTACTGCCGATTCAGCTGGAAACATGTCAAATTTGAACTACTGGTGCCTCGTAGTTTGCTCATGATTTTTGGAAAAATTCATTTTTAGGTACACAACTACCTATTTAATCAGAGATACACCAAGACTTTCTCAATATTCCAGCCCTAGCTACGAACGGTCATGCCTTCCATCTTGACTTTTTCATGAAACCGCCTTAGAAAATTTAAAAACCCCAAAATGATGCAAGACCTTCGCATGGTGTCATTATATATGTCCTAGTATCCACAAAAAATAATAAACTTGGAATACGATAGTGGTGTTGCAAATATGTTCACATAAATGAGCTATCTCCTACGAACATTCTATGGTTTCGAGCCAAATAACGGGTGTACTGGCCAAATCCATGGCCTAGTTTGTTTAAATGTGCCCATATTCCACATAGACATGCATATTGGAAGAACGGACAATGCTCACGAAGAAAGTTTTGCTTTTCATTGAAAAAAAAAACCATTTTCCATTTTCCGAGTGTGAAAAATGGCTTTTTTTGTGAAGCATCAACCACAAATATGTGCAAAACTTGGGAGCTGAATTTTTTGAAAATAATATACCATGTTATATGCATAATTAACCAATTTGTTGCCACTGAAAAGGTTTCAATCCACCTCTTTTGAAAAACACAAGTTTCTGCCGATTCAGTTGGAAACGCGTCAAATTTGAACTACATGTGCCTCGTAGTTTGCTCACGAGTTTTGGAAAAATTCATTTTTAGGTACACAACTATCTATTTCATCATAGTTACACCAATACTTTATCAATATTTAAGCCCTAGCTACAACCGTCATGCCCACCGTCTTGACTTCGTTTTGAAATAGGCATAGAAAAATCAAACAAATTCAAAAAAATGATGGAGGTGAAACCCTTAACATACATAGTAAAATACATGACATATACAACCCAAAACACACTTGTACACACTTGGTATTGTCTACCTAGATTTTGGTTGGATTCAGAGGCCCCACAACCCTCTCAGACGAAACCGGTAACCCATTATTGTTAGTTCCATTCTTTCTCATGATTTTGTTTCTAAGAATGTATCTTTAACAATATGCATGATAATTTAGATATGTTTCTCCTTTTCGAAATGAGCTAAAGAACGTCAAAATCCGAGTTCGAATGCAAACGTATGATCAAAACGGTGATTAAGCCAAAAAATAATAATTTAGCTTGGCTATGCTGACGGCGTAGCTAAAAAAAAACAAAAAATGTAGGCCGACGGCATTGCCGTCGGCATAGCTAATTTTTTTTTCGCAATTTGGGATTCTCTGGTTGGGTCTATGCCGACGTCCCCGACAAATTGCCGTCGGCATATAATTTGGCCGTCGGCACAGTAGCCTATTCCTGTAGTGGTCCTCGTCTTCCCGTGTAGACTTGCTCTGCAGAATCCCGGCGAGGCACGACGGAGTGCAGGTGCGGGGCAGTAGGCGAAGTGCTGCGAAGCCGGACCTTCGGTGCGGCCGCAGTCCCGGCGACGCTGGCTCCAGCGGTGGGAGACGGAGTGCTTAGGTGGTCAGTGCGGCGGCGGGGAGATGCAGTGCGGCGAGGGTCCTCGCGCCCCTTGCTCCGGCGGTGGGAGGCGGAATCCTCCTGGGAGGACGGAGGCAGAGAGAGCGGTCGGTGGTGAGGGATATGGGGAATTTGGGTGTTAGAGATTTAGGGATTGGGGGGTGCCAAGTCTAAAGCCCGTGCCAATGTACGCGACATATATTTAGCTCCACCGCACTAAAATTTTCGCTACCGCCAGTGTGCCGGAAGTTTTATCAGCCGGGATAAAATTGTGCCGGTAGTTTAGGTGCCTCTGAATATGAACATAATTGCCGGCCCCTAACAGCCGGGACAAATTGACTTTAGAGGCAAGTGGACTGCCGTCTAAATTTTTTGTCGGCTGTTAGTTTCTCCTTGCAGTTAAATTGCCTTCTAAACTCGACTTTTGCCGGCTGTTATTTGCCCCCTAAATTGGTCCGTGGTGTAGTGATCTGCTCTTATCCACTCGTTCACCTCTATCCCAACTCACTTTTCCTCAAGAGAGAGCCTACATCGCGTGTTTCCCTACATCCATGGTAGAGTCGAGGTGAGCGACTTGCCGGTGTGCCCTCTGCACCTCCCTCTCGTTGTGCCGTCGCGAGGGCCGGGTGGCTCTCTTGCTCCCTGCACGGCCGACCGGAGGACGTGACCCTCCAGCTCGCCATACTGCACCCGGGAGAGCAACAACCGCATCAGCCTGTAACTAACATTTCCCCTCAACTTTCTGAAGCCGCCCATTCTCAGGGACATGCCCTATCCAAGGTTACCTCTTATACTTCATCAACACCAATGAAGATATTATATATCTGGCTAAGCACAAGATGGGATTTCCTTTAAGCTGGGCGTAATTGTTCTCGTCGTCTTTGTATATGGCTGAAAGACATAAACATATGGTACATGGCAAAGAGAGATAACACCAGAACAATGACCAACACTAGTGGAAACAGGGCATTTTGTCCCGGGTCGTAAGGGCCAGTTGTCCCGGTTGTGCAACCGGGATGGGCTAGCCGGGACAAATGGCCCTCCCCATTGGTCCCGGTTGTGCCAGGACCCGGGATGGTAAGGCTGGCCCACGTGGCGAACCTAGGAGAGGGAGTTCGTCCCGGTTCGTTCAAGGGACCGGGATGGATATTTTTTTTGAAAAAATTATATATAATCGTCCATGCCCACGTCTTTTGGGCTCCTGTCTCCCTATCCGAGCCGGCCTCCTCTTCCCCAACCGCGTCCAGGCCCACGTCTTTTATTAAGCCCACTGGCCACATTTTTTTGTCAAAAGGGCCCATTGGCCCGCGTCTTTTATTATGGACAGTCAACGGTTCGAAGGGCCCACTGGCCCGCGTCTTTTATTATGGTCATTCAACAGTTCGAATGGGCCACTGGCCAGCGGCCTGGTGGCTGGCTCGCCTGGTCCCTTAAATTAAGACCACAGACGGTCAAAGGGCCCCTGTCGCCTCGTCTTCCCGCCCCGCCTCGGCTTCCCGCGCCCCCACTTCCCCATGCGCGCGTGCCACAGCTGCAACCGCCGCCACGCCTCGGCTCCCGCCCGCATTCATGGCCGCCTGCAACCGCCGCCACGTCCAGGCCGCCGGTTGGGATGCCAGCCCCCCGGTTCCTTTTTAAAGGGCCCCCGCCGCCCGTACCACCCATCCACCCTGGCCGCGCTCGAGCCAAAGCAACCACAGCCACCATGTCCCGCTGGTTCGGCAGCGGCTCCGGCAAGCGCCCAAGGAACGACCACGAAGCATCCTCGAGCGGCGCCGGCCGCATCCCACCCCCGCCGGCGGAGGCCTTCGACTACGGCCCTGGAGGTGTCTGCCTCGGCGGGATGCCGCGCGTCCCCGCGCCACCTCCGGCGGCACGCCCGCCGCCCAGCGCCGCGCCCAAGGGCAAGCGGTTCCGCCGGTACGTCCGGGCGGTGGAGGCCGAGTGGCACTGGAACAACGCCACGCCGGTGTTCTATGCCGACGTCCACCTCCCGGACGGCTGGCACCTGAACCCCCAGCGGATCCCTGTGCCGCCGGCCCCGACCGGCGAGGCGCTCCTCGAGGAGATCGACCGCCGGCGCGCGCTCCTGCCGGCCCCCGTCCGCAGGGAGCGCGCGTACGCGCGCAGCTCCCCCTACTGGGCCGCCTGGCTCGAGCAGGAGCACGAGCAGCGCCGGCGCTCCTTCATCCCCGCCCCCACGAGGCGAACGTGGCGGACTACCCCGAGGCACCGCCCGTCCGGGAGAGGGAGCTCTGGCTCCTCGAGGACATCCCGGAGGACTTCTCCGGGGAGGAGGACCCCGAGCTCCGGGCCGCCATGGAGGAGGCCTGCGAGGCCTCCCGCCGCTCCCTCCGCGAAGACGAAATCAAGCGGTGGGAGCGGGTCGTGGCGCGCGCCGCCGCCCCCCGAGCCTACCCCCTGGTGGCACGCGCTCTACGCCGAGTATGAGGCGTCCGAGGACCAGCCGCCGCCGCAGCCGCTCCCCCCCCGGCCTGGAGTACGGCGTGTCCTGGTGCTGGACCGGCAGCGTTTGGGCGCCGGAGTCGCCGGAGGAGGAGCTGCCCCTGCCGCCGCCGCCGCCGCAGGAGGTGCTGCCCCCGCCGCCGCCGTACCCGCCGCCGTACGCGCCCCCGATGCCCCCGATGCCTCCGCCCCCGGCGAGCCCGGCCCAGCCGCCTGCCCACCTGTGGCAGCCACCCGCCTACCATTGCATCTCTGACGACGAGGAGGACAACTAGATCGACGCCGGTGCTCCCCCCCTAGACTAAGCTACCCCCCCCCCCCCCAAGAAAACGGCCGGCCTCCTGTGGCCGCGCCGACGCCCCTTTATGCAAGTACGGCCGGCCGCCTGTGGCCGCGCCGCCCCTATCTATGTAAGCAAGGCCCCTGGCCTTTTTTAATATAAGTTGTGTTCCCCTAGTCTACCGTGTCCCTAGCCCATCCCCGCCGGCGGTCCGCCGGCGGGATCTGTCTACTCGTTCCCGCCGCCGGCAGGGCTTCGCCGAGCCATGTCCACTCGTACCCGCCGCCTGGGGTGTTCGTTTGGCCTGGAGAGAGGGCCGCGATTTTTATACACCTGGGCCTCTAGTCCCGGCCTGTGCCACCAACCGGGACTAGAGCCCTTTGGTCCCGGTTGGTACCACGGCCCGGGACCAAAACCTAATTTCGAATTTCGGTGGCACCCCTGCGCGCCTAAAATTTTTTAGCGCCAAAATTTGAAAAGGGTTAAGTTTGCACATTAACAACTTCTATATACTTTCGAATTTGACAAAAATTCCAACATGAAAAATGCTAGAATTTGCAAAACTAATTTAAATCCATTTTTCGTTTAACTAAATAATTATTCTAACTATTGAAACTATTAATTATTTTTTCATTTGTATATAATTTGAATATAAAAATGTTACAATTTTTTATTTCTCTCGTGATCTTCCGAGTTAGTCCAGAGCATACAAGGCATCCCGGGTGATTTATATAAAGTTCGACAAAGCGAGTTGTACCTTATTGACACGGTGAATTTGAGATCTTCGTCTACAACAGAAAAACCATAGTTTTCCTTCGAAGGTTTACTCTGCGCATCCACACGTATTTTCCCTTTATCCCGACCCCCGCTTGAAAACATAATAACTTCCGTGTACGCGGCAAGCCGCAGCGGGAGCATTAGACTTGTTGTAGATGACTTAACGGCTTTCAAGATTCTAGAATAGTGCTAGAATAAAGCAGGTTGCTCGCCTTCCAGACCCCCAATCACAAAGTCAAAGCGACCATAGCTAGCAATAAATGATGCAATTCTATCATTAGTGAGAGACTTCACGTCGGCAATCTCAATTAAAGTGCCAGTTTGTGTCTGATCCCACCAACCCCTCAAAATCCTCCTATTAACTTCACCTATCTCAACGGAAATCACTGTCTTCATGTGGATGCCAAGCCTGTGCAAAGCTATCTCTCCTCCTCCAATACCGGAGAATAAGGACACCACATTAACACCATTGGGAAACATGTTCTTCAACACCGACAAGTGGCAACCCACAGTATCAATTTGGAATGAATTGCCAAGAGATTTGTACCTCTCTCTCTTGGCGACTCCCCTTGTGTGGTTTCTTGGGAGACCAAGTAAAAATTCCATCTCATCTGGCTCTAGAGGGGCAACCTTGTTCTTTCCAACCCAAACAAGGTTCCATCTTCTGCACTCGTCCATAACATACATCTGAACAGTTAGAGGTGGTGGATTACTTGAGCCTGCAAGAGTACGTTCGATATGTTTTATCAGAATTGGACTTGCCACACGGGTTTGCAAGCAATCGAGCTGCTTTCTAGGATCCCAGGAAGGCCACCAGTTCTCATAATGAGGGAATGCCTCAAATATGGTCTTTGGAGCGAGAGGAAGGAGACGTGACCTATTCTCAATTGGCAAATTATGGATGTAGCCTCTTTCTTGAGCAGCTGCACAGAAGTGCTTAAAATCCACAAACTCCGGCTCTATGTCATACAAATTTCTGGAAATTTCCACCCATACACTTTTTGGAGCTATGGCCTCATTTTCATAGTAGAAGTAGGGTGGCCCAATAGCTTGTTTAGGAAGACTCCTGTCACTAGGAAGGTTGAATCCAACCACACGTTTCTCCTCCAAAAATTTATCATATCTGTTAAAGAAGTACCGAAGCTCTATTTCTGTTTTAAGGATATCTGTCAGGATGGTATCCCTGCTATCACTTCGAAGTGTGCCTGCAATATGTGCGCGGAATATATGACACCCATAAGGCCTATCGATGTAAAGCAGTCAGTCAAAACTTTTTTGGTTGTTTATGGTGGTTAACTCCAATGAATAACAATAGAGGCCTGCCATAATCACTTGTTCTATACCGTGTGTCAACACATACTACATCTCGAAAGTAGTTATAATCCTGCAATATATGTCAGGATGGTATCGGTACTATCACTTCGAAATGTATTCGGATATGGGTCATAGTTGTCAGCTTTTTACCAGTCAATACAAAATACTGATCAAACAGAACTATATGATCATCTATTCCACGCTTATTATTACACATCACCAACATACGGAGGAGAGAGAAACAGAAAAGTGGGATGGTGGAACAATAATGCTTGCCAGCTTTTCTTCATGTCCCTTGCTTATGATCGCTTCGGCCGTAACCATGGAGCATCTTCATTATTTAACGGGATGGTGGGGTCAGCTTTCACTGTGAAGGGTGGAATTTCAACGAACTTATTATAATCTTCTGACATGTCTGTCGTGTCCTCGATTCCCACGATGTTTCTTTTCCCTGAGAGAACTATGTGACGCTTCGGCTCATCGTATGATGAAATTGTTCCCTTATTTTTTCTTTTCTTCGGTCTGGAAGACATGTCCTTCACATAGAAGACCTGAGCCACATCATTGGCTAGAACGAATGGTTCGTCATTGTAACCAATATTGTTGAGATCCACTGTTGTCATTCCATAAAGCGGGTCTACCTTTACCCCTTCTCCATTCAGGTTGACCCATTTGCACTTGAACAAAGGGACCTTAAAAGAAGGTCCATAGTCAAGTTCCCATATCTCCTCTATGTAACCATAGTATGTGTCATTTTTTCCATTCTCGTTTGTTGTATCAAAGCGGACACCACTGTTTTGGTTGGTGCTCTTCTTATCTTGGGAGCTCGTGTAAAATGTATTCCCATTTATCTCGTACCCTTGAAAACTCCCAATAGTCGAAGATGGTGACCCTGCCAACATGTACAGCTGATCTTCAACAGTGGTGTCATTTATAAGATGTGTTTGCAACCAACTTCCGAAAGTCTCCATGTGGTCGCGTTTAATCCATGAGTCATCCTTCCCCGGGTTTGCAGACCGTACAATATTCTTGTGTTCCTCGACATACGTAGCCATGAACATAGAATTTTGTAGAACTGTGTAGTGTGCTTTGGTCAAAGAATGCCCGTCCCTAGGTATCATTGTTTTCTTTCCCAGCGTTCCTTTTCCCCTCAGTCTCCCCTCATGCCGCGATTCAGGAACACCAATTGTCTTAAGGTTAGGAATAAAGTCAACACAGAACCCAATGACCTCCTCTGTTCCATAGCCCTTCGAGATGCTTCCTTCTGGCCTAGCACGGTTATGAACATATTTCTTCAAGACTCCCATGAACCTCTCAAAGGGGAACATATTGTGTAGAAATACCGGACCGAGAATATGAATCTCTTCACATAGGTGAACAAGGAGTTGAGTCATAATGTTGAAGAAGGATGGTGGGAACACCAACTCAAAACTAACAAGACACTGGACCACATCCCTCTGTAATCTTGTCAGAATTTCTGGATCGATTACCTTCTGAGATATTGCGTTCATGAATGCACATAGCTTCACAATGGGTACTCGAACATTTTCCGGTAGAAGCCCCCTCAATGCAATCGGAAGCAACTGCGTCATAATCACGTGGCAGTCATGAGACTTCAGGTTTTGGAATTTTTTCTCTGCCATGTTTATTATCCCCTTTATATTCGACGAGAAGCCAGACGGAACCTTGATACTGTAAAGGACTTCAAAGAATATTTCCTTCTCTGCTTTAGTAAGAGCGTAGCTGCTTAAGGATTGGCGCCATGTATCTGTGTGCTTGTTGCTTGGGTCTTTCATACGTTGCTGGTCCTCCCGTGCTTCAGGCGTATCTTTTGACTTCCCATACACGCCCAGGAAGCATAGCAGATTGACACAGAGATTCTTTGTCACGTGCATCGCGTCGATCGAAGACCGTACCTCTAAAACTTTCCAATAGGGTAGCTCCCAAAATATAGATTTCTTCTTCCACATGGGTGCCCGCTTATCAGGGCCGTACGGAACTGGTTGGCTGCCAGCAGCCTTACCAAAGATTACTTCTAGGTCCTTGACCATATCGAATATATCATTACCACTACGGAGCTCAGGCTTCTTTCGGTTATCTGCCTCACCTCTGAAATGCTTCCCTCCTTTTTTCCTTAAGGGATGCTTGATCGGAAGAAATCTACGATGCCCCAGGTATACAACCTTTTTACATTTATCCAAAAAAACACTGTCAGTCTTATCTAAACAGTGTGTGCGTGCATTGTATCCCTTGTTTGTATGACCGGAAATGTTACTAAGAGCAGGCCAATCATTGATGGTCACGAAAAGCAACGCCCGTAGGTCAAATGGCTTTTCTTCGTTCTCATCCCACACACGTACACCTGGTTTGCCCCACAGTTCTAAGAGTTCTTCCACTAATGGCCTTAGATACACATCAATGTCGTTGCCAGGTTGCCTCGGGCCTTGGATGAGAACTGGCATCATAATGAACTTGCGCTTCATGCACAACCAAGGAGGAAGGTTGTACATACATAGAGTTACAGGCCAAGTGCTATGACTGGAGCTCTGCTCCCCAAAAGGATTAAAGCCATCTGTACTTAGGCCAAACCATAAGTTTCTCGCCTCTCCTGCAAAGTCTGGAAAGTCTCTCTCGATCTTTCTCCACTGCGATCCATCGGCGGGGTGCCTCAACTTTCCATCTTTCTTACGGTCTTCTTCGTGCCATCGCAACAACCTAGCATGCTCTTTGTTTCTAAACAGACGTTTCAGCCGTGGTGTTATAAGAGCATACCACATCACCATAGCAGGAACCCTCTTACGGGGGGGCTCGCCGTCAACATCACCAGGATCATCTGCTCTGATCTTATACCGCAGTGCAGTGCATATCGGACATTCATCCAAATTCTCGTACTTCTCACCGCGGAAGAGAATGCAGTCATTAATGCATGCATGTATCTTCTGCACATCTAATCCTAGAGGGCAGAGAGCTTTCTTTGCTTCGTACGTACTCTCAGGCAATTCGTTATCCTTTGGAAGTTTTGGCTTCATTAGTTGAAGTAAACTCTCAAATGCCTTGTCAGTCACACCGTTTTGTGCCTTCCATTTCAGCAACTCCAGTGTGGTACCGAGCTTTGTGCTACCATCTTCGCAATTTGGGTACAACAATTTTTTGTGATCCTGTAACATGTTGTCCAGCTTCAACCTCTCCATTTTATTTTCACAGTCTTCCCTTACATCAGCAATAACTCGGCCAAGATCATCATCGGGCTCTTCTGATGCCTGTTCTTGATCACCTCCTTCTTCTGCATTCTCTTCCATTGCAGTATCGTCGTATTCAGGGAACAAAGGATCTTCTTCTTCTTCTTCATCGTCTTCCATCACAACCCCTCTTTCTCCATGCTTGGTCCAGCAATTATAGCTGGGCATGAAACCTCTCCGAAGGAGATGACCGTGAAGGATTCTTTCGGAAGAATGTTCTCTGACGTTCCGACAATCAACACATGGGCAACACATGAAGCCATTATCTTTGTTCGCCTGAGCTACAGCAAGAAATGCATTCAGCCCTGCCATATACTCGGAAGTGCGTCGGTCACCGTACATCCATCGCTGCCGTGCATCCATCTGCATCATATAATTAAGTTTATCAAAATACATATTAATACAGAGATGACCACAGTACATCGACAAATAATACTTTTTTATGTATCAGTTACAGATGAAAAAGATAATTTGTTAACCTCGGTCGAAGATACCATTTTCAGTGAGCTTGTGTGCGTCTCGGTAATTTCGTCGAACACCTTGTGTGCATAGTAAAAAAAACACACTAACACCACACTCTCTCACACCTCCAAGCCAAAAAAAAGATGGAAGGAGGGGGGGCTGGGGCAGTATATATAGGGGAAGGGGGCATTGGTCCCGGTTCGTGGACAGAACCGGGACAACAGGTCATGCGCGTGCCACGTGGCCTGTGGCTAGGCATTGGTCCCGGTCCGTGGCAAGAGCCGGGACCGATATGCCCCCCACGAACCGGGACCAATGCGCCCAGGCGATTCCTGTTGCCCCGGGCGCACGAACTGGGACCAATGCAGGGCATTTGTCCCGGATTTGGTTGCAACCGGGACAGCTGCCCCCCCGCCCCCCCTGGACGAGAGGGATTGTTTCCACTAGTGCAAGGAGGCCGTGAGGAGGTCTTATATGGAGAAGTATCATCTGACCTAACGCACCGTACAGTGGGTACGCTCGCATGTGGTCACACGTCTGACACACCCGCGTGTTAATAAACCTACCTTGGGATGATGCACTACGCTGGATGTAAAATATATAGCTTACACGAGAACAAGCAAGCTTGGCAGGTTTCAACATCAATTGGTTTAACTCATCAAATTGGTCAAATCAATAAAGACGGTGAGTCTGACCCGGTGCAGTTTCACTTATTTTCTAACAAACCAATGTTTAAGATTATTAGTATCAAGATTAAGAGAAAATCATAGGACTTGAGTGACCCATGTGAGAAAATTGAGTATGAACAAAACCTAACTCCAAATGATGACAGCGATTTCTTACCCCACAACAATTTCTTCCCCATCCACTTTCATTGGTTTCCTTAGCCCTAAATATCTCCTTCATCCTTCACGTTGAGAACAAATCTTGGGTTGTCGGGAAAGAAATCCATGTAAGCAGTTTTTGGTTATTTTTTTATTTAGAAATGTAGTCAATTATTATATCAGGACCAAAATATATTCTAAAAATTTAGATTATCAACAAAAATAATTATGAAATAGAGGTAAAAGCTTGGCGAGTCGTGTGTGCTTGACTCGATCTGGCGTTCTTCTGATTCCAAATTTATTTGAAGAACATTGTTAATCCCTCCTTTTTTAAATACAAGGAAACTTCGGTTTTCGTGTTGAACTTTGACTTATAATTTTGGTTAAAATAATAGGAAAATGTTGTCCTATAAATATGAAAAAAAATTCATAGGGACAACGAACAAAATATGAATATATTAATTAATTACCAGAAAAATTACATCGATAGAGATGTAGAGGATTACATAGATGCCCAACATAGATATACTGGCAGCCTTAGACATAGGTACCCTGGGGACTACTTCTCCTCGTCCGTCATGTTTTAGTGGAGGGAATGCATATCGTTGGAGGTGGGTAATATTTCGGGGAAGGTGGTGAAGATGGTGTAGATGGTGAATGTGATGAGCTTGCACCCTCGGTAGAACGCCTAGCCGATGGTGAATGTGAAGGAAGCCATTCACCAAGCCTATATTGCCCCAATTTTTTTCGATCCGGAACATGACCGGCGAGCAACGAGGCAAGTGGTGGAAGCAGGTCCAACGAAAGAAAGTTGTAAGCTTCATTGGACCCTTCTATATTGAGATATCCCGCACCTAGAGCGGGTTCTCAATAGGTGTCCCGAGGGGGGTACTGCCACACGAGCACGGTTTCAGGTGGACGGAATTTTGGTCCATTGAACTGCAGGCTTCTTCGTGGCACTCGTGATGTGGCTAAGAGTGATTCAGAAAGGGGATGTTGTGAGTGTGAGGGGCAGAGTTAGATGGGAGAGGAGATCCCCTTAAATTGTTGCACACTGCCAGTTATAATTTCATGTTAGTTGCATAGAGGGGTCATGAGCATGCACATAGTTCAATCTGGTTCACACAACCTCCCACGCGTATTTACTCCTTTAATACACCTGGAGGTAACCAACGGACCAGGTAACACAAGCCACGTCCATGCGGATCAGACTGCACGATCCCAATCGTCCACGCAATGTGATCAAACAACTCATAAGGGGGCATTGTCTCCTCTGGATGGTCCAATTTTTTCTCGTATCGTGATAACAATGTAACTAGTAAAGAAAAATAAATAAAATTGAAAACTTACCAAAAATCATTTTTTATTATCCTGGCATCATAATTAGGGTGTATAATCTTAATTAAAATTGTACAAGCCAAAGGACAAATTTAAAATGATATATCATCGTAGGTACCAATATCTAGCAGTGAGTCTCTGAATTACATTTGGAAACCTTCCACTCTCGAGTGACAAAACAAGGTTTTCTTTAAAAAAAAATCTTCATTCATAGCTCATATTACGCACAAGCATTGGATTTTCATAAATATTCAAATATTGGAATTCAAAACTTGTTTTCACTATAAATATTATTCTACATATTTTATAATTGCTAATGAACTACGATGAGGAAAAATATTTTTCCCAAACAACGTCATATTTTGAAAGGAACCTTTATTTGAATACTAAATGCCAAATAACATTTTTTGGATCACTTATTCCAGGTCGAAAACCTTACTTATGAATTCGATTATTTACCCTACCTTTTGAGCTCTCCTTGTGCGTACTTTGCATGAACATGGGTTTAATTTCACAATAGGACTATGATTGATCAAAACATGTATCAGAATAACCATTGGATTCAAGGTCCTTTGTATAAAATGGTAGTCCCTAACCTTTTGTATAATTACAAGTCCTAGCGTAGTCCTAATTGTACACATATTCGACATATATTCCAACACGGTGCTCTGGATGCCCTGTGCCTTAGGGAGCTGCACCTCACGTGGTGTAACGAGCAGGCAACACACACTCTCACGCGGATCGACCGCTTCTTCTCCTTCTCCAATTATTCACCCAGTGTGTCACACTACTTATATAATATTTTAATCTTCCATCTCCACATACATCGTTATGAATTCTTCACCCACCAACAAATGCTGCTTCTATAAATATTTCACGCCTCACCTCTTCTCCTGTTCCAGCTAGGCATGCACGAGGGAGAACTCTGGCTATGAACAGATATGCAGGAAGTTAATAAATGAGAGATACCGGCTACTATAATGGACATCTTGTGTGTCGTTTGCTGTATAAATATGTGATCAGCTTCTCATCTCATAATTTGGTTCCTTCCTGCGCCATATTCTATCTCCAGGCTACATATGTCACCGTTGGAAATGATGCTTGGCTGCATACGCCGGTTCGGAACGAGAAGCATCAGAACAACTGACAGAACATGAAGCTCTCTGTGGGTGGCCCATGATATTGGCTGGTGTACTTCCATGGTCCGTGCGTTTTACATACCAATTAGTCAAAGTAGCCGCATCGGTTTCAAGATTACAAGAGTGCTTAAGCTTGGATACACATGTACTGAGATTTTTTTTTTTGATAAAGGGAAGTATATATTAATATAAAGAAGATACAAATTACACCCGGCCTATGCAACAACGCAATGGATGCATATAGCCGAAAGACAATAAATAGAAGAAATAAAAAAGAAAAGTCCTGCTACAGAGTTACAGTCCTCGCGGTATGCGCACAACCACCACCTAGACAACAGCTGATATCCATCTCTTCAAAAACAACGTCTCCAAGAAAAACGATGCCAGACACAACCAATTAAGGCCAGACCTTGGGTTTTCACCCTGAAGATAATCCTCGCTCTCAAAACAACGGCTACAAGAAGACCGGTGCCAGGCATAACCAATTAAGGCCAGACCTTAGGTTTTCACCCTGAAAGGTAGGGCTTTGGACTTCCCGCATGTTGTCGCCCCCTCTTACATACGGCTGCCACGAATCTTGTAACTCCGAGCCAGATCCCCATCGATGCAAAGGCTCCGAACACCGTTGCTAGTCCTCCAATCTCACCTTCGATGACTGAGCATTGCGACCGAATTCCACCGATCCAGCAATCTCCAGGCGTAGCCCATGGGAGTACGCCGGCAGAGCCTTTCGGTCGACACCCCGGCTTGATCAAAGAGAACCTACATCATGATCTTAATCTTCGCACAATGGGAAACCCAAGGACCACCTACTTTATTCAGATATCTCGCAGCCCCGATGCTGCGAAACGACTCCCCGGCTGCGCCTCACCGGCCCGCATCTAAGCCAAAGGCCAGATCGGCCTAGAGGCCCAAGCCCACCATCATCCCACCCTGGGTCAAGCCCAACAGACGAGATCGGTGTGCTGCCAAACGCATCCGCCGCGGCCGGCCGCCCTCGCACCGCCGCCTCCTGTCGCTAGCGCAGATGACGTGCCGCCCGGGAGCCAGGCCAGCGGCGCTGCTACCACCAACACACCGGCCCTACAAGTCATGAGATCCCACGATCCACCATGTCTCGCTGCCCTCCTCCGAAAGAGGAGGAGGCCTCCGCCAAACCCAGGGCCGCTGCCCCGATGTCCAAATGATGCGGGCAGAGCCGTAGACCGACGATGAAGCGCATTGAATGAACAGGGTGCAGGATCGGGACCCTCCAATCCCAGCTCTTCTCGAACCAAGATAGGCTGGACGATCACCGCAAGGTCTTGGACTGCATCTTTGCGCGTGAGGCCAGGCCGAGCAGAAGTCTCGCTATTGTGGACACGCAGATGTCCCAGATATGGGGACTAAATCTATGCAAATATGGCAGTCGAAAGCCAAAAGCTACGTGAGCAGGCTGAACTGGATCCACCGCATGCATTAGTATCACCACCACGACGCTAGCTTGACGACGCGCCAGATCAGGATCGTGATGCACTTTGGACCGATCCCTTCCGGCCGCCGCTGCCCAGCCCGTCACCGCCGCTCCTCCGGTCGTCGCTGCCGCGCACCACCACAGCCGAAAGGGACAACGGACGCCGTCGCCGCCACACCTGACTTGCAATTGATCTTCTTCATGCATTCCCTGACCTGAATCGTCTTGACCTCCACCGTCATTGGGTCCAACAGGGAGTGTACTTTCTTCTATTATCGCGAACACATGTTCTTCACTCTCTCTTCCATCCATATCTCAACTAATACAAATGGAAGATTAAATAATTTAGTAAGTCAAATATTTGAACAAGTCGATAACTTCAATATTTTAATAAATTAAAATGCAATCATGTTTCACGTATGTCAAACTACCACTAAGTCAATCACCGGTAAATAAGAACAACTACAACTAAGTCAATCTACTAATTAATAATTACTACTAAATAATCACACTAAAATATTCCTAAGTAAAAATCCTTAATAATTCTCATTACTAATATTTGCTTAGTCCCGTTACTACAAATAATTCTAATTACTAATATTAACTACTAATTCTAATAAATCTAATATTAACAACTTATTCTAATTACTAACCCTAAATGAACATTCCTAACCCTAAATATATATTCCTAAGTAAAAAATATTGTCTAAGTACAAAAATGTAAAATATTTACTAAGTAAAAAATACTAATTCTAATAAATACTAAGTACTAATATTAATTTGTAATATTACTAAGTATTAAGTACTAATATTAACTACTAATATTAGTAGAAAAAAATACTAATAGAAAAATATTTACTAATAGAAAAATTACTAATAGTAAAAATTACTAATTACTAAGTACTATTTACAAATACTACTAGTAATTAACCCTAGGAAAATATTACTAAGTACTAACTCAAATATTACTAAGTAACTAATTGTAATTATATTACTAGTACTAAATATTACTAAGTAACTAATAGTAATTAAATTACTAAAAAAGAAAACTCTCATCTCTCTCTCTCTCTGCTCACCTAGAAGAGGAGGGGAGCAGCGACTCGTGCCGAAGCGCGGAGGAGGGGGCACAACGGCGCTCATCTCGAGGAGGAGAAACCCGCGGCGGCTATGTGTCGAGGAGGATGCGCAGGACGGCCGGCGACGAGGGGAAGAACTTCGCGCACGGGCTATGGAGTGGGGGCTGCGCAGGGAGGGCAGCGGCGCCAGAGGAGGACTCCGGCGGCGAGAGGAGGAGGGGCTCACCGCGGCGGCAAAATTCGGCAGCTGATACGTCATAAACGAATCCCTAATTTTTTATGTTCCATGTTGTTTTCATGTTATTTCGCACATGTTTCCTATACAGTTTATTACATTTTTATCGATTTTCCTCACTAACCTATTGACAATATGCCACGGAGCCAGTTCCATGTTTCAGAAAAGTTGTTCTAGAAGTATTCTCGGAATTGGAAAATTCGAAGACCAAAAGTATTAGAATTCCGGAAGGTTCCACGAAGTCCCGGAGAGACCCGTAGAGGGGCCTTAGGGGGCCCACACCATAGGGCGGGGCGCCCCTGGCCGCTCCGTGGGTTGGTGTGGGGTTCCCAGGCCTCCACCGTCTCTGCCCTTTCACCTATTTAATCCGCCCGAGGTGTAAACCCTCCCTGAAAAACACCTGAGGCCGCCGTCATCGTCATCCCGAGATCGAGAGGGTTCTGGATCTCTCCCCGGCACCCTACGAGGAGGGAAATTCATCACCGGAGGGGTCTACACCACCATGACCTCCTCCAAAGTGAAGCGTGAGTAGTTCATCCCTCGACTACTGGTCCATAGCAGTAGCTAGATGGTTGTTCTCTCCACTTTGTACCTCATGCTTAGATCTTGTGAGATGCCTAACATGATCAAGATCATCTTTATGTAATGCTACTTGTTGTGTTTGCTGGGATCTGACGAATATTGACCTCTATGTCTTCAGATTATCAATCTATCATGTTATCTTCATGCATATGTTATTTATTATCTTGCATGCTCTCCGTTATTAGTAGATGATCTGGCGAAGTAGATGCTAGTAACTCCAAGAGGGAGTATTTAAGCTCGATAGTGGGTTCATGCATGCTTTGCATATGTGCTCGAGAGACAAAAACGTGACGGATGGAGGATGTGATGTCTCCATTATAGAGAAAACAACAATGTTTTGTCTAAGGATGATATTATTGTTTACATTACATACTTTGCTTACTGCAACTATCAGTTCCTTGCAACTTAACAACCAACGTTTGTTCGGATGATATTTGGAGGGTGGATTATAAGTCTTAGATGTAGTTGGATAACGGTCTATGTATTTTGTTGTAAAGCCCGCATGAATCACACAGTAATGTTTATGTCTTGCATATGCACAACGGAGTAGCCTTCATTTCTGTCAGTTGCCTCGCTGTAATTTGTTAAACACCCATGTTATTTATCTTTCACGGAGAGACACCACTAGTGAAGTGTAGACCCCGGTCATTTACCTAATACTGGTAAACACCTACTACTTTCATACTGTTCCTACTGTTTTCCACACCATACGTTTAACCTCTTTCTGTTCAGCAAATTCGGTGATATTGACAACCTCACTGCTTCGTTGGGGCAAAGTGATTTTATTATGTCGTGTAGGTTCCACGTTGCTTCTGAACCGAGAGTGCACCCTGCCATCTTAGCTGCTTCAACCTTCTCAAGTCACTCCTTCCTCCTACTGGTCGATTCAACCTTGGTTTCTTTCTCAGGGAAACTTGCCGCTGCACTCTTCATACCTTCCTCCCTTCCTCTTGCAGCCTCCCAACGAAGGTGTGATCACACGCATCAAGCACTTTTTTGGCGCCGTTGCCGGTGAGGAAGAGAATTTCTGCAAGGGTTTTTCTTAGTTTGTTTTATTTTTTATTGTTTACTTCTCTTTATCAAAAACACAAAGAAATTAGTTCTTATTCAAGCTGTACTTTTATTCCTGTTTTTAGCCTTGGTAAAATGAATACTCCTGTTTCTATTACCTTGTCGCATGAGGAAATTATTTCCACTTTTAAACAAAGGAATGAGGAGAGTTTCAAAGAAGCTTGGTCTAGAGTTTTTGATTCCTACGGCAAAATTGAACCTAAAATGACTCCAAGCATGTTTTTGCGTAGTTTTTATTTAGGTCTTGTTCTTTACTGTATATGTGCATTGGATACTGTGGTAGGAGGAGATTCCCTTTATTGTGATGAGGATCAAGCTTTTGATGCTATAAAAAAATTAATTGTCACTTACAACTCACCTAGTAGCTCGGGTAAAGCCTTTTCAAGTATTTTTGCTAGATTTTATACCCTTGAGACACATGTTTCTTGCTTAAGTGAGGGTCATAATTGGACTGGTGAACACTTTGGTCATGTCCCAATAAACTTTGAAGCCTCAAATATAATCCCTATCGTGAAGGTTACTATTAATGGAGAAACTTTTCATTCTTTATGTATGAATTTTTTATTATGCCTAAAGAAATTTATTAATCTTTGAATACTTGTAGACTTTCTGAGGGAGGAGAAGAAATACGCCTCAGTAATAATGCTACTGTATCTCCCATTGGGATAGCTAAGGGAATATTTACATATATACTAGGGAGAATGCTATCCACTGATTATCTTGTTATTGAATGTGTAGGAGAAGGGAAAATTACCCTTGGAAGATCTCTGCAGAAGCTCTTAGGAGCAATTAGTGATATGGGAAAAGGTACCATGAATTTTTCTCCGAAACTATCTGCAGACCATCGGTTCCCTAAAAGCAATAATAAGGGTAAGAAAGCTAAACGTTAGCCTCATAACAATTTGGATGCTTCTTCACTTGAAAATACTTGATTCCATTTTTCTGGGCGTAACTAAAAGGCGTTAAAGAAAAGAAATTCTTGGGAGATAACCCATGGTTTTATTTTTGCTTTGTTTTTCTCTGTTTTATTTGAGTCAATGGGTTGTATAATTTTGTATCAACTCCTTTGTATCTTTGTTTTCATGTTTTATTAGTTACAAGTAGAGTTTATGACGAGAGTTGGAGTTGGTTTTCGGATTTTTCCGCAGAAAACAGAATTATGTTGCCACCGTGAAAAATCGTGAAAATCGAGAAAGATCAGAATGACCCGAAAGTTTTTGTTCTTATGTCTCGTATAATTTCTCTGCATTTTTGTTATTTAGGGTTTTCAATTTGAGCAACATAAGTGCCTCTAAAAAATTCGTGTTACAGGTTGTTCTGGTTTAGATAAATTCTGCCATTTTTCTTGCGTTGGCTCTTTTGCGATGTCGAGTGTATTTCTTTGCTTCAAAAAACATTAGTGGTTGTATATAATGTTTAAAAGTATAAAAAGCACTTCTTCCATACATAACCCATGGATTTTTATTTGTTGCACTAACCCTCTAATGCAAATTACTGTTTGAGTATGGTGTGAAGGTAGTTTTCAAGTGTCAAGGGAAGAGGTGATATATGTGATCAAGAAGAGTGCAAGTTCAAAGCTTGGGGATGCCCCCGTGGTGCATCCAATCATATTTTTAGTATAATCAAGCATCTAAGCTTGGGGATTCCCAAGGCATCCCCTTCTTCATCAACTATCTATCAGGTCACTTAATTTGCGTGAAACTATATATTGTTATTCGGTCACATCATATGAAGTTTACTTGGAGTGTATTTTTGTTTTTCTTTTGTTTTCTTTTATTTTCCTTGCTTAAATAACATCATAGGACCAATCATCCTTGTTTGCGAGAGAGACACGCTCCGCTCTTTAATTTAAATACTTGCTATGCTAGTATTCTTAGTTTTTCTTCTATTTACTCCAAAAATTCCTGTTCAGCTCTTGTTTTCATTACATGTATTATTTAGAGACGTTAGTTTTATTAGTGTTATGTTAATACTCTCATGTTTCCTGATGTAGCATGTAGAGAATTTTTGTAAAAACATATTTTGCATTGTGCTTGTTGGGAAAAGAAACTACTGCTTGAAGTAGAATTTTTAATGGTGCAAGAAGAATCTTGTATAGATTGTGGCTAAAAATTTCTAATATCATGCTAGATGTTATTTTAGTGTCAAAGCCTTGAGGTTATTGAGTAGCATGATTAGCCTCAAATAGCTGAGAGTGTTTAATGTGCCATTGAAAGAATCATGAGTTGTTCTTGTCATACTGAAGCTTAAATTTGTGGTATTCTCCTTTGAATGTTTTATTTAGTTTACTTGGTGCATGCTCACACCATATTTATGACTATGAACCAGTCACTAATACCCTATATGATCATTTAGTTTTAGAATTTGTGGTACCACTTATGCTTTGATAATGATATTTATGTCTCTATGCATGATTATGGCTCTTACACTCTCTTGATTTGTCGCTCCCAGTATTTTGCTAACCCCCACCTATACAGAGTATGAAATTCTACTCGTGCAATCCAACTCCCTAAAACCAATGTTTTCCCATTGTGTCCACATATCTACCTATATGTGGTATTTAACTGCCACTCCAAGTAAATTGCTCATGTGTTACCTTTAAAACCTTGAAAATTATTCCTGCTTTGTGTTCCTGTTTTTGCTCATGAGGACGTAAATAGAGAATCTTTATCTCACTTGTTGATTGGATTTCACACCCTGGACTCGTGGCTTCATCCGCTTATCCAATTGATAGAAGAGATGACAACGGGGTGCCCTGCCCCAAATTAATACACACAAAATTTCTTCACTATTTTTTCCCCTCTATTTATCAGTCAAAGCATAATTGTGTAAATAAAAGAGAAAGAGGGATGACCTTCTACACCAGTTGAGTTCTTCACATGGGAGCCTCTCTTGTGAAATCGAGTTGGATTGTGACGTATTGTATTTTCTGTTTACCATTCGTTGACATTAGCATACACCTCCCAAAATAAAGACACTCCTCCATGGTATGTAATTGTTGGCATGCACCCGAGGATTCGGTTAGCCATGGTTTGTGTAAAATGGATAGGAGGAGTGTCAAACATTTTAATACCTGTATTAATTAAATAAAAGCTCTAGCACATGAGTGGTGCAGGCTTTCCTCTGCCAAGGGCCTTTCTTTTACTTTTATGTTGAGTCTCCATATCCTAACTTTATGCACAGTTTAGAGAGCATATTTTCCATTCTGAGTTTTATGTGTATTTGTCCCAGAAACATTATTAATTGATTCATTATGTGTTATTGATTGTTCTCTAAGTATTTTTTTTCTAGTCTTGCTCATGAAACTTTGAAGGTGTCCTCGCATTTATGTTTTGCCCCACTATTAAGGACTTGCGAAATATCACTTTGCCATGCTTTCGTTATACTTGCATATATCTTTATGTGCATTGTTATTCATGATATTTTATTTGAGTTACTTCTCATGATGCAAAGTGATTGCTATACTTTATTATTAAATTCCTAATTATCATCCTTGTGTTTAAGTTATATGATCTCAGCTTACGTATGCTTTTACATTATGATGATCAAGTTTAGCATGTCACCTCAGAATTTATGTGTCATAAACATATCCCTAATTTCTGATGTTCCATGTTATTTTCACATGGTTGTTATACACTTTATGTCGTTTTTATCGATTTTTCAGACTAACCTATTGAGAAGATGCCATAGAGCCAGTTACATGTTTTCTGTTGTTTTTAGTTTTAGAAAAGTTGTTCTAGAAATATTCTCGAAATTGGAAAATTCGAAGCCCGAAAGTCATAGAATTCCCGAAGGTTCCACGGAGTCCCGGAGAGACACAGAGAGTCGCCTCAGGGGGGGGCGCACCATAGGTCAGCGCCCCCTGGCCGCGCCGTAGGGTGGTGTCAAGACATCGTATTAAGGATCATAGACGGGGGTGCCATGAGCCTACGGGTAGTGACGTGGGGGATGTGGTAGTACGACAAACGAGAACACCAGGTTTTACCCAGGTTCTGTAGGACGCAACTAGGCGGCGTTCCTACTCCTGCAGTCTCACTAAATCAGGGCTGAAGCTTGAAGTATACAAAGTACAATGTGAGTAGGGTTTCTCTAACTCGGCAAGGATCAAATTCTCGGCGAGTTGGCTTCTAGCTAATTGTCTCTATCTTTCTCGTCTCCCGCCCGACTTCATATAGATAGTCGGGTTAGGGCTTACAGAAGGGAAACCTAGAAGACTACATAAAGTATCTAACTTGGAAAGTAAGGAATCTGTCTTCTCCTCCAAGTCGAACCACTTTGGGTGGTGGACCGCGTTCTTGTAGAATCCGGCTTCCCGCGCATCAGCTTACTGGGCCGCCCAATGGACTGTGATCCATTACCAACAGGCCACCCGGGTAATCCTGCTCTTTAGACCAATGGAGGACTTACCCCTATTCGGTATATATCCGACAGTAGCCCCCAAGAAGGATTGAGACTTCATTCTGCCACCTTTCGTCGATAAGCATTTTTTTTCCGATAAATGTTGGCGTTTTGTGTTGATTGTTCTTTTCCAAAAACATATAACACATAACTCGGATTTTACCGAAATTCACCTTTTTCTTCCGCTAGCCTTCGTGGAGAAGGAACTTCGTGACGTCCAGCGATGAAATCCTGTTGACATCACAGACGTTTGGGTTCAGTCAAAACCCTAAAACGTATCCTCTGACCGATTCTCGCGGGAAACAAGGAGATAGCAATTATCACCCCGTCCCCTCATTTCCCGGAAATTACGGGCGTAACACGCGTCGATCATCCAACGCCTAAAATAGCCATTGGAACTAATCTCCGCGTGAAGGCCAAAGAGTTTTCCTAGCAAGATTGTACTAGTCTATAAACTCGAAAAACCTTCCCCGGGAGTTTTCATATCGTAACACGTGGATATTTTGCTAAATGTACCAAATACTATGGGAAAAGTGAGCATTATATATTGTTTCCTTCAATTAAAATCATATGTACATATGTATTTCACATGCATTTATGCATTCAATTTAAAATACACACCATCAAGTCGAGCATAGTCCATAATAAAATTCATCATGTCCGTCTCCAGAAATTGGACCCCATGTGCAAAGTACATAATAGGGCCCTAAAATTGTATTGTGTTGTCCAAAACATTATTCAATGGACAATAGGATTCCCAAATAATGATTAACTTTTCATATATTATATATTTTAAATTTTTGTGTAGTTTTCAGTGCTAAATAAAATTAAACTAGTTGGACACTATTTTTAGGGAACAAAAAAATGAATCTAGGTAACTTGAATTTGTAAACTAAAATTATAAACCTAGAGGATACATAGAAAATATTGACATAATTACCTAATTATAGTGGAGTCTCAGTCAATAACACAAATATAATGAAAGCTAAATTTATGAGGCATATACAGCTTTGATTATGGAATCACGAAACAAAAGCTAGTTGTTTTGCTGAGCCTGGACCGCTGCATGCTGGGGGATACAAGAGATCTACCTTCTACTCAATATCAATTCGTTGCCGTATAATTTTTGGGGAACCTTATAATTAGCATAAAAAGTAACATTAAGCATACAAACAAGTAATGCATCAAATTTATGTACTAGAATTTGGACAATCTAATTACTAGCCAATGGCCACAAACAACATATGTCAAAAAACCAAAAAAGAACTTCGAATCCAATCACCACCCATATTTAGAATGAACATTAGATCATATCACCCCATTTCTGATCCAAAGTCAATATATTATATCTTGCTGATGCTGCACTCACATGGCAGGTCTTGGGTAGCACCGAGCCCATGGACGAAGATCCAGGAGCAGTTCTGACAATACCCATGTGGCACGGACAAAAACACATGTAAATGAAGTGCAAAAACACATGAGTTTCGTATCGAATTCATAATAACTTTGGCTGCATAAAAAAATAAGAAACTTTAGGTGTTGTATAGTAGTACATATGTGACATATTTTCATCCTTTTTACACGGGTAAAATGAAAATTCGTTTCTCATGGAACTTTGAATTATCACATATTACATCCTTTTTGGGGAATTTTTGAACATTTGGGAGATGGAAGAACCACCCTTATTAAATCTGTCACCCCCGGGTTCAAATGCCCACTTTCCATTGCTACATCTACTACATTTCATGCAAAAGAAGAATGGAGGCACGTGTTGTGAGGACTGACGCCTAATGGGTAACGGACGAAAGACTATATCTAGTGGGCCTTATGCTAATGGTTTTTTCCGCCCAATTTTCATATTTATGTGGGTGAACATGATATCCAACAAAAACAACCATATAATTCCAAAGAAAAAACCTTCAGTTCTAGTTTAGTTTTTGCTTGTCGCTTCCCCTGCTTGGACATATTTCTTGTAATAAATCTATTGTTTCTATCTGGTTCAAATGAGTATTCCATGAACAAATAGTGTAATTATCCTTACACGAGGTTATTACGATATATTGCTTCTAGCTTTCCAGGATACAAGAGTTCTTATTGACGAATACAACTCTTCAATATATATAAAAATATGAAATATATTCATGTTCCATCTATAGTGGTATTTCTTCATGATATGGTTTCCACAAGTAATTCATAAAACAAAATTATAGTAAGGTTTATATATGAAAATAATGAAGTGCATGCAAGGTTACACAATCCCTAGTTCGCCCAATCGAAAATCCTTCTTTGCTCGCCGTTGGGGGGCCATGACTTAGAAGTTGGAAAATTGATTTTTATTATGTAAAAGGGATTAAATAGTTAAATAAAAAAAAGTTGGAAAATGGATTTTTATAAATAAACATGAAAATTTTAATGCGGCACATCTTTTGATTAAAATGACGAAGTTTGAAAACGGGCTTAGATCACGGCCACACCATGTAGGTCTACCGCCGACAATATACGTGAGGCAAAACTATATAATTAAAATGACAATACTAATTTATTTTGCATAATATAAAATTATAGGCATCTAAAATATTTTCCAAACTAACAATCAAGAATAGAGAAGCGGCAATGTTTCTTGTATTGTTTTGACATGATCATGGCAACCTCACTAAAAAGATTTTTAAGGGGACTGATTTCTTGCCGATGTCTTTCCTTTGTCACCTTGTCATACTCGTACAACCCTCTTCTTGACATGAGAGTTATAATAAGATCCATCATTATCGCGTTTTGTTTTTTTGTCACTTGGCATACCTTGAAATAGGGGAGGTCCACACCAAGCTTGTTCTCGGCAATAAAAATACATAAATATGCATAAATAACAACTTCATGGGACATATGGAAACATCCTTTATGCTCCAAATTGCCAAAGTCACCAACAAGATTATTTACATCAAGGGTACATGGATCAGTTGCTTTAAGATGGACCTATGAACTTCTACATGACCTGACAAAGATCCAAATTAGGTAAGATAGTTAAAACAATCTACTAAAATTTTTTTGACATAATAGATTGTTTCTAATTTCTGACACCTGTATTTGGTACTACCAACCACCAAGAACTGCTTCACATTGTTCTGGTGCTGTCCCTGGAAGACACATATATAGGTGTCAACTCATTTGGAAGACTAGATTGAATAAACAAAGAAATATGGTGTGGGAGTAATAGGGACTTCAGGAGGCCAAATGGCTGCGTTTCTTCTCCAACCCCCTTGAAATTTTAGGGACTAGTTATCGGGACAAAGTCGTAGGACCACAAAGCAGCGTGTAGAAATCTTTAATTGATGTCGAATGACGAATGTTCTGGGAATGAGCAGCACCAGAATGTGAGCATAACCACCGAGAAATGACATACTACATGGGTGGATCTGTGCGCAAGATTACAGAAATTGATAATAGATAGCAAGACATGTGTGCATAGAGCTCAATGCCAAGGTCGTAATGAGCGACGCCTTGACGCATGTGGAGAAGATATCTTCGGCATTTTGTGTCTACGCTCCCTAAATTCCATGTACTAGGTTCCTCAGTTGAAACGCCCGCTTTGGGTGATCTATATTCTTGGAACGGACGGTACTCAACACTACAAAATGAAGTGTTCAGATATGTGCTAGTACTACCTATGATTCATATTACAAGACGTTTTAGCAAACTAATTTAGTTTGCCAAAATGAGATATAATTTTGAATGGAGGGAGTAGTAAGCAAAATTTGCGTTATCATTGGATAAATCTGGTTATGGATGGATATTTCGAGTAATGAACACCAAATTATTTTTTATTTAAATGACGAGATCTATATAATAAGGAAATATCACGAATGCTTTCATCGTAGTCACATATAACACAGTGGCACCCGTGCCATATCCTCTCTTCGAGGTTGTTCTAGTCTGCCTATAGTAGGTCTTCGGGTCTGAGGATTAAGTATGTTGTAGACTGATACAAAATAACTCAATATAATAACAGTCTTGGGTTTATAGTTTTCTCGGTTTTTGATTCTCCAGCCATCTTTTAGAGGTAACACATATCCCGTCGGGTCCGCAGTGACCTGGTTCCCCTTCGGGTAGTCTTGCGGGTTGGTGTTAGATATAGTTAGCATATTATACTAGGACTCGCACTAGTGGAAACACGCGCACTAGTCCCGGTTGGTAAGGCTCATTTGTCCCGGTTGTGTAACCGGGATGCGCCAGCCGGGACAAATGCACCTCGCCCATTGGTCCCGGTTGCGCCAGGACCCGGGACAAATGGGACTGAGCACGTGGCGAACCTGGCCAGGGGAGTTAGTCCCGGTTGGTGTTAGGAACCGGAATGAATGCCTCCACCGAAAAAGCTGCATTTTGGCCACTTTCTCTGTCGCGGCAGGGTTTTTTCGCATTTTTTTCCAATTTTCGATTCTGCCCCGCAATCCCCAACCGGCCTCCCCTTCCCCAACTACGTCCACTGGCCCACGTATTTAATTAAGCCCACTGGCCACATTTTGGTCAAAGGACCCACTGGCCCGCGTCTTTAATTAAGCCCACTGGCCACATTCGGTCAAAGGGGCCACTGGCCACGCGGGGGTCAAAGGGGCCACTGGCCGGCGACCTAGTGGTTGGCTCGCCCGGTCCTTAAAGTAAGACCACAGCCGCGCGCGGTCCAAGGGCCCACTGGCCGCCTCCACTTCCCCGCGCGCGCGTGGCCATGAACGGCACGCCTCGGCTTCCCCGCGCATTCATGGCCGCCTGCAACCGCCGCCACGTTCTCGCCGCCGGTTCGCATGCCAACCCCTCCCAGGTCCTTTTATAAGGGCCCCCGCCGCCCGTACACCCCACTCACCCAGGCCGTGTCCCAGCTCCAAGAACCCTAGCCGCCATGTCGCCCCGCCGCTGGTTCAAGCGCACGAAGAACGAGCACGAGGACGGGTCCTCCAGCGGCGCCGGCCAGAGAGGCGCCGGCGCCCCCCCGCCGCCGCATGATGCGTTTGGCTTTGGTCCGGGAGGCAGCCGCGTGTCCCCGCACCACCTCCGGTAGCGCGCCCGCCGCCTCTCTCCGCGCCGGGCAAGAGGTTCCGCCGCTATGTGCGGAAGGAGGAGGCCAAGTGGCACAGGGAGCACGCCACGCCGGTCTTCTGGCCGGACGTCCACCTCCCGGACGGCTGGCACCTCAACCCGCAGCGCATCCCGGTGCCGCCGCCCCGGACCAACTAAGCTGCCCGCGAAGAGATCAACCGCCGGTGCGCGCTCCTGCCGGCCCACCTCCTCCGGGACCGCGCCTACGCACGGAGCTCCCTATACTGGAGCGTCTGGTTCCAGCAGGAACACGACCAGCGCCTCCGCTCCTACATCCCCACGGCCCCGGAGGAGAGCGCCGACGACTACCTCGCGCCACCGCCCGGCAAGGAGCCGGAGCTGTAGCTCGAAGAGGACATCCCCGCCGACGAGGAGGACCCCGAGCTCCAGCCGGACTACAGGCCGCCTACGAGGCCTCCCGCCGCACCCTCGTCGAGGACAAGATCAAGCCGACGGCGACGCGATGCCGGCCCCTCCAGCGCCGGCACCGTGGTGGCAGACCATGAACGCCGAACTGGAGGCGTCGGAGGACCAGCCGCCGCCACCGCCGCTGCCCCCCGACCTGTAGTACGAGATGAGTTGGGCCTGGAGCGGCGGCGAATGGGCGGCGGAGGAGCTGCCGCCGCCGCCAGAGGAGCTGTCGCCGCCACCGCCAAACGCGCCCCCGATGCCTCCGCAGCCACCGGCGGGCCCCCCAAGCTGCCTGCCCACCTGTGGCAGGCGCCTGCCTACCACTGCATCTCCTCCGACGAGGAGGACTAGGCCGGCGCTGGCGCGCCCCGTCCACCTATATAGTACTAGGCTACCCCCCCCCCCCCCCCCACACACAAGAATCGGCCGGCCGCCTGTGGTCGTGCCGCCGCCCCCCGATGCATGTAGAAGGATGGCCAATAGGGCCATCGCCGTCAAGAAACACGGCCGACCGTCTGTGATCGCACCGCGCCCCCGATGTAAGCACGGCCCGCCCGGCCTTTCAATATATCTATGCATTCTCGTCCAAAACTCGTCCCCCGAGCCAATCTACGACCTAGTTCAACCCCGCTGGCGGAACCAGCACCGGCGGGATCTTCCTATCCATTCCGCCGCCGGCAGGGCTTCGCCAAGGCTAGTCCGATGTCCTGGGTGGTGGCTCGGCATGGAGAGAGGCCCGAGATATTTATACAACTGGGCCTCTAGTCTCGGCCCGTGCCACCAACCGGGACTAGAGGTACCCCCTTTGGTCCCGGTTGGTAGCACGGGCCGGGACCAAAACGTATTTCGAAATTTGCTGCCACCCTGCGCGCCCAAATTTTTTAGCGCCCAAATTTGAAAATTGTTTAAGTTTGCACATTAATAACTTCTACATACTTTCGAATTTGACAAAAATTCCAACATGTAAAGTGCTAGAATTTGCATAACTAATTCAAATCCATTTTTTTTAACTAAATAATTATTCTAACTATTGAAACTATTAATTATTTACTATTTGCATATAATTTGAATATAAATATCTTATAATTTTTGTTTTCTCTTGTGATCTTTCGATTGAGTCCAGAGCATACAAGGCATCCGGGTGATTTATATTCCATCGATGAACCCAAGGATAGTGCTCAAGGAAGGTTTGTCATACAGTTTTGCTTGCAAAATAAGCTCAACTTGCTCTAGGAGCTGAGCATATTGGCTCTCCATGAATGCATGAGCTTCAACATTTTCTCCAGCCTTTGCTGCAACTTTATATAAAGTTCGACAAAGTGAGTTGTACTTTTTTTACACGGAGAATTTGGAATCTTCGTCTACAACATAAAAACCATAGTTCTGCTTCGAAGGTTCACTCCGAGCATCCTTTCGCCATCTTTTCAAAACATAATTTGGTGGAATTTCATTGATATTTGTGATCTCAAGAACCTTCAGTACCTGGCAACACGGAAGACCTACATTTTCAAACTTCTTGCAGCTACAAATGTATTCTGATGAGTCAAATCTAACAAATGACCCCGACGCCTGTTTTTGACGTTTATCTCATACTCAGATATGGGTCCAATTTCGCCACAGTTATAGACCACGCAATCCAAGATCAGTTCAAATTCTAATCTGAAAATCTCAAACAGTGCAGGAGTGTATGCATTAGCATCTTGCCAAAGTAACCGCAGAGGTGCAACCCTTTGCGTCATTTGAACTCCAAGGTAGTCAGCTTGTTGTTCTGCTAGACGTTTCTCCTCCAAAAATTTATCATATCTGTTAAAGAAGTACCAAAGATCTATTTCTGTTTTAAGGGTATCTGTGAGGATGATATCCGTACTATCACTTCGAAGTGTGCCTGCAATATCTGCCTACATTTATCTCATACTCGGATATGGGTCATAGTTGTCAGCTTTTTACCAGTCAATACAAAATAATGATCAAACAGAACTATATGATCATGTATTCCACGCTTATTATTACACATCACCAACAGACAGAGGAGAGAGAAACAGAAAATTGGATGGGTGTGCCGCTGGTTGGGATAATAATGAAATCAGGCTGGTCATAGTTGTCCGTTTTTTACCGGTCAATACAAATTACTGGTCAAACAGAACTATATAATCATGTATCCTACGCTTATTATTACACATCACCAACAGGCGGAGGAGAGAGAAACAGAAAAGTGCGTGGGTGTGCCGCTGGTTGGGATAATAATGAAATCAGGCTGGTCATAGTTGTCAGCTTTTTACCGGTCAATACAAATTACTGGTCAAACAGAACTATATGATCATGTATTCCACGCTTATTATTACACATGACCAACAGACGGAGGAGAGAGAAACAGAAAAGTGGGTGGGTGTGCCGCTGGTTGGGATAATAATGAAATCAGGCTAGTCATAGTTGTCAACTTTTTACCGGTCAATACAAATTACTGGTCAAACAGAACTATGATCTTGTATTCCACGTTTATTATTATACATCACCAACAACATCCCTATCTAGTCTTCTGAATTCTCCCTTGCTTATGATCGCTTCGGCCATAACCATGGAGCATCTTCATTATATAACGGGATGGTGGGGTCAGCTTTCACTGTGAAGGGTGGAATTTCAACAAACTTATTATAATCTTCTGACATGTCTGTCGTGTCCTCGATTCCCAGGATGCTTCTTTTCGCTGAGAGAACTATGTGACGCTTTGGCTCATCGTATGATGAATTTGTTTGCTTATTTTTTCTTTTTTCGTTCTGGAGGACATGTCCTTCACATAGAAGACCTAAGCCACATCATTGGCTAGGACGAATGGTTCGTCATTATAACAAATATTGTTGAGATCCACTGTTGTCATTCCATAAAGTGGGTCTACCTTTACCCCTTCTCCAGTCAGGTTGACCCATTTACACTTGAACAAAGGGACCTTAAAAGAAGGTCCATAGTCAAGTTCCCATATCTCCTCCATGTAATCATAGTATGTGTCATTTTTTCCATTCTCGTTTGTTGTATCAAAGCGGACACCACTGTTTTGGTTGGTCCTCTTCTTATCTTGGGAGCTCGTGTAAAATGTATTCCCATTTATCTCGTACCCTTGAAAACTCCCAATAGTCGAAGATGGTGACCCTGCCAACATGTACAGCTGATCTTCAACAGTGGTGTCATTTATAAGATGTGTTTGAAACCAACTTCCGAAAGTCTCCATGTGTTTGCGTTTAATCCATGAGTCATCCTTCCCCGGGTTTGCGGAGCGTACAATATTATTGTGTTCCTCGAGATACGTAGCCATGAACATAGAATTTTGTAGAACTGTGTAGTGTGCTTTTGTGAAATAATGCCCGTCCCTGGGTATCATTGTTTTCTTTCCCAGTGTTCCTTTTCCCCTCAGTCTCCCCTCATGCCGCGATTCAGGAACACCAATCGTCTTAAGGTCAGGAATAAAGTCAACACAGAACCCAATGACTTCCTCTGTTCCATAGCCCTTCGAGATGCTTCCTTCTGGCCTAGCACAGTTATGAACATATTTATTCAAGACTCCCATGGACCTCTCAAAGGGGAACATATGGTGTAGAAATACCGGACCGAGAATATGAATCTCTTCACATAGGTGAACCAGGAGATGAGTCATAATGTTGAAGAAGGATGGTGGGAACACCAACTCAAAACTAACAAGATACTAGACCACATCCCTCTGTAATCTTGTCAGAATTTCTGGATCAATTACCTTATGAGATATTGCGTTCATGAATGCACATAGCTTCACAATGGGTACTCGAACATTTTCCGGTAGAAGCCCCATCAATGCAATCGGAAGCAACTGCGTCATAATAACGTGGCAGTCATGAGACTTCAGTTTTTGGAATTTTTTCTCTGCCATTTTTATTATCCCCTTTATATTCGACGAGAAGCCAGACGGAACCTTGATACTGTAAAGGACTTCAAAGAATATTTCCTTCTATGCTTTAGTAAGAGCGTAGCTGCTCTAGTAATGGTGCCCTGTATCTGTGTGCTTGTTGCTTGGGTCTTCCATACGTTGCTGGTCCTCTCGTGCTTCTTACGTATCTTTTGACTTCCCATACTCGCCCAGGAAGCATAGCAGATTGACACAGAGATTCTTTGTCACGTGCATCACGTCGATCGAAGACCGGACCTCTAAAACTTTCCATTAGGGTAGCTCCCAAAATATAGATTTCTTCTTCCACATGGGTGCGCGCTTATCAGGGCCGTACGGAACAGGTTGGCTGCCAGCAGCCTTACCAAAGATTACATCTAGGTCCTTGACCATATCGAATATATCATTACCACTACGGAGCTCAGGCTTCTTCCGGTTATCTGCCTCACCTATGAAATGCTTCTCTCCTTTCTTTCTTACAGGATGCTTGATCGGAAGAAATCTACGATGCCCCAGGTATACAACCTTTTTACATTTCTCCAAAAAAAACACTCTCAGTCTTATCTAAACAGTGTGTGCATGCATTGTATCCTTTGTTTGTATGTCCGAGAATGTTACTAAGAGAAGGCCAATCATTGATGGTTACGAAAAGCAACGCCCGTAGGTCAAATGGCTTTTGTTCGTTCTCATCCCGCACACGTACACCTGGTTTGCCCCATAATTGTAAGAGTTCTTCCACTAATGGCCTTAGATACACATCAATGTCGTTGCCAGGTTTCCTCGGGCCTTGGATGAGAACTGGCATCATAATGAACTTGTGCTTCATGCACAACCAAAGAGGAAGGTTGTACATACATAGAGTTACAGGCCAGGTGCTATGACTGGAGCTCTGCTCCCCAAAAGGATTAAAGCCATATGTACGTAGACCAAACCATAAGTTTCTCGCCTCTAATGTAAAGTCTGGGAAGTCTCTCTCGATCTTTCTCCACTGCGATCCATCGGCGGGGTGCCTCAACTTTCCGTATTTCTTACGGTCTTCTTTGTGCCATCGCAACAGCCTATCATGCTCTTTGTTTCTAAACAGACGTTTCAACCGTGGTATTATAGGAGCATACAACATCACCTTAGCAGGAACCCTCTTACGGGGGGGGGGGGGGGGGGGGGGGGGGGGCTCGCCGTCAACATCACCAGGGTCATCTGCTCTGATCTTATACCGCAGTGCAGTGCATACTGGACATTCATCAAAATTCTCGTACTTCTCACCGCGGTAGAGAATGCAGTCATTAATGCATACATGTATCTTCTACACATCTAATCCTAGAGGGCAGAGAGCTTTCTTTGCTTCGTACGTACTCTTAGGCAATTCGTTATCCTTTGGAAGTTTTGGCTTCATTACTTGAAGTAAACTCTCAAATGCCTTGACACTCACACTGTTATGTGCCTTCCATTTCAGCAACTCCAGTGTGGTACCGAGCTTTGTGCTACCATCTTCGCAATTTGGGTACAACAATTTTTTGTGATCCTGTAACATGTTGTCCAGCTTCAACCTCTCCAATTTATTTTCACAGTCTTCCCTTGCATCAGCAATAACTCGGCCAAGATCATCATCGGGCTCTTCTGATGCCTGTTCTTGATCACCTCCTTCTTCTGCATTCTCTTCCGTTGCAGTATCGTCGTATTCAGGGAACAAAGGATCTTCTTCTTCTTCATCATCGTCTTCCATCACAACCCCTCTTTCTCCATGCTTGGTCAAGCAATTATAGCTGGGCATGAAACCTCTTCGAAGTAGATGGCCGTGAAGGATTCTTTCGGAAGAGTGCTCTCTGACGTTCCGACAATCAACACATGGGCAACACATGAAGCCATTATCTTTGTTCGCCTGAGCTACATCAAGAAATGCATTTAGGCCTGCCATATACTCGGCAGTGCGTCGGTCACCGTACATCCATCGCTGCCGTGCAACCATCTGCATCGTATAATTAAGTTTATCAAAATACATTACAATAACATATTAATACAGAAATGACCATAGTACATCGACAAATACTACTTTTTTATGTATAAGTTACAGATGAAAAAGATAAGTTTGTTAACCTCGGTCGAAGATACCATTTTTAGTGAGCTTATGTGTGGCTCGGGAATTTCGTCGAACACCTCGTGTGCATAGTAAAATAAAACACACTAACACCCACCTCTCTCACACCTCCAAGCAAAAAAAAAGATGGAAGGGGGGGGCTAGGGCAGTATATATAGGGGAAGGGGGACATTGGTGCCGGTTCGTGGCCTGAACCGGGACAAATTCTCATTCGCGTGCCACGTGGCCTGTGGCTAGGCATTGGTCCCGCTCCGTGGCATGAGCCGGGACCAGTATCTCCCCCACGAACCGGGAACAATGCCCCCAGGCGATTTCTGTTGCCCCGGGCACACAAACCGGGACCAATGCATAACATTTGTCCCGGATTTGGTTGCAACCGGGACAGGTGCCCCCTGGCCCCATGGACGAGAGGGGTTGTTTCCACTAGTGTCGTATTATATGTCGGTTGTCCAGCCCAAGTCGGTTGTATCTCTCCTATATATATAGGATGTAATAGCCACCGGATCAATCATGCAATATACAAGTTATTATTTTCTCCAGGGTCTGGGAAGCCTTTGAGGATCGATATGGATTTCACTAGAGAGACTAAGGTGTTGCGTATTCTGGTAGGGTTCTTGAATTACACCAAAATTCATCTCACGTTTTAATTATTTATTGAAGATGGAATTTATGGGCTGTCGTTTGAGGTGGAAGTGGAAGATAAGCCTTCGGAGGATGTGGAGATGGCTGAATCAAGGAGGGATGATAATGATAAGGATGATGAGGATGGTCTAGCAAATCATTTTCAAGATGCATTGGCTAAGGAGGCTAGCCTAAAGAAGAACATGGGGGAAAGTTTCTAATGTCGATTCGGTTTTTGATCCGATGATTGAACAAGGGGGACCAGGGGTGCTGCATCTTTGCAGCAGGGTTCGTCCACAAAACTCGGTGTGCTGATTTTTTCACCATTGGTGAAAATTTCTTTCGGCACGCTAGGGAAGAGTTACAGAGGTTGTTTGCGCACAAGGGGTCTGTTACTGATGTAGCTGACGTGGAGGGTGATGGTTGGACTGGTGTTGTACCTACTATTGACAAGGAGGGCACCTATTTACAGAATACATCTAAATCTGTGCTTATGAAGGATGTTGCGGCTGTTTTGAGGAGCAAGAGGGTGATTTTGAGGCTGTCGGAAAGGAAGTTATGAGTACTACAGTGGCTGTTTGCAATAATGCTAGGATAGGTGCTGGGAGTGGGGGCTCGGATGGGGATGCCCATGTTAATTTGTCAAGTCTGGAGTTGTCGGGTGCACTGTCCTATGTTGATCGGGCTGATGTGCTGGATGGGGTGGCCGATGGGGCTGCTGATCAGCTCGTTGCGGTACAGGATGATGCGGAATCACATAATGGGAAGAGGGTCTCGGGTCGGTTTGTGAGTCATGCCAGGGAGATTGATGTGCTTGAGGCTGAGGGCTCGGGCTCATCTGTCCAGACTAGCTCAGTGTTGGCCGTACACTTCAGTTCGAGCAACAGGAGCATGGCTCGTGGGTGACTCCATGAAAAATAACCAGAGAGGATTTGGTGGCGTTTGGGGGGTCGCTAAGCCTGCTTCTGATGGACGTCGCTCTAGTGCGAGGATCAGGGCTCAACCTGACGCTGATATGCCCATACAGGATAGGGATGCCCTTCGTGCGTCTCAGCTTGATGACACGCTTGTAGGTACGACTACCAAACTTGTGCTCTCTTTTACATCGTTTCCTAATGATTAAATTATTTCTAGAGCTTCCAAGGTGGGTATTTCGCTGGGTAGGATCATTGTAGAGGAACATGCTACTGTTTACTTTGAGTAATAATTTAAATGATGATAATCAGGGGTGTGTCCGTAGCTTGGTTATGCATAGAGCATCTAACTTGTCTTAAGATGATAATCTCGAGTATGAGGAGGCTGGGGGGAATACATTGGATATTCCAGTTTCAAAACAGATTAAGACAAGAGCACCTAAGACAGTTTAGAGGTTTTATTTGGAATTCAAATGGTTTAGGTGATACTGCGAAACATTTGGGGATCAATGAGATTATAAGAGAAAATAAAATTGACTTCCTAGCCTTATTGCAACAGGAAGATCAAATTTTTCTGACCTATTTTTAAATCACTTGGTTGGGGGATGATTTTACTTGGTATTGTTTGCCTCCACATGGACGTTCTGGTGGGATTTTAGTTGGCTTTAACCCCGTGTCTATTGAGGTACAGAGGGTTTTAGTAGGCGATTTTTGTGTCAAGTTTCATGTTATATCTAAGGATGATGGTTTTCTTTGGGCTTTTGTGGTGGTTTATGGTGTTGCCCAGGATGAAAAAGGCTGATTTCCTAGCGGAATTGGTTCGAGTGTGTGAGGGGGAGTCCTTGCCTATGTTGATAGGGGGGATTTTAATATCATTAGAAGAAAGGAAGAAAAGAATAATGAAAACTTTAATCCAAGATGGCCTGTTATTTTTAATGCGATAATTGAGAGTTTAGATTTAAAAGAGTTAGATATGTCTGCGTTAGCAGACATCCTACTCCGGTATATGAGAAGCTCGATAGGTTTCTAGCCAGTGTTGACTAGGAGCAGGAATACCCTTTGGTGTCGGTACGGGCTCTAACTAGAACTGAATCAGATCATGCACCTCTGTTTATTGATTCAGGGTCACCAGCTCATGTGGGTAATACGTCTGTGTTTTCATTTGAGCTGGCTTGGTTACGAAGAGAATGTTTTATTGATATGATAAAAACTGAGTGGGATTCAGTTAATTTAGGATCCACTGCTATTGAGATTTAGCAGAATAAAATTAGACACCTTCATAGCTATCTGAGAGGATGGGCCAAGAATATTAGCTGTGAATATAAGAAGCAACAAGATCGATTGATGCTTCTTATAAACGAGCTTGATTTGAAAGTTCATTCTTCACCATTAAGTGAGGAGGAAAGAGAGTCAACGAAGCAGGCTGATGCTTTTTTGAATAAGCTACGTAGAGAGGAAGAGTCCAAGTGGTCTGAATGGGCAAAAGTGAGATATGTCCAGGAAGAAGAATTTTTTTCAATCGGAACAAGAGTAGGGAACAATTGTTGGCCAAGAGAATCTAAAAGTTTATATTTCAGAATATTATAACAAGTTTTTTGAATAAGCTACGTAGAGAGGAAGAGTCCAACTTCTTTTTCGTTGATTGAGTCGTTCATTGAGGATATGCCTCATGTTTCCAAGGGAGAGAATGATCTTTTAACTGCTCACTTCATGGAGGAGGAGGTGTTCTCTGCCATTTCTCAGATGGAGCAGAATAAGGCACCAGGCCCAGATGGGTTTCCAGCTAAGTTTTATCAGCACTTCTGGGAGGTTATTAAGGTTGACTTGATGGCCTTGTTTAAACAGATGCATGAGGGATCGTTACCCATGGTCAAGTTGAACATTGTGGTCATTACTTTGCTGCCTATGAAGGAGGATGCGTGTAGGATTGAGCAGTATCGTCCGATTTGTCTCTTAATGTGAGTTTTAAGATTTTTACTAAGACGGGTACTAATAGGGTTACCTCTTCAGCGTAGAAAATTATGAGACAATCCCAGTCAGCTTTCCTTCCTGGGAGGAATATTTTCGAGGGTGTAGTGGTACTTCATGAAACCATTCATGAGCTTCTTAGGAATAAAATGGATGGTGTTATTTTCAAAATTGATTTTTAAAAATCTTATGATAAGGTTAATTGGGCCTTCCTACAACAGACTTTGCGTATGAAAGGGTTTAATTCACAATGGTGCGATTGGGTAGCTCGTTTTGTACAAAGGAGGAGTGTAAGGGTGCGTGTTAATGATGAGAGGGGTCATTATTTTCAGACCTTCAAAGGGTTGAGGCAAGGAGATCCTCTCTCTGCTATTCTGTTTAATCTGGTAGAAGATATGTTGGATGTTCTTATTGATAGAGAAAAAGAGGACAACCAGGTTGGAGGTCTCATGAACCACTTAGTGGATGCGGGCATTTCGATCATACAATACGCCGATGATACTATTCTCTTTCTGGAGGATGATTTTGAAAAAGCTGTCAACATGAAATTGATCTTGTCCATGTTCGAACACTTATCTGGGTTGAAAATAAATTTCCATAAGAGTGAGATATTTTGCTTTGGCAAAGCATACGGAGAGGTGGACGAGTACCGGCGCATTTTTGGATGTGAAGTTGGAACGCTTCCTTTCAAGAATCTAGGTATTCATATCCATCATAGGAGACTTTTTAATAAGGAGTGCAAGGTCCTTGAGGATCGGTTCGAGAAGAAATTGAGTTCTTGGGTCGGTAAATTATTATCATATGGTGATCGTCTAGTTCTGATAAATTCAGTCCTCACTAGTCTCCCTATGTTCTTATTATCTTATTTTGAAATACCTATTGGGGTACGCAAAAGACTGAATTTCTTTAGGTCACGTTTCTTTTGGCAGAGTGATAATGTCAAAAAGAAATATAGACTCACAAAGTGGAATATTGTGTGTCTGCCTAAAGACCAAGGTGGGCTTGGTATTGAAGTTTTAGAGATTAAAAATGGATGTATTTTAAGTAAATGGTTGTTTAAGATTTTATCTGAAGATGGGGTGTGGCATGACTTACTCTCAATAAATACTTACGTCATAGAACTCTAACCCAGGTCGTGGCTAAACCCACTGATTTTCCTTTCTGGATAGGGATTATGGGGGTTAAAAGGGATTTCTTTGATCATATACAGTTTAAGCTGGGAAATGGAGAAGGTATTAGGTTCTGGGAAAATTCGTGGTTGGGGAACTCACCTTTGGCTTTAGAGTTCCCATCTTAATTGTGCGACAAAAAAAATCCTAGTATCCCAGGTATTAGGACATGTCCCTTTGAACATTCAGTATAGAAGGGCTCTTGTGGGAGATAAGTGGGAGGCTTGGCTAGTTTTCGTTCAGAAACTCATGGGAGTGTCTCTTTCTGATGATCAGGACACGGTCAACTGGAGGTTAACTACCTCTTGCACTTTTTTTGTTAAATCTCTCTACGTTGATCTAATGCATGGGAATGTTGGATTTCTTCGTAATAATTTTTGGAAGTTAAAAGTGCCCCTTAAGATTAAAATTTTCATGTGGTTTTTATCCAGTAAGGAATTGATGACTAAAGATAACTTGGCCAAAATAAAATGGGTTCGGTGTACGAAGTGTGTCTTTTGTGGTGCGGAAGAGTCCGTAGAACACATGTTTATATCATGTGACTTTGCTAAAAATATTTGGCGGTTGGTTCACTTTACTTTTAGCTTATCACCAACGTTCACTAGTGGAAACAGTGCCTTTTGTCCCGGGTCGTAAGGGCCAGTTGTCCCGGTTGTGCAACCGGGATGGGCTAGCCGGGACAAATGGCCCTCCCCCATTGGTCCCGGTTGTGCCAGGACCCGGGATGGTAAGGATAGGCCACGTGGCGAACCTGGGCCAGGGAGTTCGTCCCGGTTCGTTCAAGGGACCGGGATGGATACTTTTTTGAAAAAAATATATATAATCGTCAATTTTCGCCTGCGGCGGCAGTTTTTTTTCGTTTTTTGGGATCCTGTCTCCCAATCCCGAGCCGGCCTCCCCTTCCCCAACCGCGTCCAGGCCCACGTCTTTTATTAAGCCCACTGGCCACATTTTTTTGGTCAAAAGGGCCCACTGGCCCGCGTCTTTTATTATGGCCAGTCAACGGTTCGAAGGGGCCACTGGCGAGCGGCCTAGTGGCTGCCCCGCCTGGTCCTTTAAATTAAGACCAGAGGGACGGTCAAAGGGCCCACTGTCGCCTCGTCTTCCCGCCCCGCCTCGGCTTCCCGCGCCCCACTTCCCCACGCGCGCGTGCCACAGCTGCAACCGCCGCCACGCCTCGGCTCCCGCCCGCATTCATGGCCGCCTGCAACCGCCGCCACGTTCAGGCCGCCGGTTGGCATGCCAGCCCCCCGGGTCCTTTTTAAAGGGCCCCCGCCGCCCGTACAACCCATCCACCCCGGCCGCGCCCAAGGCAGAGCAACCATAGCCACCATGTCCCGCTGGTTCGGCAGCGGCTCCGGCAAGCGCCCGAGGAACGACCACGAAGGCTCCTCGAGCGGCGCCGGCCGCGTCCCACCCCCGCCGGCGGAGGCCTTCGGCTACGGCCCTGGAGGTGTCCGCCTCGTCGGGACGCCGCGCGTCCCCGCGCCACCTCCGGCGGCACGCCCACCGCCCCGCGCCGCGCCCAAGGGCAAGCGGTTCCGCCGGTACATCCGGGCGATGGAGGCGGAGTGGCACTGGAACAATGCCACGCCGGTGTTCTGGCCAGACGTCCACCTCCCGGACGGCTGGCACCTGAACCCCCAGCGGATCCCTGTGCCGCCGGCCCCGACCGGCGAGGCGCTGCTCGAGGAGGTCGACCGCCGGCGCGCGCTCCTGCCGGCCCCCGTCCGCAGGGAGCGTGCGTACGCGCGCAGCTCACCCTACTGGGCCACCTGGCTCCAGCAGGAGCACGAGCAGCGCCGACGCTCCTTCATCCCCGCCCCCCACGAGGAGGTGGACGTGGCGGACTACCCCGAGGCACCGCCCGGCCGGGAGAGGGAGCTGTGGCTCCTCGAGGACATCCCCGGACTTCTCCGGGGAGGAGGACCCCGAGCTCCGGGCCGCCATGGAGGAGGCCTGCGAGGCCTCCAGACGCTCCCTCCGGGAAGACGAGCTCACGCGGTGGGAGCGGGTCGTGGCCGCCGCCGCCGCCGACGCCGCCGCCATGCCGCCGCCGCCGCCCCCTAGCGAGCCTACCCCCTGGTGGCAGCAGATGTACGCCGACTGGGAGGCGTCCGAGGACCAGCCGCCGCCGCAGCCGCTCCATCCAGGCCTGGAGTACGGCATGTCCTGGGCCTGGACCGGCGGCGCTTGGGCGCCGGAGCAGGAGGAGCTACCCCCACCACCGCCGCCGCAGGAGGTGCTGCCCCCGCCACCGCCGTACGCGCCTCGGATGCCCCCGATGCCTCCACCCCCGGCGAGCCCGGCCCAGCCGCCTGCCCACCTGTGGCAGCCACCCCCCTACCAGTGCATCTCCTCCGACGAGGAGGACGAATAGATCGGCGCCGGTGCGCCCCCCCTAGACTAAGCTACCCCCCCCCCCCAAGAAAACGGCCGGCCGCCTGTGGCCGCGCCGCCGCCCCCTTTATGCAAGTACGGCCGGCCGCCTGTGGCCGCGCCGCCACCTATCTATGTAAGCAAGGCCCTGGCCTTTTTTTAATATAAGTTGTGTGCCCTAGTCTACCGTGTCCCTAGCCCATCCCCGCCGGCGGTCCGCCGGCGGGATCTGTCTACTCGTTCCCGCCGCCGGCAGGGCTTCGCCAAGCCATGTCCACTCGTTCCCGCCGCCTGGGGTGTTCGTTCGGCCTGGAGAGAGGGCCGCGATTTTTATACACCTGGGCCTCTGGTCCCGGCCCGTGCCACCAACCGGGACTAGAGCCCCTTTGGTCCCGGTTAGTACCACGGGCCGGGACCAAAAACTAATTTCGAATTTCGTAGGCACCCTGCGCGCCCAAAATTTTTTAGCGCCAAAATTTGAAAACGGTTAAGTTTGCGCCTTAACAACTTCAATATACTTTCAAATTTGACAAAAATTCCAACATGAAAAATGCTAGAATTTGCAAAACTAATTTAAATCCATTTTTCGTTTAACTAAATAATTATTCTAACTATTGAAACTATTAATTATTTTATCATTTGTATATAATTTGAATATAAAAATGTTACCATTTTTGTTTTCTCTCGTGATCTTCCGAGTTAGTCCAGAGCATACAAGGCATCCCGGGTGATTTATATAAAGTTCGACAAAGCGAGTTGTACCTTATTGACACGGTGAATTTGAGATCTTCGTCTACAACAGAAAAACCATAGTTTTCCTTTGAAGGTTTACTCTGCGCATCCACACGTATTTTCCCTTTATCCCGACCCCCGCTTGAAAACATAGTAACTTCCGTGTACGTGGCAAGCCGCAGCGGGAGCATCAGACTTAAAGCAGAGACGGGCGGTCGGGGGGGGGGGGGGGGGGGGAGACCGCGCCGTTGCTGTCGCGCTTTCCTCTCCTCTGCTCGTCCGCCGTTGCCGTCGAGCTCCCCTCCGCGTTCAACATTTGGGATCTTCGTTGTTCAGTTAGATGTTTCTCCTCCAAAAATTTATCATATCTGTTAAAGAAGTACCGAAGCTCTATTTCTGTTTTAAGGATATCTGTCAGGATGGTATCCCTGCTATCACTTCGAAGTGTGCCTGCAATATCTGCGCTTTTTTGGGTTGTTTATGGTGGTTAACTCCAATGAATAACAATAGAGGCCTGCCATAATCACTTGTTCTATACTGTGTGTCAAGACATACTACATCTCGAAAGTAGTTATAATCCTGCACTATCTGTCAGGATGGTATCCGTACTATCACTTCGAAATGTCCCTGCAATATCTGCCTACAGTTATCTCATACTCGGATATGGGTCATAGTTGTCCGCTTTTTACCGGTCAATACAAAATACTGATCAAACAGAACTATATGATCATGTATTCCACGCTTACTATTACACATCACCAACATACGGAGGAGAGAGAAACAGAAAAGTGGGTGGGTGTGCCGCTGGTTGGAATAATAATGAAGTCAGGCTGGTCATAGTTGTCAAGCACTCAATGCTTGCCAGCTTTTGACCGATCAATACAAATTATTGGTCAAACTTGCACCTACTACATTCATAATCACAGAATATGTATAAATATCATTTTGGCTAACAAAATCTCGTTCATACTACGTTATAAGAACTATGATCATGTATTCCACGTTTATTATTACACATCACCAACAACATCCCTATCTAGTCTTCTGAATTTTCTTCGGGCCCTTTGCTTATGATCGCTTCGGCCGTAACCATGGAGCATCTTCATTATTTAACGGGATGGTGGGGTCAGCTTTCACTGTGAAGGGTGGAATTTCAACAAACTTATTATAATCTTCTGACATGTCTGTCGTGTCCTCGATTCCCACGATGTTTCTTTTCCCTGAGAGAACTATGTGACGCTTCGGCTCATCGTATGATGAAATTGTTCCCTTATTTTTTCTTTTCTTCGGTCTGGAAGACATGTCCTTCACATAGAAGACCTGAGCCACATCATTGGCTAGAACGAATGGTTCGTCATTGTAACCAATATTGTTGAGATCCACTGTTGGCATTCCATAAAGCGGGTGTACCTTTACCCCTTCTCCATTCAGGTTGACCCATTTGCACTTGAACAAAGGGACCTTAAAAGAAGGTCCATAGTCAAGTTCCCATATCTCCTCTATGTAACCATAGTATGTGTCATTTTTTCCATTCTCGTTTGTTGTATCAAAGCGGACACCACTGTTTTGGTTGGTGCTCTTAATATCTTGGGAGCTCATGTAAAATGTATTCCCATTTATCTCGTACCCTTGAAAACTCCCAATAGTCGAAGATGGTGACCCTGCCAACATGTACAGCTGATCTTCAACAGTGGTTTCATTTATAAGATGTGTTTGCAACCAACTTCCAAAAGTCTCCATGTGTTCGCGTTTAATCCTTGAGTCATCCTTCCCCGGGTTTGCAGACCGTACAATATTCTTGTGTTCCTCGACATACGTAGCCATGAACATAGAATTTTGTAGAACTGTGTAGTGTGCTTTGGTCAAAGAATGCCCGTCCCTAGGTATCATTGTTTTCTTTCCCAGCGTTCCTTTTCCCCTCAGTCTCCCCTCATGCCGCGATTCAGGAACACCAATTGTCTTAAGGTCAGGAATAAAGTCAACACAGAACCCAATGACCTCCTCTGTTCCATAGCCCTTCGAGATGCTTCCTTCTGGCCTAGCACGGTTATGAACATATTTCTTCAAGACTCCCATGAACCTCTCAAAGGGGAACATATTGTGTAGAAATACCGGACCGAGAATATGAATCTTTTCACATAGGTGAACCAGGAGATGAGTCATAATGTTGAAGAAGGATGGTGGGAACACCAACTCAAAACTAACAAGACACTGGACCACATCCCTCTGTAATCTTGTCAGAATTTCTGGATCGATTACTTTCTGAGATATTGCGTTCATGAATGCACATAGCTTCACAATGGGTACTCGAACATTTTCCGGTAGAAGCCCCCTCAATGCAATCGGAAGCAACTGCGTCATAATCACGTGGCAGTCATGAGACTTCAGATTTTGGAATTTTTTCTCTGCCATGTTTATTATCCTCTTTATATTCGACGAGAAGCCAGACGGAACCTTGATACTGTAAAGGAGTTCAAAGAATATTTCCTTCTCTGCTTTAGTAAGAGCGTAGCTGCTTAAGGAATGGCGCCCTATATCTGTGTGCTTGTTGCTTGGGTCTTTCATACGTTGCTGGTCCACCCGTGCTTCTGGCGTATCTTTTGACTTCCCATACACGCCCAGGAAGCATAGCAGATTGACACAGAGATTCTTTGTCACGTGCATCACGTCGATCGAAGACCGGACATCTAAAACTTTCCAATAGGGTAGCTCCCAAAATATAGATTTCTTCTTCCACATGGGTGCGCGCTTATCAGGGCCGTTCGGAACTGGTTGGGTGCCAGCAGACTTACCAAAGATTACTTCTAGGTCCTTGACCATATCGAATATTTCATTACCACTACGGAGCTCAGGATTCTTTCGGTTATCTGCCTCACCTCTGAAATGCTTCCCTCCTTTTTTCCTTAAGGGATGCTTGATCGGAAGAAATCTACGATGCCCCAGGTATACAACCTTTTTACATTTATCTAAAAAAACACTGTCAGTCTTATCTAAACAGTGTGTGCATGCATTGTATCCTTTGTTTGTATGTCCGGAAATGTTACTAAGAGCAGGCCAATCATTGATGGTCACGAAAAGCAACGCCCGTAGGTCGAATGGCTTTTGTTCGTTCTCATCCCACACACGTACACCTGGTTTGCCCCACAGTTCTAAGAGTTCTTCCACTAATGGCCTTAGATACACATCAATGTCGTTGCCAGGTTGCCTCGGGCCTTGGATGAGAACTGGCATCATAATGAACTTGCGCTTCATGCACAACCAAGGAGGAAGGTTGTACATACATGGAGTTACAGGCCAAGTGCTATGACTGGAGCTCTGCTCCCCAAAAGGATTAAAGCCATCTGTACTTAGGCCAAACCATAAGTTTCTCGCCTCTCCTGCAAAGTCTGGAAAGTCTCTCTCGATCTTTCTCCACTGCGATCCATCGGCGGGGTGCCTCAACTTTCCATCTTTCTTACGGTCTTCTTTGTGCCATCGCAACAACCTAGCATGCTCTTTGTTTCGAAACAGACGTTTCAGCCGTGGTATTATAGGAGCATACCACATCACCTTAGCAGGAACCCTCTTACGGGGGGGGGGGGGGCTCGCCGTCAACATCACCAGGATCATCTGCTCTGATCTTATACCGCAGTGCAGTGCATATCGGACATTCATCCAAATTCTCGTACTTCTCACCGCGGAAGAGAATGCAGTCATTAATGCATGCATGTATCTTCTGCACATCTAATCCTAGAGGGCAGAGAGCTTTCTTTGCTTCGTACGTACTCTCAGGCAATTCGTTATCCTTTGGAAGTTTTGGCTTCATTAGTTGAAGTAAACTCTCAAATGCCTTGTCAGTCACACCGTTTTGTGCCTTCCATTTCAGCAACTCCAGTGTGGTACCGAGCTTTGTGCTACCATCTTCGCAATTTGGGTACAACAATTTTTTGTGATCCTGTAACATGTTGTCCAGCTTCAACCTCTCCAATTTATTTTCACAGTCTTCCCTTGCATCAGCAATAACTCGGCCAAGATCATCATCGGGCTCTTCTGATGCCTGTTCTTGATCACCTCCTTCTTCTGCATTCTCTTCCATTGCAGTATCGTCGTATTCAGGGAACAAAGGATCTTCTTCTTCTTCTTCATCGTCCTCCATCACAACCCCTCTTTCTCCATGCTTGGTCCAGCAATTATAGCTGGGCATGAAACCTCTCCGAAGTAGATGGCCGTGAAGGATTCTTTCGGAAGAATGTTCTCTGACGTTCCGACAATCAACACATGGGCAACACATGAAGCCATTATCTTTGTTCGCCTGAGCTACAGCAAGAAATGCATTCAGGCCTGCCATATACTCGGAAGTGCGTTGGTCACCGTACATCCGTCGCTGCCGTGCATCCATCTGCATCATATAATTAAGTTTATCAAAATACATTACAATAACATATTAATACAGAGATGACCACAGTACATCGACAAATAATACTTTTTTATGTATCAGTTACAGATGAAAAAAATAATTTGTTAACCTCGGTCGAAGATACCATTTTCAGTGAGCTTGTGTGCGTCTCGGGAATTTAGTCGAACACCTCGTGTGCATAGTAAAAAAACACACTAACACCACACTCTCTCACACCTCCAAGCAAAAAAAAAGATGGAAGGAGGGGGGGCTGGGGCAGTATATATAGGGGAAGGGGGCATTGGTCCCGGTTCGTGGACTGAACCGGGACAATAGGTCATGCGCGTGCCATGTGGCCTGTGGCTAGACATTGGTCCCGGTCCGTGGCAAGAGCCGGGACCGATATGCCCCCCACGAACCGGGACCAATGCGCCCAGGAGATTCCTGTTGCCCTGGGCGCACGAACCGGGACCAATGCAGGGCATTTGTCCCGGATTTGGTTGCAACCGGGACAGCTGCCCCCCGGCCCCCTGTACGAGAGGGGTTGTTTCCACTAGTGGTTAGGCGTTACGAACATGTTTGGCAATTTGTTATTTGGGGTCGATAAGAGAACTAAGGCATTTATCGCATAGGTGTATGTGCTTTGTTATGAGCAATTTGAAATTGTCGGAATGGAATTATTTTAACAATGAGAAAGCTGGTAATTTTTTGCAGGTTATTCATCTGGCTACGCACTGGATTCAGACTTGGGTATGGTTGCTACCCGAGGACCAACGCATACTTTTGGATTCCGGACGCATTCGTTTGATGGCGGTCGTTCGGGCTATTTCAGCACAGGTGGCTGGTTTTTCACTAGGCGCCTTGACTACGCTTAGTATTTTCGTTACCATAGCTTTCGATTGCGTTCTTGTTTTTTTCTTTTTAGTCCTTCTTCGTTCTTCTGAGGACCTATGTATGATTCTGTATTTCATGGGGTCCCATGTAATTTGCTTGTACACCCTCTGGATATTAACATGTGGCTTCTAGCCCCCTCGAGGGCGCTCCTGGTTAAAAAAAAAACATAGCTTTCGATTTATCTTTGGCCTGTGTGCCCTTAAGGTTGATGATTGAGTGATTGGTTTTGTATACTAATACCGGAAGGTTATTGTTTAATAAAATCCGTATGTATCAAAGCGATGCAGAGGTCGGGTTTTCCCTTTTCAAAAAAAAGGGGTCTAGGTCCGGCATTTCCCGTGTGTTGCTCGCTATATACTCCACATGGCGTGTTCGCAACATGGGGCACACGTTGGCCACACGTTAGTAGTCGTGGTTTAATGGCGTCAAGGTGCCACGCGTCGGCTCCATGTGTGCATGTTCTCGCAGAGTCTGGACGACACTAGTCAGAGTGGAGGATGCGAGGCGACATGAGTCAGGGTGGAGACGCTCCCCCTTGGCATTCGAACCCATAGCCGTGCGATGACGACATTTGAACTGCAAGTGAACGGGAAGTTGGAGTTGGCGGACAGGCCGCTCCACCTCACATTTTTCCTTTTTTTCTTTTGGCTAATTGGAAAACAGTTCGGCTAATGTATCTATTAGTGGATGACTAAAGGAAAACACTTCGGAAGAACCGCGGGACGCGTCGTCCCAATCCTCCGCCTTCTACTATCACCAAGTGTCCCAGACGTGGAGGACTCCCATCCGCATCTGCTCTTATCCACTCGTTCACCTCTATCCCAACTCACTTTTCCTCACGAGAGAGCCTACGGCGCGTGTTTCCCCACGTCCATGGGAGCTCCTCCCTCTCGTTGCGCCGTCGCGGGGGCTGGGTGGCTCCCTTTCTCCCTGCAAGGCCGACTGGAGGCCGTGATCCTCCAGCTCGTCATACCGTGCTCCTCTAGCAGCACATGCCTCTCGCGGGAACCCACGGCACCTTCAGCTTCCCCGCCATGGCCCCTCTGGCGACGACGCCTGTTGGGGCAGCCAGGTCGTCTCCTCCCGCAAGCTCACGATGGAGACATGCCATGAGCGGCGTCATCTGCTGCTGTGACACCCAGCGGCGGTGGCCCCGGGCAGGCGGTGCTCCCAAGCCCTCGCGGGAATGTGGGAGTGCTCCAATGGTCCCGGCAACAGTGCTCCAAAAATTACAATGTCGACGAAATCCGCTACATGCTGTCATTTTCTTTTTGCTATTTTTGTATAATTTTGTTGCTATTTTTGAATAATTTTTTTGCTAGGAGAACTGCGTCGATATCTCCGACGAGATCGTCTTTTTCTACAATACTTTTGTTTGTTTTCTATTTTTGTATACAATTTTTGCTATATCAGTATAAATTTATTTGCTACGAGTTTTCTCCGACGAGGGTGTCCGGGTGATGTCTCCGGCCAAATAATTTTTTTTTGCTGCAATAGAACATTTTTTTTGCTCTAATATCTCCGGCGAGCTTTCTCCGACGAGGTTGTCCGGGTGATGTCTCGTTGGAGGTCGTCTCCTCCCCAATCATACGAAGTTTACATGGTATCCACCGCTGTACGCAGACGGACGAATGAGTTGTTGTTACACTATCAGAAGTGGGAAAGCGTCAAACAAAGAAAGGGTCGATGTGCGGGGACACTGCTGCGCAGATTTGCAGACTAAAGAGTACAGAGGTGGCATCAAATCCGGAGCAGCCGAAGATGTTTCCAGCCGTGAATCCGCGAGAAGTGGAGCAGAGGATACAAGTGAGAGCAAAGGAGGAGAACAAAGCGGTTGCGCACACGCCCAAACGACCAAACAGGGGATGCTGGCTGGCAACACACACTGAGGTGACGGACAGGCGGGCCACATAAGGGTCCATCAGGCAGAGACATCACAATGGCATGTAGCCTGTATGTCCTGCAAGGAAGACCCGCATCAGCCTGTAACTAACATTTCCCTTCAACTTTCTGAAGCCGCCCATTCTCAGGGACATGCCCTATCCAAGGTTACCTCGTATACTTCATCAACACCAATGAAGATATTATATATATGTCTGGCTAAGCACAAGATGGGATTTCCTTTAAAGCTGGGCGTAATTGTTCTCGTCGTTGTTGTATATGGCTGAAAGACGTAAACACATGGTACATGGCAAAGAGACATAACACCAGAACAATGGCCAAGGAGGCCGGGAGGAGGTCTTAATAAGACCGTCTTATATGGAGAAGCTCGCATGTGGTCACACGTCTGACACACCCGCGTGTTAATAAACCTACCTTGGGATGATGCACTACGCTGGATGTAAAATATATATATACTCCCTCCGTTTCATATTAGATGACTTTGAATTGGATGTATCTAGACATATTTTAGTGCTAGATACATCCATTCCAAAGTGATCTAATATGGAACGGAGGGAGTAGCTTACACGAGAACAAGCAAGCTTGGCAGGTTTCAACATCAATTGGTTTTACTCATCCTGCTGGTCAAATCAATCAAGAAGTACGACGAGTCTGAAGCCGGAGTAGTTTTTCTTATTTTCTAACAAAACCAACGTTTAAGATTATTAGTATCAAGATTAAGAGAAATTCATAGGACTTGAGTGACCCATGTGAGAAAATTGAGTATGAACAAAAACTAACTCCAAATGATGACAGCGATTTCTTACCCCACAACAATTTCTTCCCCATCCACTTTCATTGGTTTCCTTAGCCCTAAATATATCCTTCATCCTTCATGTTGAGGACAAATCTTGGGTTGTCGGGAAAGAAATCCATGTCAGCAGTTTTTGGTTAGTTTTTTTATTTAGAAATGTAGTCAATGATTATATCAGCACCAAAATATATTCTAAAAATTTAGATTATCAATAATTTTTTTTTTGAAATAGAGGCAAAAGCCTGGCGAGTCGTGTGTGCTTGACTCGATCTGGCGTTCTTCTGATTCCAAATTTCTTTGAAGAACATGGTTACTCCCTCCTTTTTTAAATACAAGGAAACTTCGGTTTTCGTGTTGAACTTTGACTTATAATTTTGGTTTAAATAATCGGAAAATGTTGTCCTATAAATATGAAAAAAATGCATAGGGACAATGAACAAAATTTAAATATATTAATTAATTACCAGAAAAATTACATCGATAGAGATGTCGAGGATTATATAGATGCCCAATATAGATATACTGGCAGCCTTAGACATAGGTACCCTGGGGACTACTTCTCCTCGTCCGTCATGTTTTAGTGGAGGGAATGCATATCGTTGGAGGTGGGTAATATTTTATGCAAGGTGGTGAAGATGTTGTAGATGGTGAATGTGATGAACTCGCACCCCCGGTAGAACTCCTAGCCGATGGTAAATGAAGGAAGCCATTCACCAAGCCTACATTCCAAAAAGATTCGATTCGTAACATGACCAGCAAGCAACGAGGCAAGTGGCGGAAGCAGGTCCAACGAAAGAAAGTTGTAAGCTCCATTGGACCCTTCTATATTGAGATGTCCCACACCTAGAGCGGGTTCTCAATAGGTATCCTGACGGGGATACTGCGACACGAGCACGGTTTCAGGTGGACGAAATTTTGGTCCATTGAACTGCAGGCTTCTTCGTGGCGGTCGTGATGTGGCTAAGAGTGATTGAGAAAGGGGATGTTGTGAGTGTGAGGGGCAGACTTAGACGGGAGAGGAGATCCCCTTAAATTGTTGCACACTGCCAGTAATAATTTCATGTGAGTTGCATCGAGGGGCCATGAGCATGCACATAGTTTATTCATGGTTTGTTCAATATTGTTCACACAACATCCCACACGTATTTTCTCGTTTAATACACCTCGAGGTAACCAACGGACCAGGTAACAGAAGCCACGTACATGTGGAACAGACTGCACGATCCAATTCGTGCACGCAATGTGATCGAACAAGTCATAAGGGGGCATTTTCTCCTCTAGATGGTCCAATTTTTTCTCGTATCGGGATAACAATGTAACTAGTAAAGAAAAATAAATAAAATTGAAAACTTACCAAAAATCATTTTTTATTATCTTGGCATCATAATTAGGGTTTATAATTTTAATTTAAATTGTACAAGCCAAAGGAAAAAATTTAAATGATATATCATCATAGGTATGAATATCTAGCAGTGAGTCTCTGAATTACATTTGAAAACCTTCCACTCTCGAGTGAAACAAAACAAGGTTTTAAAAAAAAAATCTTCATTCATAGCTCATATTTCGCACAAGCATTGGATTTTCATTAATATTCAAATATTGGAATTCAAAACTTGTTTTCACTATAAATATTATTCTACATATTTTATAATTGGTAATTAACTACGATGAGGAAAAATATTTTTCCCAAACAACGTCATATTTTAAAAGGAACCTTTATTTCAATACTAAATGCCAAATAACAATTTTTGGATCACTTATTCCAGGTCGAAAACCTTGCTTATGAATTGGATTATTGACCCTACCTTTTGAGCTCTCCTTGTGCGTACTTTGCGTGAACATGGGTTTAATTTCACAATAGGACTTCGATTGATCAAAACATGTATCAGAATAACCATTGGATTCAAGGTCCTTTGTATAAAATGGTAGTCCCTTGATATAATTTTCCATTTATTTTCGGGCCACTTTATTATTTTTCACCTACTATTGCTATAGACGCAATTGCTAAGCCCTCTGAGGTCTTTAATTTTCAAAAAAAAGTAAGGTCGATGTTTCTAGGATTTTGGCGGAAAGCACACCATTGAAAATAAGAAATCCAGAAATCACATAGTTCTTCCTTTTAGAAATCCATCGTCGTTCTGCAGCGCTGTTGATACCTCTACGGCAAGGATTGATGAACCCCCTCGCTAAACATGTGGGCCACCATGGTGCCCAGTAACCTCACGCACACGAAGCCAGATTCTAGAAGAACCCGGACCACAACCAAAACGTGGTGCGACTTGGAGAACAAGCTGGGTTCTTTACTTTCCAAGTTTAGATAATTTCCGTAGTCTTCTAGGTTTCCTTCCTGTAAACTCATAGCCTCGCTATCTATATAAAGCCGGATGAGAGCAAAAGTGAGACAGTAGAAGAGAGAACAGAAGTTCTATTAGCTAGAAGTTAACTCCCTGAGAAGTTCATCCTCGCCGAGTTAGCGAAACCATACTAACAATTGTACTCTAGATACTCCAGGCTTCATCCTTGATTTTAGTGAGATTGCAGTACTTGGAACACCGCCTAGTTGCGACGTACCGAACCTGGGTATATTGTTTCCTTGTTTCCAGTACTATGACGTTTCCACCCACACGGTTCTACCAGTAGGTTATCGCACCCCCGTCCACGATACTAACTACGAAGTATCGACAGTTGGCACCCACAGTGGGGCCAGCGGCATCGGGAATTACATTTTGAGCGAGTATACTCGGCGGAATCGGCAACACGATGACTATCGGAAGCCTAGAATTCAACGGAAATGCCGGAGGCTTCCTCAACAACGGATCCGATATGCCGGCACGGAATGATCGGGTAAGTGTATGTGTCTTACTGAATGGATCCACTAATGTTTTTTTTGGTTTGACAACAGAAGCAGTGAGATTCCGTGGTGGAAGTACTTTTGTCCCACCCGTCCTATGCCCAATAGATGAAGGCTTCAATGTTGGATTCTGCTTAGATATGCCATATTCATACATAGGATCCGATATGCCGGCACGGAATCATCGGGTAAGTGTATGTGTCTTACTGAATGGATCCACTAATGTTTTTTTTGGTTTGACAACAGAAGCAGTGAGATTCCGTGGTGGAAGTACTTTTGTCCCACCCGTCCTATGCCCAATAGATGAAGGCTTCAATGTTGGATTCTACTTAGATATGCCATATTCATACATAGGGGCAGATCTCCCGAAATGCCTGCATCAAGATCGCACTTTATTAGAATGGTGCCATCTGTGATCGCCGAAAACACGGACGACGATAGTCCCGTGGAACAGGCAGAAAATACCAATCCCACAGATAAGGTGGAAGATTCGACATCCGCCAATCAGGCGACGAACTACGAAGCTGAGTCCATACTAGCTTCTATCGAGACAAGGTTGGACTCAGAAACCGGATCCGCAAGCTACAACGCCGATTTGTAGGATGAAGATGAGGACGCCTTCAAAAGAAAGTTGCAATCCATGCAGGGAAGCTTCTATGAAGTACTCGTGGAAAAACCAACTGGAAAGTCAGATGCCGAAAAGGAAGAGGAGGAAGACCCTAGGACACCACTCCCAGATAATGTGGAAGAAGGAGAAGAGGAGGATGGCGAAGTTAGTCCGACTTACCCTGGCGTGAAAGAATCGACGAAAGCTACACCAAACATATAACCTCCATCCTCCAGGAAGAAAAAGAAATCTGCCAGAAAACTGCTATCCAAATCGGGGGAAAAATCCATGTGAGCATTTTTTGGTTTGTTTTGTTATTTAGAAATGTAGTCAATGATTATATCAGGACCAAAATATATTCTAAAAATTTATATTATCAACAAAAAAAATTATGAAATGGAGGCAAAAGCTTGCCGAGTCGTGTTTGCTTGACTCGATCTTGCGTTCTTCTGATTCCAAATTTCTTTGAAGAACCGTGTTACTCCCTCCTTTTTTAAATACAAGGAAACTCCGGTTTTCATGTTGAACTTTGACTTATAATTTTGGTTAAAATAATAGGAAAATGTTGTCCTATAAATATGAAAAAATGCATAGGGACAACGAACAAAATATAAATATATTAATTAATTACCAGAAAAATTACATTGATGGAGATATCGATGATTACATATATGCGTAATATAGATATAATGGCAGCTTTACACATAGGTACCCTGGGGACTACTTCTCCTCGTCCGTCATGTTTTAGTGGAGGAAATGCATATCGTTGGAGGTGGGCAATATTTCATGGAAGGTGGTGAAGATGTTGTACATGGTGAATGCGATGAACTCGCACCCTCTAGTAGAACGCCTAGCCGATGGTGAATGTGAATAAAGCCATTCACCAAGCCTACATTGCCCTAATTTTTTTCGATCCGGAACATGACTGGCGACCAACAAGGCAAGTGGCGGAAGCAGGTCCAACGAAAGAAAGTTGTAAGCTCCATTAGACCCTTCTATCTTGAGATGTCCCGCACGCAAAGCGGGTTCTGAATAGGTATCCCGACGGGGGTACTGCCACACGAGCACGGTTTCAGGTGGACGGAATTTTGGTCCACTGAACTGCAGGCTTCTTCGTGGGACTCGTGATGTGGCTAAGAGTGATTGAGAAAGGGTATATTGTGAGTGTCAGGGGCTGAGTTAGATGGGAGAGGAGATCCCCTTAAATTGTTGCACACTGCCGGTAATAATGTCATGTGAGTTGCATCCAGGGGTCGTGAGCATGCACGTATTTTAATCATGGTTTGGTCATCCTGGTTCACACGACATCCCATGCGTATTTACTCGTTTAATACACCTCGAGGTAACCAGCGGGATCAGACTTCGTAGACACGATCCAAATCGTCCACGCAATGTGATCGAACAACTCATAAGGGGGCATTGTCTCCTCTGGATGGTCCTATTTTTTTTCCATATCGGTATATGAATGTAACTAGTAAATAAAAATAAATAAAATTGAAAACTTCCCAAAAATCAATTTTATTATCTTGGCATCATAATTACGGTGTATAATCTTAATTAAAGTTGTACAGACCAAATGAAAAAAATTTAAATGATAGATCATCATAGGTATGAATATCTAGCAATGAGTCTCTGAATTACATTTGAAAACCTTCCACTCTCTCCAGAAACAAAACAAGTATTTGTCTAAAAAAATCTTCATTCATAGCTCATATTTCGCACAAGCATTGGATTTTCGTTAATATTCAAATATTGGAATTTAAAACTTGTTTTCACTCTGAATATTGTTCTACATATTTTATAATTGGTAATTAACTACGATGAGGGAAAATATTTTTCCCAAACAACGTCATATTTCAAAAGGAACCTTTATTCAAATACTAAATGCCAAATAATAATTTTTGGATCACTTATTCCAGGTCGAAAACCTTGCTTATGAATTGGATTATTCACCCTACCTTTTGAGCTCTCCTTGTGCGTATTTTGCATGAACATGGGTTTAATTTCACAATAGGACCTTGATTGATCAAAACATCTATCGGAATAACCATTGGATTCAAGGTCCTTTGTATGGAATGGTAGTCCCTTGAGATAATTTTCCATTTATTTTCGGGCCACTTTGTTATTTTTCGCCCACTATTGGAATAGACGCAATTACTAAGGCCTCTCAGGTCTTTGATTTTCAAAAAAAGTAAGGTCCGTGTTTCTAGGATTTTTGCGGAAAGCACCCCATTGAAAATAAGAAATCCATAAATCACATAGTTCTTCCTTTTAGAAGTCCATCGTCGTTCTGCAGCGCTGTTGATACCTCCACGACAAGGATTTTGATGAACCCCCTCGCTAAACATCTACGCAGAAGGCCGAGAGCTATCTTCTGCTGATCGCAAAGTTTTGACCTATGTGCAGCACTAGCCAGGAGCAAATGGCAGGAAAGCTTCGACCCCAAACACCTAACCTTCTGTATAATTACAAGTCCTAGCGTAGTCCTAATTGTACACATATTCGACATATATTCCAACAGGGTGCTCTGGATGCCCTGTGCCTTAGGGAGCTGCGCCTCACGTGGTGTAACGAGCAGGCAACACCCACTCTCACGCGGATCGACCGCTTCTTCTCCTTCTCCAATTATTCACCCAGAGTGTCACACTATTATATTATATTTTAATCTTCCATCTCCACATATATCGTTATGAATTCTTCACCCACCAACAAATACTGCTTCTATAAATATTTCACGCCTCACATCTTCTCCAGTTCCAGCTAGGCATGCACGAGGGAGAACTCTGGCTATGAACAGATATGCAGGAAGTTAATAAATGAGAGATACCGGCTACTATAATGGACATCTTGTGTGTCGTTTGCTGTATAAATATGTGATCAACTTCTCATCTCATAATTTGGTTCCTACCTGCGCCATATTCTATCTCCAGGCTACATATGTCACCGTTGGAAATGATGGTTGGCTGCATACGCCGGTTGGGAATGAGAAGCATCAGAACAACTGACAGAACATGAAGCTCTCTGTGGGTGGCCCATGATCTTGGCTGGTGTACTTCCATTGTCCGTGCGTGTTATACACCAGTTAGTCGCAGTAGCCGCATCGGTTTCAAGATTACAAGGCTGCTGCAGTTCGGATACACATGTACTGAGATAATTATCACGTGGGCTTACTACGACACCCTTTCTTACTGAAATTTCTAAGCATCATCATCTGACTGGCGCCAAAGCTCGCACGACTATTGTACTGATCCTGGTTCTCTATGGGGCACCTACTTCAATCATTAATAAAAAACAATTCCACCAACGTTCGTGTCTGCATGTTTTCATTGTTCATTAACTTTCCGAAAACACTCGGCAAATCCCTCATTGCACCCAACAACGACTTAGCTGGGTGGTGCAATACCTGGCAGAAGGCACTCGACAACTATTTGATCGGCCAACAATTGTGTACTTTCTTTCTGTTGGGCACTCGGCAAACCATTAACTGTTCAAGTGTATCCCATGACACTCCGCCTAGATTCAACCTTGGCGGAAAAAATGGCTAAGAAGGCACTGATAAAAGGTGGTGATGTGGGTGCCGGCTTTCCTGGACGCCGAGCTAGGCTTGGCCCGCTATATTTTTTTGACCGAGCCGATCCTATTTTGTCGGACCGAAAAGAGCGCAAGACGAGCGCGGCTCGGCTCGGTCCAGCTCGGAATCTCGCTGCTCTCTGCGCCGGTGCGCCCAGTGGCATAGCTAAGCCAAACTGGCCTCTTCTCTCACACGAACAGTCAAGGAACGAAGAAACTAGAGAGGAAAGGACAACCACGGGATCTCCCCTGCCGCCCGCCCGCCCGCCCGCCATCTCCTCCGGCCGGTGACGGAGCGGCAGTCCGCTCCCCTCCGGCCCCACTCAGCCTCGCCCTCCCTCTGGCCCCGCTCCTACTCGCCCACCTCCGGCCCGGCTCCGCCTTGCCCCTGCTATGCGTGCTCGTGGCTGGTCCGCGGTCGTCGCCGCCTCGCCGCTGCTCCACCGTGCTTGAGTCTGCTCCGCCGTCGTCTCGGCTGCTCAGCCTCGCCCCCTGCTGTGCCGTGCTTGTCACTGCTCCGCGGGCTTGTGCGTCGAGCCGTCGAGCGACCAAGGTTCAAATCCCCTCCCGCACCATTTTTCTAGAATTTTTTGGATGACTCGCGACCCGGCTCGTTTGGACCGAAGCTCGCCCTAGCTCGGTGCGAGTCACTGGAGCGGCTCGTGCTAGGTGTCGAGCCAGCTCGAGGCTCGGCGTTTTTGGCTCGAGCCTTTTCGAGGCTCAGCCGGAGTTGGCCCGAGCTGGCTCAAGTCCAGCAAGAGTGCCCGCAATCACAAAATCAAGGCGGGTTAGAAAATAAGGGCGTGGCCACGTGTGAGAAGGATGCCGCGTGCCAAGAAACGTGAGACTTGACCAATATGCACGGCATGCCCGGTGCTTAAATCTAGGTACTCGGTAAACAATTGCGAGCAAGACGATGACATGCAATTTGTTGAGAATAATGGAATATACACTAGGCAAAGCTTGACTTTCAAAGCATCCTAGAGAACTTCCCGGCAGCCACGACGAAATTCTCTATCAAATACCCGAGTCTCCTCCGGTTCCTTGGTTGTCTTCGGAAGGTGGACCTGCAACCACTTATCGACAAGGCTAATTGTTGCATCGCCCCTTCGAGGAGAAATGTGGTTTTTTTTTTTGAAACATATTTACCACTATATAGAGCAAGCAAGCCGCCTTATTAAAAACCTTCCAGTCCCCTTAGGTACCCTGGCAAGTAAACGAGTGCGGAAAAAAACTTGCTGCACGAGTTCAAATAATCATTACATCGTTCAGGATAGAACTCAACACATGGCTAGGGGGATCATCGTCCCAATTACAATCTATTTTCTCACTAAAACACACCCTAGCTAATTCATCAGCCACCTTGTTTGCTTCCCTCCGAATGTACTTGAACACGATGGAATTGATATTCGAAGAAAAATCCATTATATCTGCGAAAATTGCAGCAGATTCACTCCACCAAGAATCCAACCCTGTACATGCATTGATAGTCTCAACAGAGTCTGATTCTGCAATTATATTATTACATCCGAGTTTACAAGCCAGTGTCAGACCCTCCTTCATTGTGAGAGCTTCCGCCATTGCAACCGAAGAAGTGTATGGAATATATCTGCAGTTTGCTGCAATAAAAGAGCCATGGTAATCACGCAATATTGCACCAGTAGCCGCATCTCCTATAGCGGCATGAAAAGACGCATCTACATTCAATTTAATTTGGCGGGGCTCAGGTTTAGTCCATCTATTTTCAGAATTTGTCAATATCTTACTGTTGATCTTCACATAGTTCGCAGCCATAGATAGGATGGAAAATTTGCAATGATTCATAGAAGGTATTGGCTCCCCATGTGTACGGCGGCGCCTAAGCCACCAAATATACCAGCAGGTGATGACTATTAAATCTTTAAGCTTAATATTTTCCTAGATATGGGTGTCATTACCTGATCTGCATAAGAGGATCTCAAGAATACGAGAACCCGACCTATCCTCATACAAAGCTTCCTCAATAATCGTGCTCAACCCAAGTGAACTCCACAAATCTGAAGCCACTTGACATTGGAATAACAAATGCCTTATATCTTCATGAGCTAATTGACATATTGGGCGACGCCTATTCACTTACCCCACCCCCTCCCCACCCCCGTTGAGAGTCTCTCGTGACCCCCGTCGCCCGGCCCAAATCCGGACTTGCTCCGGCGGCGCTGCTGCCTGGAGTAGGGATGGAGAAGGTGCTCGGAGCCTAGATGTAGATAGTAGGTGTAGGTGTTTTCCTTTCCGTTTCGTTCCCAGTGTGGGGTTTGGCTTTATGCCACTCTGCCTGTCTCTGATGCTTGCGGGCGGCATCGGCGGCATGCTGCTCCTTCTCGGTGACTGCCGGCCGTGGCGGACGGTGGTGCTGGAGTTGGGATGGAGCGAAGGCAGTGCAAATAAGCCTGGTTATCGCGGAGCTGGAGGCCCTCGTCGGCAGGTTCAAGTCTTCTTCGATTTTCGCTGTGGAAGCGAGCTCGGGGATGGCTTTCATTTGCAGGCGTTGCGGTTGCTGGTGATGCAGCAGGGGAGCTCGGAAGCTGCTCCCGAGAGGGCTCCAGTGGCAGCTCTCTCTTGGGAACCATTCAAGATGGTCGAAGGGCGACCCCTCTCCTCCTTCGCGTCGATTGCGGCTGATGCCGGCCGGCGCGCCTTGATGAACTCAACCTCCAGGCCTTCGTGCCAAGATGGAGGCCCTGCAGTGTTGCAGCAGTTGGCTCCCGGAGCACCTCCCCAAGTGGTATCGTCCCCGGCGGAGGTGTTCTTGACTGCGGCGACCTTGGATGCGGCGGATCTGGAGCTGGACCCGATGGCGTTTTTAGGTTTAGGTCTAGGGTCGTTTGTGTACTTTGTAAGGACCTTGGTGAAATTTCCTTTTCTTTTAGGTCCTCTTTGTAAGTCTCCGCTGCATAATGAAAGCTTCTAGGTCCCTCCGGGACCATCCCCTGTTCAAAAAAAAAAGACATATTGGGCAAGCAGGATCGGAACCAATGTGTCTGTCAGCCAAGATACATTTCAGAGGTATGATTCCATGTAACGCCCTCCAAATAAAAATCTTTATCTTACTCGGGATTTTTAATTTCCCGAGGTTCCTCCAGACCGGGTTGTTAGCAGACGGCCCAGGCAATGATAAATTAGCCGCGTTGCCAAAATGATGACTCCATTGCAGATTATATCCAGATTTAACAGTATACCGACCATGGGTAGTAAAATTCCAAGCTATGAAGTCATCAAAACCATCCCTATGAATTGGGATATTTAAGATACGGTTAACATGAAATGTCAAAATTGTTCTTCTCAAACGAAATTTATTCCAGCCACCCGTCAGTGGATCAATCAACTCATAAACTCTGGAATAGGTCGATTCGCCCCTTTGAGAAATAACCATTCTGTTAGGACTTGAAGGGATCCATGGATCTTGCCATATATTTATTTTTTCACCGTTTCTCACCACTGGTGGAAAATAGGCCTTCGGTCCCGGTTCGCAAAGGCCATTAGTCCCGGCCACTCAACCGGGACTAAATATGCGCGACTAAAGAACCCCACCCCCCCTATAGTCGCGCCACTTACGAACCGGGACTAAAGGCCCGTCCACGTGGGCGCCAGGAGTCCGTCGGGGCGGAGGACCTTTAGTCCCGGTTCTTGTGGCTAACCGGGACTTAAGGCCTCCTCCGCAGGTTTAGGGTTTTAGGCCCCCTAAACCTAGTTTCTTTTTAATTTGTTTTGTTTTTTTTCTTTTATATTTTATTTTGTGTTTTATTTTAATTTTGTTGAAGTTTCAGTACACATATATATTGTACGCTACTATATACATGCATATAAGAAATTTCAAACAAGAATAATTCAATAGGAATATATAATATATATTCAATCTCGGGTGACCATATACAATTTCGAACAATTTTCCATAGACAATTACGACGGATATACACAACTTCGAACAATTTTTTATCTAGGAGATGCATCAACTCAAAATTCTGCCTAAGGAATCATCTTGAATCGGTCTTCGTCGGACGCATAGTGTTCTCCTTTAGGATCGATGACATGCCTAAGGAAAAATCCTGCTATTTCCTCTTGAATTGGTCGGAAGCGAGCTTCTGGAGTAAGCGTCCTCCGTAGGTTATTGAGACTCTTCCGCGTGCTCTCCGACTTCTTCTTCTCAGAGGTTTCTTTCCGTATGTTCTCACAAACATAGTATCCACATAGATTGGTCCCCGGTGGCTGCTTATCCACACGAAGCATATTTTTAAATTCTAGCTTATGTTTGAATTCACCGAAAATTTCTTTTGAGAACCGTTTCCAAACTCTACAGTGCAAAGAAAATTAAATGAACAAGGGAGTTATTAGCTACTGCATATTAGGAAATGAACAAAAGAGACCGATCGATATAGAGCGCAAATGATTAAAAATAATTATCTTTGCAGCATTTTTCTCTTGTCGATCCAAAGCTTTGGATCTGAATCCATAGAGTCCATGATAAAAACTGTGGAGGTGTGAAGTTCAATTTTTAGCAGCATCCAGTGGAACCTGCGTACACGTTACATGCATAGTCATGCATGACTTATCGATTAGACATACCATGCATGGAGTAAACAAAAGAGAATGGGCACAACAGAGAAACAATCACCCAAAATGGTAAGGAAATAGAATATGACTTTTGAGTTATTGCTTTTTAAGAAAATTGTGCAAGTCTTTCTCCACGTCTAGGGGGCGACGTTGTAACATAGTTCCATGAATGATTTGTGGATCAATGAACCCAACATCATGGATGTGTCTTATTTTGCATTCCAAATCTTCAATCTGCATACTAGCGTACGCAACAATATAGTTAGGACAATATATATATATATATATATATATATATATAGTGCAGGCAATGAAGAACGAAATGAGGTAGAAATAAATCACTTACAGAACGTAGCAACTCAGGATAGATTTGTCGAGCTCTCGCAGATTGAACAGCTGGAACAATTCACTCATCTCAACTGTTACAGAGTACTTTTTGGTGTGATGCTCCTCTGTAACATCCACATAAATAAATTCTTTGTCGGACCATGATATGAAATTGTTGTACCAACTTAGCAGATTTCGCATTAGTGGTGGTAGACTCTTTTCCTGCGTAGGCTCGACGAGAGGCCCTTTCTTCACATATTGCAATGTTACCTCACCCATTGGCGCATCGTCGAGGCCTAACGAGGCACGAGGAGACAAACCCATCTCGGACGCATTTCTCATGGCAGTAGCTGCAGTCAATCCCATTGCTTCCGCAGCTGCTCTAACCTCGGGGACTTGTTCTGGACCGGCTTTCACTATGAGCGGGGGGGGGGGGGGGGGATCGATTGTTTACTCTGCATCCTGAGATGGTCAACTTGTTTCCCGCTTTTTTTTCCTTTCTTCTTTCTTCTCCATCAATGTTTGTGCTTGCCTACGAAGTTCACTTTCATAGTCTTTAGGCAAATTCTTCTCGGCTTGGGACGGTGTCGACAAAAAACCCGTAGCCCACTTCTGTACCGGCGGAGGGTATACTTCCTTGGGCTTAGGCTCCCTTAGCGCCTACTTATCGGCCTTCCATTTCTCATAGTCAGCCTTCGCGGCCAATTTGGTTTCAGCATCACTAAGTTCCCAAGCCCTTGGGGGATAGGCTTCAGTGATGGCTCCGGTACCCGTGTGGTCTTAGGTACATAAGGCTCCGTGTTAATAGTCCAAGGACGGGTTTCCTTGTTGTCCGCCTGCTTCTGTTTCTTCGCCGGAGGAGCAATGGGGGGCGACAGCTGCTTATCCGTCGGAGGAGGAATGGGGGGCGACGGCTGCTTATCCGTCGGAGGAGGATTGGAGGGAGCGGCTTCTTATCCGCCGGAGGAGGATTGGTGGGCGACGCCTGCTTACCCGCCGGAGATTATGGATCGGGGGACGGCGTCGAATGGCGTGAAGGAGGCGTAGGTGAACCAGCACCACCACCACCACCTGCACCATCGTAGAAGGGTGGACTTGTTAGCCTTGGCGTCTCGCCTCGAAACACTATGTACTTCTTTTTCCATAGAATGAACTGGCGCTTGACATCTCCAAGTCTTCTCTCCCCTTCGGGTTTAGCTATTTCAATCTCCAGGTCCTCAAACACTTGCAGTATGTCTTCCACCGTGACACGAGCATAGCCATATGGAATGGGGTTGTTGTGGTGGAGTGCTCCAGGTGTACAAGGTAAAACACTGCCGGTAGCTACCTTCGTGGAAATGTTCCCCACGGGATAATGCAGATCACATTCTTTCATCTCCTTTACATCATCCACGAGGTAGTGAGGCTCCGGTGCACGAATCTCGATCATCGGTGCATTAGCACCTGCAGGCGGGGCCTCCGTGGAAGCCACGCTGCTTCTCCGCTGATGCTGGCTTCCGAGATCCGCTTCATGATCTTCATGCGGCCCTGCAGGCGCCGATGTTTCTTTCACAAGTATTTCCTGCTTCAACTCACTAACTTCCGATGCAAGCTTCGCCAGAAGATCTGCAGCCCGGTCCGTCTTTCTCTTACGGCTTCTGTAACAGTACGGGTCATTCTCCTGGGAAAACCCTACTTTCCACGGCAATCTGCCTTTGCCTCGTATATGTCCTCCGTGTTCAGGATTCCCGAGGGCATTGCTCAATGCGTCTTTCTCTCTGTTGAACGTGATCAAGCCCTGTCGAGCTTTGGCCATTGCGTCAATAAGGGCTTTTGTGGGAGCAAACGTTTTCTGCCGATGAACACACGCCCCTGTCTCCGGGTCTAGCGATCCCCCATGCCCGTACCACCACATTTTGACTCTTTCGTCCCATCCCTCTGTACCTAGACGGATTTCTCGCGCCGTCAGGCCGTCCTCCATCGCCTTCCACTTAGGCGCCGAAACGCGGTATCCTCCTGGCCCCATCACAAATTCTGGCCAATCAGCTCTCAGTTTCTCATGTTGTCCAGTGAAAATCGGATTCTTCCCCTTATTGACATATTCACAGAACAATTTTTTCTTGAAGTTCCGGAATACTTCGGCCATCTTCTGAAGAGCGAACTCTTTGACTAGCCTCCTCCTCTCACGTCCACCCGGAACGTCGTTACCGAATTCATCGAATTTGTTGTATTCCGTAGGTAGAATGAAATGTACCATAAGCTTTCTCCATAGATCCTTTTTCGTTCTATTGTCGACATACCTGAAACCAAGACATGCTTTCTTTGGCTTCTTCCATTCTTGGATGGTGATCGGGACGTTGTCTCTAACAATGACTCCGCATTGGTTGATAAACTTTGTGGTGTGCTGTAGGGGCTTGCCGGTTTCACCGACTGATTCGATGGTATATGTTTCTCCTTCTTTCATCGCCCTGGATTTGCCACGCTTTGTCGTACTCGATCCGGCCGAGGGCTAAAGTAAGAAAGAAAGTCACGCGCGTTAATGCATATGTATTCACATTTCAGTAAGTTTGTATCACGAGAGGCTCAATGTATATACATTTATATATATATACCTCGCCGGAGGTGGTTGGTCTTTGCAATTGGAGATCGTCGTTTGTCGACGGTTGACCTCCGTCGACAATGTCCATTCCTGCACCTTCTTGATCATTGACAATGTCCGTTCCTTCACCTTCTTGATCATCAAGGTTCAGATAAGAAGAGACTACATCCTTTTCTTGCTCATCTTCTGGGCCCGACACATAAGGGATCTCGTTGGCTATCATGCCGTATATAATACCTTAAGCCTCCTGATCCGTAAGCGGCAAGGCTCTATTGTCCGCCATATGTCACTCCTGTAGACATGCATGTAGTAAAAATTAATGAAGTATATAGGAGACTTAGCAAATATTGTCGTAGAAGGAGGGAAAACAGATTGCTGGGGTTTTGGGTGGAAGAACGATGACCACCGGAGGGGAAAACCATACTTTAGAGGTGTGTCCAAGATTAGTTGCTCAAATGACTTGGAGAACCCCATAGCTAGGTTGCATTTTCTTTCCTGGTCATTTTGGTATATTACACTTAATATCCTGAATTTATTGAATTAAATCTTATTTTCATTATTTTAATGAATTTAATTCAAATTCAAATATGGTCTCATTTTGAACTTTGTCAAACATTATTGAAAATGATATAAACAGATAGCTTACATTTTTGTGAACATTTTGCATATTTTTCCATAATTTTTGGAATTATAAATTAAAAGTTATTTAATTTAGAAGATTTAACTATTTTCTGTAATTCCATATACAATGGGCCCCACGTGTCATGATAACGTCATTAAAAAAAAAACTCGCCAACACGTGGCCAGGTGACGTCATGATGTCGTCACCCAGGCGTCACACGGTGGCCGGCGGTGGCAGATTCGGTCGCCGGTGGCAATACCGGCCACCACAGGACACGTGGTTGGTGTCCTTGGAACCGTCTCGACGAATCTAATTCTACGTGGCGGCGCCGCCCTCGGAAGGTCGACGACGGCGAGCCACCGTGAAGTAAACGCGGCGGGGCTCTTGGGTCTCCGGCGAATTTGTCGATTCCGGCCACGGGCGAGGGAACAGAGACGATGGGGATGAGGCAGGGACGAGGAGCGCCGACGAGGAGCGGCGGGAGGACGGTCACGGCGGGCGGATGTCGTGGCGGCGACGGTGGGAGGACGGTGACGGAGGGCACGGCCTAGGAGCGGCGACGGGAACGGACGAGTAGCGGGAAGACGGGCGCAGGGGCGGCGGGCACCTACCGGAGATGACGGCGGCGCGTCCTCGGTGTCTCTGCGGGCGGAATCGGCGACGGCGACGCGGAGAAGACGAGCAGTGCGGCGCGGAGAAGATGATGCGGTTGGTCCTTAGAAAAATTTCGGGGGAGCGGCAATATATAGGGCCAGCCTTTAGTCCCGGTTGGGGACACCAACCGCGACTAAAGGTCCCCTCCGGGTACCATCCGCGGGCCTTTAGTCGCGGTTGGTGTCCCCAACCGGGACTAAAGGGGTACCTTTAGTCGCGGTTGTAGTCCCCAACCGGGACTAAAGATATTTTCGCGGCGTTTTCGTTCCCGCGCGGAAAGAGCCTTTAGTCGCGGTTCGTGACACGAACCGCGACTAAAGGTTGTTTTTCAAATACTTTTATTTTTACAATCTTAAAAATACAAATAATATATCAGAAAATTCAGAAAAATAAAACTACTTCATTTTTAAATCTTACAAATACAAATAATATATCATCAAATTCAGAAAAATAAAACTAATTTATTTTAAAATCTTACAAATACAAATAATATATCAGAAAATTCATAAAAGTAAAACTAATTCATTTTAAAATCTTATAAATACAAATAATATATAAGAAAATTCAGAAAAATAAAAATACTTCATTTTAAAATCTTAAAAATACAAATAATATATCAGAAAGTTCAGAAAAATATAACCCCTTTAGTCCCGGCATGTTTTACCAACCGAGACGAAATGGTTAGGGTTTTGTTCCCTCCAATCAGAAAGATTCACACACATCTTGGATATATATATAGATAAAAAAGGCAGTACATAATGGCAAGAGTGGATCTAAACCTAAACGGAGAGCGTAGATGCATGATCGATCTACATAATGACAAGACAATGTGGATCTGATATCTGCTAGTCATACTCCTGTCTAGGCCTATAGTACTCCGACTCATAGTCGTCGTAGTCGCCGCCATCGTCGTCACTATCGTCTGACGGTGCTCTGTACTCCCTTGGAGGATCACGACTCCAGGACTGGGCGTGAGGGTAGCGCAGGCGGGGGATATCGTCGGCCCTGATGTAGTCCATGACGCTCTGTAGAGTCCGGCCGTACCACCATAGCCGACGACCGGCCTCGTGAAAGTTCTCAGGAGGCAGACCGTCCTCCTCATACCTGGCGAGCACCCTCTCACGCCGATTGATGAAGAAGGCATCCCAAGTATGCTGGTTATCGGGATGCCAACTTGGATCCCTCCGCTGCTCCGGCGTGAGATCGTGGTAGTAGTGGTTCGTGATGGCCGCCCGACGCGCCACACCTTGAGGAAGAGGAGGGACCGGCACTCCTCCGGCGCTCAGCATCCAACCGGCGGGTTGTAGCCGCACAGGCAGGGTAGTTCGAGGCGGAAAGTGCCTCCGCCTGGATGAATGTTAGAGTGGGTACGGTAGAAGCCATGAGAGAGTGGCGAGTTTGTATGTGTTTATGCCAATGGTGTGTCAATGCATACATATATATAGCGAGAACAAAACATATATCCCTTTAGTCCCGGCCCGTTTTACCAACCGGGACTAAATGGTACGGTTTTCATTGGGAAATGGATCATCACTTTAGTCCCGGTTGGGGACACCAACCGGGACTAAATAGGTTAGGGTTTCGTTTGGACCAATCAGATAGAATCACACGGATCGTGTGTTTTTTTCAATCGCTTGTGAGTCGTTGGATCTGGGGTGTGTTTCTTTCGAGCTGGTGTGAGCCGTTCGATCGGGGCTACTGTGTGTTTCTTTCGAGCTGTTGTGAGCCGTTGGATGAGGGTGTTTCTTAACCGTTGAATCAAAACCCTAGCACAACACTAGCCAGAGGACCCTATATATAGCCCACCTTCATACACCGTTCATCTCATCGAGCAAATACAAAACATTCGGATTCGCCATCATACGTCCTGCCGTGCATTTGGTATGCATATTGCACCTAGTAGCCACGGTGGGGTTGTATGATGGCGATACTGATTGTTTTGTTCTACATCCCCCTTTAAGGTTTGATACATCGTATATTCAGTTCATCGAGGAAATACAAAACATCCGGATTCGCCATCATACGTCCTGCCGTGCATTTGGTATGCATATTACACCGAGTAGCCACGGTAGGGCTGTATGATGGTGATACCGATTGTTTTGTTCCGACGACACTCCGGCGCGCTAGCGCGTCTGTTTTCTGTTTTTAATAAAAGTTATGAAATTAGATATTTTATCTCACAAGATGTGAGACATTTAAGTAACCTTCTGTTTTCCATGTTTTCCACTCGTTTTCTCAAATATTTTGCAAAGGAGTTAGTCTTAAACACATCAGAGATAATATGATTCACATGATCCATTCAACAAAGTTTGGTACAATAAATTATTACACATCAATTCTTCCATTGTGTCCCTGCTTTCTTACGATTTGGACGTATCCATGGAGCATCCTCATCATTTAACTTAATGCTTGGGCCAGTGTTCACTTTGAAGGGTGGAATTTCACCAAACATATTATAATCTTCTGACATGTCTGTCTTATCCTCCACTCCCACGATGTTTCTTTTCCCTGAAAGAACAATGTGGCGCTTTGGATCATTGCATGATGTACTGATCGTTTTCTTATCTCTTTCGTTTCCTTGGTTTGCTACTCATGTCCTTCAAATAGAAAACATGAGCGACATCTTTAGCTAGGACGAATGGTTCGTCAAGGTAACCAAGATTGTTGAAATCCACCATTGTCATTCCGTATTGCTCGTCCACATTTACCCCACCTCCTGTTAGCTTGAACCATTTGCACCGGAACAAAGGGACCTTAAAGGAGGGTCCATAGTCAAGCAACCATAATATGTGACCTTTTGCCCAATCTCGGTTGCTTCATCAAAGCAGACACCACTGTTTTGGTTGGTGCTTTTTTTATCTTGGGAGATCGTGTAAAATGTATTCCCATTAATATTGTACCCTTGGAAAGTAGTTATAATCGAAGATGGTGTCTTGGCCAACATGTACAGCTGATCTCGAACATCATTGTCATTCATTAAATGTTTTCGCAACCAACTGCCGAAAGTCTCCATGTGGGCCTTTCTAATCCATGATTCAGGCTTCCCCGGGTTGTCCGAGCGTAAAATATTCTTATGTTTCTCGAAGTACGGAGCCACCAAGCTCGAATTTTGCAGAACTGTGTGGTGTGCTTCATTCATAGAATGACCGTCCATACATATCATTGATTTCCTTCCGATCGTGCCTTTTCCACTTAGTCTCCCCTCGTGCCGCGATTGAGGAATACCAATCGGCTTAAGGTCAGGAACATAGTCAATACGGAACTCAATTACCTCCTCATTTCCATAGCCCTTTACGATGCTTCCTTCTGGCCTAGCACGGTTACGAACATATTTCTTTAGTACTCCCATAAACCTCTCAAAGGGGAACATATTGTGTAGAAATACAGGACCGAGAATGGAAATCTCTTCGACTAGGTGGACCAGGAGGTGCGTCATAATATTGAAGAAGGATGGTGGAAACACCAACTTGAAACTGATCTTATGGACTGATTATCTTCTGAGAGATTGATTGAGGAATGCACATAGCTTCACAATGGCTACTCGAACATTTTCCGGTAGGAGCCCCCTCAAAGCAATCGGAAGCAATTGCGTCATAATCACGTGGCAGTCGTGAGACTTCAGGTTTTGGAACTTTTGGTCCACCATGTTTATTATTCCCTTTATATTCGACAAGAAGCCAGACGGGACCTTCATACTGCATATAGTCACGGGCCAGGTGCTAAGGCTGGAGCTCTGCTCGCCAAAAGGATTCATGCCATCAGTACTTAGACCAAATCTTATGTTCCTTGCGTCAGCTGCAAAATCTTTGAACTCTCTGTCGATCTTTCTCCATTGTGTTCCATCAGCGGGGTGTCTCAACTTCCCGTCGGACTTACGATCCTCTTTGTGCCATCGCAACAACTTGGCATGCTCTTTGTTCCTGGAGAGACGTTTCAACCGAGGTAGTATAGGATCATACCACATCTCCTTGGCGGGAACCCTCTTCCTGGGTTTCTCGCCCTCAACATCGTCACCAGGGTCATCGCCTCTGATCTTATAACGCAATGTAGTGCATACAGGGCATTCATTCAAATTCTCGTATGCACCGCGGTAGAGGATGCAGTCGTTAATGCATGCATGTATCTTCAGAACCCCTAAACCTAGAGGGCAGACAACCTTCTTTGCTTCGTACGTACTGGCGGGCAACTCGTTATTATTCGGAAACATATTCTTCAATATTTTCAGCAAATTTTCAAACGATGAGTCAGCTACACCTTTATGTGCCTTCCATTTCAGCAAATCCAGTGTGCAGCCCAACTTTTTCAGACTATTGTCGCATCCTGGGTACAGCAACTTTGTGTGATCCTCTAACATGCGATCAGAATTCTCCCTCTCCTTGTCAGTTTCGCAGTGTCTCCGTGCATCATGAATGGTCCGACCAAGATCATCAGCGGGCTCATCATGTGCCTCTTCTTCACCTTCACCAAACCCTTCCCCACCTTCAGCATCATCCTCCATGAAAGTATCACCGAAAGCCTCATGATAGTTGACATCGATATCATCCTCTTCTTCATCTTCTTCCATTCTAACCGCTCTTTCTCCATGCTTGGTCCAACAATTATAGCTTGGCATGAAACCGTGCAGAAGCAGATGCATGTGAACGACTTTTGAGGAGGAGTGCCCTTCTGATTCTTACATTCAGCACATGGACGGATAATAAAACCTTGCTGCTTGTTCGCATTTGCCACTACGAGGAAATCTTTCAAACCCGTAGTGAACTCGCCGGAGAGTCGGTTACCGTACATCCATTGCCGATTCATCTGCATTATTATTATATAAAGTATATAATTAACCATCATGCATTTGTTAAACTAACTAGCTAGAAATAATACAAATCATGAAAGGTTCAAGTTGCTAACCGCGACCGCGGAGGAAAAATAAATGAAAAAGCTCAAGTGTGTCTCGGACACTTCATATCATGTGTGTTTCATGCTCTCGGGCATTTCATCGAACACCTTGTGTGCATAGTAGGAACCAAAAGCAAACCCACCACCCCTTGTGAATATTGTGAGTAGAAGTTACACCAAATGTGGCAAAGTGCAGCGAGCTGAGTCCTATATAGGGATGGGCTTTTAGTCCCGGTTGGCCTGGACAAGCGCGACTAAAGGCCTTCGGGCCAGCCTGAGGACCTATTAGTCCCGGTTGGCCTGGCCAACCGGGACTAAAGCCCCTCCCGTCCGCCAGCTGTGGACCGAGCGCGCTGGGCCCAGACTGTTGGTCGCGGGTCCCCTCCCGAACCGTGACTAAAGACCCCTATGGTCGCGGGTCGATTATTTTGGGGACTAATGGGGGCGTACGGAAGGCCTATTTTCTACCAGTGCACTCTCCAGATAAACCCCCTTTTTAAAGTTGACAAGGCAGCCAGAGTACTTTGCCATGTGAAAGAAGAGCCATCTTTAGGACCAGCTTTGAGAATATCACCATGAGGAAAAAAATTAGCGCGTAACACTCTGGCACAGAGCGAATCAGGCTCACAAATAATTCTCCACCCTTGTTTTGATAACATGGCTAGATTAAAGGAATGAAAATCCCTAAATCCCATACCTCCTTGATTTTTTGGATAACACAACTTCCACCATGCGTACTACTGCATTTTGCTGATGTTGTCGTGATCACCCCACCAAAATTTTGCAATTGCATCCATCATAGCCTTGCAAACACCTTGAAGAATTTGGAAAACAGACATGGCATAAACCGGGATGGTTTGGCCACCGCCTTAAAAAGAATTTCCTTACCCCCAATAGAAAGTTTTTTCTCCTACCATCCATTAATGCGCTGGATAATTCTTTCAATAAAGTGTTCGAAGAAATCACGTTTGTCAGCTCCTACTAGCGCTGGGAGCCCAAGGTATTTATCGGAGAGAGCTTCTGTATCAATATTTAATACTTGACAGATTTCTGCTCCAATAAGGGCATTAGTATTCGGAGAGAAAAAAAATACTCGACTTAGCCACACTCACCAGTTGTGCCGAGTTTGCACAGTAAGAATCCAAGGCTGGTTGCAGGGAAGTTGCATTCGTCATATCAGGTTTCATGAGAATTAGGGAATCATCAGAAAAAAGGAGGTGTGAAACTGACGGTGCATTCCTGCACACCCTTATCCCATCGATGCCACCAACTTCTTCTCAAACAACAAAATACTTTAAAGTCCTTACGCACACAGTAGAAACAAACAAGGTGAAAGTGGGTCACCTTGACGGAGTCCTCTTGTCGGAATAACAATATATGTCTCATGCGAATTAAACCGAACTTGATACATTACCGATCGAACACAAGCCATCATAATTGAGATCCATCTTTCTACAAAGCCAAGCTTGCACATCATGCTTTCAAGAAAAACCCATTCCACCCGATCATATGCCTTATGCATATCCAATTTCACTACACAAGTCCCACTAGCTCCTATTCTTTTATTTTTGATTGTATGAATACTCTCATAACCAACGAGGACATTATCAGTAATAAGCCTCCCCGGGAGAAATGCACTCTGTGTCGGAGAAATAACCTCGGGGAGAATACCCTTCAATCTCAGAGCGAGCATCTTAGAGATAATCTTATAAATAACATTGCATAAACTGATTGGTCTATATTGTGTCACGAGTTCTGGGCACTCTACTTTTGGGATAAGCACAACCATAGTATCATTCCAGCCCTCTTGAATAATTCCAGTATTCATTGCTTGAAGAATTTCTTGGGTAATTTCATCTCCACAAATATGCCAAAATTTCTTATAAAATATCGCATGAAGTCCATCGGAGCCAGGAGCTTTATAGTTGCCAATGCTAAATGCCACCTTTTTAACATCCAGAGCTGAGAAAGGGGCAAGCAGTCTCTTGTTCATATGCTCTGTAAACTTAGGGTTAATTTTATCCAACACTGCCTGATCCACATGATCAATCTCGGAGGTGAATAGAGCTGAGAAGTAATCATAAACAAAAGGTTTCAAATGATCAATCCCTTCCACCCAAACTTCTTCTCTACGGAGCTTCTTAATAAAAAAAATCTTCCGCCTTGCAGATGCAAAACTGTGGAAAAATGTGGTATTTCTATCACCGTGCTGCAGCCAGTTGGCCCTAGAGCGCTGCAGCCAATGCACTTCTTACTGTTCTAGTAGTATTTCAATAAGTGTAGCTCTCTCTCTTGCTAATGTTTCATTCTCAGCATTCATCGGTTCATTCAACGCTTCCTCCATCTCCCTTTGAGCATCTCTAAGTTTTTTCTTTGGGTTTTTAAGGACAGAGGCATCCCATTTATGTAGGGCACTGTGCATATGCGCTAACCTACGTAGCACTCCACCATGTCGAGAAGAAGAAGCTTCCCAGGCTTGTTGTACCACTTCATTAAATCCCTTTTCGAATAACCACTTCGCCTCAAACCTCTGAGGTTTAACCTGTTGAGGAGAATTTAAAATTTGAGAGTCAGTATCTAACAAAATAGGTCTATGATCAGATTTAATAAATTCCAAATGCTGGACTGCTGCGCCTGGATGAAGAACATTCCGATCATTATTAGCAATAGCTCGGTCGAGACGCTCTCTGATTCTTCCCCTCTTCCACGTAAAGATATTTCCCGATAAACCAAGGTCCTCCAATTCACAATCAATTAATGTGTCTCTGAACGCCTGCATATAATTTTGTGGTCTAGGATTACCTCCTTCTTTCTCGTGCGAATAGAGAATCTCATTAAAATCACCCATAACTAACCACAGAAGATTGTGGTTAAGGTTCAACTCTCTTATTTTATCCCAAGTCTTATATTTATCCTCCCAACGAGGTTCGCCGTAAATCCCCGTAAATCTCCAAATTCTATCTGGAGTTTCAATCATTTTGACATCTATGTATTTAGGGGCCGAAAATAACTGCTGGATTGTTATCTCTTTTTTCCAAAATATGATAACTCCACCAGACCTTCCGTCATTTGGGTTAACTATTTTACCATCCATATTCAACCTTCTTCTCAAACACTCAGCTTGAAAATCATCTAGATGTGTCTCCGAGAGAAACATCATATCGGGATCATATTCTCCGCAGATCCTGTTGAAGAGGAGTCAGCTCCACCTTCATTTTGTTGCTCATTACCATCTTCCTCCATATTCTGTACTATACCTGTACTGGCTATTGGGTCTTCCCCGTCCTCTAGATCAAATTCAATATTATGTGCATCCACAGGTTGACTGGTGTTACTCTTTTGCTTCTTTTTATTTTGATTCTCTTGCGGTGTTACCAACGTATCCGTAGATTGATTCACGTCCGGCTCAAACTGATCAACTCTTTGCGCTACCAAAGAATCCTTCTCCACAATTACCAGTGCCATATTTTCACTTCTGAGAGGCATTGTATCCAAAGCAAGACGCTTCCGTGCCCCAGGCGCCGACTCAAGCAAAATATTCCCACTAGTTATTTCTGTCAGCAGAATTCAGTTAATTTGAAGGAGCATTAAACCTCCAGCTCTATGATTGGGAATTGTAGTACCAGGATTCCTAGCATCCCCACGTCCCAAAATACCTCTGCTTCTACCTGCCAGGCCGACATTATTAGTTGTTTTACCACTACGGTCATCACTTCTAGGACCAAGGCCACGGCCAGCACCTCTACCTCTTCGGGGAGCTAATAAGGACGATCTCCATTCTAGATTATCTTCATCAAATTCTCCTAATCCGCATTCCTGGTACCAATGTCCCAGTTTACCACAGGCATAGTAGAACATGGGTAGCTTCTCATATTTGACTTGAAAAAATTCAGTTTTTCGAGGAGAAATCTGGTAAATCTAACTTGTTGCGATGTTTTTGTTAATTTGGTGCCTACCGCCTTACCCATTTTCATCCTGACGGAGCTTAAGATCGACGAAAGGCACTCTAAAGGCTATTGACAAGATTTGGCGAGGCATGCTCTCGGATTGCAATGCCACAATTAGATGAGGAAACTGCAAGATCAGCAGGCCAAATATTTTGTCGTACCATGAGTTTATACATTCGAAAAACCTTCCCCATGAGTTTTCATATCGTAACACGTGGATATTTTGCTAAATGTACCAAATACTATGGGAAAATTGACCATTATAGATTGTTTCGTTCAATTAAAATCATATGTACATATGTATTTCACATGCATTTATGCATTCAATTTAAAATACACATCATCAAGTCCAGCATAGTCTACAATCAAATTCATCATGTGCGTCTACAGAAATTGGACCCCATGTGCAAAATACATAATAGGGACCTAGAATTGTATTGTGTTGTCCAAAACATTATTCAATGGACAACAAGATTTCCATATAATGATTAACTTTTCATATTTTATATTTTTCAAATTTTTGTGTGGTTTCCAGTGCTAAATTAAATTAAACTGGTTGGACACTATTTGTTTTAGGGAACAAAAAATGAATCTAGGTAACTTGAATTGGAAAACTAAAATTGTAAACCTAGAGGATAGATAGACAACATTGACATAATTACCTAATTATAGTGGAGTCTCAGTCAATAACACAAAAAGAATGAAAGATAAATATATAAGGCATATACACCTTTGACTTATGGAATCACGAAACAAAAGCTAGATGTTTTGCTGAGCCTGGACCGCTCCATGCTGGGGGATGCCAGAGATCTACCTTCTACTCAATATCAATATTTTGCAGTATTATTTTTAGGGAACCTTATAATTAGCATAAAAAGGCAACATTAAGCATCCCAATTATGTACTAGCATTTGGACAATCTAATTACTAGCCAATGGCCACAAACATCATATGTCTAAAAACCAAAAAAATAACTTCGAATCCAATCACCACCCATATTTAGAATGAACATTAAATCATATCACCCCATTTACGATCCAAAGTCAATATATTAGATCTTGCTAATGCTGCACTCACATGGCAGGGTTTGGGGGAGCACCGAGCCCATGGACGAAGATCCAGGAGAAGTTCTGACAATACCCATGTGGCACGGCCAAAGTATCTTCCAGCGGTCTAGCCGGTGGTGGCGTCGTTGGGTGACTCAGCTCTTGCAGCACAAAATTTCTAGGTAGAGGTCTCACCGAGTACCAGGGGCCGATGGAGGCTGGTATGTCGGGTTGCACCTCGCTTCAGTTTGTTGAGCCGCATGGCCCTGGAGCACATGTACCCCTTCGTTGGAGGGGCCACAAAACCTATTCGTATTTTCCTCAACGACGCAGAAAACTAGGTCAAAAATATAAGAGACGCAAAACTTTGAACCTTCAGATCCATGGTAATACAGTTTTGGGGAACACTGTGCAGAAGCACACCTCACACACCCTCAACAACTTCCCTGAAAATCATACATTTCCGAAAGATTATTAAGGTGAATTACATAGTTCATCATACGCTCAAATACATAGCATAGTTCATATACATGTCACATCCATAACATAGTTTCGCGAAAGTTGACATTGTCTAACTGCTCACATACACAATCGGAGGCGGAACCTATGGGCTATGGAAGTGGCATATCCACAGCGTAGGGTCCTGCATGAGAGTGAATAGATGAAACCGGCGGGCATACACTTCTGGTTAATTTTTTAAAATGTTCATTTAAAGCACCTTTTAAAGTAAAAAAGCAGAAAAAAAAACATATACATAGTTAATGTAAACGAAGTGCAAAACACATGAGTTTCGTATCGAATTCATAATAACTTTGGCACATACAAAAATAAGAAATTTTAGGTGTTGTATAGTAGTACATATGTGACATATTTTCGTCATTTTTACACAGGTCAAATGAAAATTCGTTTCTCCATGGAACTTTAAATTATCACATATTACATGTATATGTATGCTTCCATTTTTTTGGGGAATTTTTGAATATTTGGGAGATGGAAGAACCACCCTTATTAAATCTGTCACCCCCGGGTTCAAATGCCCACTTTCCAGTTCTACACTACTAGAAAAATGGCTATAGATGGACTAGCATCAGTGGCGCACCATGTAGCCGTGGCCACTGATGTGGCTGAGAGCATACATGTCCAGGCATCAGTGGCGCACCATGTAGCCGTGCGCCACTGATTGTCCACGCATGAGTGGCGCATCGCAACTGGTGCACCACTGATACCTGGCACCCATGTATACGTAATAGAATTAGTGGCGCACCGCTTGTGGTGCGCCACTGATTATATTGTACCATGTATGACCATTAGCATCACTGGACCACCATAGACGGTGCGCCACTGATTCTGTTGAGCATTAGTGGCGCACCACACACACACGTGCGCCACTGATTCTCCACCGATGCCTTTTATGAAAATAAACAATCTCTTACAGCTCGTTTGGATGTTTGCATTTGTCCTTGGTATTGGGTACTCGGAACTATGAGGCGCGAATGCACCGAATATTCTTGTTTGGCTATACTAGGCATTGACGTGAGGTATTAGGCCTGAATATCGAACCAGACCCGCGCGTGCAAAAAAACGCCCGAGGAGAATGTCGAGCTCCTAACCTCGACCTCGCTAGTCATTCGGCAACCCCCGTCCCCGTACCTGTTCGTGAAAGAACAGAGGCTGGCTGCTCTTCTCCCCTTCCGCACCCCCGCGCGCCTGACCTAGGAAGCGGCGGCGACAGGTGAGCGTCACTCTCTGCACCCTCCCGTCGAGCTGCAGCTGCCGGCAGCATCCGCATCCTCTCCGTCCCTCCCCGCCCTGTTCTTTGTCCCTTCCCACCCCGCTCTCTCTCCCTCCCCTCTCATGTCTCTCTCTCTCTGTTCACTACAGGTTGCGGAAGAGGAGCCCAGCGGCCGGCGGCTGAATCCTTGCTCGGCTGGGACCGGAACAGGTCCGATTTGGAATCCCCAAACCACCCCGCTCTCTCTCCCTCCTCCGTGCACTGATTGGAGCCCCTCTCTTATCTCTCTGTGTGTGTGGACTGCAGGTTGGGGGAGACTGCTTGGAGCCCGACCGGAACAGGTTCGATCTGCAATTCCCAAAGCTCTCCTCTGTGTATTTCTGTTCCGATTTGATGTGTTGTGTATTTGATGTGTTGTATTGCTAAAATAGAAGATTGACATGTTGTAGACTGTTTTTTGATGTGGTGTATGGCTAAAATAGTAGATTGAACATATTGTAGAATGTTTTTTGATGTGGTGTTTGTACATATGATGTGCTGGATTGATTGCTTTTGTGATTGTGCTGTGTAATATATGCGATGATTGAATTTTCCATATGAAACTTGCATAAGATATATAATTCATTCAGCTAGAGTATATATATGTCTTCATAGGTAAGTAGCGTTTGGTGGCACGCGTTGGGCATGCATTCACTCTGCTTATGGAAGTTTCTCTCTTTTTTCAGTATATTATTATTGTTTGTCCAGCAGATGAAACAGAATTTGGTACTAAACTGTATCCTTATGTTCTTATTGTTCACTTCCCTACCTCAAAAAACTAGCATTGCCACGTATGGTGGTGAAAGTAAAGCTATACTTCTACCTTCCTAGAGTTGATTGAGCTATCAATTTCCATCATGAAAAGAACCCTGATTGACCCATTCTTCAGGCTCTACTTGGATGTAACCTTTCTTCGGACTACTTTTCACAATTTTCAAGCTTCAAATGAAATTTTGATATGTGTTCTCCATTTGTTTTGTGTTTTTTTTGTCCTATAGAATCTCCTTTTTAATTTGCTACTCTTACGAAAATGTGGATATACTTTCTATGGCATCGACCTACTATATTAAGCATGCACTTGAGTTCTGACTATTCTTATGAGGATAGAACACGCACAAGATCGGGCTCGTTGTTCATCAGTTTCATGGCATGGGACGGCTGGAGGCCGCGAGATCTGGGACGACATGGCGCCCTCCATTGTCGCAGCAGGCCGGCACAACACTGCTGCTCCCACCTGGACTTTCTTCTCCGACGCGGTCACGCTGCTGGTGAGACACCCCTGTTCTCTTCTTTCCCTCCCCACCTTAGAACGAACCGATTAGGGATGAACACACCATGTCTTTCTCTATATAGTTGTGCTGCGTAGATATGGATCGGATGTTGCCAAATGATCTATTTTGTGTGGTCTGCTTATGCTGAGTGTCGTCGTTTTTGCTCGCTTCCTTTTTATTTATATTGTAACATGTGCTAATTTACTTAAGACACTTAGTTACTCCAGGATGCACACCCGTATTTATTTATTTTGGTTTGGTTGCACATCGATGCCTAGTATCTACTATGTAGTCAAGTTTGGTTGCATATTACATATAGTTCAGCTGCTTGCTATATTATGTACAGACTAAGTAATTGATCTTTGGTGCTTTTTTGAACCACCATTCTGTCAACATTGCCAAGTGTGTATTCTAACTTAAATAACATCAAATACTTGTTGTCTCCTACAAATTTTGAATTATTTTTTGTACAAGTAATTGACATTCTAGATGACAGATTTGGCCATATTTTGTCAAATCCAATGTGTGACCCTGGGATCACATGGCTTGCCCCTGCTGTAGGTAGGTTCTTGCATTATCACCATTGCTTTGCTAGATGGACACCTGACTCTTGTTATATTCAGTTTTGTGTCTGCTGGCGTCCTAATCTCAGTCTTCTGTATCATTATTTTGTACTGATCAAAGGATTGGCTTGTGAGCGCTATGGACAGAAATTTTAGGCCGACTAATTTAGCAAAATGGACATATATATGAGGATGTGTACCTAGTTTTAATAACTCTTCCGTGTATGTTTATTATGTCTTCACCTGGGACCTCTCTAGCTAGTTGCTGCATGTGGCTACTTGTTTGACGCTCATCCAGTCATATATGCCCTAGTTCTGTGTCTCTTTGTGAGTGCTTTATTTGTCAACTACATGATAGGTGTTATTGTATGAGTACACATGGCTTTGGGTGGGTACTCCAATGTCAAATTAAACATGAAAATGTTTTATGGTTCTAGATAATAGGCCATTTTTTCTTGACAATTTGCCTTGTTTAATTAAGCTAGTGACCATATTGAGACAGTATGATTTTTCTCCCAAGTTGTTTCAAGATAACTAGTCTTTCCTCATGCGAGTATCAGCACACTTTCTGTTATACTGCAGGTTGGAGACTACAACACGCCTTGCTGTGCAACACTAGCAATTGTTGTCAATCACTGTCGTGTGATGACGGCGAGTCCTCCATGCTGTGTGGTGGCAGGGGTGGACTTCTGCTGCGACTCCGTGTGTTTTAGATAAGTTGTTGTTGGCCGCTCTTTCTTGTTTACAGTACATGGTAGTTCTTCATCTATGGTACATGGTAGCACTAGAAATTTTTAGTACTACCCTATAAGAATGGTTGTGCAATAATATTGTTGTAGTAAATTTAGAAAAATAGTGGAGCAATACCTCCACTGGTGGAGAAAACTAGTGGAGCAACAACTCCACTTGTGTGGTGCAAGCATGGTTCTGCAATAATAATGGTCTTTTTTCAAGAATGTTGATGATTAAAGTGATTTTAAATTGTGTTTAACTTTTTTTTGTCTTTCTTCGATCATTCTGCAACCATCATTTAATTATTACTAGATCATTGTGCGAACCATCATTTGATAATTATTTTGGACATGTGATCTCTTATATCCCGTCGTTGACAAATGCTATATCTCATGTTTTGCAGATGCCGAGGGTTTACCTGGTCTTTAGGGGTAGGGTTCCAGGGGTCTATGCCCATTGGGAGCAGTGTCACAAGCAAGAGACGAGGTTCAGTGACAACTCTTACAAACGCTACAGTACTATAGCGGAGGCGGAGGCTCTGTGGATGAAGTAGTTGCTAGAGGAACGTGAACATGAACCGGATGAAGACCTTTGCTGTCTTTCTCGCCACGATGACTGCGGTTCTGATCTATTTCTGTTGGTAGTGTAGGCGACTGTCCCCTCCTTAAGTTGTAATGTGATGAGATTGATGAACTTGTGTGATGGACGACTTGCTACTAGGTAGACTAGTAAGTGTTGATGAACTTGTCGTATTTAAAACTTATTATTATCATGGCTTTTAGCTATGAATGTGATGATGAACCAGATTGTGATAATGATAAGCTCTGTCTATTTATACTACTTTGCAATATGTCATTTGAACTGTATATAACTTGTATAAATACATGTATACATACCGTATAAATACGTGTACAAACAAAACTACGTAAACGTATGTAACAATCAGTGGCGCATCCCCAAAGGAATCAGTGGCGCACCAAAACGGAATCAGTGGCACAGAGCATCAGTGGCGCATCAGTGTGGTGAGCCACTGATTCCCTAAAGTGCATGTATACTCTAGAGAATCAGTGGCGCACCAATGTGGAGAATATGAGCATAACCACGGAGAACTTTCGTACTACATGCGTGGATCTGTGGCCAAGATTACAAAAATTGATAACAGACAGCAAGACATGTTTGCATAGAGCTCAATGCCAAGGTCATAATGAGCGACCCCGTGACGCATGTGGAGCAGGTATCTTCGGCATTTTCTGTATACGCTCCCTAAATTCCACGTACTAGGTTCCTCAGTTGAAATACCCGTTCTGGGTGATCTATATTCTTGGAACGGAGGGTACTCAACACTACAAAATGAAGTGTTCAGTGATGTGCTAGTACTGCCTCTGATTCATATTAAAAAAACGTTTTAGCCAAAACGAGATATAATTTTGAATGGAGGGAGTAGTAACCAAAATATTCGTGACCATTGGGTAAATCTGGTTATGGACGGATATTCCTAGTAATGAACACCAAATTATTTTTTATTTAAACCACGGGATCCATATAATAAGGAAATATCTCGAATGCTTACATTGTACTTACATATAACATTGATGCACCCGTGCCATGTCCTCTCTTGGAGGTTGTTCTAGTTTTCCTATAGTAGGTCTTTGGGTTTGAGGATTAATTATGTTGTAGACTGATACAAAATAACTCAATTTAATAACAGTCGTGGGTTTATATTTTTCTCGGTTTTTTTATTCTCCAGCCATCTATTAGAGGTAACACATATCCTATCTGGTCCACAGCGACCTGCTTCCCCTCCGGGTAGTCTTGCGGGTTGGTGTTAGATAAAGCTACCGTATTAGACTAGGACTCATATTATAGTCGGTTGTATCTCCCCTATATATAAAGGATGTAATAGCCACCAGATTAATCAAGCAATATACAAGTTATTATTTTCTCCAGGGTCTGGGAAGCCTTTGAGGATAGATATGGATTTCACTAGAGAGAATAAGGTGTTACGTATTCTGGTAGGGTGCTTGAATTACACCAAAATTTCTCTCACGTTTCCATTATTTATTAAAGATGGAATTTATGGGCTGTCGTTTGACGTGGAAGGGGAAGATAAGGCTTCGGAGGATGTGGAGATGGCTAAAGAAAGGATGGATGATAATGATAAGGATGATGACACTGGTAGAAAAAAGGCCTTCCATACGCCCCCATCAGTCCCCAAACTTCGCGCACCGTGACTAAAGGGGTTCTAGTCCCGGTTCGGGAGGAGAGCCGCGACTGAAGGTCATGCGTCGCGGGTTGGGAAGCACGTGGAGGGCATTAATTCCGGTTGGCCTGGCCACCCGGGACTAATGATCCAGTCTGCTGGCCTCCTTGTTTTTAGTCCCGGTTGGCCTGGCCACCCGGGACTAAAGATACAAACTGCTCGCCTTTCGCGCGGCGGTTTTATTTCGCGAGCGAGTGGCAAAAGGGCGCCATTGCTACAGTGCGCACCCGAGTCTCTGTTTCTTCTTTTCTCTTCTCTTCTTCCTCTCTTCGATCATCCTCCACCAAGCAACCATGGCTGAAGTTTGGAAGACTCTCCATGTGGCCACACCATGCGGCAAGAGTCTGGACGTGGCCTACATCAATAATTGCGAGAGGCTGCCTGGTCTTCTTGAGCATTTGAGCAATCTCTATGAAGAAGCCGATGAACACCATAGGTTCTTCGGGCTGTATCTAGAGTATACGGCGGATCAACGGGATGTTTCCATCATCCAGATTGCGATCAAGGAGATTGTTTTGGTCTTCCAATGGTCAAGGTAACGCACACGTACAATCTTGCATTTTCGATTTGTTTGTTGCATCTGAAAAATACATGTGTTGCAACATATCTAACACGTGTTCTATTTTTGTTGTTGTATTAGTTCAAAGCATTCTCCGGCACTTGTTGATTTTCTTGTCAACAAGGGGTATGACTTCTGCAGCGTTGACATCACTCAAGACCGTCAGAAGTTGATGCGCTTGGGTATTGTGATACCTGAAGATCACTACATTGATCTTCAGGACCTTATCCATTTTGATGTGTTGTACTGGCCCAAGACCGGGATGGCTCCGATGGCAACTTCCTTCATCCACGACGACTACGAAACCATGAAGTCTCGTTTCCCCTCCAAGAATCACAGGTATTGGGGGAAGAACCCACTGGACCGGACCAACGTCAACTATGCAGCCATAGATGCATACGTTGCCTACGAGTTGTTCCGAATCTACTCGACGGAGCTCGAGTAGATGTTGTTTGTGTACAGCATCTTGCGTTCGATATATGCATGTAATGGATATATTAGTATGTAATGGATATATTATTATGTAATGGATATTATTTCTATATTAATTCCTAGCTATATTATTTCTATATTATGTCAAACACATATTTCAAAACAAACAAACAAAAACACATCAAGAAAACAAACAAAAACACATCAAGAAAACAAAACAGAAAAACTACCGTTTCTATATATCTGTTCACCAAAAACTACTATATCTGTTCACCAAAAATAAATCTAGAGGTCCAAAAATTAATCTAAGCCAGGAAAACATATATCTAGTCAATATCAAACTCATCCAGTTGGATTTACTTCAAAATACATTTTTGAACTCATTCTAAAAATAATAGAAGAGCCTACTGGTCTTTTTAAGATTTTAAAATGAATTAGTATTATTTTTCTTAATTTTTTGATATATTGTTTGTATTTTTAAGATTTTAAAATGAATTAGTTTTATTTTTCTTAATTTTTTGATATATTATTTGTACTTTTAAGATTTTAAAATGAATTAGTTTTATTTTTCTTAATTTTTTGATATATTATTTGTATTTTTAAGATTTTAAAATGTATTAGTTTTATTTTTCTAAATATTTTGATATATTATTTGTATTTTTAAGATTTAAAAATGAATTAGTTTTTTTTTTCTGAATATTTTGATATATTATTTGTATTTTTAAGATTTAAAAATGAATTAGTTTTATTTTTCTTAATATTTTGATATATCAAGAGTATTTTTAGAAGTAATACAAATTAAAAAGTTAATGTTTATTTATTTGTTCAAAATTATTAATTACATCATTACTTTTTTTTATTATAAGATTTATTTGAAATTCAAACAATAAAGAAATGTGGCATCGACCAACATGTTAATAGGATTGATATGATACTATTATGACATACATGCGTGCGAAACACTTGGATGCGGGACAGGATGAAACTCGGAAGTTAAGCATGCTAGTGCTAGAGTAGTGGGAGGATGGGTGACCGAGCGGGAAGTTTGACCACGAGTAAGAAATTTGACTAGAGATAATTGTAGTTAGACACTAAGCAAATAATAAAAATTCGGAAAAAAAAGGGAGTGAAAAAAGGGAGTGAAAAATTGGAGTGAAAAATAATTAGAAACCCAAATGAATTAAAGAAATTACAATATAAAGTTTAGTCCCGGTTCGTGTGGCCAACCGGGACTAAAGGTCCTCCGCCCCCCGGCTCACGCCACCCGCCCACGTGGCCGGGCCTTTAGCCGCGGTTCGTAAGAGGCACGACTAAAGACCCCCCCCCCTTTAGTCGCGCCTATTTAGTCCCGTTTGTGCGGCCGGGATTAATGGGCCTGGCGAACCGGGACTGTAGGCCTATTTTCTACTAGTGTGAGGATGGTCTAGCGGATGATTATCATATGCATTGGCTAAGGAGGCTAGCCTAAATAAGAACGGGGGAAAGGTTCTAATGTCGATTCGGGTGTTGATCCGATGATTGAACAAGGGGGACTAGGGGGTGCTGCATCTTTGCAGCAGGGCTCGTCCACAAAACTCGGTGGGCTGATTTTTTCACCATTGGTGAAAAATTGCTTTCGGCAGGCTACGGAAGAGTTACAGAGGTTGTTTGTGCACAAGGAGTTTGTTACTAATGTAGCTAACGGGGAGTGTGATGGATGGACTGGTGTTGAACCTACTGTTGACAAGGAGGGCACCTATTTACAGAACACATCTAAATCTGTGCTTACGAAGGATGTTGCGGCTGTTTTGAGGAGCAAGGTTGATTCTGAGGCTGTCGGAAAGGAGGTTATGAGTACTACAGTGGCTGTTGGTATCTCTAATGCTAGGATAGGTGCTGGGAGTGGGGGCTCAGATGGGGATGCCCATGTTAATCTGTCAAGTGTGGAGTTGTCGGGTGCACTGTTCTATGTTGATCGGGCTGATGTGCTAGATGCGGTGGCCGATGGGGCTGCTGATCTGCTCGTTGCGGTACAGGATGATGTGGAATCACATAATGTGAAGAGGGTCTCGGGTGGCTTTGTGAGTCATGCCATGCAGATTGATGTGCCTGAGGCTCAGGGCTCGGGCTCACCTGTCCAGAGTAGCCAGGGTGTAGGTCGTACACTTCAGTTTGAGCAAGAGGAACATGGCTCGTGGGTGACTCCAGGAAAAATAACCAGAGATGATTTGGTGGCGTTTGGGGGGATCGCTGAGCCTGCTTCTGATTGACGTCGCTCTAGTCCGAGGATCAGGGCTCAACCTGAGGCTGATATGCCCATACAGGAGAGGGCTGCCCTTCGTGTGTCTCAGCGTGATGCCACGCTTGGAGGTACGACTACCAAACCTGTGCTCTCTTTTACATCGTTTCCTAATGATTTAATTATTTCTAGAGCTTCCAAGTTGGGTATTTCGCCGGGTAGGAACAGTGTAGAGGAACATGCTACTGTTACTATGATTAAAGAAAAGTGGAATCTATGAAGTTGTTTATTTTGAGTAATAATTTAAATGATGATAATCAGGGGTGTGCCCGTAGCTTGGTTATGCGTAGAGCATCTAACTTGTGTGATGATGATAATCTCGAGTATGAAGAGGCTGGGGAAATACATTGGATATTCCAGTTTCAAAACATATTAAGACAAGAGCTCCTAAGACAGTTGTGTCTTTAAGGTGCAATCCGACAAAGAGTACTAGGCTAGAAATCAAAAGATAATATTTTAAAATGAGAGGTTTTATTTGGAATTCAAATGGTTTTAGGTGATACTGCGAAACATTTTGTGATCAATGAGATTGTAATATAAAATAAAATGGACTTCCTAGCCTAATTGGAGACAGGAAGATCAAAATTTTCTAACCAATTTTTAAATCACTTGGTTGGGGGGGGGGGGGGGGGGGGCTGATTTTACTTGGTATTGTTTGCCTTCACATGGACGTTCCGTTGGGATTTTACTTGGCTTTAACCCCATATTTATCGATGTACATAGGGTTTTAGCAGGCGATTTTGGTGTCAAGTTTCATTTTAGATCTAAGGATGATGGTTTTCCACTACTAGAGATTTCCTTATAGCAGCACAACCTACCACAGGCGAACACATAATGCGATGCGCCTGGGCTAATAGCGCAGGCGAACGGGTGCACTATGCGCCTAGGGTAAGTCTGTTACCCCAGGCGAACATTGTCCAGAAGAGCCTGGGGTAAAGTGTGGCAGGGCCACCACCACCACCCCCTGGCACTCTTCCTTTACCCCAGGCGAATTCCATACTTGTTCGCCTGCGGTATAACACATAGCCCAGGCGAATTTTCATAGAAGCGCCTGGGGTAAGAAGTGGACTGGTAGCTCCCCTTAGCGCAGGCGCACCACATCATTGTTCGCCTGGGATAAAAAGTGGCCTGAGGTAGCACCCCTTAGCGTAGGTGCATTTCATGCCTTATTCGCCTGGGGTAACATATGGCCTCAATAAGTGCGGCCAGCCACCCACCACCACCCCTATCCACCCCACTCACTCACTCACTAGTCCAAACTCGGTCCATTAGTGCTCCTAGCTCAATCCCCCACACCCCTCCACCTTTTTTAGCTAATTTAACCAATCATGTTTGTTATATTTTAGCTAGTACGCTACCCCACTTTCCCTCTTCCAAATCTCTCCACTAGATCTACTAACCGGACACTAGATCTTACCACAAATGCACCACGAGCTACTTCTAGATCTATCACTCTCTTATCGGTCGTCTCTCCGGTGATCTTCGACGTCGTCATCGCGTCTATATATTTTTCATTGTGTGTCATCTTAATAGGTGCGTGGGATTGGTCGGTGGATGAGAATTCGATCTCTTTTTCATTTTATTGTGTTGCCATGCGGATGAGTTGCCAATGTTTTGCCGAAATGTTGATTCATTTCCTTTTCGGTAAATTTCTGGCGCTCCGCGTTACACCTTTTGTAGGAAGGTCATGCCGAAATTTTCCGTGAAAACCGGATCTAGTTAATGAAACCTCTCTCTCTTGCATTTTGTAGCAATGGTCATTGCGATGAGGACAAGCGTGGTGCATAGGTACGTGCGACGCGCGACGGCCGAGATGCACCGAAACAACCGCACCAAGATAGAGTGTCTGTGTCGGAAATGCAAGTTGGGGTCCTTGTTCAAACCAGATTCTGGTAATGTGGAGAAACACCTGCTCATGTATAGTTTCATGGAGGGCCACACTAAGTGGATGGATGATGATGAAGACGATGATCACGTCGAGACCAATTGGGCGGCGACATGTGAAGATGATCAGGAGGAGTCTGAACATGGCAATGGAGAGGACGAAGAGGCTGCCGACGGAGACGACTATAATGAAGAAGAAGGGAGTCATGGTGATCAACAACATGAAGACGAGGACATGAACACTCTGGTAACTTTGGTCGTGCGGGACCCTCGTGTTCAAGAGCTTCTTCCCAAGAACACGTCGACCGACGCCAGACGTAAATCTAAGATCACGCAACTAGAGATAGACTCTGTAACTTCGTTGTATGACGCAAGTCGCGGGGCAGAGGAGTCACACTTGAGAGTAGCTCTGGATCTTCTAGAGATGAAGGCAAAACACGGATGGACCGACACAAGCATGGACGATCTTCTGCGATACCTGAAGACTTACCTGAAGGCAACACATGTGCTACTAGTCTACAGGAGGCCAAGAAAATCGTGTGCCCCCTCGATTTACCGCACACAAAATACCACGCTTGCGTCCGTGACTGCATAATTTATCGTAACGAGCACGCGGACCAGATCAAATGTCCGGTTTGCAGTGCTGATCGTTACAAGAGGGGGACGAAGAAAGCTCCTAGGAAAGTTGTGTGGTACTTTCCACTCATTCCACGTTTGTAGCGGTACTTCGTGGACCCCAAGTAAGCAAAGATCATGCGCTGGCACGAGGACAGAAAGAAGGCGGTGCTGAGCGATCCAGAACGTGTTGAAAAACCAGTGCTAACACACCCTTCGGATGCACGTCAGTGGAAAGCATTAGACGCATTTGATGAAGAATTCGGGGACGACCCAAGGAACATCAGGGTTGGTGCGAGCACCGATGGTCTCAATCCGTTTGGCAACCAGAGCAGCAAACATAGCACCTGGCCCGTGTTTGTATGGATGTAAAACCTCCCCCCGTGGCTGTGTCTGGAGAGGAAGTACATACACATGAGTATGCTGATTCAAGGGCCGACCCAGCCAGGGAGCGATATCAACCTGCATCTCGAGCTATTGAAGGAGGAGCTAGACACATTGTTGGAGGAAGGGGTGGAAGCATGGGACGCCTTCAAAGAAGAAACTTTTCGTATGAGAGCCGCACTGATCACGACGGTGCAGGACTATCTCGGATACAGATACATTGCGTGTCAGGTGTGCCATGGACCCAAGGCTTGTGTCAGGTGTATGGAATTTACGCCGTTTGTATAGCTACACAAGGATCCCGAATCTTCTAAAACTGTCTACATGAGGCATCGAATTTGGCTACCATAGAACGACCCGTGGAGAAAGCGGGGATACCTGTTCAACGGTAAAGATGAGATCGATCTACCTCCACGCAAGAGAAGCGGAAAAGAGATCGATACTCTATTGAAGAATTGGAAAACGTGTCCTTCGTCGGGAAAGGTACATAAGTGGAAGCGAGGAGAGAAGCGAAATAGAGGAGAGAAAAGTGTCCTCCACCAGAAGGACCGCTCTTGGGGGTATGGAAAAGGAGGTCCGTGTTTTGGGACTTGCGGTACTGGCCAATCCTCGGAGTGCCTCACTGCCTTGATGTCATGCATACCACGAAGAATGTGTGTGAGAGCTTGCTTGCCACCCTGTTCAACATGCCAGATAGGACCAAAGACGGGCCAAAATCAAGATACGACCTGATGGTCCTGAATATCAGGAGCAAGCTTCACTTACCGCCTTCTACGCGTGAACAGACGGAGGAGGACGAGGATGAGGTGGAGGATATGGACGACCGCAAGAGGAAAAGGGCTAAGCAACACCAAACTCACCGCCTGAAACCCTCTTGCTTCACTATAAGCCCCGACGAGCTCGAGAAAATATTCACATGCCGCCTCGGAGTGAAATTTCCCTTATGTTACGCGAGGCTGATAAGCAGATACCTAGACGCGGAGAAAAAAAATCTTCAGCGGGATGAAGTCTCATGACTGTCACGTGATGATGACGCAGATACTTCCGGTTGCAATCAGAGGGATAATGCACTACTAGGAAAATGGCTATAGGAGTGATGATACCCGTGACGCACCTGCAAAACGGCGCGTCACGCCTAATAGACGTGGCGCACCACGGTTTGGTGCTTCACGCCTATGGGCATACCCGTGACGCACCAAACAAACGGTGCGTCACGGCTATAGGTGTGTTCGGTGGATACCATAGCCGTGGGCAAAGATAGCCGTGACGCACCGTATGTTTGGTGCGTCACGGGTATTGCAATAGCCGTGACGCACCAAACATAAGGTGCATCACGGCTATGGTATCCACCGAATTGTTCCCTCCACACACACCCCCCCCCCCCCCCCCGGGACCGCCTTTCTAGTTTTGTCACGGAAGAGTTCCAAGTCTAAAAATCATCAAAAAATAAATTCCTTATAGTTGCACGGAGATTTTAATGTATAGTTTTTCAACAAATTTTGAAATACGTATTTCGACTTTCTGAGCAAAAGTTCGTTAAAAAAAGTAAAATGGGCATAACTTTTGCATACGATGTCAAAATTAAAGTTCAATATACCAACGGAAACTAGAGAAGAAAAGGAATCCAACCTCACTGGCCTTCGGCCTGGGAGCCTTTTTTAGATTCTCCAAATTCTGAAAGGAAAAAAAGTTATAGCCGTTTGAAGATTTTTGACTAGAAATTAAAAAAAAAAGATAGGCGTGACGCACCACATGTATGGTGCGTCACGGCTAAGTAAGATAGACGTGACGCACCACATGTATGGTGCGTCACGGCTAAGTCTGGGCAGGAATTTTCAAATTTTGAACCCGGGAGAGACACCCACCTATATATACTCCACTTCCTCCTCCTTACTCCAATCTTCTCCATTCCCTTCTCATTTGTTCTTCCTCCACTCTCCATTCTCTCTTTTCCCTTCCTCCTCCTACCACCACCACCACCACCACCACCACCACCACCACAACCACCACAACCACCACCACCACCACCACCACCACTACCACCACCACCACCTCACATCCACTCCGGCGACCTCTACTCCGGCGACCACCTCTACTCCGACGACCACCTCCTCTCCGGTGACGTCCTCTCCGGTGACCTCCTCTCCGGCGACCACCTCTACTCCGGCGACCACCTCCTCTTCGGCGACCACGACCACCTTCTCTCCGGCGGCCACCTCCACTCCGGCGACCACCTCCTCTCCGGCGGCCTCCTCCTCTCCGGCGACCACGACCACCTTCTCTCCGGCGGCCACCTCCACTCCGGCGACCACCTTCTCTCCGGCGGCCATCTCCACTCCGGCGGCCTCTCCGCTTTCGTTTTTCAAAATTTCAAAATTTTGGGCGGCCAGATCTGGATCTAGATCTAGATCTGGATCTGTCCCGTTTTTTTTTTTAATTTCGAAATCAATAGCCGTGACGCACCAAACAGGAGGTGCACCACGGGTAACTAAAGATAGCCGTGACGCACCAAACAGGCGGTGCGCCACGGGTAAACGAGATAGCCGTGACGCACCAAACATAGGTGCGTCACAACTATTTTAATAGGCGTGGCGTGATAGCCGTGACGCGCCCAGGTGCGTCACGGATAAGCTAATTGGTGCGTCACGGGTAAGCTTTTTCCTAGTAGTGATGGAACCGCACGTCCTTCAAACGCTCACTGGCTTGTGTAACTTTTTCGACGTCATCACTCGGAAGTCGATAAGCGTGAAGAAACTCGGAAGGCTGCAGGAAGAGATCGTCACCATCCTATGCGAGCTTGAGATGTACTTCCCACCTGCCTTCTTTGACATTATGGTACATCTCTTGGTCCATATCGTTGGGCCGGCATTCTTGCACAACATTATGGCGTTAGAAAGAATGAACGGGATCATCAAATTATTCGTTCGTAACAGGGCACACCCGGATGGAAGCATCGTCCAGGGATTTCTCACCGAAGAATGCATCTCTTTCTGCAATAATTTTCTAGGCGATGAGAAGCCAGCTGTTGGTTTGCCCGCAAACAAGCACCTTGACAGGTTCATGGGGGTAGGCCACAACACTGACAAAAGGGTAATGGACGCGGACTCCTGTGGTCGGAGAGCCGACTTTGATGGGGCCCACCTAGTAGTGTTACAACACATTGACGATGTCGACCCTTGGATAGAAGAGCACAAAACCATGATAAAAAACAGTGCTCGCAGGCCGATGACGGAAGATGAGATATTTAGAGCACACAACTCCTCTTTCGCGACATGGTTCAAGAAGCAGATGGATTCCGATCCCCCGCCAATGACATGTCAGAAAGATAAAATTGTATTGGCCTTGTCATATGGCCCCGCGCCCAATCTAATGACTTATCAAGCATGCGACATCAATGGGTACACTTTCTACACGGAGGAAAGAGACAAAAGTAGCGACTATCAAAACTCGTCTATAACGATGGAATCTTACACGGGCGAAGAGATTAGAAGATACTACGGAAAGATCGAGGAAATCTGGGAGCTTGACTACGTTGGGGTAAAGCTGCCGATGTTCCATGTCGGATGGGCTACAAACGTCCCGAAAAAAGACGAATATTTCACCACTATGTCGATGTCTGAAGCCAACAAACCCATGTCCAAGAACCCCACCGCACAAAATGAGCCCTGGGTATTGGCTAAGCACGTGGAGCAATGCTTCTTCATAACCGACCCGACAAAGCCTAGTCGTGCTGTCGCAAGGAGAGGAAAAAGGACCCTCGTCGGAATGGATGGAGTCGTCGATGAGAAGGACTTCCACGGCTTAGTCGAAGACCCGATGATGGAAGAACCCGGTGAAGACGATGCACCATACACCACAAGAAGAAGCAGGACCACACTACCTAGGGCAGGTCTTCCATTCACAAGAAGAAGTCACGATATGGCGGTCACGTATTAAACATCGACCAAGAAAGGCAAGAGTAAGATTGTGACAAAAAGCCGAGAGAGGGAAATACTCGTGATATGTGCGATATAACATGCTAATAGCTACTATGTACAATGTATTTTCAGAGAGAAACACTTGCGGTATCCCGATAATTCAATCTATTTACGATCGATGCGACACTTAATATTTTTTCATATGTTAACTTTCATATGTATGTAATTTTTAAGTGAAAAACAATGTGGGAGCCCCCCCTAATAGCATTCCTATATGCTCGGTGTGTCCCGAGCCGGGGGAGTGACATGTGTAATTTTTGAAACTTTAGCACTTGCGCATCTGTAAACATATTCGCCTGGGGTAAAAGTAACCACAGGCGCATCTAGCCAAACATGCGCCTGGGATAAAAGTTAGCGCAGGCGCATCCTCTACTTATTCGCATGGGGTAAGATTCTGTGGGGCCCATGAAAAACAAAACGCTTGGAACTCTAGCGCAGGCGCATTTTGTACATATTCGCCTGGGGTAATGCTCTGTAGGCCCGCATAACAAAACGCATAATGCCAAAATATATCGCAGGCGCATAAGCCACACTATGCGCCTGGGGTAAATCATAGCGCAGGCGCATAGTAGAGAAATGCGCCTGGGGTAAGTGCACTCTCTGTTTAACAGTTGATCCCCACACTTCCCTCTCGATCGATCTCTGTCTTCGTTTCTCTCGCGCAGAACAGATCTCACATCGCGCGCGATCCCATCTCCACGCATCCCCCATCTCCAGTCGCACACGCCGTCGTAGAGGCCATCGAGGTCGAGGAGCAGCAGGTCGAGGGCGTCGTCGAGCACGCCGTCGAGGTCGAGGAGCAGCAGGTCGAGGGCACCGTTGAGCACGCCATCGAGGTCGAGGAGCAGCAGGTCGAGGGCACCGTCGAGCACGCCGGCGAGGTCGAGGAGCAGCAGGTCGAGGGCGTCGTCGAGCACGCCGTCGAGGTCGAGGAGCAGCAGGTCGAGAGCGTCGTCGCCCACGCCGTCGTCGAGCACGTACGCCGTCGAGGAGCAGCAGGTCGACGCGCACGCCGCCGTCGCCCACGCCCACGCACACGCCCGTCCAGGTCAGCCCCCATCCCCCCTCTTCCTCTCATATGCGTGTGTACTGTTGGCCACATCCGTGTTCTTGCTTGATATTTAACAGATGTTCATCCGTGTTCTATGTAAACTCCTACAGATATAAACTTACTTTTTGGTTATGGATTATAGTTGCCATAGCATCAACAGGCTGGCCATTAAGTAGAATATTTATCTTAACAAGATCAGATTTTTGTACCGGTTGAAGTGAACAAAAGTAAGGAAATCTAACAAGAACAAAAAACAATGATAAGTTGTGGCATTTTTTCCTGTCATAAAGAAATTGTTGGCTGCATCATCATCTTTCCCGTGCCCTTTCTGCATTGAGCATCATCATCTTCTAGCAAGTGCAGAGAGGGCAGGTTAGCTGATTGGCACGTCAGCCAACTCTTTCCAGTGCCCTTTCTGCATTGTTTATCACCTGCACATCTTTTAGCTTAGATAACAGAGAGCGATGCTAACTCTGTCCTCAACTAATTGCTATCCTACATTTAGCCGCAAGATTAGTTAGTTGATACTGGACATGTATATAAAACATATTAAGACAACAATTAGGTGCCAAAGCGCTACCGTTTGTTCTGGTTGTAGGCACTCATCGAGCCACGGGCACTATCGCTACCGGCTCTAGTAGGTATACATGTTTTCTTATCCTCCGACATGGCTGCGGACCTGCTGATGCCAAAAGAGTCGAAACTAGACGCCACCAAACCAACAATGACATGAACATGCTGGTAGAACCTGGGGATCTACCGGGTCGGGGACGTAGTCTGTATGGGAAGGAGGGGGTTGCGTGGAGGCGAGGGGTGCGCGGCCGGCGGTGGGGCGCCGTCGCGCGGGAGGAAGAGGGGCGGCGGCTAGGGCTGGGGCGGCGGCGCACGGGAGAAGGCCGACTCCTCTGGGAGTCGGCAATAATGATTTGATTATTGCTTGCCTCAATCAGAACGGAATACATGTGTTTATATAGGAGGACGGCCTCCTCTAAACCCTGATTTACTTGGGCTAAGCCCCTAATTTACTTGGGCTAAGCCCACAACTAGCCACTCTTAGATTTCTTACGTGTATACTGTATACCGACCATAACATCTCTCCCCGCCTTCTCAAACAGCTCGTCCTCGAGCTGAACTTCTGGAAACTGCTGGCGAAACTCGTCGAGCTTCTCCCAAGTTGCGTCACTCGCCGGAAGTCCTGTCCACTACACCAGGACATGCCAGACATCACGGCGCTTCTGGGCCTTCAGTACCTCCTCCGGAGCTGGTAGAAGTCGCCCCCGTGCGGTAGGGGGTAAAGCTGGTGGTGCCGCAGGTGGGTCGCCGCGGTAGGCCTTGAGCAAGCCCACGTGGAAGACGTCGTGAAGGCGGGACCCCTCCGGTAGCTCCTGCCGGTAAGCGAGCGATCCGACGCGCTCCACGACACGGAAGGGACCCGCGTAGCGAGGTCCCAGCTTCCGCTTTGAGCGCGGGTCTAAGGACTGTGTAGTCCGATGCAGAAGACGGAGCCATACCAAATCCCCTACCGCGAACTCCGCGTCACGATGGTGTGCATCATAGTACTTCTTGGACAGCTGCTTTGCCTGAAGGAGACGCTGTCGCGCCTCGTCCAATATCTCGTCGCGGGTGCGGAGCAAGTCTCCCGCGGCCTCAGTCCGGGCTGTCCCGTCCTCAAAGGGCAGCATGCGTGAAGGCGGACGGCCATAGACCATCTCGAAGGGTGTGGTGTGCAGGGCGGCGTGATAGGAGGTGTTGTAGCAGTACTCCGCCCACGCCAGCCAGTCCACCCAAGCTCGTGGGCGATCTCCCGTGATGCAGCGCAGGTACATGGCAATCACCTTGTTGACCACCTCGGATTGCCCGTCGGTCTGAGGGTGGAACGCGGTGCTGAGACGGAGCTTGACGCTGGCCAACCGAAAAAGATCCCGCCATACGTGTCCCGTGAACACCGGATCACGGTCGCTGACGATCGACGTCGGAAACCCATGTAGCCGAACGACCCCGTCGAAGAAAGCTCGAGCCACAGAGGCGGCCGTGTAAGGATGACCCAACGCGATGAAGTGCGCGTACTTGGAGAAACGGTCGACCACCGTGAGGATGACGGACTTGCCGCCCACTTTGGGAAGCCCCTCGATGAAGTCCATGGAGATATCCGCCCACACCTGCGAGGGAACCTCGAGGGGCTGCAATAGGCCCGTCGGCCGCTGCGTCTCCGTCTTGTTGCGCTGGCACGTCACACACGCGCGCACCCAATCCTGCACCAACGCCTTGTCTCACGGGATATAGAAATCAGCGCGAAGGCGGTGGAGGGTCTTCTGAACACCCTCGTGACCTGATGAATGTGCCAACTCCCGGACCTGGTGACGGAGATCGTCGTGGTCGGGCACAAAGAGGCGGCGGCCGTAGAGGAGCAAGCCGTCTGCCAGGTGCCAGGGCGCCTCCAATGCGCCGGTGTTCAGGCGCTGTTGGAGGTACTGAGCGTCGACGGCCGATGCCGTGGCCTGTCGGATGGCGTCGAGGAGAGCGAAGGACGGCCCGGAGCGAACGCACGTGGCCGCTCCCACGGGAACCGCGTCTTCCTCGAGTAGCTCATAGTCGCGGCGAGAGAGGGCATCCGCCACCGTGTTAAGCCGCCCGGGGCGGTACTCAACGGTGAATTCGTAGCCAAAGAGCTTGCTGATCCACTGATGTTGTGGCACTGTAGAGAGGCGTTGGTCGAGCAAGAACTTGAGGCAGTAGTGGTCCGTACGGACCCTGAAGGAGCGGCCCCAAAGATACAGCCTCTAATGCCGCACGGCCTGGACGAGTCCGATCAGCTCGCGCTCGTACGCCGCGAGCTTATGGTGGCGGGCGGCGAAGGGTCGGCTGAAGAAGGCCAACGGCCCGTCGCCCTGGTGCAAGACGGTGCCGAACCCGGTGCCGGAGGCGTCGCAATCGACCACGAAGGGGCTGTCAAAGTCCGGCATTTGGAGTACCGGCCCCGTCGTGAGGGCGCGCTGGAGAGCCTGGAACGCCTCCGTGGCCGCGTCGTCCCATGCGAAAGCGTCGCGGCGAAGAAGACGTGTCAGTGGCGCCGCAATATTGCCGAAGTCCCGGATGTACTTCCGGTAGTAGCCGGCGAGGCCAAGGAACCCGCGCAGCGCCCGAGGGGACTGTGGGGTCGGCCAGGCGGCCACGGCTGCGACCTTGTCCGCGTCCATGGCCAAGCCGTCCGCGGAGATGACGTGCCCCAAGTAGGCGACCGAGGCCGTGCCAAACGAGCACTTCGAGCGCTTGAGGTGAAGACGATGCGCCCGAAGCTCGTTCAGGATGATGGCCACGTGCTGTAGGTGCTCCCCAAGATGCACTGTAGATAAGAATATCATCAAAGAAAACAAGCGCAAATCGGCGTAAGTAGGGGCTGAGTATGTCGTTCATGAGGGCCTGGAACGTTGCCGGCGCGTTGGAGAGGCCGAAAGGCATCACCAAGACCTCAAAGTGGCCGTGGTGCGTGCGGAATGCTGTCTTCTCGATGTCGTCCGGTGCATCCGCACTTGGTGATAGCCGGAGCGGAGGTCGAGCTTGGTGAAGAAGCGCGCCCCGTGCAACTCGTCCAAGAGCTCGTCCACCACCGGAATGGGGAACTTGTCCTTGTAGGTGACGGTGTTGAGGGCGCGGTAGTCGATGCAGAACCTCCAAGTGTCATCTGGCTTGCGCACCAGGAGCACCGGAGCGGAGAACGGCGACGTCGAAATCCGGATAATGCCCTGTCCGAGCATCTCAGCCACTTGGCGCTCGAGCTCGTCCTTCTGGAGCTGGGGGTAGCGGTACGGCCGTACGGCGACAGGCGCCGTGTCCGGCGGCAGGTGGATACGTTGGTCGCAGTGTCGAGCCGGCGGAAGGCCCTATGGCCCCTCGAAGATGTCGCGGTGCTGCTCCAGGAGGTCGGCCAACAGGGGATGCGTCTCGTCGAGGGCGGCAGCCATCATCTTGAGCTGCGGGGTGACGGGTCCTGCCCCGCCGATGCCAGTCCACTAGACGCGACGGCCCCCCTCGTGCCAAAAGATAAGGGTGAGGGCCTCGAAGTCCCAGAGGATGGGCCCCAGCGTGGAGAGGAAGTCGAGGCCGAGGATGATGCCGAGGCAGTCGATGGCGAAGGTTGATGCCGACGCAGTCGATGGCGAAGGACTCGTCGCCAATGTTAGCGGGAACCTGTCGCGCTACGCCCTCGCAAGCAAGGCGGTCCCCATTGGCGACGGTGACGCTGAACCTGTCGGCGCCGGTGGGCTGGAGGGCGAGGCGCCGCAAGGTGTCCCCGGACATGAAATTGTGTGTCGAGCCAGTGTCGACGAGAGCGGTCAGCGTCTCCCCCTTAATGGTCACCGGAAGGATCATGGTCTTGGCCGTCTTGATCCCTGCCAGCGCGTGAAGGGAGACGACGAAGGACTTGGCGTCCACCGGCGCGTATGATGTAACGCCGGCCTCGGAAAGCGTCGCGGCCTCAAGCTCCGCGGTGACGGCCTCCACGGCGTCGTCATCGATGGTGTCCAAGTAGAAGAGGCGGGCACACGTGTGGTCCGGCGCATACTGCTCGTCGCAGTTAAAACAGAGCCCCTTGCGACGACGCTCGAGCTGCTCGGCCGCGGTGAGGCACTTGAACGGGCGCGTGGGCGCCGGTGCAGTCCCTGGAGTGGTCGGCGCGGCGATCCGAGGCGGGGCCGGGGACGTGGCCGGCCGGGGGGAATGCGCACGCCCCGGTTCGGCAGCAACTGATGCATGGCGTTGGCCCGCTGCTCGTAGGCCCGTGCGTAGTACATGGCGGACTGCAGGTCTTGAGGCTCCCTTAGCTCCACGTCGACGCGGATGTGGTCGGGCAGGCCCCCGACGAAGAGATCGGCTCGCTGGTGGCCCGAGATGTCAGACGCGTGACACGCCAATGCCTGGAAGCGGTCCGCGAAGTCCTGCATCGTGCCGGTGAAGGTGAGGCGGCCGAGCTCGGCCAAGCGACTACCGCGGACCGGCGGCCCGAAGCGGCGGAGGCACAAGTCGCGGAAGCGCTCCCATGACGGCATACCACCCTCGTCCTGCTCGAGGGCGTAGTACCATGTCTGGGCGGCGTCGCGGAGGTGGTAGGAGGCCAACCATGTGCGGTCGGATGCGAGCGTCCGCTGTCCCCGGAAAAATTGCTCGCATTGGTTGAGCCAGTTGAGAGGGTCGATGGTGCCGTCGTACGTGAAGAACTCGAGCTTGGCGAAGCGGGGCGGCTGTGGCCCGTGGTGGGCGGCCGCGAAGGCGCCCTCGAGGCGACCCGGCGCGGCGGGGATGGACGGCGGGGTAAGGGACGCGTACGCCTCGGCTTACCCCGGAAGGCCCCCGCGTGCGGCGACCCCGTATGGCGGTGGCGGCCCCGCGGAAGGAGGCGCGGCGGCCCACGGCGGTAGCGTGGCCGGCGCCATGGGCGGCGCGGACAGCTGGCCGGGGTCGAAGGTGGGCGTGGTTTCCCATGCCGGCAGCGGAGACGGCGACGGCGGAAATTTCAGCGCGGTGATCGGGACGCCTTGCTTCGGCGGCACGGAAACCGGCGGGGGCTCCGACCGCTGCAGGAGTACGGCGACGGCTTGCTTCATGTCGGAGACCGAGTCGATGACGTAGCGGAGGCCCGTGGAGAGCTCCTGGATGGAGAGGACGGGGGAGGGCTCCCGCACCGGCGCGGTCGGGGCCGCGGACGCCGACGGTGGCGCCATGGTGGTGGATGCTCCCGACGAGGCGATCGCGGCGGCGGTGGTGGGCGGTCCCGAGGACATCACAACCGAGGAATCTGATACCAAACTGGTAGAACCTGGGGATCTACCGGGTCGGGGACGTAGTCTGTAGGGGAAGGAGGGGGTTGTGTGGAGGCGAGGGGTGCGCGGCCGGCGGCGGGGCGCCGTCGCGCGGGAGGAAGAGGGGCGGCGGCTAGGGCTAGGGCGGCGGCGCACGGGAGAAGGCCGACTCCTCTAGGAGTCGGCAATAATGATTTGATTATTGCTTGCCTCAATCAGAACGGAATACATGTGTTTATATAGGAGGACGGCCTCCTCTAAACCCTAATTTACTTGGGCTAAGCCCCTAATTTACTTGGGCTAAGCCCACAACTAGCCACTCTTAGATTTCTTACGTGTATACTGTATACCGACCAGGGGAAGGAGGGGGTTGTGTGGAGGCGAGGGGTGCGCGGCCGGCGGCGGGGCGCCGTCGCGCGGGAGGAAGAGGGGCGGCGGCTAGGGCTGGGGCGGCGGCGCACGGGATAAGGCCGACTCCTCTGGGAGTCGGAAATAATGATTTCATTATTGCTTGCCTCAAAAAGAACGGAATACATGTGTTTATATAGAAGGACGGCCTCCTCTAAACCCTAATTTACTTGGGCTAAGCCCCTAATTTACTTGGGCTAAGCCCACAACTAGCCACTCTTAGATTTCTTACGTGTATACTGTATACCGACCATAACACATGCATCCTCCAACCCCTTATATATGCCCTCTGCTTCGTTATGACAGTGTTTATGCTAGCGACCATAGTTGAGGCTGAACCAGCAAAGCGCAGATACCTGGGGCACCATTCCATTTTTTACGCTAGCGAGCAGTTACTGCAGTTACAGCCCAGTGGGATGATGACCGTTACTGCTGAGGGAGGCGATCGCACGGCGGCCGGCCCCCCGTTCTGGCTGGCCGAAAGCGGCTCGCCGCCGGCGTTGGGAGGTCGCTTCTGGGCTCTCGTTAGCGAAGATGAGGACAGCGACGGTGATCGCGGATCTATGGAGATCGCTTTTCTTTCATCATCTTACGCAATGCCGGCCTATGCTGAGGATCGGGACCTTCGGGCATCATCGGGAGGGAGGGCAGCGAAGAGGATGGCCAAGATCAGGGCGCAACGCGAGGCAGCGCAGGAGGTAATGTCGCTGTCACCTTGTCGTGTTCCTTCGCAGGTGAGGGGATCCAGGCGGGCGCCGTTCAAGTTGCCGGTAATGTCGCCGTCGACGAGGCCATGGGATCAGCTTGATGACGACGGATGGATCTCTGTAAGTCATTCGCGTCGCAGTTCTAAGCGGAGCTTGGCTCGCTCGCGGTCGATTTCTGTTCCAACTCTGGATTGCCTTCCATCGCAGAATAGGAACATTGGTTCCCGATCTCCGATTTGGAAGGAGCCCAATTTGCGGGAGAGTCTTAAAGGAGACGTTGGTCTCGGTCGTGATCTGCGGGACTATTCTGATAAACTGCCATTGGGCTGCGATACGGATATTAACACGCAGGATCCTTTCAGAAAATTGGGCCTACATATCAAGGCCCTAGCTGCCTCGGGATCGGAGTCTTATCCTTGTGGTCGTAGTATCCGAACTGTTCTAGGGTTCGTCTGGAGGTGTGCCGCCGCCGACTCGCCCATCGTCTGCCTCCGTCCTGGAGCAAGTATGGCCGGTCGTGGTGGAGGTAGGCACTACGGTGGAAATTTTCACGGTTTTGGCGGTGAGTTCGAGGAAGGAGGTCCAAGTAACTATGCCGATCGCGGCAATTATCCTCAGATGCAGGGTGGACTGGCTCCTGTTCAGCAACAAGGTGGCTCTAGGGTTCTTAGGGGAGGTAATGTGCCTCCTATAACCCCGGCCGTGGCTCCATTTGCGTTTAACGCAGGCGCTGTGGGCAATTTTAATCAAGGTCAGCGGGCTCCCATTCATAATCAAGGTGGTTTCTTTGGAGGTCGTGGCAGGCAAAGATATGATAATCAAGGCCGTGGTTTTCCGCGTGGTCGGGGAGGAGCAGCTCGAGGTGGTGGGTATACATATGCTAGGCGTGATACCGCACCAGCTAGAGTTATTACGGGTCCTGATAGGGTGGTTGCACCTGGCGCTTATGTTGCTCCTGTGGTTAATATTTCGGTGCCCAATACTGTCCCTAATGCTGCTGCTACTGTTGTTCCTCGAGGTGACATTTCGTTGGGAAGTGATCAGAGGGGTGTTCTTTCTTCTAATCATGCTATTGGCAACCAGTTCGTTTCGGGTGATCAAGATAGAGTTGTTGGTCCTGGTATTTCACCTCTCCAGTTGTCTGATGCATTGGCAAAATCAAAAAATATTGACAGACATAGGTGTTTCCGCTGTGGTTTAAGTGGACATGCATTAGGCGATTGCGATACGGAGATGTGCCTCATTTGTGAGAATAGAATGCATACCAATGGTCCGTGCAAATTACTCTCTGTACCCAAACCACCTCTTGTTCAATACGGTTTTGCACATGAGGAGCTCATGTTCTTTGGAGTTCAATGTTCTGATACTTACAGACCCCGACTTCTTAATCATAGATTTGCTTCGTTGGTAGTCACTGGGGGGGAGTTGAGCATACCCCAAATTATTTTGCAACTTTAGAGGTTGGTTCCTAGAGATGGATTTCATTGGGAGGTGATTAGAAAGGGCCATAATATATTTCAGGTTCAATTTCCTTCAAAGCAAGAGTTAGAGAGGTTACATATTTTCGGTACTTTCTGTGTACCAAACAGTCCCTGCAAATTGACCTTTGAGGCTTGGTCTAAAAAAATTGAGCCCGAGGATACTCTTCCCAATTTTTTGGTTAGGATCTCAGGCATTCCAGAGGACCATCTTGGGGATTTTCTAGCTATGTGGTCAGTTGGTTTTCTTTTGGGGAATCCAGTGAAAATTGATATGGAATTCACTCGTGAGAAGAAAATTTTGAGGATTCTCGTGGGTTGTCTGAACTACTCTAAAATCCCATCTTCTTTTCCTTTATTTATTAAAGATGGGTTATATAGGCTGGTTTTTGAAGTGGAAGGAGAAGATCTTTCAACTCCTGACACGGTTATGGCTGAGAATGACGATAGAACGGATGATGATGATGGGCTGGGTGATGATTTTCAAGATGCTCTTGCCAAAGAGGCGAGTCAAAAGAAAGCTAAGGGAGTGGGATCTAATGTTGACAAGGGGGTTGACCCGATGCTTGATCAAGGTGGAGGCTCGGTGGGGAAACAGAAACAACTTGGGGGTGTGACTTTCTCTCCTCTTGTCAAAAATTATTTTGCAAAAGCTAGAGCTGAGATTGATCTTCTCTTCTTTTCAAAAGATGGTATTGAGGTGGATGATGGTCTTGGGTTTAAGGAGGGGTCCAAGTGCGCTGCGGCATGCTCCTCTTCTTATGTTTCGGAGATGGATGCTAAGGTGGCAACACATGTGTTTGTGCCACAGTTGTCTCAACTTGGGGTGGTGGAGGCTGCACCGAAATTGCATTCGGTGGTACGGAGCAGCAGCGGCAACGCTCAGCATTTCTCGCCCGCTGCAGTGGTCATTCCTGCCGTGAACTCGCAGCTTGCTGCCGTGACGGCACAGCAGCCTGCCGCAGCTCCAGGGCACGCTGCCGTGGAGCTAGTCTCTGCCGCGGTGGACTCGGACGGGGGACAGGAGCAGGGAGGGATGGATGTACCTCCTGTGGTTTTGGGGTGCTTCGAAAAACAGAAGGAGGTGACTAGCAGCGTTGGCTCGCTGGGAATGGATACTGTGACGGTGGTTATGAAGGAATCTGGTGCTACTAAGGGAGATGTTGCTCAAAATGTCGATGATGTTCACTCTCCCTTTATTGATATTGCAGTGGATATTGACTCTGTTACTGCTACCAGAGGGGTTTCTTCGGGTCTTTCTTATGGTCAGAGGGAATCTAACATTGCTAGGCGTTTGTTCTCCGAGGAGGAGGATAGGCCTATTTCTACGGCTATTGAGTCACCACGGAGGTATTCTCGCGAGGAGGTTATTGATTTTGGCGGGATTTCTGACCCCTCATTGGGGGGGCTTCGCTCGAGTGCACGGATTAGAGCTCAGCCTGACGCGGATATTTCTATCCAGGAGAGGGCCTCTCGTCGTGCTGCTCATCGAGATGATTTGAACTCAGGTGCTGCTGCAAATAAATTATCGTTTACTTCTTTTCCGAATGATGTTATTATTTCTCGTGCCGAAAAATTGGGGGTTTCTATGGGAAATTCTATAGAGGAAGCAAACGTAGCGGTAGATTCTCTTAAACAATCCGAAAATATAAGAAATTGTGTTTTTCTTAACAATAACTTGGAGGCAGTGTTGCCCTCTTCTTCTTCTAGTTTAGTTTTTAAAAAGGCTGTTAACTTGTGTGGAGATTTGGATCTCGAGAATGATTCTGATGAGGGAGTTGCTTTGTACCTCCCAATTATATCTCTGAAGCACACTAAGAAATCTAGGACTGTTGTGTCCACTGGTAGATTACCTAGGCGTAGTGCAAGATTAAATACTACAAAGAAAAGAAAGTGTTAGAGATGAGATGTTTTATTTGGAACTCAAACGGGTTAGGGGACACGGCTAAGAATATTGCTATTAGTGAGACTGTTAGAGAGAATTGTATTGATTTCTTTGCCTAATTGGAGACAGGGAGATCAAACTTTTCATCACATTTTTTAAGACATCTTGTGGGGGGAGTAGAGTTCATGTGGTATTGTTTACCACCCATGTGTAGGTCTGGTGGCATTTTAGCAGGTTTTAACCCCTCAACAATTTCGGTTTTGAATGTTTTTTCTGGAGATTTTTGTGTTAAGTTCCATCTTAAGTCCAAGGAAGATGGTTTTCAGTGGGCTTTTGTGGTGGTGTATGGGGCAGCACAAGATGATAAGAAACCTGCTTTTCTCGCAGAGCTTGTGCGTATTTGTGAGGGGGAATCTCTTCCAATATTGATTGGGGGTGATTTCAACATTATTAGACGCAGAGAAGAAAATAACAATGATAAATTTAATTCTCGTTGGCCTGTGATTTTTAATGCAATCATAGAGAGCCTGTATCTTAAAGATTTAGAGCTGTCGGGGCGTCAGTATACATGGGTGAGTAGACACCCTATTCCCACTTTAGAAAAGCTAGATAGATTTTTGGCTTCTGTGGAGTGGGAACAAAAATATCCTCTCGTTACAGTTAGGGCTCTCACTAGGACTGAGTCTGACCATGTTCCTCTACTGATTCACTTTGGGTTACTGGCTCACATTGGGAATACGTCGACATTTTCATTTGAGTTGGCTTGGTTTGCACGAGAGGGTTTTTTAGACATGATTAAAGAGAAATGGAATGAAGTGGCCGTTGGGTCCAATCCTATTGAAATTTGGCAATAAAAATTAGACATCTTAGGAGTTTTCTGAGAGGATGGGCTAAACACATTAGTGGTGAGTATAAAAAGCAGCGAGATCGTTTATTGCTACTTATTAATGAATTAGTTATCAAAGCAGAGACATCACCTCCTAGTGAGGAGGAATGTGAGGCTAAGAGACATGCTGATGAATTCTTGACTAGATTACGTAGAGAGGAGGAGTCTAAGTGGGCTCAGCATGCGAAGGTCAGGCATGTACATCAGGGGGGAGTAACACTAGATATTTTCATTTAATTGCTAATGGTAAACATAGAAAGAAAAAAATTTATCAACTAGAACAAGATGAAGGCACTATTGTGGGTCAAGAGAATTTGAAATGCTTTATTTCTCAATATTATAAGGGGCTTTTTGGGGCGTCGGTCCCTTCATCTTTCTCCTTGGGGGAAACTTTTACCGAGGATCTACCTCGGGTATCACCGGAAGAGAATCTTTTTTTAACTTCGATGTTTTCTCAGAAAGAAGTGTTTGATGCTATCTCTCAGATGGAACACAACAAGGCACCGGGTCCAGACGGGTTTCCGGCTGAATTTTATCAGCATTGCTGGGAGTTTATCAAGGTTGACTTGATGGGTATGTTTGCTCAATTGCATGCAGGTGATCTTCCGTTATTTAAACTTAATTATGAGTTATAACTCTATTGCCTAAGAAAGAAGATGCATGTAGGATTGAGCAATACAGACCAATTTGCCTTTTGAATGTTAGTTTCAAGATTTTTACTAAAGTTGGTACTAACCGGGTTACCTCCATTGCTCAAAAAGTTATTAATCCATCTCAGTCAGCTTTTCTTCCTGGTATAAATATTCTAGAGGGAGTAGTAGTGTTACATGAAACCATACATGAGCTTCATAGGAAGAAAATGGATGGGGTAATTTTCAAAATTGACTTTGAAAAAGCTTATGATAAAGTGAATTGGGCCTTTTTACAACAAACTTTGTGAATGAAGGGTTTTAGTCCTCAGTGGTGTGATTGGGTCGCTCGCTTTGTGCAAGGGGGGAGTGTCGGAATTATAGTGAATGATGATATTGGTCATTTCTTTCAAACTCTAAAAGGACTGAGATAGGGAGATCCTCTCTCTCCGATTCTTTTTAATTTAGTAGCAGATATGTTGGCGGTACTTATTAATAGAGCTAAAGAGGACAATCAGGTGGGTGGTTTAGTGCCACATCTAGTGGAGGGAGGAATATCGATTCTTCAATACGCTGATGATACTGTCCTTTTCTTGGAAAATGATCTTGATAAAGCTGTCAACATGAAACTCATTCTTTGTTTATTTGAACAATTAACGGGTTTGAAAATGAACTTTAATAAGAGTGAAATATATTGTTTTGGTAAATGTTGTGAGCATTTGGAGGATTATCGTCGCATTTTTGGTTGTGAGGTGGGCAATCTACCTTTTACCTATCTTGGAATACCGATCCATTATAGGAGATTGCTCCTTAAGGAGTGGAAGGTAGTTGAGGACCGTTTCGAACAGAAATTGAGTTCGTGGGCAGGAAAGTTGTTATCCTATGGGGATCGTCTAGTACTCATTAATTAGGTTCTATCTAGTCTACCTATGTTTCTTTTTTCTTTCTTTGAGGTTCCTGTTGGGGTTCGTAAGAGAATTGATTTTTATAGATCACGCTTCTTCGGGCAGAGTGTTTATGCCAATAAGAAATATAGATTGACAAAGTGGAATATTGTTTGTCGACCAAAAGATCAAGGTGGACTAGGCATAGAGGTTTTGGATGTCAAGAATCGTTGTCTTTTAAATAAATGGTTGTTTAAAAAACTAACGGAACAAGGAGTATGGCACGAATTACTAACAAATAAATATATGGGTGACAAAACGTTAGCTGAATTGGAAGCTAAACCTACTGATTCACCATTTTGGAGGAGTATTTTACGGCGTAAAGATGATTTTTTTCAAGCATATTAAGTTTTCAGTTGGTAATGGTGAGAAGACCAGGTTCTGGGAAGATTGCTGGTTAGAGGATTCACCTTTGGCAATCCAATATCCTTCTTTATATTCAGTTGTCAGTAATAAGAACATATTGGTGTCAACTGTGCTTGGCCAATCACCTCCTGCTTTGCACTTTAGACGGGCTCTCGTTGGAGAAAAATGGAATAGATGGTTGCATCTAATAGAGAGGCTAATGGATGTTAATATCTCTCTTAATGAGGATAGTTATCGCTGGTCTCTCACCAATAATGGAAAATATACAGTAAAATCCTTTTATGAGAAGGTTATGAATGAAGAGGTTCAATTTCTCCATAGGTACTTGTGGAAAATTAAAGTTCCTTTGAAGATAATTTTTTTTATGTGGTTTCTATCTAGGAAAGAATTGCTGACTAAAGAAAACTTAGCTAGGAGAAAGTGGGTTGGGTGCAAAAAATGCGTGTTCTGTGGGGAACCCGAAACAAATACTCACCTTTTTATCTCTTGTGATTTTGCTAAGAAAATTTGGCGGTTGGTTCATTTTACCTATAGCATTTCACCTCCATCTAGTATTACAAATATGTTTGGAAATTGGCTGTGTGGAGTGGATAAATTATCGAAAGCACTTATACGCATAGGAGTATGTGCTCTTCTTTGGGCTTTATGGAAGCATCGGAATGGGATTGTTTTTAACGGTGAGAAAGTGGGGAATTTTTTGCAGGTAATACATCAGGCCATTTACTGGATGCATCAATGGTCTCTTCTTCTGTCCGAGGACCAGCGTGCTCATTTGGATGGTGGATGCACTCGACTGATGGCGGTCGTTCAGGCTATCTACAGCAAGGGTGGCAGGTTGCATAGTAAACGTCTGGAAAATGCATAGTCTCATTAGGATGGAGCGGATTTTAGAGAGTCTGCAGAGTTGGATGGATGTTTTTATTTTATTTTCTCTATAGGTTACTATTGTGTGCCTATGAGAGTGCGCTGGTTGTAAGCTATATTTGAATGGTTTATTTTTAATAAAAGCCGTATGCATCAGCCAGATGCAGAGGCTGGGTATTCCTTTTCAAAAAAAAATAGTGTTTACGCTAGCGACTATTTTGCCAAGATTCAGTTATTTACATATCCATATCAACATACCATCAGATGCCCAAGTGTCAGCAACTGACGTTGGAACCATCCGTCCAGCTCCAGGTGTGCCATCACTGGCATGACTACAAAAGTATACATAGAAGAAGGCTTCACCAGAGCACTAATTCACTATCACTAGTGGAAACAGGGGCTTTTGTCCCGAGTCGTAAGGGCCATTTGTCCCGGTTGCGCAACCGGGATGGGCTAGCCGGGACAAATGGCCCTCCCCCATTGGTCCAGGTTGTGCCAGGACCCGGGATGGTAAGGGTAGGGCACGTGGCGAACCTGGGCCAGGGAGTTCGTCCCGGTTCGTTCAAGGGACCGGGATGGATACTTTTTTCGAAAAATATATATATAATCGTCAATTTGGGCTCCTGTCTCCCAATCCCGAGCCGGCCTCCCCTTCCCCAACCGCGTCCAGGCCCACGTCTTTTATTAAGGCCACTGGGCACATTTTTTTTGTCAAAAGGGCCCATTGGCCCGCGTCTTTTATTATGGACAGTCAACGGTTCGAAGGGCCCATTGGCCCGCGTCTTTTATTATGGACAGTCAACGGTTCGAAGGGCCCACTGGCCCGCGTCTTTTATTATGGTCAGTCAAAGGTTCGAAGGGGCCACCGGCCAGCGGCCTCGTGGCTGGCTCGCCTGGTCCCTTAAACTAAGACCACAGGACGGTCAAAGGGCCCCTGTCGCCTCGTCTTCCCGGCCCGCCTCGGCTTCCCGCGCCCCCACTTCCCCACGCGCGCGTGCCACAGCTGCAACCGCCACCACGCCTCGGCTCCCGCCCGCATTCATGGCCGCCTGCAACCGCCGCCACGTCCAGGCCGCCGGTTGGCATGCCAGCCACCCCCGGGTCCTTTTTAAAGGCCCCCCGCCGCCCGTACCACCCATTCACCCCGGCCGCGCTCGAGCCAAAGGAACAATAGCCACCATGTCCCGCTGGTTCGGCAGCGGCTCCGGCTCCGGCAAGCGCCCAAGGAACGACCACGAAGGATCCTCGAGCGGCGCCGGCCGCATCCCACCCCCGCCGGCGGATGCCTTCGGCTACGGCCCTGGCGGTGTCCGCCTCGGCGGGGCGCCGCGCGTCCCCGCGCCACCTCCGGCGGCACGCCCGCCGCCTAGCGCCGCGCCCAAGGGCAAGCGGTTCCGCCGGTACGTCCGGGGCGTGGAAGCCGAGTGGCACTGGAACAATGCCACGCCGGTGTTCTATGCCGACGTCCACCTCCCAGACGGCTGGCACCTGAACCCGCAGCGGATCCCAGTGCCGCCTGTCCCGTCCGGCGCGACGCTGATCGAGGAGATCGACCGCCGGCGCGCGCTCCTGTCGGCCCCCGTCCGCAGGGAGCGCGCGTACGCGCGCAGCTCCCCATACTGGGCCGCCTGGCTCGAGGAGGAGCACGAGCTGCGCCGACGCTCCTTCATCCCCGCCCCCGACGAGGCGAACGTGGCGGACTACCCCGAGGCGCCGCCCGTCCGGGAGAGGGAGCTCTGGCTCCTCGAGGACATCTCGGAGGACTTCTCCGGGGAGGAGGACCCCGAGCTCCGGGCCGCCATGGAGGAGGCCTGCGAGCTCTCCCGCCGCTCCCTCCGCGAAGACGAGGTCAAGCGGTGGGAGCGCGTCGTGGCCCGCGCCGCCGCCGACGCCGCCGCCGCCATGCCGCCGCCGCCGCCCCCCGAGCCTACCCCCTGGTGGCACGCCCTCTACGCCGACTATGAGGCGTCCGAGGACCAGCCGCCGCCGCAGCCGCCCCCCCCCCGGCCTGGAGTACGGCATGTCCTGGTGCTGGACCGGCGGCGTCTGGGCGCCGCAGTCGCCGGAGGAGGAGTTGCCGCCGCCGCCGCCGCCGCAGGAGGAGCTACCCCCGCCGCCGCCGTACGCGCCCCCGATGCCCCCGATGCCTCCGCCCCCGGCCCAGGCGCCGCCTGCCCACCTGTGGCAGCCACCCGCCTACCATTGCCTCTCCGACGACGAGGACGACTAGATCGGCGCCGGTCGCCTGTGGCCGCGCCGCCGCCCCCTATTATATGTAAGCAAGGCCCTAGCTACCCCCCAAGAAAACGGCCGGCCGCCTGTGGCCGCGCCGCCGCCCCTCTATGCAAGTACGGCCGGCCGCCTGTGGCCGCGCCGCCCCTATCTATGTAAGCAAGGCCGCTGGCCTTTTTTTAATATAAGTTTGTGTGCCCTTCCTAGTCTACCGTGTCCCTAGCCCATCCCCGCCGGCGGTCCGCCGGCGGGATCTGTCTACTCGTTCCCGCCGCCGGCAGGGCTTCGCCCAGCATGTCCACTCGTCCCGCCCCTGGGGTGTTCGTTCGGCCTGGAGAGAGGGCCTCGATTTTTATACACCTGGGCCTCTAGTCCCGGCCCGTGCCACCAACCGGGACTAGAGCCCCTTTGGTCCCGGTTGGTACCACTGCCCGGGACCAAAAACAAATTTTCGAATTTCGTTGGCACCCCTGCGCGCCCAAAATTTTTTAGCGCCAAAATTTGAAAAGGGTTACATTTGCACATTAACAACTTCTATATACTTTCAAATTTGACAAAAATTCCAACATGAAAAATGCTAGAATTTCCAAAACTAATTTAAATCCATTTTTCGTTTAACTAAATAATTATTCTAACTATTGAAACTATTAATTATTTTTTCATTTGTATATAATTTAAATATAAAAATGTTACAATTTTTTATTTCTCTCGTGATCTTCCTAATTCAAAGCGAGTTGTACCTTACTGACACGGTGAATTTGAGATCTTCTTCTACAACAGAAAAACCATAGATTCTAGAATAGTGGTAGAATAAAACAGGTTGCTCGCCCTCCAGACCCCCAATCACAAAGTCAAAGCGACCATATCTAGCAATAAATGATGCAATTCTATCATTAGTGAGAGACTTCACGTCGGCAATCTCAATTAAAGTGCCAGTTTGTGTCTGATCCCACCAACCCCTCAGAATCCTCCTATTAACTTCACCTATCTCAACTGAAATCACTGTCTTCATGTGGATGCCAAGCCTGTGCAAAGCTATCTCTCCTCCTCCAATACCGGAGAATAAGGACACCACATTAATACCATTGGGAAACATGTTCTTCAACACCGACAAGTGGCAACCCACAGTATCAATTCCATCTCATCTGGCTCTAGAGGGGCAACCTTGTTCTTTCCAACCCAAACAAGGTTCCATCTTCTGCACTCGTCCATAACATACCTCTGAACAGTTAGAGGTGGTGGATTACTTGAGCCTGCAAGAGTACGTTCGATCTGTTTTATCAGAATTGGACTTGCCACACGGGTTTGCAAGCAATCGAGCTGCTTTCTAGGATCCCAGGAAGGCCACCAGTTCTAGGAGCGAGAGGAAGGAGACGTGACCTATTCTCAATTGGCAAATTATGGATGTAGCCTCTTTCTTGAGCAGCTGCACAGAAGTGCTTAGAATCCACAAACTCCGGTTCTATGTCATACAAATTTCTGGAAATATCCACCCATACACTTTTTGGAGCTATGGCCTCATTTTCATAGTAGAAGTAGGGTGGCCCAATAGCTTGTTTAGGAAGACTCCTGTCACTAGGAAGGTGGAATCCAACCACACGTTTCTCGTCCAAAAATTTATCATATCTGTTAAAGAAGTACCGAAGCTCTATTTCTGTTTTAAGGATATCTGTCAGGATGGTATCCCTGCTATCACTTCGAAGTGTGCCTGCAATATGTGCGCGGAATATATGACACCCATAAGGCCTATCGATGTAAAGCAGTCAGTCAAAACTTTTTTGGGTTGTTTATGGTGGTTAACTCCAATGAATAACAATATATGACACCCATAAGGCCTATCATGTATTCCACGCTTATTATTACACATCACCAACATACGGAGGAGAGAGAAACAAAAAAGTGGGATGGTGGAACAATAATGCTTGCCAACTTTTCTTCGTGTCCCTTGCTTATGATCGCTTCGGCCGTAACCATGGAGCATCTTCATTATTTAACGGGATGGTGGGGTCAGCTTTCACTGTGAAGGGAGGAATTTCAACAAACTTATTATAATCTTCTGACATGTCTGTCGTGTCCTTGATTCCCACGATGTTTCTTTTCCCTGAGAGAACTATGTGACGCTTCGGCTCATCGTATGATGAAATTGTTCCCTTATTTTTTTCTTTTCTTCGGTCTGGAAGACATGTCCTTCACATAGAAGACCTGAGCCACATCATTGGCTAGAACGAATGATTCGTCATTGTAACCAATATTGTTGAGATCCACTGTTGTCATTCCATAAAGCGGGTCTACCTTTACCCCTTCTCCATTCAGGTTGACCCATTTGCACTTGAACAAAGGGACCTTAAAAGAAGGTCCATAGTCAAGTTCCCATATCTTCTCTATGTAACCATAGTATGTGTCAGTTTTTCCATTCTCATTTGTTGTATCAAAGAGGACACCACTGTTTTGGTTGGTGCTCTTCTTATCTTGGGAGCTCGTGTAAAATGTATTCCCATTTATCTCGTACCCTTGAAAACTCCCAATAGTCGAAGATGGTGACCCTGCCAACATGTACAGCTGATCTTCAACAGTGGTGTCATTTATAAGATGTGTTTGCAACCAACTTCCGAAAGTCTCCATGTGTTCGCCTTTAATCCATGAGTCATCCTTACCCGGGTTTGCAGACCGTACAATATTCTTGTGTTCCTCGACATACGTAGCCATGAACATAGAATTTTGTAGAACTGTGTAGTGTGCTTTGGTCAAAGAATGCCCGTCCCTAGGTATCATTGTTTTCTTTCCCAGCGTTCCTTTTCCCCTCAGTCTCCCCTCATGCCGCGATTCAGGAACACCAATTGTCTTAAGGTCAGGAATAAAGTCAACACAGAACCCAATGACCTCCTCTGTTCCATAGCCCTTCGAGATGCTTCCTTCTGGCCTAGCACGGTTATGAACATATTTCTTCAAGACTCCCATGAACCTCTCAAAGGGGAACATATTGTGTAGAAATACCGGACCGAGAATATGAATCTCTTCACATAGGTGAACAAGGAGATGAGTCATAATGTTGAAGAAGGATGGTGGGAACACCAACTCAAAACTAACAAGACACTGGACCACATCCCTCTGTAATCTTGTCAGAATTTCTGGATCGATTACCTTCTGAGATATTGCGTTCATGAATGCACATAGCTTCACAATGGGTACTCGAACATTTTCCGGTAGAAGCCCCCTCAATGCAATCGGAAGCAACTGCGTCATAATCACGTGGCAGTCATGAGACTTCAGGTTTTGGAATTTTTTCTCTGCCATGTTTATTATCCCCTTTATATTCGACGAGAAGCCAGACGGAACCTTGATACTATAAAGGACTTCAAAGAATATTTCCTTCTCTGCTTTAGTAAGAGCGTAGCTGCTTAAGGAATGGCGCCCTGTATCTGTGTGCTTGTTGCTTGGGTCTTTCATACGTTGCTGGTCCTCCCGTGCTTCAGGCGTATCTTTTGACTTCCCATACACGCCCAGGAAGCATAGCAGATTGACACAGATATTCTTTGTCACGTGCATCACGTCGATCGAAGACCGGACCTCTAAAACTTTCCAATAGGGTAGCTCCCAAAATATAGATTTCTTCTTCCACATGGGTGCCCGCTTATCAGGGCCGTACGGAACTGGTTGGCTGCCAGCAGCCTTACCAAAGATTACTTCTAGGTCCTTGACCATATCGAATATATCATTACCACTACGGAGCTCAGGCTTCTTTCGGTTATCTGCCTCACCTCTGAAATGCTTCCCTCCTTTTTTCCTTAAGGGATGCTTGATCGGAAGAAATCTACGATGCCCCAGGTATACAACCTTTTTACATTTATCCAAAAAAACACTGTCAGTCTTATCTAAACAGTGTGTGCATGCATTGTATCCCTTGTTTGTATGACCGCAAATGTTACTAAGAGCAGGCCAATCATTGATGGTCACGAAAAGCAACGCCCGTTGGTCAAATGGCTTTTGTTCGTTCTCATCCCACACACGTACACCTGGTTTGCCCCACAGTTCTAAGAGTTCTTCCACTAATGGCCTTAGATACACATCAATGTCGTTGCCAGGTTTCCTCGGGCCTTGGATGAGAACTGGCATCATAATGAACTTGCGCTTCATGCACAACCAAGGAGGAAGGTTGTACATACATAGAGTTACAGGCCAAGTGCTATGACTGGAGCTCTGCTTCCCAAAAGGATTAAAGCCATCTGTACTTAGACCAAACCATAAGTTTATCGCCTCTCCTGCAAAGTCTGGAAAGTCTCTCTCGATCTTTCTCCACTGCGATCCATCGGCGGGGTGCCTCAACTTTCCATCTTTCTTACGGTCTTCTTTGTGCCATCGCAACAACCTAGCATGCTCTTTGTTTCTAAACAGACGTTTCAGCCGTGGTATTATAGGAGCATACCACATCACCTTAGCAGGAACCCTCTTACGGGGGGGCTCGCCGTCAACATCACCAGGATCATCTGCTCTGATCTTATACCGCAGTGCAGTGCATATCGGACATTCATCCAAATTCTCGTACTTCTCACCGCGGAAGAGAATGCAGTCATTAATGCATGCATGTATCTTCTGCACATCTAATCCTAAAGGGAAGAGAGTTTTCTTTTCTTCGTACGTACTCTCAGGCAATTCGTTATCCTTTGGAAGTTTTGGCTTCATTAGTTGAAGTAAACTCTCAAATGCCTTGTCAGTCACACCGTTTTGTGCCTTCCATGTCAGCAACTCCAGTGTGGTACCGAGCTTTGTGCTACTATCTTCGCAATTTGGGTACAATAATTTTTTGTGATCCTGTAACATGTTCTCCAGCTTCAACCTCTCCAATTTATTTTCACAGTCTTCCTTGCATCAGCAATAACTCGGCCAAGATCATCATCGGGCTCTTCTGATGCATGTTCTTGATCACCTCCTTCTTCTGCATTCTCTTCCATTGCAGTATCGTCGTATTCAGGGAACAAAGGATCTTCTTCTTCTTCTTCATCGTCTTCCATCACAACCCCTCTTTCTCCATGCTTGGTCCAGCAATTATAGCTGGGCATGAAACCTCTCCGAAGTAGATGGTCGTGAAGGATTCTTTCGGAAGAATGTTCTCTGACGTTCCGACAATCAACACATGGGCAACACATGAAGCCATTATCTTTGTTCGCCTGAGCTACAGCAAGAAATGCATTCAGGCCTGCCATATACTCGGAAGTGCGTCGGTCACCGTACATCCATCGCTGCCGTGCATCCATCTGCATCATATAATTAAGTTTATCAAAATACATATTAATACAGAGATGACCACAGTACATCGACAAAAAATACTTTTTTATGTATCAGTTACGGATGAAAAAGATAATTTGTTAACCTCGGTCGAAGATACCATTTTCAGTGAGCTTGTGTGCGTCTCGGGAATTTCGTCGAACACCTCATGTGCATAGTAAAAAAAAAACACTAACACCACACTCTCTAACAACTCCAAGCAAAAAAAAAAAAGATGGAAGGAGGGGGGGCTGGGGCAGTATATATAGGGGAAGGGGCATTGGTCCCGGTTCGTGGACTGAACCGGGACAACAGGTCATGCGCGTGCCACGTGGCCTGTGGCTAGGCATTGGTCCCGGTCCGTGGCAAGAGCCGGGACCGATATGCCCCCCACGAACCGGGACCAATGCGCCCAGGCGATTCCTGTTGCCCCGGACGCACGAACCGGGACCAATGCATGGCATTTGTCCCGGATTTGGTTGCAACCGGGACAGCTGCCCCCCGGCCCCCTGGACGAGAGGGGTTGTTTCCACTAGTGTATCATAACATAAGTATGAAAAAAAAATCATGTGAAGACATTATTAATAAGGAGACAAAAGAAAAATTAGATATATGCAGCCAGGAATACATAGAGCAGAAATGCATACAGAGGACCAAACTCGAGCGAGCAATCTTATCACAACACTACGGTAGTTACCTTATAATAGTACTAGTAGTGATATCCAAAGGGCTATCCAGTCTACGGTAAAGCCCATATCCATTGGGACAGCATACGGATGTGACTGATCCTGATAAGTGGACCATAGTAAATAATGAATGTTTATGTTCAACATTTGAATATTCTAAGGAAAGTACATTACCTTTGCAAAATCCCAGTTCTCGGCAATTGTTCCCTGAACGACTAATGAAATATTGAATGTTGTAATCTGCAGAAAATTAAATTTTAGAGAACTCTTGACATACACCCCATGAATAAAATCTGATAGTCATAACTAAAACTGCACCTAATGATTCTTAAAATATCTGGTTCAAATCTATAGTCATGACATATATCTTGGCCTAGCTAAGCTAACCTCAAATCTATAGTCATGACATATACCTGAATATTACCACCTGCATTGTCCATACCTGCTGCTACCTGCTACCTGCTATCTGAATATTACTAATGTGGAGATGCTCCTACCTGCTACCTGTCCTGATGCTACCTGTTGCGAACTGCTGCTGCTGCTGCTAATAATGCTAAACTTACAGGTTTTGTTATGAAAATAATGCTCAAGTAGCATCAGCAGGTACAGGTACTTTGGTTGGTTATTGCCAACCTGGGAGTTTTTGTGGCATATATGAATTCCTGGGATGTTTTTGTGGCCAACCTGGAAACTTTTGTGGACAGATATGAATTCTATTTATGTTGTAGGTATATTGAGTGCCAATGTTTTGCCGGAACGTTGATTCATTTCCGTTCAGGCGAATTTCTGGCACTCCGGCATGACCATTTATAGTCGAGGTCATGCCGATTTTTTCCGGTGACTAACCTAGTATACGTTTTGTCTACTGCTAGCTAGGCATGTCTTCTTCTACTACGGATCCAGCTTTATTGGACCACTACATGCTTATGGCCAGAGAGTTGCAAGAGGAAGAGAGAGCCAATGATGGCAGTGACGATCGGACGACTGACCAGCCCCCCGATGTCGAGCCCCACAATGATGACGGGATCACCGGTGGCGAGGAGGAAACCACTGATAGTGGCACTGGGGGTCCCTCAGGGAGCAGCACGACGGGAAAGAAGCGTTGGCAGCAAGCTCCGAACAAGGTCGGCACCATTCGAGAGAAATTCACGGAGGTGGATCCTTCCAATGGCACGCCTGTGATGCCATTGGACCTTGTGAAGGGGTACTATCTCCAACTTGGCGCGATCCTTCGAGACGTCGTCAATGTCAACGAGCCGACTCTCAAGAAGAAGCCAACTCTGCGCGCCCAACTCATCTCGCGGCTGCACGCGCGGTACGAGTTCCCTCCCCCTACAACAATGAGAATCTGAAGGGCAACCTGGTGGACAAACTCGCCCTCACTAGATTCACCAAAGCCCTGAGCAATTACAAGACTATGGTGAGGGCGATGATTAGGGAATCGACACCATTCGAAGAGATCCATCGCCACTTCCCGCGGATTACGCCTGATGACTTCAAGACTTTCCTAGATAATGAGTCACTTGATTTCACTAAGAATCAAACGGAATGGGGGAAGGACCTAGCGTCGAAGAACATCGGTCACCACAATCTCGGCTGTCGTGGCTACGACGGGAAGGAGCCTATTTGGGCGAAAGAGGACTAGGACTACATTGAAAAAGGGATTGAGAACCCTTACGCCAAGTATGCCCATGACCCGCGATTCCAGAAATTCATGAGGTCGAGGTACAGAAAAGTAACTCCGACTGGGGAACTTGTCACGGACCCGAAGATGGTGGAGGGTGTTATTTTGGTCACGGACGATAGCGTGAAGAATGTCGAGAAAATAGTGGTATGAAATTTACCATTTCATGCAACTCATCATCATCGAGTCCATGATATCTTTCTAGTACGAAACCATTTCTAAACCGTTCATATGTTGCTTCTGCAGCTTGAAGAACAACAGCTTGAATCTTCCTCGTCGCAGACGTCGACGGCCAAAGTCGCGTGGGATAAGCCTTTCATCAGGGGGTACAACAAGGCAAAGAGCCAGGACCCTCTGAAAATGCCGCACTTAGGCCGTATCACCGGCGGCGGACTTAATAAGAAGCACGCCAACTATGGCTTGGCTGAGCCCAGCACTAAGGAGTCGCAGGCGGAGAAGAAGAGCCAGTCGATCGAGGAGGCGGAGGCGCTGAAGAAGAAGGTCCACGACTTGGAAGAAAACATGGAGAAGAAGATTGAGGAAACGGTAGGGGAAAAGATGAATGCGCTCATCCCCGCCGTATTTGAAAAAACTATGTGGCTACATCGCAGGGGGCTCACAGGGGCCGTTACCTACGATCAACATACCGTCGACGTTGGTCGTGCCCGTCGCTGCCGCCGCCGGTGGTCCGTCGACGTCGGCCGTGCCTGGCGCGCCCGCCCCCACTGTGCCCGACGCGCCTTCCCCCGATGGACCGTCGACCGTGTCCGGCGCGGCCGATGGTCCGTTGCTCGACGAGCCCACCATCACCTGTGGTCCGTCGACGTTAGCCGAGCTCAATGTCCTCACGGTAAGTTATTGACCGTCTCAAGATGTAGTCAGTTCAATATAACCCTACTCTCTGACCTATCCATGCATGTTATCGCAGGTTGACGCGACGGGATGCACCTTCCTGCTAAAAGTGGGCAGCGAGTTGAAGGATGTTGCAAAGGGGAGCATCTTGCAGCCACTATCCCGCAAGTACCACTTTAGAGATATACCGGCCAACGAGCTTCGGGTTCACGTCGATCTGGTGCTACCGGGATTCGAGGACTTGTATCCTCCTAATCAACCCGCCGATGCCGACAGCGAACCGAATCTCGGCCAACTGGACAATCAAATCTTGCTATGGCCGAAAGCCCTTATTCGGCTGAACACCACGTCAGGGTCAGCGCCAAGCCAAGGCATGACCGTCACCACTACACCTATTGCGCCTGCGGCAAGCCAACAAGACAAGGTCCAACATGGCAAGGTCTTCTCTCCACCTCCGGTGGATCCTCCTCCTTCCGAGCATGAGACGTCAAATGACGAGCAACATCACGAGCATGAGACCCATGACGACTACATGGATATTGAACTTGCTCCCATTGACGATTTCATAAATCAGGTGGATGGCGAGAAGCCGGTTCCTCCGGAGTTACCAACCAGAATTCTTGATATCCAGAAGAAGGTAGATGGCGGAGAGGGGGTTCTTCTGAGTTACCCACCAGAAAACCGGATATCCAGAAGAAGCTAACCTATTCCCAAGAAACTCCCGAGGAGCGAACGGCCTTTACGGCTCCACAACCTATGCTGGTTACCCGAATACACTCTATGCTACGGTCGAGGAGGCGTTAAAACAAAGCGGCACTCCCATCTTCTTGAGGCCGAAGAAGCATCGGAAGAGGCCGGCAGCCAACAAGAAGAAAGGTGGTGCCTCCTCTAGTAGCCAGCCAGCGATCGCCCGAGTCCTGGACCGTTTGCCGCCCGCCGTCCCGTGGAGGAAGGTGCATGAGATAGGTCAGCCGATGCTGCCGCCAGAGGTTGTCGCTGTCATGGGTGGTGACATGAGGACCATCCACGAAGGAATTTTGTTCAAAGAGAATGAACTTCTACGTGAAAAACATCCCTCCTACCCGCTATACGTGGTCAAGGTGCCCCGACCCGTGGGCTTTGTGGATACAAATCCCGCAAAGGTGTTCTTCATCAGATACGAAGACATATTCAGGGTCTTCCACTTGGGAAATCTCGACCGAAGCATTGTCCGCCTGGTATCGCTCAGCATAGCGCACGATATGGTCATGGACAATACCCCGCACATCGTGATTATGGACCCCTACTACATGAATGAGGACTACTTGCGGTCACCTGCGGACCGGGTTGTTATCACGAACTACATAACGGGGTTTTTAATAGATAACAAGGATAAGAACGCCATTCTCATGCCATACTTTCCCAAGTAAGTAGTCCTCTCCGCTTCCCATCGTTACATTCTTTCTAGAATCTCCTTAGTATTCAGATTGATGATATTGATGGCTTGTTCGAAATGTTCTGCGCAGAAACGGAGGATGCGTACTCATCGTCATGGAACCGCATTGGTCGCAATGCACTTATCTCGATGCGGGTAGGGCGGTGCAGAAGGACTACACCGAAATAAGAGCTATTCTTAATAGTGCCCTCAACGGCTTCGCCGCCGATTTAGGAAAGCCCCTAAAAAAGGAGAAAATATATCAGAGGCGCCTATGTGTGCACCCACGTAACAAACTTCCCCTGCCTCAAGCAATCGGAGCAAGAATCTGGGTTGGAAGCTTGGTATGCCATCTTTCAGATGAGGGAGTGCTTAAAGGATGCCCAACAGCTCCAGCTACCAAGTCATCTCCGAGACCTGACCACAAAAATGGCCAACACCCCCGATGAATATGTGCGGGCTAAGTTCCGTCGCATCCAGCGGAGGATCTGCACGATACTCTCGTCGGATGTCATCACTCGCGGTGGCTTGTTCTTCCACGGCCACGCACCACCGAGCAACCGTGATATAGAAGCACACCTACGAGAGCAACGTGACACCCGGACATTCAACACGCTAGAAGGCGTTCGTCTGTTCCCGCCGAGACCATAGGATTGACAAAATGTTAGTGTACACTTGCATCATATAACTTTTAGTCCTTTATTTGTCGTGTTTTATTCGTAAACCTTGATGCTTCTATTTTTTGATAGTTATTTGCGGTCTATTATCACTTTCGATGCTAAACTCGTATTTTTGTCCTATGCACAGATGACATGGTATGTTGTGTATGTCGGTAGGGTTCCCGGAGTCTACGACGACTGGGACCAATGCCGGAGACAGGTGCATGGTTTCAGCGGCAACAGCTACAAGGGGTACAAGACCATGGTGGAGCCGGAAGCTCTATACGCCACTTACCTAGCGAGAGAGAAGACTGAGAAGACGAGGGCCCGGATGACCACCTTCGCCATCGCCGTGCTTATACTCCTTGTACTCCTAGTGTTGATGCTACTTGTTGTTTTGCTTGTCTAGATAATTAAACTATCGATTTGTTTGAACTATCTCGCTTCGAGACTATTGTTCGAGACTATGTAATATTTGTTGAACTATGTGGTGATGATCGAGACTATTGTTCGATACTATGTGTTGATGATCGCGAATATTTCTATTATGAAACTTTATTCTGTCATTTTGCTGTCATTTTCATACTTATTTCTGTCATTTTCCTGTAATTCTGTTATTTTCGTTTTTTTTTTGACACAGCAAAACCATACCCCAGGCGAATAGCATATTATACCCCAGGCGCACAATGCTTGTTCGCCACAGGTAAAAGGCTTACCCCAGGCGCACAAGGCCAATTCGCCTGGGGTATGTCAAGATACCACAGGCGCATTTTGCAGTCGCCTGGGGTAAGACATTACCGCTGGCGATATGGTCCCAGGCGAACTGAAATGCGCCTGTGGTAGGCCTTTTCTGTTCGCCCGGGGTAAGCTTTTCCCTAATAGTGTTCTTTGGGCTTTTGTGGTGGTTTATGGTGCTGCCCAGGATGATAAAAAGCCTGATTTCCTAGGGGAATTGGTCCGTGTGTGTGATGGAAAGTCCTTTCCTATGTTGATAGGGGGGATTTTAATATCATTAAAAGAAAGGAAGAAAATAATAATGATAACTTTAATCCAAGATGGCTTTTTATTTTTAATGCGATAATTGAGAGCTTAGATTTAAAAGGCTTAGAGATGTCTGGGCGGCAATATACTTGGGTTAGTAGAAATCCTACTCCGGTTTATGAGAAGCTGGATAGGTTTCTAGCCAGTGTTGACTGGGAGCAGAAATACCCTTTGGTGTCGATACGGGCTCTAACTAGAACTAAATTCGATCATGCACCTCTGTTTATTGATTCAGGGTCACCAGCTCATGTGGGTAATACGTCAGTATATTCATTTGAGCTGGCTTGGTTACGAAGAGAAGGTTTTTTTTATATGATTAAAACTTAGTGGGATTCAGTTAATTTAGGATCCACTTCTATTGAGATTTGGCAAAATAAAATTAGAAACCTTCGTAGCTATCTGAGAGGATGGGCCAAGAATATTAGTGGTGAATATAAGAAGCAGCGAGATCAATTGATGCTTCTTATAAAGGAGCTTGATTTGAAAATTGAGTATTCACCATTGATGCTTTTTTGAATAAGCTACGTAGAGAGGAAGAGTCCAAATGGGCTCAGCGGGCAAAAGTGAGACATGTCTAGGAAGGAGGAACCAATACTAGATATTTTCACCTAATAGCTAATGGGAAACATCGTAAGAAGATTTTTTTTTCTTGGAACAAGATGAGGGAACAATTATTGGCCAAGAGAATCTAAAAGTTTATATTTCAGAATATTATAAAAAGTTGTTTGTAGTGTCGGCTCCAACTTCTGTTTTGTTGATTGAGTCATTCATTGAGGATATGCCTCAGGTTTCCCAGGCAGAGAATGATCTTTTAACTGCTCACTTCACGGAGGAGGAGGTGTTCTCTGCCATTTCTCAGATGGAGCATAATAGGCACCAAGCACAGATGGGTTTCCGGCTGAGTTTTAGTAGCACTTCTGGGAGGTTATTAAGGTTGACTTGATGGCCTTGTTTAAACAACTACATGAGGGATCATTACCAATGTTCAAGTTGAACTGTGGTGTCATTACTTTGCTGCCTAAGTAGGAGGATGCGTGTAGGATTGTGCAGTATCGTCTGATTTGTCTTCTTAATGTGAGTTTTAAGATTTTATTAAGACGGGTACTAATATGGTTACCTCTTTAGCGCAGGAAATAATGAGACCATCCCAGTCAGCTTTCCTTCCTGGGAGGAATATTTTGGAGGGTGTAGTGGTACTTCATGAAACCATTCATGAGCTTAATAGGAATAAAATGGATGGTGTTATTTCTAAAATTGGTTTTGAAAAAGCTTAAGATAAGGTTAATTGGGCCTTCCTACAATAGACTTTGCGTATTAAAGGGTTTTAATTCACAATGGTGTGATTGGGTAGCTCGTTTTGTACAAAGGAGGAGTGTAGGGGTGCGTGTTAATGATGACATTGGTCATTATTTTCAGACCTTCAAGGGGTTGAGGCAAGGAGATCCTCTCTCCCCTATTCTGTTTAATCTGGTAGAAGATATGTTGTTTGTTCTTATTGATAGAGCAAAAGAGGACAACCAGGTTGGAGGTCTAATGAACCACTTAGTGGATGGGGGCATTTCGATTTTACAATACGCCGATGATACTATTCTCTTTCTGGAGGAAGGTTTTGAAAAGCTGTCAACATGAAATTGATCTTGCCCATGTTCGAACAGTTATCTGGGTTGAAAATAAATTTCCATAAGAGTGAGATATTTTGCTTTGGAAAAGCATCTAGAAAGGTGGACGAGTACCGACGCATTTTTGTATGTGAAGTTGGAACTCTTCCATTCAAGTATCTAGGTATTCCTATCCATCATAGGAGACTTTTCAATAAGGAGTGGAAGGTCCTTGAGGATCGGTTCGAGAACAAATTGAGTTCTTGGATCGGTAAATTATTATCATATGGTGATCGGCTAGTTCTGATAAATTCTATCCTCACTAGTCTCCCTATGTTGTTATTATCTTTTTTTTTGAAATACCCATTGGGGTACGCAAAAGACTGGAATTTTTTAGGTCACGGTTTCTTTTGGCAAAGTGATAATGTCAAAAAGAAATATAGACTCACAAAGTGGAATATTGTGTGTCGTCCTAAAGACCAAGGTGGTCTTGGGATAGAAGTTTTAGTGATTAAAAACATATGTCCTTTAAGTAAATGGTTGTTTAAGCTTTTATCTGAAGATGGGGTGTGGCAAGAGTTACTCTCAAATAAATACTTACGTGATATAACTCTAGCCCAGGTTGAGGCTAAACCCACTGGTTCTCCTTTCTGGAAAGGGATTATGGGGTTTAAAAGGGATTTCTTTGATCATATAAAGTTTAAGCTGAGAAATGTAGTAGGTTTAAGGTTCTGGGAAGATTCTTGGTTGGGGAACTCACCTTTGGCTTTACAATTCCCATCTGTGTTGGCAATTGTGCCACAAAAAATATCCTAGTATCCCAGGTATTAGGACATGGCCCTTTGAACATTAAGTTTAGAAGGGCTTTTGCGGGAGATAAGTGGGAGGTTTGGCTAGTTTTGGTTCAGAAAATCATGGGAGTGTCTCTTTCTGATGACCAAGACACGGTCAATTGGAGGTTAACTACCTCTGGCACTTTTTCTGTTAAATCTCTCTACGTTGATCTAATGCATGGGAATGTTAGATTTCTTTGTAATAATTTGTGGAAGTTAAAAGTGCCCCTTAAGATTAAAAATTTCATGTGGTTTTTATCCAGTAAGGAATTGATGACTAAAGATAACTTGGCCAAAATAAAATGGGTTCGGTGTACGAAGTGTGTCTTTTGTGGTGCGGAAGAGTCCGTAGAACATATGTCTATACCATGTGATTTTGCTAAATAGATTTGGCGGTTGGTTCACTTTACTTTCAGCTTATCACCACCGTTAGGTGTTACAAACATATTTGTCAATTGGTTATTTGGGGTCGATAAGAGAACTAAGGAATTTATACGCATAGGTGTATGTCCTTTGTTATGGGTAATTTGGAATTGTCGGAATGGAATTATCATTAACAATGAGAAAGCTGGGAATTTTTTGCAGGTTGTTCATCTGGTTACGCACTGGATTCATACATGGGCATGGTTGCTACCCGAGGACCAACGCGGACTTTTGGATTCCGGATGCATTTGTTTGATGGAGGTCGTTCGGGCTATCTTCAGCACGGGTGGCTGGTTGCTCACTAGGCGCCTTAACTACGCTTAGTATTTTCATTACCATAGCTTTCGATTTGTCTTTGGCCTTTGTGCCCTTGAGGTTGATGATTGAATGATTGATTTTGTATACTATTACCGGAAGGTTATTGTTTAATAAAAGTCATATGCATCAAAGCGATGCAAGGCCGGACTTTACTTTAAAAATAAAGGGGTCTGGGTCTGGCATTTCCCGTGTGTTGCTCTCTCTATACTTCACATGGCGTGTTGGAAGCATGGGGCACACGTTGGCCACACCTTAATAGTTGTGGTTTAATGGCCTCACGGTGCCACACGTCGGCTCCATGTGTGCATGTTCTCGCAGACTCTACACTAGTCAGTGTGGAGGATGCGAGGCGACATGAGTCAGGGTGGAGACCCTCCCCCTTGGCATTCAAACCCATAGCCGTGCGATGACGACATTTGGAATGCAAGTGAACGGGACGTTGGACTTGGCGTACGGGCCGCTCCACCTCACATTTTTCCTTTTTTTGGCTAATTAGAAAACAGCTCGGCTAATGCATCTATTAGTGGAGGAAAACACTTCGGAACAACCGGGCGATGCGTCGTCCCAATCAACCGCCTTCTACTGTCACAACGTGTCCCAGACGTGGAGGACTCCCTTCCGCATCTGTTCTTATCCACTCGTTCACCTCTATCCCAACTCACTTTTCCTCACGAGAGAGCCTACAACACATGTTCCCCACGTCCATGGGAGCGTCCAGTTGAGCGACCCACCGGCGTTCCCTCGGCACCTCCCTCTCGTTGCGCCGTCGTGGGGGCTGGGTGGCTCTCTTACTCCCTGCACGGTCGACCGGAGGCCGTGATCCTCCAGCTCGCCATACCGTGCTCCTCTAGCAGCATGTGTCTCCCGCGGGAAGCCACGGCACCTTCAGCTTCGCCGCCATGGTCCCTCTGGCGACGACGCCTGTTGGGGCAGCAAGGTCGTCTCCTCCCGCAAGCTAACGATGGAAACGTGCCATGAGCGGCGTCACCTGCTGTGACGGCCAGCGGCGGTGGCCTCGGGCAGGCGGTGCTCCCAAGCCCTCGTGGGAATGTGGCGGTGCTCCAATGTTCCCGGCAACAGTGCTCCAAAAATTACAGCGTCGACGAAATCTGCTACATGCACTAGTAGAAAAAAGGCCTACAGTCCCGGTTCGCCAGGCCCATTAATCCCGTCCAGGCAACCGGGACTAGCTACGCGCGACTAAAGGCCCCCCCCTATAGTCCCGCCACTTACGGAACGGGACTAAAGGCCCGTCCACGTGGGCGGGTGGCGGAGCCGGGGGGCGGAGGACATTTATTCTCGGTTGGCCACATGAACCGGGACTAGATTTATTTCGTAATTTTTTTTAATTCATTTGGTTTCTAATTATTTTTCTCACCTTTTTTCACTCCCTTTTTTTCACTCCTTTTTTTCACTCCCTTTTTTTTCACAATTTGTATTATTTGCTTAGTGTCTAACTAAGATTATCTCTAGTCAAATTACTTACTCATGGTCAAACTTCCCGCTCGGTCACCCATCCTCCCACTACTCTAGCACTAGCACGCTTAACTTCCGAGTTCCATCCCGTCCCGAATCCAAGTGTTTCTCACGCATGTATGTGATAGTAGTATCATATCAATCTTATTAACATGTTGGTCGAAGCCATATTTCTTTATTGTTTGAATTTCAAATAAATCTTTTAATAAACAAAAGTAATGATGTAATTAATAATTTTGAATAAATAAATAAACATTAACTTTTAATTTGTATTATTTCTAAAAATACAAATAATATATCAAAAAATTAAGGAAAATAGAACTAATTCATTTTAAAATCTTAAAAATACAAATAATATATCAAAAATGAAGAACAATAATACTAATTCATTTTAAAATCTTAAAATACAAATAATATATCAAAAATGAAGAACAATAATACTAATTCATTTTAAAATCTTAAAAATACAAATCATATATCAAAAAATGAAGAAAAATAATACTAATTCATTTTAAAATCTTAAAATGAAAAAATATATCAAAAATGAAGAACAATAATACAAACAATATTCATTACATGCATAGAGTCGATCACACATAACACAAACATAGAGTCGATCACACATAACACAAACATAGAGTCGATCACATTTCGTAACATAATATAGAGTCGATCACAAAAGATATCCATTACATATATATACTAAGATACCCATTACATCCATAGATATCGAACGCATACATCTATGGCTCCGCCGAGTATATGCGGAACAACTCGTACGAGACATATGCATCTATGGCCGCATACTTGAGGTTCGTCAAGTCCAGTGGGGTCTTCTCCCAATAGAAGTGATTCTCCCGGCCGAAATCAGTCTTCATCCTTTCATAGCCCTGGTGGATGAAGATAGTTGCCATGACAGCCATCCCGGTCTTAGGCCCGTTCAACTGGATAAGATTCTGAAGATCAATGTAGTGATCTTCAGGTATCATAATACCGATGCGCATCAACTTCACACGGTCTTGCGTGATGTCAACGCTGCAAAAGTCAAACCCCGTGTTGACAAGAAAATCAACAAGGTCCGGGCAATGCTTTGAACTACTGCAACAACAAAAATAGGATATGTGTTAGATATGTTGCAACACATGTATTCTTCACATGCAACAAAAAAAATCGAAGATGCATGCAAGATTGTACGTGTGCTAGCTTATACCTTGACCATTGGAAGACCAACACCGAATGCTTGAACGCAATCTGGATCACGTCGACATCCCTCTGATTCGCCGTGTACTCCAGATCGAGCCCAAAGAACCGGTGTTCTTCGGGAGCTGCAAGATAGAGATCGATCAAATGACCCAGAGCTTCATGCAGCCTCGCGGAACTGTTGGTGTAGAGCACGTCCAAATCCTTGCCGCATGGTGTGGAACCATTGTATTGCGCCCAAACTTCAGCCATTTGCGTGCGTGTGCTTGTTAGATCGAAAAGAGATGAGGAGGAAGAAGAGATACAGTACAGAGAGCGAGAGGAAGAACAGAGAGCGAGCGAGTGGAATGGCGCCCTTCTGCCTCGCTCGCGAAATAAAAACCGCCGCGGGGGAGGCGAGAAGCTTGATGTTTAGTCCCGGTTGGCCACGGGCACGGGGAATAAAGGACCAATGGTCCCGGTTGGCCACGGGAACGGGGAATAAAGGACCAATAGTCCCGGGCGGCCAGGTCAACCGGAATTAATTCTCTCCACGCGCCGCAACGCGCTTCCCAACCCGCGACGTCTGACCTTCTGTCGCGGCTCTCCTCCCGACCCGGGACTAAAGACTCATTAGTCACGGTGCGCGACGTTTGGGGACTGATGCTGGCATACCGAAGGCCTTTTTTCTACTAGTGATGCTGTCATTTTCTATTTGATATTTTTGTATAATTTTGTTGCTATTTTTGTATAATGTTTTTGCTATGAGAACTCCGTCGATATCTCCGACGAGGTCGTCATTTTGCTACAACTAGTATATGTGCACGTGCAAATGCACGTATAATATCATAAAAATGTTTAATATGATTATAAAAGTGAATACCTACAATATAACAAAATCAACATATGGGTACAATTCGGGCCTGTCATTTCAGGGGCCCGGGGTGAAACTGGAAACCGAGGCCCTTAGGCCATATAAAATGGAGGTATTAACATGGGGTTAGAGCAACTCTAGCGGTGATCCTCAAACGCACGAAATATGGCTAATCGCATTGGAAGCCGCATGTCTTATAGGAGATACTTCAATGTAACATTCAAAAGTAATAGACATTATCTATACTAGTCACCAACCGGTGCGCTTGCACGGGCTAGTTTAAGCAAGTATTTAGGAAGGCGGTTAAAAACACTAAAGTGTTTTTAACTTTTTTTTTAAATCCATTCTATTATTATTTTTTTATTTAGTCACTGAAATTTTAAAGGCGCGATTTTTAATTAAATATGATTATTGTGATCTCTAAGATCTAATTTCTTTTCTATATAAAATTGGATTTCGGAACAATATCTCCGCTTGTGATTCTTGTAAAAACTCTTCTTCTTTGTAAGTGCGAGTTTTGAACCTTGTTACAATGGAATGATTTCTAAAAAATAAAATATGATTTATGTATATAAGCATCATGCAAGAAACTTACACATAAGAATTTTCAATAAAAGATCGATGTGAGCATGTGGGAATTTCTTAAAAATGGGTTTTCATGAAACTTAACAAATGGTCATATTATTAGTTTTATTATATTTCTATTATAAATAAAATAATTAGCCTTTGAGTAGAAAACACTACTAGGAAAACAGCTATAGGAGTGATGATACCCGTGACGCACCAGCAATACGGCGCGTCACGCCTAATAGCCGTGGCGCACCACGGTTTGGTGCGTCGCGCCTATAGCCTTACCCGCGGCGCACCCAACAGATGGCTCGTCGCGCCTATGTGTGGGGCCGGGGTGGCGAGCCTCCGAGCCATACCCGCGACGCACCGAGCCTCTGGTGCGTCACGGCTATGTGAGATAGGCGTGGCGCACCTGCCCGTGGTGTGTCACGGCTATAGCTAGTATACGGAGACCAGCAGGCACGGCCGTTTTTCCTTCGATCTGGATCCATTCCCCTTCGCCCTAGCTCTCGCTCGCTGCCTCCAGTCTCCACCGCCGCCCTCGCTCGCCACCGTAGACTCCACCTAGCCAGTATGCATCGAGGGAGGAGGAGGAGCACCACGCCGTCTGCAGCGAGGGAGGAGGAGCACCGCGTCGTCTGCCGCCCGTCTGCATCGAGGGAGGAGGAGCACCGCGCCGTCTGCCGCTCGTCTGCATCGAGGGAGGAGGAGGAGCAGCGAGGGAGGAGGAGGAGCACATCGAGGGAGGAGGAGGAGCAGCGAGGGAGGAGGAGGAGCCCGTCTGCATCGACCACGGCTTAGGAGGTGCAGCGAGGGAGGAGGAGGAGCTTCACGCCGTCGGCCGTCTGCATCGACCCGCTCGACGCCTTCCACCTACAGGGTAAGTCAAATTTGATCAAAACCCAAGGAGAAGCACCGAAAGCTAAGAAATCAACAATGGCAGCTTCATATAAGGATTTTTCTACAAAAGTGACACATGATCAGTACTCCACTCTAATGCTTGTCTGGATATGTATTTCTTGTCTAAACATATTGCTAGAAATCGAAATACCAAACAAATTGAAAATATTTCTAGAAATAATGTTGCTAGAAACTGAAATATTTATTGCTTGCTGGATGATAATATTGCTTGGGATATTTCTCGCTTGCTTCTGATGATAATAAATCTAGAACCTAGAGTAGAAATTTTCGTAGGAGTATAAGATAACTGAAATTTTCTATTGGTATACATCAAGGAGTACTACTTCCCTGCTGTATATTGGATCATCTAGATTACAATGGAGTATTTATAGAACAAGGAGTATATAACTAGATCCACACATCAATTCGAACCGGAGTAACTGGATTCACTTTTTTCCTTGTTTTGCTTCCAAGCCCGTGTTCCCTTAATTTTATTGTTGATTTTGGTCACATTAGAGCTGCATATTTACAACTCTTTCATCTTTTTTGATTGATACTCTAACCAAGTATGGAGTGTGATCTGGATACCACCAATTATGCTTAACTGTTTAATATGTGTCGGATATATACCAAATAAGGGTATATTAGATGGTAGCTAGTCATAAGTGCCGGATTACTAGGGTGGCTCAAGTGGTAGTGGGCTATGGTCCATTGGGCGGCCCAGTAACCTGACACACAGAAGCCGGATTCTAGAAGGACCCGGATCACGGCCCACGTGATTGGCTTGGAGGAGAAGACGGATTCCTTGCTTTCCAAGTTACCGTAGTCTTCTAGGTTTCCTCTTCTGTAAGCCCTAATCCGGCTACTATATAAAGCCGGACGGGAGATGAGATAACTAGAGAAGAAGCTATAGGCTAACTCGCCGGGAAGTTGATCCTCTGCGAATAGCTAGATCTAAACCTCACATTGTAATTCTATTCACAGGCTTTAGTCCTGATTAGTGAGATTGCAGGAGTAGGAACGTCGTAATGTCGCGACGTACCGAACCTGGGTAAATCCTGTGTCAACTGTCCACCACGCGATCCCGTTACCCCACGTCTACTCCGTAGTCTCATGGAACCCCCGTCTATGAAAACTACTACGATGTCTCGACAATATGTTACCACCAATTATGAACTTTTTTTGACTAATCTCTTCGAGTCATTTGATGTTGCTTCATGTGTATGATGTTTCCTCTAGAATGAATGTGGATGCACTAGCAAATGTGGAATGGATTTTTTTTCTTGTTTAATGTGTTTGGAGTAGTGTGCATTTCTCTGAACATACTCGCCAAAAGAAGAAAAAAACTGTGATAGACACCAAATGAGTATTGCTTCTACATACTCCGAATCAAGAATGTCGACACTAGTGATCAAATATAGTACTTGCTTCCTGATCACATTTTGTCCATGAATGATCTTCTTTGTTCCATATGACAAGATATTTAGATTAATGAATGGTACCAAGCGCTCTTGTCCATAGACCATAGATGTGCTGTAGAAGGAGCATTGTGTGTACATACATTTGGGGCACCTGGAATTGTGCTATTGCTAGTTGATGGATGCATTTGTTGGTTCGTCTAATTTCTGTTTATGATGCATGTCATGTAGCCATGCTCTGAATAACTACTGTTTAGAAAATTGTTTAAGAGCGTGATTGGATGCACTTGTGCAATGCAAAGATCTGATTAATATGTGTTAGACTCGGGCATTTTGCTGACCGCTGTTAGATCCCCTCGTAGACACGATCTGAACTTAGATACACTACACCTGTTTGGGTTAGATCCCCTCGTATATAACAGTATGAATAATTGGGTTATGTATGTAAAGTATATCATGAACAGAAGATCAAAGTCCCGCAGAAGACCATCCACCTTCCTACAATAGTACTGAAACAACATGATATAAGCTTACCAAATGATCACGCTGCATAACACTGTATTATTTTCATAGTGAATTTAGTTATAGACTACTACAGAAGGATGAAACATTCTAGTATCACCTGCTAAATTTGATTGGTCTTGCATTCTGCACTGTCTTATCTACTTATTATTTTCTGTAAGGCATAGTTCACTATGTTGGTTAGCAGATAGCTTGTCTCTTGTATCGCTCTAACCTCTATGTCTACTTTCTTAATTTAATAGAACATGGCTTGCAAAGTATGTCGGTCCCTATGTGCCAAAGGACAATTCACCGGGTCTTCTTTTATGATTGAGCTGAAAGACGGTCACCTTGATTCTTTGGTAATTAACAAACGGTTCTTTTTATGTTAACTTGCAACTTGTGTTCTTTCGTTTTACTATCCAACTTAGATTGGTATGTTTCTTAACAAAAGATTCTTTTATATTTCTTTTTTAGATTGTACCATGCAATATTCGGGAAGAGTTCAACGAGTTAGTAGGCAATATCGTGTATTTCGATGTTCACGAGACCACTTACAAAATTCGAGTGAAGAAAGCAAGAAAGAAGACCTACTTCTACGGGGAACAATTGGTGTCTATCATCGCCACCTATAATTTAAGCGTAGGAAATCTCTTTCACTTCTCTATGGCATGACCGCAACCTTGTATCGTACTTCTGTATATGGGCGAGATTGCGAGCGAGGATAGCGAGAGTATAGAGGTGGATGGCGGGAGTGAGGAGGAAAGTGAGGAGGATTATATGGACGAGGAGGACCCATGGAAACATGTGGTGGTTGCTCAAAGAGCCAATCTTAGCGAGCTTGAGAAGGACCGTGTCCTTCAGAAACTAGCCCAGATAGATAGCTACACCGGGGTCCCTTTCGTGCATCGCATCACCAACACTAATATCTCCAATGGACATGTAATGGTATGTTTCTTAACACTTTCTTATTCATATAGTTGCTTATGTTATAATGTGGCCGGTATGTGACATTGTGCTTTTATTCTTTCTTGGAATTTGTGTGTTCTAGAAAATACCTATGGCGGTAGCGGACAGTGCTGGCATGGAGCATAAAGGTACCATTGGAGTACGCCGTGGAGAATCAGGAAATGTCACCGCAGTTCCGATCACCATGGATAATGCTGATGGTCGCGTCATCCTCAACTCTCAAGCATGGAGGCAGTTCCATTCCGCAAGAGTTGGTATGGAGGCTGGCCGAGCTATTCTGATCACCATGAGGAATAGTGACATCCCCAACTCGGACATGATGATGGTCATCGACTACATCAACGCCCACTAGATAGATGAACTATGTGGTGATGATCGAGACTATGTAATATGGTTGTTTTCGAGACTAACTCATGGATTTATTAGTAGTATGGTTGTTTTCGAGACTATTTAATATTTCTGCTATGAAACTTTATTCTGTCATTTTGCTGTCAATTGCATACCTATATTTGAGCTACTGATAGTCTTCTATATTTTGTCTACTGATATTCTTCTGTATTTGAGCTGTATATACCTGTATAAATACGGTACTGCTTATTTTAAAAACATACAGCATAATATAGCCGTGACGCACCAAAAAGGGTACCCGTGACACACTTGAGAGGTTAGGCGTGACGCGCCTAGAAGTAGCCGCGGCGCACCACGCCCGTGCGTCATGGGTATAAATAGGCGCAACGCACCAGCTAGGTGCGTCACGGCTAAACCCATAGGCGCGGCGTGATACCCGTGACGCGCCCAGGTGCGTCACGGATAAGAAAATTGGTACGTCACGGGTAAGCTTTTTCCTAGTGTGTTTATGCGGTTTATGACTCCTCTATTTGGAACGGGAACCTATAGTGTGTAGAGCTGAGAAAGTTTGTATCTAGGGATGGTTTGGGGAGGGGCAGGCAAGGAAATCTTCTCAGGAGGAAATGGAGCATGAGCCATGGAATTGCAACTCCAGATGCAGAATTGGTTCATCGAGAAAGGAGATAGGGAGCAGCTCACATGTGCAGGCGTCCACCTTCAAAAGCGCGTACTACTCCGACTCTTGTATGCCCTATTTCTTAATTTTCAATCCTCCACTTTCATATACTTTGCTTGAATAATTATATTTTCCTTTATTTGGATGCATAGAGATTTGGGTTTTAATATTATCTGCTCCTTTCATTATGGACCTAGTAAATTGGAAATCTTGAGGTTATCTTCTGAATCCTAATTAGTGACTACACAAGTTTGGTTGATTTATATCCTTCTTTCCATGCAGACGATAATCCAGAGCCGGAGATGGTGCGTAATCTAGAGCTGACTGGGCATAATGAGACATCTAAGAATGTATTTCTCTCCTCTATTCAGCCCGTACGCCATGATGAAGTTGTCCTTGATTTGCGACAAATATTTAGTTAATGCATTTAAAAATATTATGCATATCAAACGGCTACTCTAAATTCAAATGGTTAATATAGTTATTTCATATCACAAAATGCATATGCCTAATTTTAATTTGAATATTTAATATAGTTGAGTTTGCCATTTCGTACACCGGGACAATATTAACGTGATACCATTTCTTTTATTACAACATATCAAAGTGGTACACATGGGTATCCTAATTTGTATGACCGATGCCATTAGCTCATTTACCTCTGTGACCCAGCTTGTGGAAGTTAGTTTCCCACCGCTCTATCCGCAAATATGCCTTAATTGTACGTCAGCTCTGCCAAAGCCAGAACGATCACACAAAAATTGTTGCTGCCGTCCGACACCCATGGTGAGACACGAATTGATCTCTGTCGATGAGGAATGCATGGTTGCTAGATCAAACACACTAGTGGAAACAACCCCTCTCGTCCAGGGGGCCAGGGGGCAGCTGTCCCGGTTGCAATAAAATTCGGGACAAATGCCATGCATTTGTCCCGGTTCGTGCGCCCGGGACAACAGGAATCGCCTGGGGGCATTGGTCCCGGTTCGTGGGGGCATATCGGTCCCGGCTCTTGCCACGGACCGGGACCAATGCCTAGCCACAGGCCACGTGGCACGCGCATGACCTATTGTCCCGGTTCAGTCCACGAACCGGGACCAATGTCCCCTTCCCCTATATATACTGCCCCAGCCCCCCCTCCTTCCATCGTTTTTTTTGCTTGGAGGTGTGAGAGAGTGTGGTGTTAGTGTGTTTTATTTTACTATGCACACGAGGTGTTCGACGAAATTCCCGAGCCGCACATAAGCTCACTGAAAATGGTATCTTCGACCGAGGTTAACAAATTATCTTTTTCATCTGTAACTGATACATAAAAAAGTAGTATTTGTCGATGTACTGTGGTCATCTCTGTATTAATATGTTATTGTAATGTATTTTGATAAACTTAATTATATGATGCAGATGGATGCACGGCAGCGATGGATGTACGGTGACCGACGCACTTCCGAGTATATGGCAGGCCTGAATGCATTTCTTGCTGTAGCTCAGGCGAACAAAGATAATGGCTTCATGTGTTGCCCATGTGTTGATTGTCGGAACGTCAGAGAACATTCTTCCGAAAGAATCCTTCACGGCCATCAACTTCGGCGAGGTTTCATGCCCAGCTATAATTGCTGGACCAAGCATGGAGAAAGAGGGGTTGTGATGGAAGACGATGAAGAAGAAGAAGAAGATCCTTTGTTCCCTGAATACGACGATACTGCAATGGAAGAGAATGCAGAAGATCGAGGTGATCAAGAACAGGCATCAGAAGAGCCCGATGATGATCTTGGCCGAGTTATTGCTGATGCAAGGGAAGACTGTGAAAATAAATTGGAGAGGTTGAAGCTGGACAACATGTTACAGGATCACAAAAAATTGTTGTACCCAAAATGCGAAGATGGAAGCACAAAGCTCGGTACCACACTGGAGTTGCTGAAATGGAAGGCACAGAACGGTGTGACTGACAAGACATTTGAGAGTTTACTTCAACTAATGAAGCCAAAACTTCCAAAGGATAACGAATTGCCTGAGAGTACGTACGAAGCAAAGAAAGCTCTCTGCCCTCTAGGATTAGATGTGCAGAAGATACATGCATGCATTAATGACTGCATTCTCTTCCGCGGTGAGAAGTACGAGAATTTGGATGAATGTACGATATGCACTGCACTGCGGTATAAGATCAGAGCAGATGATCCTGGTGATGTTGACGGCGAGCCCCCCCGTAAGAGGGTTCCTGCTAAGGTGATGTGGTATGCTCCTATAATACCACGGCTGAAACGTCTGTTTAGAAACAAAGAGCATGCTAGGTTGTTGCGATGGTACAAAGAAGACCGTAAGAAAGACGGAAAGTTAAGGCACCCCGCCGATGGATCGAAGTGGAGAAAGATCGAGAGATACTTCCCAGACTTTGCAGGAGAGGCGAGAAACTTATGGTTTGGTCTATGTACAGATGGCTTTAATCCTTTTGGGGAGCAGAGCTCCAGTCATAGCACTTGGCCTGTAACTCTATGTATGTACAACCTTCCTCCTTGGTTGTGCATGAAGCGCAAGTTCATTATGATGCCAGTTCTCATCCAAGGCCCGAGGCAGCCTGGCAACGACATTGATGTGTATCTAAGGCCATTAGTGGAAGAACTCTTACAATTGTGGGGCAAACCAGGTGTACGTGTGTGTGGGATGAGAACGAACAAAAGCCATTTGACCAACGGGCGTTGCTTTTTGTAACCATCAATGATTGGCCTGCTCTTAGTAACATTTCCGGACATACAAACAAGGGATACAATGCATGCACACACTGTTTAGATAATACTGACAGTGTTTTTTTGAATAAATGTAAAAAGGTTGTATACCTGGGGCATCGTAGATTTCTTCCGATCAAGCATCCTGTAAGAAAGAAAGGAGGGAAGCATTTCAGAGGTGAGGCAGATAACCGGAAGAAGCCTGAGCTGCGTAGTGGTAATGATATATTCGATATGGTTAAGGACCTAGAAGTAATCTTTGGTAAGGCTGCTGGCAGCCAACCAGTTCCGTATGGCCCTGATAAGCGCGCACCAATGTGGAAGAAGAAATCTATATTTTGGGAGCTACCCTATTGGAAAGTTTTAGAGGTCCGGTCTTCGATCGACGTGATGCATGTGACAAAGAATCTTTGTGTCAATCTGCTATGCTTCCTGGGCGTGTATGGGAAGTCCAAAGATACGCCAAAGGCACGAGAGGACCAGCAACGTATGAAAGACCCAAGCAACAAGCACACAGATAGGCGCCATTACTTAAGCAGCTACGCTCTTACTAAAGCAGAGAAGTAAATATTCTTTGAAGTTCTTTACAGTATCAAGGTTCCGTCTGGCTTCTCGTCGAATATAAAGGGGATAATAAACATGGCAGAGAAAAAATTCCAAAACCTGAAGTCTCATGACTGCCACGTGATTATGACGCAGTTGCTTCCGATTGCATTGAGGGGGCTTCTACCGGAAAATGTTCGAGTACACATTGTGAAGCTATGTGCATTCATGAACGTAATATCTCAGAAGGTAATCGATCCAGAAAGTCTGACAAGATTACAGAGGGATGTGGTCCAGTGTCTTGTTAGTTTTGAGTTGGTGTTCCCACCATCCTTCTTCAACATTATGACTCATCTCCTGGTTCACCTATGTGAAGAGATTCATATTATTGGCCCGATATTTCTACACAATATGTTCCCCTTTGAGAGGTTCATGGGAGTCTTGAAGAAATATGTTCATAACCGTGCTAGGCCAGAAGGAAGCATCTCGAAGGGCTATGGAAAAGAGGAGGTCATTGGGTTCTGTGTTGACATTATTCCTGACCTTAAGACAATAGGTGTTCCTGAATCGCGGCATGAGGGGAGACTGAGGGGAAAAGGAACGCTGGGAAAGAAAACAATGATACCTAGGGACGGGCATTCTTTGACCAAAGCACACTACACCGTTCTACAAAATTCTATGTTCATGGATACGTATCTTGAGGAACACAAGAATATTGTACGGTCTGCAAACCCGGGGAAGGATGACTCATGGATTAAACGCGAACACATGGAGACTTTCGGAAGTTGGTTGCAAACACATCTTATAAATGACATCACTGTTGAAGATCAGCTATACATGTTGGCAGGGTCACCATCTTCGACTATTGGGAGTTTTCAAGGGTACGAGATAAATGGGAATACATTTTACACGAGCTCCCAAGATAAGAAGAGCACCAACCAAAACAGTGGTGTCCGCTTTGATACAACAAACGAGAATGGAAAAAATGACACATACTATGGTTACATAGAGGAGATATGGGAACTTGACTATGGACCTTCTTTTAAGGTCCCTTTGTTCAAGTGCAAATGGGTCAACCTGAATGGAGAAGGGGTAAAGGTAGACCCGCTTTATGGAATGACAACAGTGGATCTCAACAATATTTGTTACAATGAAGAACCATTCGTCCTAGCCAATGATGTGGCTCAGGTCTTCTATGTGAAGGACATGTCTTCCAGACCGAAGAAAAGAAAAAATAAGGAAACAAATTCATCATACGATGAGCCGAAGCGTCACATAGTTCTCTCAGGGAAAAGAAACATCATGGGAATCGAGGACACGACAGACATGTCAGAAGATTATAATAAGTTTGTTGAAATTCCACCCTTCACAGTGAAAGCTGACCCCACCATGCCGTTAAATAATGAAGATGCTCCATGGTTACGGCCGAAGCCAATCATAAGCAAGGGACACGAAGAAAATTCAGAAGACTAGATAGAGATGTTGTTGGTTATGTGTAATAGTAAACGTGGAATACATGATCATAGTTCTTATAACGTAGTATGAACGAGATTTTGTTAGCCAAAATGATATTTATACATATTCTGTGATTATGAATGGAGTAGGTGTAAGTTTGAGCAAAAATTTGTATTGATCGGTCAAAAGCTGGCAAGAATTGAGTGCTTGACAACTATGACCAGCCTGACTTCATTATTATTCCAACCAGCGGCACACCCACCCACTTTTCTGTTTCTCTCTCCTCCGTCTGTTGGTGATGTGTAATAATAAGCGTGGAATACATGATCATATAGTTCTGTTTGATCAGTATTTTGTATTGACCGGTAAAAAGCTGACAACTATGACCAGCCTGACTTCGAAAATGTAGGTCTTCCGTGTTGCCAGGTACTGAAGGTTCTTGAGATCATAAATATCAAAGAAATTCCACCACACTATGTTTTGAAAAGATGGCGAAAGAATGCTCAGAGTAAACCTTCGAAGGAAAACTATGGTTTTTCTGTTGTAGACGAAGATCTAAAATTCACCGTGCCGATAAGGTACAACTCGCTTTGTCGAACCCGGGATGCCTTGTATGCTCTGGACTAACTCGGAAGTAAATTGTATGAGGATAGAGAAAGATGGGCTTTGCCTTATGGGTGTCATATATTCTGCGCAGATATTGCAGGCACACTTCGAAGTGATAGCAGGGATATATACCATCCTGACAGATATCCTTAAAACAGAAATAGAGCTTCGGTACTTCTTTAACAGATATAATAAATTTTTGGAGGAGAAACGTCTAACTGAACAACAAAGTTCCCAAATGTTGAAGGCGTAGGGGAGCGCGAAGGCGACGGTGGACGAGCAGAGGAGAGGAAGCGCGACAGCAACGGCGCGGTCTCCCCCACCCGACCGTCCGTCTCTGCTTTAAGTCTGCTGCTCCCGCTGCGGCTTACCGCGTACACGGAAGTTACTATGTTTTCAAGCGGGGGTCGGGATAAAGGGAAAATACGTGTGGATGCGCAGAGTAAACCTTCGAAGCAGAACTTGTCGAAATTTATATAAATCACCCGGGATGCCTTGTATGCTCTGGACTAACTCGGAAGATCGCGATAGAAAACAAAAATTGTAACATTTTTATATTCAAATTATATACAAATGGTAAAATAATTAATAGTTTCAATAGTTAGAATAATTATTTAGTTAAACGAAAAATGGATTTAAATTAGTTTTGCAAATTCTAGCATTTTTCATGTTGGAATTTTTGTCAAATTTGAAATTATATAGAAGTTGTTAATGTGCAAACTTAACCCTTTTCAAATTTTGGCGCTAAAAAATTTTGGGCGCGCAGCGTGCCACCGAAATTCGAAATTAGTTTTTGGTCCCGGCCCGTGGTACCAACCGGGACCAAAGGGGCTCTAGTCCCGGTTGGTGGCACGTGCCAGGACTAGAGGCCCAGGTGTATAAAGATCGCGGCCCTGTCTCCAGGCCGAACGAACACCCCAGGACAGTGTACATGGCTTGGCGAAGCCCTGCCGGCGGCGGGAACGAGTAGACAGATCCCGCCCGCCGGCGACCGCCGGCGGGGTTGGGCTAGGGACACGTTAGACTAGGGCACACAGCATATATTAAAAAAAGGCCAGGGGCCTTGCTTACATAGATAGGGGGCGGCGCAGCCACAGGCGGCCGGCCGTGCTTGCATATATATAGGGGCGGCGGCGCGGCCACAGGCGGCCGACCGTTTTCTTGGGGGGGTAGCTTAGTCTAGGGGGGGCGCACCGGCGCCGATCTACTCATCCTCCTCGTCGAAGGAGATGCACTGGTAGGGGGGTGGCTGCCACAGGTGGGCAGGCGGCTGGGCCGGGCACGCCGGGGGCGGAGGCATCGGGGGCGCGTACGGCGGTGGCGGGGGCAGCACCTCCTGCGGCGGCGGTGGCGGGGCAGCTCCTCCTCCTCCAGCGACCAAACGCCGCCGGTCCAGGCCCAGCTCATCCCGTACTCCAGGCCGGGGGGGAGCGGCTGCGGCGGCGGCTGGTCCTCGGACGCCTCCCAGTCGGCGTACAGCGCGTGCCACCAGTGGGTAGGCTCGGTAGGGGACGGTGGCGGCGGCATGGCGGCGGCGTCGGCGGCGGCGGCGGCCACGACCCGCTCCCACCGCTTGATTTCGTCTTCTCGGAGGGAGCGGCGGGAGGCCTCGTAGGCCTCCTCCAAGCTGGCCCGCAGCTCGGGGTCCTCCTCCCCGGAGAAGTCCTCAATGTCCTCGAGGAGCCACAGCTCCTTCTTCCGACCGGGTGGTGGCGCGGGGTAGTCGTCCACGTTCACCTCCTCGTGGGGGTCGGGGATGAAGGAGCGCCGGCGCTGCTCGTGCTCCTGCTGGAACCAGGTGGCCCAGTAGGGGGAGCTGCGCGCGTAGGCGCTGTCCCTGAGGAGGGGGGCCGGCAGGAGACGGCGCCGGCGGTCGATCTCCTCGAGCGCGGCCTCGCCGGTCGGGGCCGGCGGCATGGGGATCCGCTGGGGGTTCAGCTGCCAGCCTTTCGGGAGGTGGACGTCTGGCCAGAACACCGGCGTGGCGTTGTTCCAATGCCACTCGGCCTCCGGTGACCGGATGTACCGGCGGAAGCGTTTGCCCTTGGGCGCGGCGCGGGGCGGCGGGCGTGCCGCCGGAGGTGGTGCGGGGACGCGCGGCGTCCCGCCGATGCGGACACCTCCAGGGCCAAAGCCGAAGGCCTCCGCCGGCGGGGGTGGGACGCGGCCGGCGCCGCTCGAGGAGCCGGATTCGTGGTCGTTCCTGGGGCGCTTGCCGGCGCCGCTCGAGGAGCTCGAGAACCAGCGGGACATGGTGGCTAGGGTTGCTTTGCCTAGGACGCGGCCGGGGTGGATGGGTTGTACGGGCGGCTGGGGCACTTTAAAAAGGACCCGGGGGGGCTGGCATGCCAACCGGTGGTCTGAACGTGGTGGCGGTTGCAGGCGGCCATGAATGCGGGGCGGGAGCCGAGGCGTGGCGGTGGTTGCAGCTGGGGCACGCGCGCGTGGGGAAAGTGGGGTCGGGAAGACGAGGCGGGGCGGGAAGACGAGGCGACAGTGGGCCCTTTGACCGCCCCTGTGGTCTTAATTTAAGGGACCAGGCGAGCCAGCCACTAGGCCGCTGGCCAGTGGCCCCTTCGACCCCCTGCGAACCGTTGACCGAACATAATAAAAGACGCGGGGCAGTGGGCCCTTTTGACAAAAAATGTGGCCAGTGGGCTTAATTAAAGACGTGGGCCTGGACGCGGTTTGGGAAGCGGGAGGCCGGTTGGGGATTGCGAGACAGGGGCCCAAAAAACGAAAAGAAAAAAACCTGCCGCGGCAGGGGAAAATTGCCGGATATATTATTTTTTTCAAAAAAGTATCCATCCCGGTTCCTTGAACGAACCGGGACGAACACCCTGGCCGTCCCCTGGCCCAGATTCGCCACGTGGCCTATCCTTACCATCCCGGGTCCTGGCACAACCGGGACCAATAGGGGAGGGCCATTTGTCCCGGCTAGCCCATCCCGGTTGCACAACCGGGACAACTGGCCCTTACGACCCGGAACAAAAGGCCCTGTTTCCACTAGCACCAGATCGATCAATGTTTTATTTGCAATTATAATTGGCGGAGGCATACCGCGATACATGACTTGGTGGCCGACACGATTATTGATTGGACGCAAATAACTACCTAGCTTGTTATATTCTTGCTCTGGATCCTCCTATCTAGTATATGTCTGCTTAAATATATAGCCAGACACGTACCCTTAATAATATGGATAGTGACGTGTTGGGCCAAAACATGTAGTACAATTTTTTTCCTGAACATGTACGATTCGTTGTCTAACTCTAAGAGTCCTAACGAAAATAAAATCCTTAAATATATAGCTCGAGATGTGTTGGCCGAAAACATGTACATATTTTCCCTTTTTTACATGAACATGTACGTTTGCTACCTGGTCCCTTTTTTCATGGACATGTACGATTCCCATCTAGTCCTAAGAGTCCCAAAATCCTGAAAAATATAGCTTGAGACGTGTTGGCCCAAAACATGTATATTTTCGTTTTTTTACATTAACACATGTACTATTGCTACCTGATATTTTTTTTCCATGGATATGTACGATTCCTATCTAGCCCAGGGCCGGGCCCACGGGAGTGCGACCCGTGCGGCCGCACAGGGCCCCAAAATTCTGGGGGCCCAAAATTCGAATTTTGAGTTCTCGTAGAAACACGAAAATGGGCTTGTATACGTTCTTTCACGTGAAAGTTACAACTGCCTAGTCGTTAGGATAAATTATGATCATCCTCCAGGTACAGGGATCGAATACTTTTTTTTTTTTAGATAAAAGGCATAAATGCCCTGTTTTAACTTAATAAAACAAAGGTTCAGCGTTACAACAAGGACCACACAAAGACACACATGCCAACAACTGCTGAGGCCTACAGCTTGCCGAAAGATAAACAGCTAAAAGAGTCCGAAAACGGTAGAAAAAAGAAAGCTGGGTAGGGGCGGCTCCGACTCGACAACGAGGCCCTGTAAAGCGGCACGACGGCTTGCTCCAGCGCCGCTAATCCCTGCGGCGGGCCGTCAGCTCCCGGTAGATCTCCCTAAGGTCGGCCACCCACAGCAGCAGGCGCCCCTGGTCGTCCTCCTTTGCGGCGTTTGCCCACACCTGCAACAGAGAAATCATTTTGAAGACAAGGTCAGCCGGGTGGTTCGGCAAACGGGCCTCCATCGTCAGCTTGTTACGGTAACCCCAGAGCGCCCAGGACAGCGCAGCAAACAACACCCAGCTGGCTCTGCGCTGGTTCCCGAGGAGCACTTGTTGGGAAGCAAAGAACTGTGGAAAATTGGCCGGGTTCCAAGAACAGCCTAACAGACGCCAGAACACACTCCACCCCAGTTTTGCCAACGCGCAAGTAAAGAAAATATGGGACGCATCCTCCCCCAACCCACACAGGGCACAGCTCCCATCCGAAGGTCCGAACCGATTGGCAAGGTTCAAGTTCGACGGCAGACGGTTAAGCGCTAGCTGCCAAATGAATATCTTTATTTTGAGAGGTAGTTTAGCTGACCAGATGTCCTTACAGTGACTAACCGGCGCACCCTGCGCAAGTTTCTGGTAGATTGAAGCCACCGAGAACCGCCCCGAAGGTTCCAGCGACCAACTAACCTCGTCATCGCCCTCGTGAAGCTCAACCGAGTTGAGTTCCTCTACCAGCCCAGCCCACTGGGCAGTCGCCTCTATCGATAGGGCCCGTCTAAATCTGACACCGTCCACAAGGAAGGCATCCGCCACCAGCCGCTCCTCGTTCTCGCACACCGCAAACAGACGTGGGAAGCGGTCCTTAAGAGGGCCCCCTCCCACCCACCAGTCCGACCAGAAAAACGTCCTCGCCCCGTTACACACTCTGAATTTAGCCCCCAGCTTAAACAGATGTTTAATCTTGTGAAGACTACGCCAGAATGGCGACCCCCCTTGGGTCTGCCCTGCAAAGATATTCGTCGCCTCAGGATATTTAGCCACTAGTAGCGTCCGCCACAGTGAAGGCGAGTTGTGAAAAAGTTTCCAGATCCACTTTAGCATCAACGCCTCATTCAGAACCTTGGTGTTGGTCAATCCTAGCCCCCCAAACTGCTTTGGCCGGCACACCGCCGGCCAGTTAACCCAGTGGTATTTGCGGTTAGGGCCTGCTCCTTCCCAGAAGAAGCGAGCACGGATCGCATTCATCTTCTCGTGTACCCCGTCTTGAAGCAGAAACAATCCCATGGCAAAGGTGGGAAGCGCCTCGAGACAGGCATTAGACAAGATCAGTCTACCTCCCGAGGAGAGTAATCTGCCCATCCATGTCTCGACCTTAGCTGCCAGCTTGGAAACGAGATAAGCCCATTGCTCGATAGTAAGCTTCCTATCCGAGATGGGAAGACCTAGGTAAAGGAACGGCATCGAACCCAACTTGCAATTCAGCATGTTGGCCACGCGCCTCTGCTCAAGCAGGGATTGATCAAGCACATAAACCTCACTCTTATGGAAGTTGATTTTCAGTCCCGACATGTTTTCGAAGCAGAGGAGCAGGAATTTGAGGTTGGCTATGGACAGGTCGTCATTCTGCAGCAGGATTAAGGTATCGTCTGCATATTGCAGATGCGTGATTCCCCCTGGAATAAGATGGGGAACTACCCCCCTAATGTGCCCAGCCGCGTTGGCGGCAGAGAGCATGGCTGCGAGCGCTTCCGCCACGAAGTTAAAAAGAATAGGGGAGAGCGGGTCCCCTTGACGCACTCCCCTCTTGTTACGAAAATAGGGGCCGACCTCTCCGTTGATGGAGATGGCAGTCTGGCCCCCTGCCACTAGTTGATGAACCCTATGAACATAGCCTGATTCGAACCCTTTTCGACGAAGCACTTCGAGCAGGAATGACCAGTTCACCCTGTCGTATGCTTTCTCGAAATCCAGCTTTAATAAGATGCCCCCCAGCTTCTTAGTTTTCAACTCATGCAAGGTCTCAAGTAACGCTAAAGGGCCGTCGAGGATGTGCCTGCCCTTGAGGAACGCTGTCTGGGTCGGACTGATCACCCTGTTTGCCACCGGGTCGAGGCGAGAGGCAAACGCCTTAGAGATAATCTTGAAGATTACGTTGATGAGTGCAATCGGCCAGAATTGTGAAATATGATCTGCCCCTTGCACCTTCGGGATAAGAGAGAGAACCCCAAAGTTCAATCTAGACACGTCGATTCTTCCCAGAACGAAATCATTAAGGATATGCAGCACCCCAAGCTTGCACAGCGGCCAGAATTTCCTAAAGAATGATACCGGAAACCCATCCGGACCGGGTGCAGTGTTTACGCGCATATCGTCAACTACCGCGGATAGCTCCGTCTCTGAGAAAGTGCGCATCAGCCCCGCGTTCTCCTCCTCGGACACCCTAGCAGGGCCCTCCCACGTGGCCGCCGCCAGACCGAGGTGCCGCGGGGCCTCAGAGCCCAACAGCTCCCTATAATAGGAATAAATGTGGGCCTGGATGAGGGCAGGATTCGAGATTGGGCCTGTATCAGCTTGGAGAACCGAGATCAAACACTTACGGCGCCGCCCATTGGCCACCGCATGGAAATAAGCTGTATTTGCGTCCCCCTGAAGCGCCCATTTAACCCTACCTCTCTGCCTACACATCAGTTGTTTACTTTTTTCATTGTTTTTACACGTGAAAAGAACATCTAAGCTACAGTACAACATTTTGGTCTCAGGAAAGGCCACGGCACGCAGCAACCCATGAAAACAGGCATAAACGGTACATAATCCATTTGAGCTAGTACCATTAATCGTTTAAATTAATTTGGTCCGTATTTTAGAAAAAGTATCGATATAACATATTCAGCCATGCAAACAAGTATATACATTGTCTATTTAAGCTAGAATAAAACGTTTAAATTAAATTGTGTCCGGAATTTTTTCAAACAGTTGCCATACTAGGAGAGGGATTAAAACTAACGGTTACCGATTCTAAAGACGTTTAAATTAAGATGCATCTATACTCTTTTTAAACGATGGCGATATTTCTTAGAGAAGAACGAAGTTAATAACGACCAGCTCTAAAAACGTTTAAATTAAATGTAACCAGAACTTTTCCAAACTGACATTGATATTTTTAGAAGAGGGCCGATGTTAATTGTCATCGATCGGTTCAAAAGATTTGAAAGCCCTCGCCTAGGCGACATGAGAAACCATACGAGAAGATCGAGCTCCCGTTCGTCTTTTCTTCCTTTCGAACATCTACCGCGCTTGTGACCGGACGATCGTCAATTTCCCAATAACGATTTGCACTTCTATTGGGTGAGTTGTTAGCTTTAGACAAAGATGAAAGAGGGCCCCAATTTATAGTTTCGCACGGGGCCCCAAATTTTACCGGCCCGACCCTGATCTAGCCCTAATTAAGAGTCCGAACAAAAATAAAATCCTTAAATATATAACTTGAGACGTGTTGGTCCAAACAACATGCATATTTCCTTTACATGAACATGTACGATTGCTACCTGGTCCTTTTTTCATGGACATGTACGGATCCCTACCTAGTCCTAAGGGCATCTCCAGCCGTCCCCCCCCCCCCGAGCCCCCCCAGGGGGCTATTTTCGCGGCGGAAGCGGCGAATAGCGCCGCTTCTTCACCACTCGGCCCCCCAGAGGCCCAAATAGCGCCGTTTCGGCGCTAAATAGCGCCGCGGCACCCAGGCCAAACCCAGCCCGCTGTGTTCGGCCTAGGGGGGGGGGGGGGGGACTGCGCGGCCGCGCGCGTGGGCCAGCTCGGTCAGCGACGCGACGAGAAAGCGCGGGAACAGAACTGCCCGTGATCGTCTTCTCGGCTTTCGCGCGGTCAAAGGCTGCCGGCATTTATGGCGTGGCGGCCGCCCAGTGCATGCGCCCCGCCCAAAGGCTGCCGGCGTAATGGCGTGGCGGGCGGCAGCGAGGGGACGCGCGCGCAGTAAATGCCCGGCCGCTCGCGGCGCTATAAAAACCCCCCGCCGCGCGGCGCGCCCCCATCATTCTTCACACCGGCGAGCTCTCCTCTCCCTTCTTCCTCTCGACGCTCTCCTCCTCCCTTCTCTCCACGAAAATGTCGGACGGAGCGGCGACGAACGGCTTCCCGCGCCACAACCTGCGCCGGAGCGAGGCGATGGCGCTCTACCGCGCGGGCTATCCTTGCCCGCCGGACATTCGCCTCCCTTCCTCCGCCGCGGGGGCGAGCCGTTGGGCCCTCAGCGCCGGAGGTCTCCCCGTCCCTCCCTTTCCCTCCTCCGACCCCGAGTTCCGCCGCGCCATCCGCGAGATGCGCGACGGCATGGAACACCCCCAGAACTACCCGCTCACCGGCGTGGACGACTTCTGGTGGGAGCGGCTCACGACACGCCGCGACCGGGAGCTCGACAGCGAGAACGACAACGGGCCCATCGGCGGGCGTTTCAACGCCCACGGGCGGCGCCGCTGGTGGGGCGCCCCCAACAGGTCCCTGCAGGAGGTCCTCGCCCATATCCGCGCCGGCAACCAGCCGTGCCTGGAGATGCCGCCGGAGCAGGCCCAGCCGTGGGTGGCGCGGCGGACTGGCGCGTCTTCCTCCTCCGCGACGTCGAGCTCCTCCGCCGGGCACTCCGTCTCCACCTCCCCCCCCCCTTTCTAAACGCCGGCGCGCCCGCCCGCCGGCGCAGCGGCGGTGCGCTCCGCATCGGCGAGCCACGCTTCGAACGCGTGGTTCGCCCGAAGACGGAGAACGCCGGCGACGACGACGAGGCCGAGTGGCCCGACCAAAAGGTCGCGGAGCAGCTGTCGCTAGACACGCTGCAGCCACTCGACGTCGACACCGCCGCTCGGTGGAGTCTGCGGGACACCACCGAGGCGGAGCTCGACCTTCAGCGCCGCCTGCTGGCTGAAGCCGAGCAGCGCAAGGCGGCGCGCGAGCGTGAGGCCGCCGCCAACGCGTCCCTCCCCCGCCGCCGCAGAAGGAGAACGTGTACATCGTTCTCGACGCGGACTCCGACGACGAGGGCGTGATCCAGCAGGCGCTCGAGGCGAGCATGTGGGATTGCGCCGGCGGCAACGAGTGACAGGGGCCGAGCAAGCGCCCCGGCGACGCCCCCAGCGACGACGACGACGACGGCGGCGACTACAGCCAGGCGATCGCCGCCAGCCTCGGCCTTAACTAGTTCGTTTAGTTTAAATTTTTCGTTCTAGCTTTAAATTCGCGCCGAATATGTACGCAGTTTCCAAATTTCAATAAAATTCGCCTATCTTTTCAATTTGCGTTTGTTTGGGCCGATTCTTGGGCTCGGGATGCGACTGGGAAACGCGCCCCCCCAGGTTCCAGAATAGCGCCGTTTAGCGTCGCGGCGGCCCCAAAACGGCGGCGTTTTGGGCCCTGGGGGTCGCAACGGCTGGAGATGCCCTAAGAGTCCCATAGAAAGAAATGCTTACATATATAGCTTGAAACGTGTTGGCCGCATATATATTTCCAAAAAAAAAAAAAATTACATGGACATGTACGATTGCTACCTAGTCATAAGAGTCCAAAGAAAAGAAAACTACTGATCGGTTATTTGATCGTGACCGCATAATTTAGATCCTACGGTTATTTTTGCAGTTTTCTAGGATTAACGTGAGGCCTTGTAGGGAGTCTCCAATTAGTAGATATAAGATATAAATTGAATCAGTATAAAGTGTATCCAAAATACATATTTGTAGACATGTTACCTTAAGATTTCCTCAATGGGTAGTGGATATTTTTGTGATTCTATCGACATGGGTCTTTTGTTTCCTATTTTTGTATACAGTTTTTGCTATATCAGTATAGATTGTTTGCCACGAGCTTTCTCCGACGAGGGTGTCCGGGTGATGTCTCCGGCCAAATAATTTTTTGCTGCAATAGAAAAAAAAATTGCTCTAATATCTCCGGCGAGTGTAGTCTTTTTTCTTTTACTTTCTGGGCGAAACGTTTTTTGTTAAAGCGGGGCAAAAGTGTGATAAATTACAGCAAAATGCAAGAGTTTTAAGAAATATTAGGATTAGGCTATTTTTAGAGGACACGTGTTGCGCTGGGGACCCGGGGGATTAGAGCGATTTATCCCCCGGGGGACACTCAGCGGTCTCCATGACTAAACGGAAAAGCTGGCCGGCGGATCGCGATCTCTGGTCCGCCTGCATCCCTAGACGAGATATGTTAGGCTCTATAGAGCTAGACCTCCCCAATCATACGAAATTTACATGGTATCCACCTTTGGAGTTACCACTGCAGGTTCCAGAAGAGAGGAATCCATATACGTTTATTTTTTTTAAATCAGCACGCCGCAAGAGGAGGTGCTGACCACCGCTGTTCTCATGCAGCAACAGGAAAGAACAGAGATCAGCAAGAGGGTATGCCACTGGAACTGACGAGCTCTAGTAGGGACGAGTAGTGAACGCGTGCACCGAACTTGTTCGAGGCAACGACCAGGAGACGCAGACGGACGAATGAGTTGTTGTTATACTGTCAGAACTGGGAAAGCGTCAAACAAAGTACAGAGGTGGCATCAAATCCGGAGCAGCCGAAGATGTTTCCAGCCGTGATCAATCCGCGAGAAGTGGAGCAGAGGATGCAGGAGAACAAAGCGGTGGCGCACACGGCCAAACGACCAAACAGGGGATGCTGGCTGTCAACACACACTGAGGGCGGCTTGAGGTGACGGACAGGCGGGCCACATAAGGGTCCATCGGGCAGAAACATCACAATGGCATGTAGCCAACATTTCCCATCAACTTTCTGAAGCCGCCCATTCTCACAGACATGCCCTATCCAAGGTTACCCCGTATACTTCATCAACACCAATGAAGATATTATATACTCCCTCCGTTCAACGATAGATGACTTTCACTTTTTTAGATATGGATGTATCTAGACATGTTTTAGTGTCTAGATGCATCCATATATAGACAAATGCAAGTCATCTATTGTTGAACGGAGGGAGTATATGTCTGGCTAAGCACAAGATGAGGTTTCCTTTAAGCTGGGCGTAATTGTTCTCGTCGTCGTTGTATATGGCTGAAAGACGTAAACACATGGTACATGGCAAAGAGAGATAACACCAGAACAATGGCCAAGGAGGCCGGGAGGAGGTCTTATATATATGGAGAAGTATCATTTGACCTAACGCACCGTACAGTGGGTACGCTCGCATGTGGTCACACGTCTGACACACCCGCGTGTTAATAAACCTACCTTGGGATGATGCACTACGTTGGATGTAAAATATATAGCTTACACGAGAACAAGCAAGCTTGGCACGTTTCAACATCAATTGGTTTAACTCATCATGCTGGTCAAATCAATCAAGACGTACGGCGAGACTGAACCGGTGTAGTTTTTCTTATTTTCTAACAAAACCAATGTTTAAGATTATTAGTATCAAGATCAAGAGAAATTCATAGGACTTGAGCAGCCACCATACCCACGCCGCTTTGAGAGTCGAGAGCGGAGGCGTTGACCCGGGCTGGAACCAAGCCTTTCTCGCCGGCGTTGCCGGAGAGAGATGGCGAGGGGATAGCGCCGGCGGTAGTGTTAGGCTTAGGGTAGTTAGTGTGCTCTGCTTGTGGCCCTTAGTGGCAGTTAGGAGTAGTTTCTTGGCTGTCGGCGGCCATGGCCAAGATCCCCTTTTGCTCATTCTCCTGGCGGCGGCGTTGGAGTGGCGTCCGGCGGCGTGCGAGGCGGAAGAGGCGAAGGGCATCTCCATAAATAAGGCCCGCGCTGGCAGCTACACCGGCGATGTTGCGGGATCCTCGTCGGCGTGGTGGAGTTCTGCATCTCCCTTTGCTCATCGGAAGAGGAAAGGGATGGTGGGAGGCTACCGCTGCCCAATAAATTCCGCCCCCCAGATCTATACTCATCGGCATCATCTTTGCTCGCTCTCCCCGGCCCGTGGCAGGTGCTGTGGCATTGGTGAGTTGATTTCTTCGGCCCGATGTGTGCAGGTCTTCGTCGTCTCCGATCCTCTTTGCTCTTTTCTTCTTTTCCGCTCTGTGATTGCCGTGGTGGTGGGCAAGAACGGAAAGGAGGAAGGTGCTTCTGCGGACTGGAAGCGGCTTCGGAGTTCTAGGACCAACTTTTGGAGCATCTTATCAGCGAACAAGATTGTTCAGCTGACATCTACGGCGATGAAGGCGCCTGCAAAGCCGTTGACGAATTACGGCAAGAGATCAACCTCCTGTGGGAGGCCCTCCAAGAGCTGTGCCTCTGAGTCTATCACCAGGCAAGGGGCAAGTGGCTATGTCCCCGTCGCTGTCCATGGTTGCAGAGCTCGGCTCTCTGTGCTCCTCGTTGGAGAAGAGGAAGGACCTGATCGTGTTTTACATTTTCTTTTCAAGGTCTTCCTTACTAATATTAGGGACCTATGTGTATTTTCTTTTTCTTATGGGGTCTCCTGTGATTCCCAGTTCCTCCAGCGTTGTATTTCAAGCAGGTTCTAGTCCCTACGGGGACGCTCCACTGTTCAAAAAAGACACATGAGAGAAAATTGAGTATGAACAAAAACTAACTCCAAATGATGACAGCGATTTCTTACCCCACAACAATTTCTTCCCCACCCTCTTTCATTGGTTTCCTTAGCCCTAAATGTCTCCTTCATCCTTCATGTTGAGGAGAAATCTTGGGTTGTCGGGAAAGAAATCCATGTCAGCAGTTTTTGGTTAGTTTTTATTTAGAAATGTAGTCAATGATTATATCAGGACCAAAATATATTGTAAAAATTTAGATTATCAACAAAAAAAATTATGAAATAGAGGCAAAAGCTTGGCGAGTCGTGTGTGCTATACTCGATCTGGCTTTCTTCTGATTCCAAATTTCTTTGAAGAACAGTGTTACTCCCTCCTTTTTTAAATACTAGGAAACTTCGGTTTTCGTGTTGGACTTTGACTTATAATTTTCGTTAAAATAATAGGAAAATGTTGTCCTATAAATATGAAAAAAATGCATAGGGACAACGAACAAAATATAAATATATTAATTAATTACCAGAAAAATTACATCGATAGAGATGTCAAGGATTACATAGATGCCCAACATAGATATACTGGCAGCCTTAGACATAGGTACCCCGGGGACTACTTCTCCTCGTCCGTCATGTTTTAGTGGAGGTAGTGCATATCGTTGGAGGTGGGTAATATTTCATGGAAGGTGGTGAAGATGTTGTAGATGGTGAATGCGATGAACACGCACCCTCAGTAGAACGCCTAGCCGATGGTGAATGTGAAGGAAGCCATTCACCAAGCCTACATTGCCCCAATTTTTTTCGATCCGGAACATGAACGGCGAGCAATGAGGCAAGTGGTGGAAGCAGGTCCAACGAAAGAAAGTTGTAAGCTCCATTGGACCCTTCTATATTGAGATGTCCCGCACCTAGAGTGGGTTCTCAATAGGTATCCCGACGGCGTCCACTGAACTGCAGGCTTCTTCGTGGCACTCATGATGTGGCTAAGAGTGATTGAGAAAGGGGATGTTGTGAGTGTGAGGGGCAGAGTTAGACGGGAGAGATCCCCTTAAATTGTTGCAAACTGCCAGTAATAATTTTATGTGAGTTGCATCGAGGGGTCATGAGCATGCACGTAGTTTATTCATGGTTTTTTCAATCTGGTTCACTCGACATCCCACGCGTATTTACTTGTTTAATACACCTCAAGGTAACCAACGGATCAGGTAACAGAAGCCACGTACATGCGGATCAGACTGCACGATCCAAATCGTCCACGCAATGTGATCGAACAATTCAATAGGGTGCATTGTCTCCTCTGGATGGTCCAATTTTTTCTCGTATCGGGATAACAATGTAACTCGTAAAGAAAAATAAATAAAATTGAAAACTTACCAAAAATCATTTTTTATTATCTTGGCAGCATAATTAGGGTGTATAATCTTAATTCAAAATGTACAAGCCACAGGACAAATTTAAAATGATATATATTCATAGGTATGAATATCTAGCAGTAAGTCTCTGAATTACATTTGGAAACCTTCCACTCTCGAGTGAAACAAAACAAGGTTTTTTTTATAAAAAAATTCATTCATAGCTCATATTTCGCACAAGCATTGGATTTTCATTAATATTCAAATAGTGGAATTCAAAACTTGTTTTCACTATAAATATTATTCTACATATTTTATAATTGTTAATTAACTATGATTAGCCCAAACAACGTCATATTTTGAAAGGAACCTTTATTCGAATACTAAATGCCAAATAACAATTTTTTGATCACTTATTCCAGGTCGAAAACCTTGCTTGTGAATTGGATTATTGACCCTACCTTTTGAGCTCGTCTTGTGCATATTTTGCATGAACATGGTTTTAATTTCACAATAGGACTTTGATTGATCAAAACATGTATCGGAATAACCCCTAGATTCAAGGTCCTTTGTATAAAATGGTAGTCCCTTGAGATAATTTTCCATTTATTTTCGGGCTGCTTTGCTATTTTTCACCCACTATTGTAATAGACGCAATTACTAAGCCCTCTCGGGTCTTTAATTTTCAAAAAAAAGTAAGGTCCATGTTTCGAGGATTTTTGCGGAAAGCACCCCATAGAAAATAAGAAATCCAGAAATCACATAGTTCTTCCTTTTAGAAATCCATCGTCATTCTGCAACGCTGTTGAAACCTCCACGGCAAGGATTGATGAACCCCCTCGCTAAACATCTGCGTGGAAGGCCCAGAGCTATCTTCTGCTAATAGCAAAGTTTTGACATATGTGCAGCACTAGCCAGGAACAAATGGCAGGAAAGCTTCGACCCCAAACCAGCTGGCACTTGTCGACAATACCTACCCAAATATTACTATACGCTAGCCACTGACCATACCGGCAGCTCCACATCCAGATCCATCATCTTTCATGTGAAATTTACATTTTGTTTGCTTTAGTATCATATAAAGTATAATTTAAACAGTATATGACAACACATGCAGTGTCACCCAATATGTTGTCCTCTGTTCCTCTTGAAGAAACCATATATTTTTGTCAACCATTGGGAAGATTGAAGAAAGTAAGGATTGCAAATTGTAGTGTAGGAGCAAAATGGACTTCGGGCCAGCCTGATGTATTTTTCCTCACCCTTACTAGTCAACAGTGAGCTCTGTCACCAGCATTGTGCGAGCTAGCTGCTGATTTTTCTCCATATTCTCTCCAAATAATATGAAACGAGTTAGGAAGTCATAGTCAAGGGACGATTAAGATGACATGTGCAGATCTCTAGCGTGGACAGAAGCTGGAATCATTGTTCGAAAATTCTGGAATGAGCGGCAACAGAAATTTGTGCTAAACTGCAACAACAAAGCTCCGGACTGGGTGATAGCCTTTATCGAGGATATGTTGCCTATCTTGTAGTTGTTCAAATAGTTGTTTACCATATCACTGTCCTGCATAGTGGACGCCATGTGGATATTTGATATTTTTCTTTTATTTTCTGAATGTTTTCTAAGGAGAACAAAATAGGGATTTGTATTTATGTTTTTGTAAATAATTCAAAAAAAATCATTACCATTACTAGATGAAAGAAGGAAAAACATGTATATACATGGGTCATTGCTTTTACTATTGTCGGATATATACCAGGGTGGCCCAGTAACCTGACGCACACGAAGCCAGATTCTAGAAGAACCCGGATCACAGCCCAAACAAGGTGCGAGGGAAGAAGCTGGATTCCTTACTTTCCAAGTTTAGATACTTTTCGTAGTCTTCCGGGTTTCCTTCCTATAAACCCATAGCCCAACTATCTATATAAAGCCGGACGGGAGCGAAAGTGAGACAACAGAGGAGAGAACATAAGTTCTATTAGTTAGAAGTTAACTCGCTGAAAAGTTCATCCTTGCCGAGTTGGCGAAACCATCCTAACAATTGTGCCCTGTATAGTTCAGGCTTCATCCCTGGTTTTAGTGAGATTGCAGGAGTAGGAACACCGCCTAGTTGTATCGTACCGAACCTGGGTAAATCGTGTCCTCGTTTCCAGTACTATGATGTTTCCACCCACACGGTTCTACCAGTTGGTTATGGAACCCCCATCCATGATCCAAACTGCGAAGTATTGACAATTGGCACCAACCGTGGGGCCAGCGGAATCGAGAGTTACGTTTTGAGCGGGCATACTCGGCGGAATCGGCAACACGATCACCATCGGAAGCCTGGAATTCAACGGAAATGTCAGATGCTTCCTCGACAACGGATCCTATATGCCGGCACGGAATCATCTGGTAAGTGTCTGTGTCGTACCGATTGGATCCACTAATGTTTTTATTGGTTTGACACAGAAGCAATGAGATTCCGTGGTGGAAGTACTTTTATCCCACCTGTCCTATGCCCAATAGATGAAGGCTTCAATGCTGGACTCTGCTTAGATCTTCCATATTAATACATAGGGGCAGATCTCCGGAAATGCCTGCATCAAGATCGCACTTTATTGGAAGAATGTAGTCTGTGATCGCCAAAAACACGGACGATGATAGTCCCGTGGAACAGGAAAAAAAACCAATCTCACATATAAGGTGGCAGATTCGACATCCGCGAATCAGGCGACAAACTCGGAAGCTGAGTCCATACTAGCTTCTATCGAGACAAGGTTGGACACAGAAACCTGATCCGCAAGCTACAACACGGATTCTGAGGATGATGATGAGGACTCCTTCGAAAGAAAGGTGGAATCCATGCAGGGAAGCTTCCATGAAGTACTCATGGCAAAACTAACTGGAATGTTAGATGGAGAAAAGGAAGAGGAGGAATACGCTAGGACACCACTGCCAGATAATGAGGAAGAAGGAGAATATGAGGGTGGTGAATTGAGTACGACTTACCCTAGCGTCAAAGAATTGACTGAAGCTGAACCAAACAAATAACCTCCATCCTCCAGGAAGAAAAAGAAATCTGCCAGAAAACTGCTACCCAAATCACAGAAGAAAAATATGGATAAATTGGCAGACATCGCCAACCAAAACCTGGAAGTTTGAGGTATCAGTGGAGTAAAATCGGCGGAGAAGAAAAACATTGAGTTCCCTATCCCGCAAATATCATAATAGGAGAAATCTTCTTGTGCTTGCGTCCGCCGGCCACTAAAAAGCGGGCTTTAGGCTCTGCTACTTTAGCCGCGGAGACAAGCTAGTCTTCTGTAAGAGTAGCAAACTGCTTGAAAATAACCCAGATAAGTAAAAACATTTGTGAAAGACAAAGTGCGAAAAAACTTCCCAAAAGACGGAAAGTAGAAGCATACCTTGGGAGGGGGTTTTCGCCATTGAACATTGGTATAGAATTTCCTCGTATTGGTCGCGAGTAGCTACCTAATGGTTGACGCGCTTTTTGAATTCCTTTTTGGAGAAAGGCGACTTTGTCACCCTCATCGCATCATCTGGCCACGTGTATTCATAGAGAAGCCGGACGCCGTGGAAAGCTAGGGGCTGAATCCTCCTTCCGAGCCAGCAAAGGACCGTGTCCATGCCGGTCAGAGGAGGGGAAGAAATGACGAGTTTCTCTATCCACCGGTTGATCCACAGAAGGTCCGGAGGAAGAGCCTGGACTGTGTCCAATGCCCAGTTTTCTCTGGGAGCTGCGGCGGAATTGACGAAAGTCGGAATACCCGTCTCCTTTTCATGAAACGGCACATCCGTATGATAAAAGAATGGGCCTGTCTAGAATTTGACGGAGTCGGAACTTTTGATATTTGGGAAACATTCTTACCTAAATCTACAAAGGTTGAAATAAATGGTCCCACAAGTGGGGAGAACACCGTGGGGGGTGTTACGCCTCATGTTGAAGCAATACTGGAAGAAATCTAGCCTGGGTTCTATTTCTAAATAACCCTCACAAAGATCCTGAAATCCGGCTATATAGTGGATGGAATTTGGGGGAAGATTATGGGGCTGAACCCCATAATGGTTAAGGACCCGGAGGAAGAACGTGGAAAAGGGTAAACTCATACCTCTAAGGATGTGAGAGGCCAGGATCACCCTTTCTCCTACGAAGGCTTCAGGTCCTCCTCGTCAATCCGCCACTAGTCTTTCGCGATGAATCTGTCATCTTCCACACTGCGAACTAGAACCAGTCTAATGTTGCACTGGCTCCAGTTGCCAGAGTCCCATGCTTCTTCTTCGCCTCCGGTGACGGTGATGACCGTCACGGTTTCGCCACCGCGGACAGAAGATTCTCCCTCCCCAGATTCAGAAGCGGGAGGAGGAGGAGGAAGAGTGGAAGATGGCGGCGGCATGGTTCCTGCTGCGGGACAGAGTGTCCACCCACCGGTGCGCTTGAGGGGATCTCCGGTGCCGCCGTGGAACTGCTCGGAGAAGCTAACGGAGCAGAAGGGACGAGATTTTCCGCCGCCGGCTCGGGTTCGAGAGTGGCTTCATTCGCGCGAGGAGGGCTCCCAGATGCCATGTTTCGGTGGCGCGGCCGTGGAGTGGAGCTCAGGCCACCGATGGTTGGGAACTCCGGTGAGGTTTGGTGATCGGTAGTTTCTTCTCTCTCTCTCGGGATCGCTAGGCCGCTATGCTCTGGGGATGTAAAGGTGAGAAGTGAGGAAGAAGAAGAACCGGAGGGCTCGAGGTAGGCTATTTATAGACATTTTGCGCCAAGATTCCTTCCAACGGCTATTTTAGTCGTTGGATGATTGACGCGTGTTTCGCCGAGAAATCCGGGAAACGAGGAGACGGGAAGATAATGTCTATCTCCTCACTTCTCGCCAAAAATATGTCAGAGATATAGTTTCAGTCTTTTGACTGAAATCAAACGTTCGTAACATAAGCACGATTTGTTCGCTCCATCATAGTTCCTTCTCTACGAAGATTCGTGGAAATAATGCCGGATTTCGGAAGATCCGAGTTTTGCATAGGAGTTTTCAATAAAAGAAGATTCAAGACAAAACACCTACTTATATGAAAAGAATGCAAATCAGCGAAGGACAGAAAGATGAAGCCTTAATTCTCGTTGGGGGCTATTGTCGGATATATGCCAAATAGGGGTATGTCCGCATTGGCCGAAGGCCGGATTACCAGGGTGGCCCACAGGAAATGAAAAAGAGTCCATTGGGCGGCACAGTAATCTAACACGCCGGAAGCCGGATTCTAGAAGAACCCAGACCACAGCCCAAACGTGGTGCGACTTGGGGAAGAATCTGGATTACTTACTTTCCAAGTTTAGATACTTTTCGTAGTATTTTAGGTTTCCTTCCTGTAAGTCCTAGCTCGGCTATCTTATATCTTATATCTTATATTCCTATATATTTATATTTACTAATTGGATACTCCCTACGAGCCATCACATTAATTCTATAAATTAAGAAATTACATCCATCCGATCAATAGAAGAGGTGTTTGGGACCGTTAGATTAAGCACTAGATTGCCGTGGTACACATATGAGTACTACTCTCTCTGGACTCTCTCAGCGCCGTTGAAAATAAACAAAGCAACAAAATCTTAGTCTATCCTATATTTGGCGGCGTTAGATCCGTGCGCACACAATCGTCCTCTCTCTACTGCCACCGAAAAAGACGACGCAAAAAATCTCACTTTTAGCCTCTCCTACATCTACATCCACTAGTGGAAACCAGGGCATTAGCCCCGGTTCGTAAGGGCCTAATGCCCCAGATGCCCAACCGGGTTCCTCCAACCCGGGCTAAAGGCCCCCCTTATGCCCCGGTTGGCTTACCAACCGGCATAAAAGGCGTGCCCCACGTGAGCTCTGCGTAGCGTGCATACACGCACCTTTTACCCCGGTTGGTAACACCAACCGGGGCAAAATGTATGCTGCCGCAGCAGAGTTTTTGGGTGTTTCTCTGCCACGGCAGAGCTTTTGCATGTTCCTTTTGAGGCTGTTTTTCTATGCTGTTTTTTTCGGTGAGGCTGTTAATAACATATTTTTTGCACATCGATAGTAATCATCATAAAAATCATTGCATGCATTGATATCATCAAAATGTAATTACACTGATCTCAATTAGATCATTACATCCGAATAGAGTTATACATATTGAGAGATCATTACATGCAGATCATTGTTTATACTTAACAATGCAATCTTCCATCCTGAGATATGACCTCCTTCAGCAGAAAACCCGCCCATTCCTCTTGAAGTGCTTGTAAGCAGTCTGCCGGTAAGAGCTGCCTCCGGAGATCGTGGAGCCTTATATTTATTTTTCTTCCTAACCGCTCCTTCACGATTATTCGTATGTTCTCCATGACATAGAGGTCACATAAATGTGTTCCCTGTGGCTGCTGAGGGCACTTTACGAGAAATATACTTGAGTCAAATAATGATCAAGGAATTAAAGAGAGATGCGTGAATGTAGCAAGTACTACTTACGATGAGTTTGTCAAATCTCATATTCAACTCCGCTAAATCGGGTTCCTTCTTAAACCGGTTCCAAGCCCTGTCCGAGCAAAAAAAATATGGTTTGATACATCATTCAGTTCATCGACCAAATACAAATCATCCGGATTCGCCATCATACGTCTTGCCGTGCATTTGGTATGCATATATGCACTCAGTAGCCACGGTAGGGCTGTATGATGGCGATACCGATTGTTTTGTTCTACATCCCCCCTTTAAGGTTTGATACATCATGCATTTCATCGACCAAATACAAATCATCCGGATTCGCCATAATACGTTATGTCGTGCATTTGGTATGCATATATGCACTCGGTAGCCACGGCAGGGGTGTATGATGGCGATACCGATTGTTTTGTTCTACATCCCCCCTTTAAGGTTTGATACATCATGCATTTCATCGACCAAATACAAATCATCCGGATTCGCCATAATACGTTATGTCGTGCATTTGGTATGCATATATGCACTCGGTAGCCACGGCAGGGGTGTATGATGGCGATACCGATTGTTTTGTTCTACATCACCCCATTAAGGTTTGATACATCATTCAGTTCATCGACCAAATACATATCATCCAGATTCACCATCATACGCCCGACCGTTCTTTTGATATGCATATATGCACTCAATAGCCACGATGGGGCTGTATGATGGCGATACCGATTGTTTTGTTCTACATCCCCCCTTCAAGGTTCATCGAACGAATACAGATCACCCGGATGCCAAAAATAAGTGAGCACACCGTACCAAAAAGGTGAGTGGCATGATTAGTGGAGAACGCTGGCATTTAATGTTTATAAAAAAAGAAAAAGTTTGGATTTGAAGAAAAAAAGAATTCTATTAAACGGCAATATAGAAATAAAGAAACGACAATTCATCTAGGTGGGGCTCATTTGACCCGGTTGGAGCCACCAACCGGGTCAAAAGACCAACCAACGACGTGCCCGCCATTGCCCTGCTTGTCGAGGGCCTTTTGCCCCGGTTCTAGCCACCAACTGGAGCAAATAACCCCAACACCACGCGCCCTGCTCGCCCCGGCCCCACCTCTGCAGTCTTTTGCACCGGGTGGTGGTCGATCCAGGGCGAAATGGGTGCTCGCCAGTGGTTAAAATCCCCGTTTTCCACTAGTGATCTGGTGAGTAATAGTTTATCGTCGCATGCATCTAGCCCTCTCGATGCCTCCCCGTGGCCTCTCTCCACAGCATTATTTTATTTTGAGATTTTCTAGCTCCCTGCAGGCTCTATGGATGCATCGGAGGAAGTTTACAAGCACTCAATCACAACTGTAGGGACTTCCATAATGTTGGCCAGAATCGGATCTTAGGTAAGGAAGGAAGATTTTCTGTTTCTCGTCTGGTCCATATTCTGATTCGACTCTGAGATAAATTACCGGATTATTGGTCGCCAAAGAATTTGTACAGGGATCATCCAAAATTTCAGTTGGTGCTTCTTCAGTCTGCTCACATCAATATATGATGTAAAATCTCCTGTTATGTAAACTTTTACAATATCCTTTTCTATTTCTCAAGTAAAATTTCCTCCTTCTAATTTATGTGCGCAATGAGATCCTCAACCTAAGATTCACAATTATGGGTCAGTTATTTTCTATGGTGGCATGCATCTTTCATGACTAATGCTTCGCATCAAATTTCCCTATATACTTTTTTATGGAATGATGGCACTTTATCTTCAACGAAGCATTAATACCTGTAATTGTAGTTCTATATTTTTTTACCAAATAATAATGGCATATATTGCATTTGTTCAATTAATAGTTTTTTCCAAACACCAGATATCCATGCTCTCGGCAGGGCTGCCTTACAGTTATCACCAATGCAAAAATAAATTTTGTCGGATATATACTGAATAGGGGTATATCAGATGGTAGTCAAAAGTGCCGGATTACCAGGGTGGCCCAAGTGGTAGTGGGCTATGGTCCATTGGGCGGCCCACGTGATCTGGCTTGGAGGAGAAGGCGGATTCCTTACTTTCCAAGTTAATAGTTACCGTAGTCTTCTAGGTTTCTTACTCTGTAAGCCCTAGCCCGGCTATTATATAAAGCCGGACGGGAGATACGATAGAGAAAAGAAGATATAGGCTAACTCGCCGGGAAGTCGATCCTCAGCGAATAGCCAAACAGAACCTCACATTGTAATTGTATACACAGGCTTTAGCCCTGACTAGTGAGATTGGAGGAGTAGGAACGTCGTATTATTACGACGTACCGAACCTGGGTAAATCCTGTGTCTTTGTCTTCAACGCGATCCCGCTCCCCCACGTCTCTATCCGTAGTCTCATGGCACCCCCGTCTATGAAAACTACCACGATGTCTCGACAGTTGGCACCCACCGTGGGGCAAACGACATCAGGCGTTCAGTTCCGATCTGGGATACTCGACGGAATCGGCAGGTCCATAACGGTCGGAAGCCTGGAGTTCGACGATGACGTCGGACGCTTCCTTGACAATGGATCTTACATACCGGCGCAAAAACATCTGGTAAGTGCCTGCGTGTTACCGATCGGATCTGCTAATATCTTTATCGGACTAACTGCAGAGGCCATGGGGTTTTGCGGTGGAAGAAAAAATTTCCCACCCGCCCTATACCCAGTCGAAGATGACTATGATACCGGATTTTGCTCAGATCGCCGACATGAAAGTGATACACACTTTATCGGTATGGTGAAATCCGAGGTCGCCGAAAATACGGACGACGGAAATCCCGTGCAGGAGGCAGACAACAACACCCCCACCACAGAGGTGGAAGATCCAACATCCGTCAACATGATGATGAACTCGGAAGCTGACTCAGTACTAGCCGCCATTGAGGCGAGATTAGAGTCAGAAACCGGATCAGAAGATTTTGATTCCGAAGACGAAGACGTGGACGCCTTCGAAAGAAAAGTTAAATCTTTTCAGGAGGGATTCCATGAAGTACTAATGGCAAAAACGACTGAAAACACGGACGCCGGCAGTCAGGAAAGCCCTAAAACCCCTCCGCCAGAGGAAGAGAGAGAAGATGGAGAAACTTCTCCGATATTTCCCAACGTCAAGGAATTGACAGAGGATGAACCTGCTAAAAGACCTCCCTCTTCCAAGAAAAAGCACAAGGCCGCTAAAAAACTCCAATACAAACTCTAGAAGAAGAAATTGGCTGATCCAGCTGATGAAAGCTCGGAAGTAGGAGATGCAAGCGGAATAAAACTTGCGGAGAAGAAAACAAAAGAAATCCTTGTTCCGCCAATGACAGAGCAAGAAGAACATAAATTGTTACAAACACCAGTGGGATTGCATGAACCCCCTGAATTGCTAGAAGCTAGGAGACAAGCTCTCCAACGACAACAGCAACATCTATTCAGAACTCGCGAACACCTCCAAAAAACCCAGGATGACATCAAGCTCATGAAGGAAGAAATCGAGGAGTACGGGAAAAAGAATAGATCTGTCATTTGAACTACAAGGTTACCCGGAATCGTAAGATCGAAAGTACTGCCGCCAAAAGAAAGGTTTCACAACCCATCTTGGCAAAAGCAGGTAAACGGCAAAGATGCCAGAGGCGAACCAATATACAAAACCGCAGCAGAAAACGCGGAAGCAGCGTTTGCCATCCTCAACAATGACATGTACTCCAACGGTGAAAAACTCCAAGGGGTGTATGCTTTCCTAGGAAAAGCATTGCAACAACAACAGCGAGGCCAAGTGTAACATCCCAGTGTTTGGGAAGTTATAAGGATCTAAAGTTAATATGTGCATTTGCAAAGAATGCATCTAAAAGTACGGGAAATTTTGGCGCGAAAGTTTAAACAAACCAAAGTGACCAATGTTTCACTTGACAGGATGAAATAAGACTAGATCATCTGGTCAAGCACTTATTCCAGAAGATTCTTTATCTGGTTTTCTTGTAACCAAGGCAAGCATAACCTCTTATCTGCTCATATATGTTTTCCAACAACATTTGATTCTCGTACTTTGCATTCGATTACAAAGTATTTGATGCTAGTAGATATAGTTCACCTATATACTACATTACCTCAATGTCCTGATCCACTGCTCCTAGCCGCCATAGATTTGCTTGTGCGCATCGTCAGAGCCTCATATCTGCTACTGCTTAGTTCCATATGTTTGTTACCTCTGCTCAATCCGGTTGATGAATCAGAGCTGCGATAACCTAGTATGATATGATGACGTGGTAAGATGAGCACTGTGTGGTTAACTTGACTAAGGCTTGGACGGGAGGCCACTTGGGAAGTGGTTGTTGGTCCTGTACTTGCCAACCCTAGGAGTAAGGTCTCGCCGCGGAAACCAAGACTGAGCGTGCAACCACACGCGGGGCCTAACAGACCGCGCTCGACTAACTAACTTGTTTGGTTCTATCCGTGAGTCACGTAGTTTGGGATTTCCATCTGCGTGTGAGTCAAAAACCTTTTGGAGGTGTTTAGGGCGTGACCGGGACAAGTGATGGACGTACACGGATCTTGATCCCGACTCACAGAACAGGTGTCGTCAGGAGGTGGCCAACTCCCTGTTGACGGGGTGGCCCTGTTTGGGTTGACTCATGGATAGGGCTCGACAAGGTAAAGGTCGTGGCCAACCACACTCTGCCGGCACATCGTCGGAATTGTGCCAACAACTTGGCATTAAGAGTCGGATGGTACGTGTGGGTAAAGTGTACCACCCTGCAGGGATAAATCTTTCGGAAAGCCGTGTCCACGGTTAAGGACGACTTGGTGAATCCCACGTGGTCATAGATAACTTGAGCATGACGTAAAAGATGTTGACAATGCATGGAGGCAGTAGATCAACGGTGCCTCCTCGGAAATGCCGAGAGGGGTGGTCCTTGTAGCATGTGAGATGCTGGGAAATAATGTTGGTGGTTTCAAAAGATGATGATTACAGTAGTGAGTTTCTCATCTGTTTTGAAAACCTTCTATGAGACGTGCTATTCTTCTTCAATTTGGAAAATAAAGATTGCTTTACGCAAATCAACCTTCATAAAACCCTTTACGAAACTAGAAGATATATAATAGGTTAACTAAGTCTTGTTGAGTACCTCCCGTACTCAAGTTTGCTTAATTTTGGTTCAGGTGGAGTTCGTCACTCCGGAGGTGTTTCAACGTGGACATCGACGAGTAGTTTGGGGTTCCCAGGTAGCAGCCTGGAATCTATGGGCTGGGACATCGCCTTATGTTGCGGCCTCTTAGGCCTTTTTGGTTCTTGTTGATTAGCAACATAATTTGCCTTCCGTTGTATGATGTAATGTTAGGTCGTGTGACCTCTGCTTGTAAGTTATACTCTAGTAACATCTCTTTAATAAAGTTTCATGTCTAGAGTGCTGCTTTGATCGGTTGTTGGTTTCGATCCCGTTGTTATACAGTTTTGGCTATGCCTGCATAGTTGTCGCGGTCGAGGGGTTGTGGAGCCGATGATCCATGTCCGAGCCCGCCTGCCGATGTGATTCGGCTTGGGGCGAGGTAACCTCAGTAACCCTCGACTGTTGTTGAACTTTCTGGACACATAGCAGCTCTGTATAACTTTGGTCCCGTTCCTTCAGTTTCATCCAACTCGTGGACGCTTGGGGTATACATATCTGGTTATGACTAGCATGGACACAAGGAGTAGTAGACCGGGGATCCGGACTAAATACCGATGAATCCGGTCTGCCTGCCGTTGTTTGTTGCGGCCGGGGCTGGTGACCCTGAAGCCCTTGTGAGTCCATTGCTATGAGCACATGACAGTTTGTATATCTCTGGGTCCGGGGTCTGACAGAGAGTTTCAAAATGGGCTATTGAGATGGGGCCATACCACATCAAGTATGAGCCCAGGACCGCAATAAAGTCGCAGACCTTGATTGTGTCCAGTTACATGTTCCACCAGATAAGCCTGATAAAAAGTACTGGACTATGCATTTTGACGGGTCTCGACAATTGAAAGGTTCAGGAGCTGGTGTGGTTTTAACGTCCCCAAGAGGTGATAAATTTCGCTACGTCTTAAAAATTTCATTCAAGTGCACTAATAATGCAGCAAAGTATGAAGCTTTACTCCATGGGCTTTGAATTGCTAAGGAGATGAGCGTAACCCGGATTCGATGTTTGGGTGATTCAGACCTTGTCTTCCAACAAGTTACAGGAACCTGGGATTCTAAAGACCAAGTTATGGCAGCTTACAGGCGAGCGGTTACCCAGTTAGCCGGATATTTTCAGTGTTATCAGGTTTATCATATTGATCGATGTCTTAATGAGGCGGCTGATGCACTAGCTCGTTTGGGTTCCCAGAAGAAAAAAGTTCCACCTAACGTTTTCCTGGATGAACTTCATAGTCCGTCGGTCAAGATTCCAACGGAGGAAGACTTAGCGAACCCAGACCCGGAATCTGAATTGATAGTAGTGTTGCATACACGTCCAGAGTGGACCGAGCCATACCTGGCATACCTCGCGAGAGGTGAACTCCCGCAGGACGAGGTTATGGCTCGACAGGTTATCAGAAGCTCAAAATCATATACAATCATCAATGGTGAGTTATATAAGAGAAGTGTGGTCGGAAATTCCAAACGATGTGTTTCTCCAGAAGAAGGATGTCAGATCTTGAGGTAAATTCATTCAGGCGATTGTGGTCATCATGCAAGTTCGAGATCGTTGGTTAAAAAAGCTTTTAGACATGGGTTTTTCTTGCTTACTGCAAATGCTCACGCAGAGAACATAGTGAACACCTGTGAAGGATATCAAAGGTATGCAAGACAGGACCACGTGCCAGCACAGGATTTGCGTTTGATACCCATAACTTGGCCTTTCGCGGTCTAGGGGCTTGATATGGTAGGACCTTTCAAAAGCTCATCTGATAAAAAAACTCGTCTTTTGGTGGAAGTGGATAAGTTTACAAAATGGGTAGAAGCAGAACCAATCAGCAAATGTGACCCTGTTACAGCAGTCAAGTTCTTAAAAAAGCTGATTTTCAGATTTGGTTATCCACACAGTATTATAATAGACAATGGAACAAATCTGTCATAAGGGGAAATGCAGAAGTTTTGTGAACAAAACCATATCCGACTTGACCTTGCTTCGGTAGCACATCCACATTCCAACGGACAGGCGGAACGAGCAAATCAAGAGTTACTCGAAGGTATGAAACCTAGACTTCAGGTACCTTTGGAAAAAACTGCGGGGTGTTGGGTCGCCGAGTTACCAACCGTTTTATGGAGCATACGAACTAATCCAAACAGGTCAACAGGTTATACACTGTTTTTCCTGGTTTATAGAGCTGAAGCAGTTTTCCCAAGTGATATTTGTCATGATTTGCCGCGAGTGGCAGCTTATGTGGAAACTGATAATGAGTTAGCTCGTCAAGACTAATTAGATGCTTTAGAAGAAGCCCGTGACCCCGCAGCATCCCGGTCAGCTATATATCAGCAGGACCTGCGTCGCTGTCATAGCTGCAGAGTTAGGACTCGAAGTTTTCAGGAAGGAGATTTGGTTTTAAGACTAATTCAGAAGAAAGACGGGATGCATAAGCTATGTCTTCCATGGGAAGGACCCTTTGTAGTAAGTAAAAAGCTACACAACAGGTCCTATTACCTCATTGATATGCGTGTAAATCCCGCACATCTAAGGCAGAAACTGGAAGACCATGGAGCATAGCCCAGTTGAGGTCATATTATACATAGGATCATTGTAATCACTATGTTATCTTTTGACAATAAGAGGAGATGTTAGCAACATCTGAGTTATTGAAATTTACTAGCCTATCCCTATGACATAAAGCTATCACATTACTTTTATATGATTACTTGGGGGCTGATGCTAGAGCACAGTCTATATGTCAAGAATCTGGCTTATGCCAAGATATATTGGTTATACTTGCCGGCCAGTCAGTGGTTACACGCACTTTTATGACCTAGATGTTTAAACCTGGCTGAGTCAATCATTATATAACCCGGTACCACCGGTTTATTATAACCCGGCAAACCGGGTTACTAGAACCCTAAACTCCCAGAAAGCAAAGGAAAACCAAGTCATTCGAAAAACCGGCTGATCCAGAAAGCAAAGAAAAACCAAGTCAAACAAATTTTCATCTTCTGGTAAATGAAAACGCAGGAAATATTAAACCGGATATGATTTGCATAACCTCAAAAGAAATCCGGGGTATTACAGACCAAATTGTGGCATAAGTGCAGACACGCACTTTCAAAAAATAGGACTAGAAATAAAGCACTTTATCTAGCCTATTACAGACCCAGCAGGGTTGAATTATTGTTTTTGCAAAAAATATCACATAATCACTCTGCAGCAGATTTTTTCTTCTGCTGGGCCGGATCCTGCATGGCCGGGTCTTGAGGGGCAACGTCTTGAGTCTCCGAGTCATCTGGGGTCTAGTGTGCTCCTTGGACTTCATCAGCAGGGACATACTTAGGCGTGGTGGAGCAGAGACAGAAGGAGTAACCGACTGAGGCGCACCAGACGACGAGGCTATGGAAAGACGGCTCTTGGGAGGGGCTTGTCGAACAGCAGCCATAGACAGAGGAGTGAAGGGTATTTTTCATTCACCAGAAGAATTATAACCCGGGCACATGTCCTTAAGTTTCAGTTTCTCAGCAACAGTGCAGGCATAGAACGGGCACTCTTTTTCTATCCTGGCGAAGTCTTTCTTGTCATACTTTGACATATCCGCTTTGTATTATGGGAAACCTCCCACAAGAAGATCCGGCTTCAGTTCGGGAAGATATGCCTTTGCCAGTGACATGACCTTGATGGCTCCACGGCGACAGGGTGATACCTTATGCTCTTCTATCGACTGAGGGACATGAGTTAGCTCCACGAGCATTTCACTAAGCCTTCTTGGCGGAACATCCCAGTTCCGTACAGCTTTAATACATTCTCCACCTCCAATGTATAGCTGCCGGATCAGGGTGAACAAGGCTTTGAGTTTCAGGTATGGGAGTTTCAGGTTATTCCCATGCATCCGGCCTACAGGTTACGAAAAGAATTTATGGTCTGAGCCAAGCTGTTTGATAAAAGAGAAAGGAAATATAGAAATGGACATACAATACATTAAAAGGGATGATAAGCCCGGATAAACTTACCAAACACACTGCAAGTAATATCTCTCAGCAGATCTGTGACCTTGGAAAACTGTGTCCGGGTTTCCTCTGGTTCTTTCTCAACAGTCTCTACTCTGGTTACAAGAACTTCCTCCCGGGTCTCAAAATCCTGCTGCAGGACAGACCAAGTTTTGGCTGCGTCAATGTTTTGTTCTTCCAATTCTTTCTACCGGATCCTGGCCTTCTCGGTTTTCTTTGCCTCTTGAGCAAGTAGGTTCTTCAAGTTTGAAACCTCTTTTTGAGATGCAGATTCAAGACTGCAAAAATTTCAAATTATTCCAAATTTAGTCGTAATCTAATAAATATTCGGCTTATAAGATCATAACCCGGATACTGGTGAACTTAATGCAGTTTTAAGGAAAAATTAAGTCCCAGGTAGCTACAGGTTCGCAACTTGGCACTTGGGGGCTACAGTATTTCAATTTTAAGAGTTGATTATACACTATGTTTAAGTCTCGGCTAGCTGCAGGCTCGCAACCCGGCACTTGGGGGCTACAGTGCTTTAATCTTATTAAGAATAAAAGCATAGCAAGTCCTGGAGTATAATGACATTATAAACCGGCACTTGGGGTCTACAACTATCCAAGTTACAGTTACTCAGGCTATAAGCTATTCAGTCTACAAGATTGAGAACTACGGGTTATGAATATCGAGGTTACCTCATAAATCTGTTTCATAAATTCTATGATGTCATCAGCACGGTGCCGGTTCTTAGAGAGTTCTTGAACAAGTGTGTCAAAGCTTTGGCCCTCAATCTTCAGGCTAGGAGTAGATTTCTTATCTTCCGGCTTCACTTTAGGATCTTCAATAACTTTGCTGAGAACAGTGGATGGTCCAGTAATCTCAACAGCCTGAGATCCAGTTATGAACACATCCGGGTCCTGAACAATTACCTTTTCAACCGGAAGATCATTACCCGGGATATCATCAACCGGGTTCACCTCTTCATGTTCTTCAGCCATAGCATCGATATGACCCGGAGAGGAAGCAACCGGTTCATCATTTCTTTCCTCAATGGACTTTTCTTCAACAGGTACAGAGGGAGCAGCGGATGAAACCGGGTTCACTTTTAACACAGCTTGAGTTCTGTTGCAAAAGGAAAAGTTCTGAGTTACATCGCAAGATTAAAGGTATTAACAAACCAGGAAAGGAAAGTTAGCTTACCGAGAGTTAATAGAGAATGAGCTAGCCCGGCTAAAATGGGACGAGTCTGAGTTCGGGGAATCTGAATGAAAAGGACGACTCCATTTTGGCCTTATTTGTCTGGCTAAGGGGTGTGAAGCAGTGGGCGAAACCCGGACTTTGGAGACCCGGCGAGTGGGGGTTTTCTCAAGCAAACATGTTTCTAAATCGCTGGAGCTAGAGCTCCGAGTCCTTCTTCTCTTGCTGCCCTCCTCATCCTCATGCGTTTCCTATGTGTGTGAGGATGTTTTCAATGGATTTTTTGACAATCTAGAGATAGGCACCTTTGAGACTGCCTCCCGGGTCCTCTTCTGGCCTGCGGGGGACTCCTTGTCGGCCACCAGGTTTGAACCAGTGATGGGAGTAGAGGGGTTGAGATCCAGCATGGCCTGATCCAGAACTTCATGACCCGGCTCTTCTTCAACATCTTTGCCACCGCCTAACCCGGCAACTTCTTGTTCCTCTTGCGTCAGAAAATTGGTTGTGCAACTGGCCGAGGGAATCAAATTCATAAACCTCTTCCTCATCGTCGCTTGGTTCTTCTGATTCTTCGTCTTCAGGTGGTGAAGCCGGTTCTTCGGTAGTAGCCCAGAAAGGGTCATTAGCCTAAGAACCGGAACAACGGAGAGGTTAGAACCTGTGCAGTTAAAAAGAATAATGAAGGAAGCAAAAAATACGAAGATATGAAAACTTGCAAGAGGAGCCGGGTTAGAGGAGGTAAAGGGTTCCAGACCAACTTAAAAGAATTGGTCTTGCTTCACTCCAACTAGGAGTTTCAGGGAGGTTATCATCTCAGACTTAGAAACTATGGACTCAGAATATCGCATAGAATCTAAGGAACCGGAATATTCATGGAATAACCGGCTCCTGATACTAAGTGGCTGAACACGCCAGTCTACCCAGTTCTTTGTCAAATCTAAACCTGTAAGCCCGTGAACTATCAGCGAGGTTTCACGTTTTAGAAGAGGCCGGATCTTGATTCGATCGGCAGGTTTGGCATAGGAGTTCATCGTGCTAGTGTAAACCAAGCGTTCAGGACGGAAACCCGGAAGAGCCGGGTTCACCTTCCGGAGTGGAACTATTGATATAAAAGTAGGATTTACGCCACAACTTGGGATGGCTTGCAAGATGAATGCCTGGGTAAGCGATGTCCTTATGTCTCTGGAACGAGACCCCCCAAAATGTATAAGTTCACCCCCAGCTACCTCAGGTGCTTATTACAGTAAAAGTATTCGAGGAAAAGATCTAAGTTTGGCTCTATTTGGAGGTAGTCCTCACAAAGGACTACGAAGTTGCTAACGTTTAAGATGGAATTTGGTGGGAGGTCTTGAGGATGGAGCCGATAGTAAGCCAAGTGCCGGCGAAAAGAGAGAGAACCGGGTGGACGAAACCCACGAAGAATATGGGCTTCGAAAGTTATTACCTCACCCGGCCCAGGTTCAGGCCGGGTCTCATTTCCTGGAGCTCGCCAGGATAAACCGGTAGGCAAAAGCCCGGATTCCTCCATCTCCGAGAGCCGGCCTTGGGTCATCTCAGATTTGCACCAGTTCACTTGCATTTTGCTCCTTCCAAGACCGGCAGCGCCAGAAACGGAAGATCCTCCGGTTTTCTTCTTTTTTCCCACTCCGCTGGCCTTGGACGCCAAAGTTTTCTCTTTTTCCATCTTGAGATGAACGCCGGTGAAACTCCGTCTGCTGCGGCGCTGGAGGAAAAGCTGAGCTCTGGAGCTCAGATCGGAGGAGGAAGATGAAGTGGGGAGAGCAGGGTGCGAACGAACCCTGGGGGCCGTATGCCTGCTATTTATAGGCGGGGTCAAAACCCTAGGGTTAAGTGGTAACTTTTGCACAAAAACCCTTCAAGATTACATTATTTATAGAAAGATGTAGCAAGATTGGGTCACAGAAAAAGATCTTTTCCAAAGAAATGGAACGATTACGTGGAGAAGAATCCAGGCTAGGTTAAGATCCTTTTGGTTCCGGAGATTTGGGAGATCAAAATATGAGATCTATCTTTACAAGAAACGGAAAGATATGATCCTGGAGATAAAGAGCACGACCCGTGAGATCCGGATCAGATATCGTGGGATGTTATTTTCCTTGGACTAGAAGATTAGCATTCAAAATTTTTGAGCAAATTTAACGTGAACTTCTTAAGTTTGAGGCTTAAAACGTTCATGTTAACTTTGGGGCTAATGATGGGGGAATATGTAAGGTGGAGCCTTACCGGCCCCTGACATGAACCGGAAATTGCCTCATCCGGTTCATGGTGAGTGACCCGGGTCTCGCTACGGAGGGACGGGTTAAGGTAAGAAGAACCGGATCGCGGTGACTACGACCAGCTCAATAAGAACCGGCCCAAAGCCCAGGGGCGGACGACGGGGAAGCCCAAGAACTCGAAGCGCATTTCAAGGCCGGCTCGAGAAGAGCCGGGTCATAAGGAAAGCCGGGCCAAGGTGATTGAGAACCGGTGGGAGATAGGACTCTGAGGACGGGCGAGACCCGGACTCCTTTGTAACCCGGAGGCCTCGTCCACTATATAAGGTGAGACCCCCCGGACGTAGAAAGGCAAGTTCTAGATTGATAGCAAAATAACTCGAGACATCGAGAACCGGAATCGCCCTTTGTAATCGAGACTTGGTCCTCGGAATAGTAAGAAAGCAGGAGTAGGTTTTACCCCCAATAGAGGGGCCGAACCTGGGTAAACTCGCGTCTCTCGTTTCCGTCTTAACCCTTTCGAAGTTTCGCTTAGAAGCAATGGCCTCGCAATCTAGTTTTCACATGAGGACACCTGCCGTGACAAAACCACGACAATACCCATTTCCCATATCCACGACACCTACTCCTCTACCCGGTTGCATGTTGTTTTGCACTGGTTGGTACCTTTGCATGTTGCATGTGAGGTGGGATAACTCTATTTAATTGAAGGAATCGACTAGGAACCGAATCAATATTTTGTTTCTCTTTTCTCTGTTGACGCCATGCGCCGATCCTATGCAGTGTACCGAACCGATTCAACATTCCTTTAAAATCGGTTTTTGCTCACGGTGCGGCTGGTCTGAGTAGGTGTAATGTAGAGTAGTCGAACACATCCGGTTTGGAATGCTCTGAATCAGAATTTGTGACCTCTGTTGTTAAGGACTTTTGTTTGTTTCTTCTTCGTTCCATTTAGGTAACGTGTTAAATGTGTATTGAAATTTAAAATGAGTTATTCTTCCATTATTTTGGTCTATTGGAATTTTCTGAAAGGATTGATGTTTTTGTACGTCAGTGGGTTGTTTGAGGCTCACTATTAATTTTCTTATACTCCCTCCGTCTCAAACTAACTGTCACAAAGTTGGACAAAAATGGATGTATCTAATGCTAAATTATGTCTAGATACATCCACTTTTTTCTATCTTTGTGAAAGTTAATTTGAGTCGGAGGGAGTACTTACTAAAATAATGCGAGGTGTTGGAAATAAAATAGACAAAGATGGAGCTAGAAACAAAAAGAAAAAAAACTGCGTAGTTTTTCTTTGCACACGAATATCAACACAGGTTTCCACCGTCTCTATCGTTCTCATTCCATGTATCCACAAGAACAGATTTATTGTAGTCTAGCAACATTTTTTTCGAAACTGAGATTCTACACCAGACTATGCATCAAAATGATGCACAGAACATGTTTTTATTTGATAATAAAATAGAGAACACCATGTCCTACACGAGAATACATAATTGAACTAGCCGTGAAGCCACCAACCTAGCGACAACTCGCTACCTACAAAACTGATGAAGGGGGTTCAACGGCAGGAGGCGGAGGCGTCAGTCCTAACTCCACACATGACGGGGTGTGCGTCAGAAAGATCTCGGGCCTGGTGTGTTGCAGGAGGCATACACAATTCTCCTCCTCGATTTGGGAGCATGTTGGTTTCAGTTTTGATGGCCCAACGATGGATCTTTGCGGGCCGCAGAAGGATCCGAACATGGGGTTTCGAAGGTGTCCGTTGGCGAGGCTGCCAGACGGCCGGAGGTGGTGGCTGCTGGGTGGCTCTCCGTTATTGTGTGAAGGCCACATATCTGACGAGGTGATGGTGCCGCTCCCTCCGGTGGTACTTGCCTTGGTGGTGGTACTACCAGACTTATCCCCATATAGCGCCTGCATTGTAATGTCTTAAGTCCATTGGTGGTGTCAACACGTTATAGCGTCACTGAGAGGCTCGGACATGGAGGTGATGCTTGCAAGTGTCATGACCCTCTTCGGGGCGTCGTCGTTGTCACCTTCCCACATCTGAGCTCCGGGTGAAAACCCTTGACTGTCTTGGTCCCAACGAAGGCGCCACACAACGTCACCATCCTGGGGGGCATCGTCGTGGCACTCGGTTCCCTCTAGTTCTTGCTATGTCATCATCGGTGGGAAGGTCATATCGTGTATCGATCAACTTCCAGCTCTGTCATGGGGAGTTCTCGGCGGCCTCCTCTCATTTACATGTGATTGAGTTAGAACAACTCCCTGTCCTCGTGGTATGTTGGATGGATCGATGCTCCAGGGCCTGGAGGGAGAGGGCAGGCGGCCCTCTCCGGTGACTCCTTGGTGGGTGGTGTCACAATGTCCGGTGGATTCTTAAGGAGGCGTGGTGACACCTCTAGCTGGACGTTTTGGTGGTTCTTCACCGTGTATCTACTCCAATTATTTATTTATTTATCTTGTGATCTGCTTTATAAGAGGGTTCCCTCATCACTTTGTATTTGTTCGGTCGTGTAGCTTCATTGAAAAGGGGCGCGAAATCCTGTTTCGAGAGATGATAGGAGGATGCAATGAAACACATATGTTCTAAAACATTACCACAACTTTGCATATAAATTTAGGTTAAACTCTATGAAACCATCCTCACCGATGAGATATGTTCTTCAACTATGAACTATTCAGTTCTTCCACACACACACAAAATACAAAGAGGTCATCCCTGATAGATATTATTTAGCTTGTGTATAAATGTTTTTTCATTTAAAACAAAAATAACCTTATACAATGGAAATACAACATTGTGCAAACAAGATTATTATTTTATTTTTTGAACATAAATGAACTAAGGAAAATCACATCTACAAAATAGTATGGAACTTCAATAAACACAGTAATTTTGGAGGTACGATTACTTTCATATAGCTAACTGCTGAGGTGATCCATCAATAACCGTAGAGAAGCCCAGGAATCTAATTGTAAAGAGAATGGTGATTATTGCTAACCTTTTACCGTGAGTCGGTGAGGCTTCTCACGGGGGATTTGTTTTTTAACAACATTCCGCTGGATTTTTTCCATGGCCTACATGCTGTGGGGAGGACACTACCGGGAGGCGGCTTCTCATGTCCTCATCATGGTCAGCCATGGTAACACAAATTGATCGAGAATAGTTCAGGAAGTTGGTATGATGGCTGGGTCGACAACCGAAATGTCGTATTTTAGTCGAGGAGATGATTAGAGTCATGTTCGTATGACACGGCGGGCACACGCCATCATACGGAGAAAAACACATTGATTTTAGATTAGATGGATCAAATTTCACTAACATCTAGGATTAACATGGATCCTTCAAAGATGCCTCCAGTTAGTAGATTCTAGAGGCTGGGGCACCCCTTGGGGCGCCTCCTAGCAGGTCTTTGGCAACTCAATCATTTTTTTATCGCGGATAAATCACTATTAACTATGAAACTAAGTCTCAAGACAAAGAAAATTTAGATACGACAAACATTTAGATATACACCTCTCATAATTTAAAGTATTGGAATAAAGCATAAATTGAGTGATGCTTATTCTTAAAAATTGTCAACAAAGCTCTAGGATCGCTCATGCTCATACATGTTTTCGTCCACCTTTCTCTCTATGATTCCCAACTGACATCTAATGGTGCCTCTTCTCCGAGTGACTTCTCCACCGGATAGAAGTTCATCCACCACCCATAATAGGAAGTGCTGACGTGAGACCACACATCCGTTGGGAGACCCCAAGAAGAAGGTATGATGCAGTGTAGCAATATTTCCCCCAGTTATATATGGAACAGGGTTATCAATCCAGTAGGACATATAAGTATATCATTAGGTTGCTTGTTGTCTGGCACTTCAATAAGCATAGATCTGCACACAAACACAAACTCTCTCTCTCTCTTGCTCTCAAGTTTTCGGGAAGGTTGTCAATCTTCCTGTCTTACTGAAACATAGAGAATTAACTGTATCAAATGGTTGGAGATGATTAAATGAAAACGGAACAACGAGTATGTGATGATAAGAAGCAAGTAAACGAGGTTGCAATCAATGAGGAAAATAGGAAAAGGGCCATAATTTCACTAGTGGTGTTTCTCCTAAGAACAATAAACATGCTCGGTAAACAAACTACAGTTGTATAATTGACAAATCATGAACGTATAACAATACTATTGTGAAGAGATATAGTTCACGGATTCTAACATTATATACATTATATCAAGATAAATAGACCGTCATCCGACAACATTTATTACTAAAAGTCCCACCTTTAGACCACAATCCACCAAATCTTGCTTGTATTAAGTTACATAAACGAAGTGATTGCTTGTGTGCAACAGACAAATGCATTAATCACAATACGGAATGTAAGCAATAATTCTTATCCGCAGACAAGAACACCGTTTTTTTCTCCCTAGTGGAAACAACACATCTCTCTCCTGCACGTGTCTGTCACTCGGGCTCAGCTCAAAGGAGGCATGAACCCACTATCAACCATATAAACCCTCTCATGGAGGTGCATACAATAATTTGTCCAAGCAAATCATATACACCGGAGAGCATTGCAAGAAAAGATTAAAAAAACCTCTCTAAAAGATGTAAGTGAAGCATCTTAATATGACACGAAACAAATCTAAAGATGATGGAACAAAGTGGAGAGAACACCATCGGGCTAGTATTGTGGACCGGTAGTCCCAGGATGAAATACTCACACATCTGTCCGGAGGCGATGTAGAGGTCTCCGGTGATAAGCCCCCCTCTCCGGCAGGCTTGAAAGAACATTTCTTAATCCCTTAGATTTTATGTGATAGTTAACAACTGTAGTGATTATTTTACTAGGTGTTAAGTGGTGATGTTTTTTTATGGATAAATATGGCAATCTTAAAACACTATAAAGTCAGAGATAAAGGGCATGTGTTGCTCTCTGTCCAAACCGGAATATTGGGACTCAATATTTCTTCAAGGGCCAGATATTCCAGGGTGCCGGGCAGGCTTGCCACGCTCCCTGGTCAGGCCTTTCGTGGCACAGAGGTCAGCCAATAAAAACCATTGTCGAAGCAGAAAACAACACGTGAGAGGCATCCTAAGAAAGCCACGTGTATAGCACATGAGGGCTCACAAGTCCTCCGCGATTACTTGTCTTGGATGTGACTTGAACCGTACATTAGAATTATGTTTTTGGACAAATTTACGAAAGAATTATGGAAGCGCCCATAGGATGGACGGAGAAACAACTGTCTACATGACATGTAGAGGGATATATTGTGATAATAAGTATAGGTTAATATATCTGGGACATTACCATGTTGGTGTTTTTTCTCGTCGTATGGAGTTTGCAAGATATTTCTAATATTATTTCAGCATTTTGGCGGGGAGAAGATGAAGAGAATTAAAATATACCCCGGCCTGTATTCTTGGTGGAAACTTTTTTTCCTAGGAGCGAGGGAGGCGTGGGATTCAAAGATTTATAATCTTTAATCCTTGTTAGGCTTGCAAAACAGTTTTACATATTGGTAAGAAATCCAGTCTCCCTTTGTAGATATATTTCGAATCTGCAAGTGACTAAAACACTCACACACCCACCTCTTAAACACCAAGTCATCAGCATCTGTCGACCAGGCCTCAACAATATCATTCGGAATAAGGATTTTAACATTGGTTCGAGTAAATTGCGAACAACTAATGAATGGTATGGATTTACTTGGCGATTCATCCTCGACAAGGAGGCACACCATGGACACCTATTGTGAGCAATTGCGAGAATGCAGCTTACTCTCATGGAGTTGGGGCTATCGGCACACCATGAACTATTAGATTTCTTATGGAGATGGAACTATAATGTCAATTATTTCATATGATAAGGCAGGGGGATAATAAGGAATACAAAGCACAGTACTATTTTATTTCTTCCAATTTTGCTCTTCTTATTTGGCATATCGTGCTTATGACTTTTAGTCAATTGCCTTTAACGAATATAATCAATATATTCGTTAATTTGTTTAATGTATTGATAAAATTGTTAGGACTATATGAAACATTCAAATGAACTTGTTCTTAATAACCTAAATAAAGTTTTTTTGCTGGTTATTCCTATAGCTACCCATTGGAGAGGCTGCTCCAAATAGATTCTGGCACAATGGTTTAGAAATGGTTGCATGTGATTTTTGCAAATATAAGTACATGTTTCTCAGAAGCCATCTTTTAGATGGTTGCTATGTGCATCGACTTTATGCCATTTCTAAATTTGTGTGTACGACTTTTCATAATAAAAAAGCTATATATTCATTGTTCCATGTTGAGGCCAGGACCCCACACCCCCCCTTTAAAAAGTATAGAATAAAATTACAGGTATTTATCCGAATCTACCAGTTTAGCTACCGTTTGGATGTGCTTTTCATCATAAGTTGCATCACAAGCATGAGGGACAACCACATAGTAACACCTCTCTATCAAGTTGTACGCTTTAACACTTTGTCTTCAATCACTATACATGCACTATATAGCAGCACACTATTAGATCAGCCGGTCTATTTGTTGTTCGTTGCCTCTTTTTTGGTGGAAATAATATGTGTTCATTCGTTAGAACAATTCATGTATTCAGTATCTGCGAATGAGAGGCCCGGGGAGGAAGCATGTTGAGGTGTTTCGGTCGTTCGATCCATTGATGATAATTTTGGCTCATTTAGCCGTTGTTGCTACATATGCACATTTCTTTAGTTGTCAAATGGAATAATCTTGGGCAGTCGGTACATATTACCGGTATTATAAAATTTTGTGGATTGGCAACACACTAGTATTATCATGTATTATATATCCTGCTAGTACTTCTAAGGTGTTCTTGATCATAGTCTTATTGATTCGACGGGCCAAAACCTGGCATCGATAACATACTTTACAAGGTTTGAAATTGAAGATACCGTTTTTTCCTTCGATTTCCCTAGTGAAATACCCTACTTATTCTCCCTATGCTTAATTTCTGAAGAAGAAAATGAGAGTAACGAGTATTTAGAGCAACGAATCATACCTGAAGCAAAAGCTAGATGTTGCGCACGGCCAACGCCTTCGCACTCTCAGGATGTGGGAGATCCGCGGGCTAAGCCCGGAGTCTAGAGCTAGAGGGCACCTCCTGCATGGCGAAACCGCTAAGATCACCATATTCCATCACCTTGGCCTCGAAATACTTCTTTCCCGATGAAGATGTCACTCCCAACCCCAACCCACCTGGTTGAGGTGAGTGGAACTCCCCCATAGCAAGTCCAGCGGAGACTCTCCAAGAATCAACCCACCTGGTTGAGGTGAGTGATTCCCCTCCACGGCAAACTCCATCGCAGTGAAACCCAACCTCAAGCCTCCATGATGAGTTGGGTGCATGGACTCCTCCTAGAACAGCCCCTCAAGGAACCGAGAGGACATAGCCCTTCTCGAAGAACCGGCGTGCATCGCTAAATGTTGTAACCATGCATTCGTGTCGGCATGATCCTCGTCCACCACGGTACACGGGCGCATGTAGCACCCCTCGGCAGAAGAATCCTTCCCAGCAGAACGCCCACCGAGAAGTTTAATGTGCTATCTGGTAGAGAAAGTCTCCCTCGCAGAGCCTCCCCCAGCTGGAAAACCTATGCGCCCCTCGGCAGAGGAACTCTACCCGACACAGAGCTTGCTAGCCTTCTATGCCGCAGTCACCACCCGTCCATGATCAACACGTTTGACCTCCAGCTCCCGCAAAATAGCCACAAGATCTAGAGAACTCGTATCCACCATGGGAACCATATCTCGCTGAGCCATGCTAACTAATTCCTTGCATGCAACTAGCAATGAAGAAGCTACAAGTAGTGAAAGAACCACCCCGGGAGTAAAACTTTTTTCACTCCATGAGATTCAGTCCCCTTCACCGTAGGTTCTCCAATCCTATCTGAAACATTCGCGGAGTCAATATCCACCCTACCCTTGTTTCTTCCTCCATCCTCATCATCATTCTGCTTTTTGTTCTCGTTAGAATGATCATCCCCGTATTTTTCAGAATCTTTCTTATATACCACCATATCTTCTTCCCCATCATAATTAGGGTTCTCCACAAAAAATGTAAGCCCGTAGAATACATCTTTGACGAAAACATCCCACTTTTCGGGAACCAAAGTATAATCCATGCACCCTACCAAAACGCATAAAACCCCATGCTTCCTGGTGTATTTCATGTCCAGCTTCAACGTTTTCACAAACAATGATCCTAAGCTCCAGAGAATGATAAAGTCACATATATGGTTAGGTGGAATATTTGAAATACGAATCCATATCTCTGATAACATCCAAAGGGGCCTCATTTCAGTAGCCACCAAATAGCTCCGTCCTCTCTAGCCCTTGGATGGAAATGATACCTTGAAGATACTATCTCCAACTTGTATCACCTCCCATTGGAAGTTCTCCTATGGAACCAAATGGTGCAATTGAGAGGCAATCTGCTGAACAGAAAGCACTCCCTCAGACATAGAAAGCTTTGCAAGCCTAGCAGAATCAATCCTGGGACGATAAAAATCCGTTAGGACCGCCTCATAGAACATAAACCATGTGTAACCACTTGTTTGTTGACCACCGACAATAATGGACACTCCTCCAGCACATTCCCATAACCCTCACAATACTCACAAACCTCTACCCAGCAATTAACGGTCACATGGCCTTGCACCCCACACTGATAACACATTGCTTTGTCGACCTTCTTTGATTTTTTTTGACCCACCATCAGAAGCATCTAAGTCCGTCTGACGAGTACGCATAGGAAGGACCAACTGTGGCAGTAACGAAGAAGATGGCACCGTAGAAGAAACCGCAGTCAAAGAATTTTCCCATCAGAGATTTGGGCGGAAACCGCTGCCCGACAGCGCAGGAGCCTGACAAGAAATGTCTTCCTACATGGTTTACACTGGTCGCACCGCCGCCCCCACCTGAGCGTGCAGCACCTCTGTGACTTGCCTGACCGGCGCGGCAACCATGTCCACCTGCAAACCCGGCACCACGACATTCGGCACCACCGGACCACGCCCAAGTCCATGGCCATGCTGGTTAAAGCCAGAGTTTGATCTGAAAGATCTATAAACACTATTTTGAGCATTGTACGGTCGGCGGTAGCCATCACCACCATGATTCGCACCATTTTGATTGCCAAATCTAGATCTCGCATTAAAATTACCAAAGCCTCCTCCATTGTTAGGATGATTTCTTTTAGGCTTATGCTTATGCATAAGATGGCTTATGGATTTTGGTGGGGAGAAACCGTTGTGGGGAGAAGCTCGTAGAAACTGATTGGAAATCTCCCACCCCTGACCCTCCCACCCCCGTGGCGCCGACGCCGTCGCCACCGGGGTGCTCCCCCTAGCCGCCTCCAGTCCCCCTCCCCCACGCACCCTACCTGTCGCCGCCGCCGCCCTATGCTTCACAGGGCAAAGTCCCGCGTGGCGTGATAGCGGCGACGACCCTTCTCTAGCCGGCGGCTGGCTGAGGTGGGGCGGTCCTTCTCTCCCAACGTCTCCGGGGATGGTGGCGGTGGTCGTCTTCTTCGTCGGAGATGGCTTGCGTTTGGCGGACCTCCGGTTGCATCTCCGGGGGAAATCTCAGATCCCATCGGGATCGAGCGATGGCGGCTTCCCGGCGTCGTATTCCCTCTTGCGGGCACCATTTTGGAGTCTTCACCGGATGGAGGGACCAGCGGCGGCGGGACCGAGGACGTGACAGCCTCAACTTTCCAGGTCATCGGACCTATGGATCAGGATCTGCAACGGCTTGTGGCGGGGAGGAGGTCGCTATCAGCAGCCGATGCTGCGTGGCAGCGTGGATGCTTGCAGCTGGTCTAGCGGCGGCGCGCTGGCCGCAATTTTCTCTCTACCGTGGGAGTTTGGAGATGGGGGGCGGCCCGGCTTCTTCGACGGTGGTGGTCTTCGTGGTCATGTGGATGATGCGATGGCTGATCTTCGAGATGGTGATGGTCGTTGGCTTCGTAAGTCACAGTCGATGTCGGTATGGGACGTTCTCTTCTATGGTTGCAGAGTTCTGAGGCTGGCGGCGGTATGGGACACCCACTCCATTTTGAGACAGGTTCGATTTGACGCAGCAGGTGCTACGCATGACGACTTCAGAGTAGCTATCAAGTCATGCCTGGCCGGCGGTGGCAATATCCTGGAAGCTGCTATGCACGACGTTTCTCCGCGGTGTCAAGTCATGCCTGCTGTTGTGCGATAGAAGGTGGTGTGGCAGCTAGAGGCGGAGCGGTATGGGACGTCATCGGCCTCCGGTTTCTCCTCCAGTGGTATCTGGCTATTCGTTGGCCGGAGAGGTGGTGAAGGTAGAAGATTCGGTGTCGAGTCTACACACTTCGGTGGAAACAGACACGCGCTTGCGCCGTTACCTTGCTGAAGGTGATGGTTCGAAGCTTGACTTTGGGGATGAAAATCCCGAGCTCGGTCTTTGATCGGACTCGTCATCATCAGCGCACGTCTGACTTTTTCTTCTTGAAGGCTTCGTCTAGAAGTTGTGTATATATCTTTGATTTTATCTTTTGACATTAGTTTAGAGGTATTTTTGTGGAGGTGTTGTTGCGAGGCATGCGGCCTCGGATTTGTTTACTTTGTACTTCTTTGATTCTTATATTAATGAAAAACCAGCTGTGTGCATCAATTTGATGCAGAGGCTGGGCAGGGTTCCCGTTTCAAAAAAAGAAAAAAAACTGATTGGAAAACTTCTTCGGTGTTCTAAAGTTTTGGCTTATTTCCGATGTTGGGTTGTGCATTGTCCATACTGTCCTTTAAATGCATATATGTGTTACTTTAAATCAATGCTCAATAAGAAAATAGTTAAATTAATACATGTACGCTCATTTAAATCCATGCACATATTGTTTGTATTCGATAACCAAGATCGTTTGTCCTATCATGTAGACAACAGAGGTTAGCTAATTGATACATACGAGTGGCTAACTAGCTACCTTTAATACAGGATTCGATCAATCTCAATATGTGCACAGCTTGCCGGCTAGGCACCTGCACGAGTCACGAGTGGCCAATGCATCTCGCCACGCACTCCTTGCTCTGTACGCGTGGGTGAGCGAACGAGTTAAGCGACGTAGAGTGACTTCCTTATGCATAAGCCTGCTTATAGATTTTGGTGGGGAGAGACCGCGGTGGACAGAAGCTCTCAGAAACTGAGGGGAGACTTTTTTTGGGCTTATACTCATCAACGCGTGCATCAGCACGGGCTAGTAAATTTAAAAAGAGTACCATAACTCTAGATGATTTTAAAATTGAGAAAATTTGGACATATATACAATAGAATGCTATTATAATATTATTTGTCAAAAACCTGGTGTAGTTCTCTTTATTCTTACTTAGTACATATTTAAGCGATATACATGATTTAGGTAGAACCTCAAGACACTATTAGTAAATACACATCCAAATATGATCAATGTTTTTCAACATATTTGGTACGAATTATTTTCATGAGACCCTAACTATTGACTAAATCAAATACTAATCATGGTTGTTGCACATCTTTATAAACACATAAAGAGGTAGAAGTATTTTGATAACATGTCTATAGTTATTATTACATGGGGTTTTCTTTCTCGCCGATAGTTAATCATGTACCACACTAATTAATTTAAACCATGTATCATTGCGAGATAAAAATTTAAGAGAGGAAGAGAAGGAGAGGATTAATAAGGAAGAAAAAGTCCAAACATGAGTCTCCGTTCGTATCAAATTGAGCCTGTCAGAAGTGTTCTAACTTGGCTATACTGGGTTGTTACACCGGAAGAGATCGATGCCTCACTATTATTGTACGGTATTTCTGCTACCGGTTCTCACAAAAGAGATTACCGATGCTAGGAATAGTAGGTCAGGACCAATTATCCCATGCATGTCTCCGCAAGCACATGTGTGTCTGCGGTATACTATTTTCTAATATTAGTGTATTACTCTTGTGCTAGAGCTGAAGCATTGTCAAGCAACCAAGTAAGAAGGAGCTAGGTAAACCGAAATAAGTTGATTAGTGTGGAAAATATAGATGGTCGTGCTTTTTTTTTACTGGATGTACAACTGAGTAGCCTAGATAGTTGAAAAATTTATGTGATATTTCCTTGTGCTAGAACCGAAATATATATTGTTTCCCTGTGAGCAACCATAAATACGGTGTCGCTAGCTGAATGGAAATAATTGGAACAGGGTCGAGTAGACATTTGTTGTACAGTACGGGATTTTGTTTTGGCTATGCAAACAGACTGTTTAGCCTAGATTTAGATTACTACCGTCTTTTTCCAAGTTTAATACCTCCCGAGGTCTATTGGTCATGTTGAACCTTCTACTCGAATCTAGTCCTAATGCGATGTACCATCGATCCTGCTTAATTGACATTATACATGCAGATTGGTTAAGTTGGTACGGCCTACCTTAATGGCCGGCCGCCGGCGGCAGCAGATACGTGCGCTGCGGAGACCCTCTCAAAGCCATCAATCTTCCTTCGTAGCCATCAGCGATACATTGTGGTGAAGATGCTACATGGTAGGTCCGGCTTTGCCGGCCGGCTGCTCGCACCCTCATAAACTTACATTAGAGAAGAGAGATCACCTGGCAGTCCATCGACCTTTCTTCATAGGCATCGGCCATGCATGGGGTGAAGAGGCAGCATGCTACTTCCGTCCGGCCATCCCAGCAGCTTTGCAATCGTAGAAGTACGGTATAGAGATCATCTCAACAATCTGTTTCATCAGAGGAACCACCGCCAGGACTGCCTCTGGCATCTGCCGGACGGCCAATAGTCGCAGCCCTGGATCGTACTCAGAAAAATGACACGGTTCTGTCGGACGTGAAAAATTAGCATCTGGTTAATCTCATAACCTAGTATGCGTTTAAAAGATTGACTATCTTCTATTTTTTTTTTTGAGATGACGCATTGGAGTGCTAGTACCAAGGGATGCACGTAGATATCCAATCGTGCATACAAAAGGAATCTTCATGTGCTTATTTAATCTTAACTGTCACGTTGTTTTTCTTTTTTGGGCATTAACGCATTGAAGGTACGTAACTTATTTTTACCATCCTAGCCGTAAATCTGACATCTAACGGCTTAATTAATTTTGATGATGTGGATTAACGTGGTGCCTTTAATGGTGCCTCCAATTAGTAAATATAAGATTTGGCTTATTTGTTGTGATGAGAAACTACCTGCCAGTATACATGTATCACTCGATCTCTCCATGTACTGGGTAAAGAATCAACAATTAAACCAAGGGGAAAACGAATCGGCTAAACTGAAACCCCATCTGCATGCATGATATCCCGGCCAATGTACTGAATGAATGGATGCATATATACATTATTGAAAAAAAATTTACAACCGAATATACACATTAAGAAATCACACTGACTGAACCTCTGAATTTTGATGGAACTAGACGGAGTGAATGTATTAGTTTTGTCCACCAACACGAATTTTAATTGCAGTAGCAAGAACAATTGCAGAAATAGTATCGCAAGCAGCAGTAACGGAGTTGTATCGGCGTACTCCCGTAGCATTGTCCTCCGCAGGCCAATAGTATCGCAAGCAGCAGCGGCAGTTTTTTTGATAATGGGCCAGCAGCAGCAGCGGCAGTAGAGTAGCATCGGCGTTCTCCGCAGCAGCAGAGCTGCGTGGCCAGATCCGACACCCGTAGCATCGTGCTGGCCAAGGACAGGTCGAGCTTGGCGCCCACTACGAGAAGATCGACAAGGACGTGCACCGCGCCCGGCCACTCGGCGACCTCTCCACGACGTCTAGATGCACGTTCTTGGCGGCGGGTGACAACGAGCAGTTCGTGGTGGCGACCTTCGGGGCGGAGACGACGGACGGGTGGAGCACCGAGCACGGCGTCGCGACGGAGCTGGAACAGGGCAGGAGCATCAGAATCCGGCAGCATAACGGCTCGATCTGGCGGCAGCGGGGGTTGGCTAGGGCAAGCCCCGGCGGTGGAGGTTGGGGTCGAGCAAGCGTTTGGTTCCGATTGGGGTCGCGCGAGGAAAGGAGAGTGTGGGTGCCTTTCTTTCTCTTCCAAAACTCGTTTTCCTATGACATGCCTCTTCTGTGGCACCCCGTCCCTAAAAAGAAGACGAACGCTCTGCATCGGTCTAGGATTTGCTGATCCTAACTACCCTTTTGAGCCATCCGATCAGCATCTAACAGCAAAACGTATTTTTGCATTTGAGACATTCAGTATTTTGGATATAGAACCCGCACTCCATAGCAGCCTCATTTAAGCGAAGAGGTATATCGCGTTGCCCCAGTCATCAGAATAATTACAGCAAAACTGTCATTGCAACAAATTCACTGGTATCTCAAAAAAAAAATATCGCCTCGTGTAAAAAAAAGAAATGATTACAACAAACTGTTCCAAAACAAAATCAAAAATATAAGTAATGTTATAAAAGAATAGTTAAACAATGTGTTTATTTCGTTACAACAAAAAAGTTCAAGCAATTCAACAAAAATCGCAACCAATTGCAATAAAAAAAATTGCATCAATAAAAAAGTTGGTAACCAACAAAACAATTTGTCACTGTTCTAGTTACAACAAAAATTATCCCCATTTCAACAAAAAATCAAAATGATAGTAAAAATAAAATCACACGTTTACAACATGTGAAGGAGCGCATAAAAACATATCATTCCAAATAAATTCTGAACACATGTACGCATATATTACAAAATGATCCAGAAAAATATTGCAACATATCGCTTGTGATTTCTCAACAAAATGCGCGCAAATTTATTACAAAATTTAAAGACGTATGCAACATCCATAAAAAAATGACGAAGACACTTAGCGTATATTACTACGTGTAGTTTACTGTTGAAAAGATATTCTGAGGCGAAAATTAGGCTAAAAATCAAATTGATGCTAATTGGACCTAGTCAGGCCGACCCAACTGGGTTGTCCACGCACAAAAGAAACCAGCGAAAGTAAGGGACCTACGTTTGGGCACGTTAGGTCCCCCTAGAATAAGCATTTTCCTAAAAAGAATGAACTATAGGGGCAGACCTACGTAACGGTTCGGGCCTTTGCGGGAAGCTGCGCAGAAACACCTCTAGATCTGTTTCTGTGTTTACACACGATTTCGGCTTCACGGTGTGGGAAAACTGTGTAGGAGCCGGATACTTCTTTTGAGACTGTGAGGTTTGCCACCTATCAGCAGGTCTAGAAGCCCAAAAGAACTCACCCGTAAGCGGCAAGCGAACCAGCTATAGTGGCATCGCTCTGTAAATAAGAACGAGGAATATGGGCATATTAATATACAGCTTCGGTTGTTAACACATCTTCTGCGGGAAACTGCTCTCGACCGGTTTCTCCAATTGCACTACAGTTGGCTTCTCGGTGGAAATAAACCCGGTTTAAGCCGGAGAGTTCCTTTGAGTTTCTCTGCCTCGGACCTATAAGCCATCCTATAAGCCCAAAAGAAGTCAGCCTTAGGCCCATGACGTTGTTGGGGATCACCTTGGCCGTTGTTTGCTAGGACGTCCATGTTGGTTGTTAGTTAAAGAAAAGAGGCCGGGCATGCATCCCCTGTTGTGCCCATTTCCACCAGCCCGACCTGGATCTTCCGCCATTGCGCCTCATCGCAAGCGCTGGAACAATCGGCACAAGAGCTCTCGATTGGGAGGCCCCGAATCCTAGTCCAAAATTACACCTCCGAGACTTGAACAAATCGAGTCGATTTCCTAGACCTAAGCCCGTATGGCCCTCCCTTGATTTGGTGTTAATCCGATAGTACAAGCCCATCTCTAGTCATTTTGGTCAGAATCCATGGTCAATTAATTCATTTTCGAGTTTTTAAAATGTGGCTCCACTAGATCCACTAATTACGGTCCTGACCATTACTTACAGTGACGATTCACCGGACTCCTATGGACACCACCGCTGATCAGATGTGAGAAGACGAGCATGTACGCGTCGACGTTACACCGTGATCCACTCAAATGGATCAAAAACCTCAAGCATGAACGTCGACGAGGAAAGCACCGTCTTGAACCGATCATGTGAAAAAACCTGGGACTATGCAGAGCACAACCCGACCTCTGAACCCATCGCCGGTGGGATCTCTTTTGATAGAACGTAACGAGACTCACCTTCATCAAACGATGCATCGTTACCACCGCAAGATACACAGCCAACTTTTTGTGTCTCCTTTTCTACTCCCTTGATGAGATTTCCAGGATATCCCCATCAGCAGCTTCCTCCAGCCTTCGGCACAAGTAGGCGAGACAGCGATCTCCGGTCTATGTCGGATCTTCTTCCTCCAGCTCGCGCCGTCTAGTTCACACGCTAGACACAAGAATTGCCTAAAGGGGCTTCCGTCATTCCTGAAGAGGAACGAAAACATAAACAATGGCGCAAACTCTATTCCAATGGTAAACTCATGATAAGCCCTCCCATGCTTGTCGCTTGTATGCTTGATTGAAGATTGCAGAAATTATTGTTAATGCAACATGTGTGATTGTATTCCTGGAGGTCAATAATAACCAAGTAGTACTACTACTAAATTCGTTGAAAACAGTGCTGCAACCCAATACCAACCATAATTAATAAGTTATAAAGGAAACTTGTGGATATGATGTCTTTCTTACTTTTGTATGGTACCTGGATGTAAATATATATCTTACGGTAGCTAATTCGCAACCTTCACAACCAGGTCATCCATAAAATAACACAACTGTCAACAAAGCAGACAAAAGAAACTTGGGTCTCCCAATAAAAGTCTGAGTATGTGTCACTGAGCTCAAAAACTGAAACTACTTAATCATCGAATGACATAAGTCATCATATCTCATGCGATTCCGGAACGAGTGCATAGCTCCTAGTGAAACATTATTGTTGCATATAGCATTGTGAAGAACTTATACCATGAATCTAAACGTTCTACAGAACAGAAAGCAAAAACCTTGGCAAACAATACTCATGCAAGAGCATCTGGTACGAATGACATAAAAAAATCCATGACATGGTCAAAATCTGTCCATGTAGACCAACTGTCGGGTGAAATAACCTTCTAAACATGCAGTCGAGGTTAAACTCTGTAGTAGACCCTTGTTGAAAGAGCGAAGACAACTGAATTGCAATAAACGTATTGTAGTATCTAGCAGAAACAAATCTCCTTCTTGCACCTCAATTAATTCTCATCACGAACATGAATATTCAAAACAAAACTTTCACACCTATATCAACAAATATCTCTGTAGAGCAAAGAGTATATGCTGGCTATCAACAGGCTTAATAATTACATCCTCCATAACTTTTTTTTTAGTTTCTAATAACTGAATTGTGTTCTTCAAACAATTGCAGCAATATTGCGTCCATTATGCCCCAACGGGTTATAATCAAATAAACTCGACCTTGAACAAAAAACTGAGTGCATCCTCATAATAAGATTGCGTCAACAACGCTCACATCTTGACTTGCCATAGGAAAAATCTTGTTCCACGATCCAACAACGAGAGCTGGTACTTGAGGAAAATCATGAGTAGATTGATCAGTAACACTAACCTGTACAACACGGAGAAAAAGAAAATTTCAGCGATGAATTTACTGATAGCACCTAGTAGCTGTTTGGGTGGATGTAGTAATTGGTTACGAAATGTGTAGGCTTCACGTGATACAGCACTACGGAGCACTAGATTAGCAGATCACTTTTGGGGCCTTGCTTCAGGACTTAATCAATTGACCTGATCGATCTAGCATGTGTGTTGATATATATAGGTCATAACGTACCAGTACATTATGTGCTTGCTTCACGGCATTGCTGATCGGTGAGCTCTCTGCAGATTGGTACGGCAGGGTCGCAGGCAGATTGGTATGGCACGGTCGCGCACAGTACCTTTCTCCTCATACAAAATTGATACCGATTTGAGAATAGGATACGGCGGCCGATCGAAAGTAGTACTTGAATCGAAAAATTTGACCAACGAATTCAAAACTGCAGCAGACATATCACCAAAGCGGCGCACACGACACCGACTGAAAATTGTGAACCTTCTCAGATCCGATCTCACACGATGAAACTCGGGCCGGAAAGAAGTGTTTACACTGAATCAGTTTGCAACTCCAAATGGATGGCCTTATGAAGTTATGTACTTGTCACTCCTCCATTACGCTTTTCTATTTTGTTGAAGACATTTCACTTCTCTGTGAATTCTCTACCCTGCATGATGTGATCGATTCATAGCCGTACCCCTCTGCTTTGCATTCTATGGAGAGCGCAACAAGTTAACGAGCGCAGGTGTGCTTGGGTAACAAAATTGGGATTTTTTTGGGGCAATATAATGTGTCCAGTTTTGCTCTAGAGATAAAGGTTCAGATCACTCCTACTAAACCTGAGTGCAATAAAAGAGCTAACATGTTGTTTCCCTGATTTGGTTACAACCAACACCTTGCAATCATCACAAGTAAACCAAATAAATCAACTTAATATTTATCCAGGCATGTAGGCAATATCCCATCGGAACCAATCTAAATCTATAATTACGGAAAACTTACAAAAGGTTCAGCAATATAGAAGAGAAGTTCATGCTTCATAGTACTCCAAATGTTTGTGCACATTTGGATACTACTCACAATGAGATCGGTTAAGAAATTCATGGATCTTCCATTTATTGAACCTGATAATCCGAATTTTCTATTTGTGACATCTATCGACCAGATAATTCCCTCTGAGGATTGGGAATCACCTATTTTTGGAGGTAAATATTAGGAATCACCTGCTTTGGGAGTCACCGCAAACATAGGATTGATTTTTCGTTTAACTTTTTTGCTGTGGAGGGGTTCGGACACGAGCTCAGCACCGTTTTTTATCCATTGCCTCTGGAACTTTCATCTCTTGCAGCACCATTTTCTCGATCCTCATCCTCACCGCCCCAACTGCTACCTGGATCATCAGCGACTTGTGCTTCAGCATGAACTAATGCATATGCTTTTTCAATTTATGATGCATGTGCACTTATAACACTAGTTATTTAAGAACTCCAATAGTTGGCCTGATTTTCCTTCAGAAGTACAACTCATTCAATGCGAGTTGCTTGCTTCCTTCACTTCTTCCTAGTTTATATACCTTGCTTTACGATTCTGTTTGCTCATGTCTTCCTCTGCAGTAGTTGAAACAGAGCAATGAGGCATATGTGTCATTCATTCGGAAGACTAGAAGAACGATAACCGCTAGCTTCAGGCGACTAGACATATTGTTCCTCATCTTGTCTGGTTATCCTATATATATTTGCGGTTGAGCCTAGCACTTGAGACTCATAGCGCAAACAACGTGAGAGCTAGCACGCGGACGCGTGGTTGAGTCTCGTTCCCATCCTCTTTGAATATTTGACCACTAGGTAGTACATTATAATCGTAGGATGCCAAAGCAAGTGGGGCTAGATGTTTCACATGAATTGATGTTGCATCGAAGTTGACTGTTCTCGGAATGAGCGGCACCAGGAATGTGAGCCGAACCACAGGGCAAAGATGACCTGCATTCTAGGATGGCAATGAGTGGGCCCAGGGAGCATGCGGGCGGGTGCCTTCAACACTTCAAGTATACTCTCCCGAAAACTCATCTCTACACTTAGATAGATGTCAAAGGACTATCCTGGCCATCCATCGTTGTTGGAGATTGGTGCCGATCATTGGCCAGCTCCGCGTGTGCGAACGCAATCCCGCTCCAGGGCCCGCATATATTGCTACTTCCGTTTGTTATTAAGCGTGTTTAGTTGTTTTAGGGAGAGGATTTCTCAGGGGTAGTTTAGACCAGCACATGTCACTGCTACCTCGAAGATGATCGTTTGGTACAAAAGAGGATTACAGCCAACCTAGAACTATTAAATACAACACCAGAAACCTGATACTGTCTACAATTTTATCATGACTAAAATCTCACATTTATAAGACCACATCAATATTGCTTTCCAGATAATCCTTAGAGCACACAGCTTACTCTTACACAAATCTTTGCGTATGAAAGGTTTTGCACAAGAGTGGTGTGACATGATCTTGCAAATTGTTCAGGGAGGTAGTGTAGGCATTCGGGTGAATAATAATATAGGCCATTATTTCCAAACGAAAAAGGGTCTCAGACAAGGCGACTCTTTGTCTCCTATTCTCTTCAACATTGTTGCAGATATGTTAGCCATTTTGATTAATAGAGCCAAGGAAAATGGACAAATAGGTGGTCTAATTCCTAAATTAGTTGAAGGAGGTTTGTCTATCCTTCAATATGCCGATGATACAGTTCTTTTTTTAGAGCATGATTTGGAACATGCTCTAAATCTTAAATTAATTTTGTGTATTTTTGAGCAATTATCGGGACTCAAGATTAACTTTCATAAGAGTGAATTTTTCTGTTTTGGAAAGGCTAAGGAAGTTGAGAACCAGTATAAACAAATCTTTGGTTGTAAAGATGGTTGTCTACCTTTCAAATATTTGGGCATTCCTATTTATCACAGAAAACTTTTGAACTCTGAATGGTACCGAGTAGAAAGTCGGTTTGAAGACAAACTTGGGTACTGGAAAGGGAAATTATTATCCTATGGGGATAGATTGATTCTTGTTAATTCTGTGTTAACAAGTTTACCCATGTTCATGCTTTCCTTTTTTGAGATCCCTATTGGCGTTCGTAAGAGATTGGACTTCTATAGATCACGTTTTTTCTGGCAGAGTGATGAGAATAAGAGGAAGTATAGATAAACAAAGTGGAATATTATTTGTGGACCAAAAGACCAGGGAGGTTTGGGTGTAGAAGTGCTAGAGTTAAAAAATAAGTGTTTGTTAGCAAAATGGCTGTTCAAGATACTAAAGGAAGAGGTTGTCTGGCAGGAACTTTTGGTTAACAAATAGTTACATAGCAAGTCTTTAGCTCATGTTGAAGCACAACCTACAGATTCTCCCTTTTGGAAAGGACTAATGAAAGTTAAGAAGGACTTCTTTAGTAGAGGGTCCTTTAAAATTGGGAATGGGGAGGTAACTAGATTCTGGGAGGACACTTGGTTAGGCCAAACCCCTCTCCTTTACCACATTGTCCAATCCAAGAATGTGTCGGTCGCGGATGTGTTCCAGGATGCACCTCCGATTAATATATCCTTTCGTAGGACTCTGGTAGGTGTTACTTGGGAGATGTGGTCCCATTTATGCTTACGTTTGATGGATATCTCGCTCAACTCTGATATGGATAGTTTTCATTGGAACTTGACTCAGAGTGGTATGTTTTCAGTGAAGTCAATGTATGAGGACTTAATAAATGGGCATACAATTTTTCTCAAGACCTATCTGTGGAAATTAAAAATCCCGCTAAAGATTAAAAATTTCATGTGATTTTTGGATAAAAAAGTTTTGCTTACAAGAGATAAGTTAGCTAAAAAGGGATGGAAGGGTGACACACATTGTTCCTTTTGTGGGAATGAGGAGACGCCAAAGTTTTCTTCTTTTTTCTTCTTTTTTCCCACTCCGCTGGCCGTGGACGCCAAAGTTTTCTCTTTTTCCATCTTGAGATGAACGCCGGTGAAACTCCGTCTGCTGCGGCGCTGGAGGAAAAGCTGAGCTCTGGAGCTCAGATCGGAGGAGGAAGATGAAGTGGGGAGAGCAGGGTGCGAACGAACCCTGGGGGCCGTACGCCTGCTATTTATAGGCGGGGTCAAAACCCTAGGGTTAAGTGGTAACTTTTGCACAAAAACCCTTCAAGATTACATTATTTATAGAAAGATGTAGCAAGATTGGGTCACAGAAAAAGATCTTTTCCAAAGAAATGGAACGATTACGTGGAGAAGAATCCAGGCTAGGTTAAGATCCTTTTGGTTCCGGAGATTTGGGAGATCAAAATATGAGATCTATCTTTACAAGAAACGGAAAGATATGATCCTGGAGATAAAGAGCACGACCCGTGAGATCCGGATCAGATATCGTGGGATGTTATTTTCCTTGGACTAGAAGATTAGCATTCAAAATTTTTGAGCAAATTTAACGTGAACTTCTTAAGTTTGAGGCTTAAAACGTTCATGTTAACTTTGGGGCTAATGATGGGGGAATATGTAAGGTGGAGCCTTACCGGCCCCTGACATGAACCGGAAATTGCCTCATCCGGTTCATGGTGAGTGACCCGGGTCTCGCTACGGAGGGACGGGTTAAGGTAAGAAGAACCGGATCGCGGTGACTACGACCAGCTCAATAAGAACCGGCCCAAAGCCCAGGGGCGGACGACGGGGAAGCCCAAGAACCCGAAGCGCATTTCAAGGCCGGCTCGAGAAGAGCCGGGTCATAAGGAAAGCCGGGCCAAGGTGATTGAGAACCGGTGGGAGATAGGACTCCGAGGACGGGCGAGACCCGGACTCCTTTGTAACCCGGAGGCCTCGTCCACTATATAAGGTGAGACCCCCCGGACGTAGAAAGGCAAGTTCTAGATTGATAGCAAAATAACTCGAGACATCGAGAACCGGAATCGCCCTTTGTAATCGAGACTTGGTCCTCGGAATAGTAAGAAAGCAGGAGTAGGTTTTACCCCCAATAGAGGGGCCGAACCTGGGTAAACTCGCGTCTCTCGTTTCCGTCTTAACCCTTTCGAAGTTTCGCTTAGAAGCAATGGCCTCGCAATCTAGTTTTCACATGAGGACACCTGCCGTGACAAAACCACGACAATACCCATTTCCCATATCCACGACACCTACTCCTCTACCCGGTTGCATGTTGTTTTGCACTGGTTGGTACCTTTGCATGTTGCATGTGAGGTGGGATAACTCTATTTAATTGAAGGAATCGACTAGGAACCGAATCAATATTTTGTTTCTCTTTTCTCTGTTGACGCCATGCGCCGATCCTATGCAGTGTACCGAACCGATTCAACATTCCTTTAAAATCGGTTTTTGCTCACGGTGCGGCTGGTCTGAGTAGGTGTAATGTAGAGTAGTCGAACACATCCGGTTTGGAATGCTCTGAATCAGAATTTGTGACCTCTGTTGTTAAGGACTTTTGTTTGTTTCTTCTTCGTTCCATTTAGGTAATGTGTTAAATGTGTATTGAAATTTAAAATGAGTTATGCTTCCATTATTTTGGTCTATTGGAATTTTCTGAAAGGATTGATGTTTTTGTACGTCAGTGGGTTGTTTGAGGCTCACTATTAATTTTCTTATACTCCCTCCGTCTCAAACTAACTGTCACAAAGTTGGACAAAAATGGATGTATCTAATGCTAAATTATGTCTAGATACATCCACTTTTTTCTATCTTTGTGAAAGTTAATTTGAGTCGGAGGGAGTACTTACTAAAATAATGCGAGGTGTTGGAAATAAAATAGACAAAGATGGAGCTAGAAACAAAAAGAAAAAAAACTGCGTAGTTTTTCTTTGCACACGAATATCAACACAGTTTCCACCGTCTCTATCGTTCTCATTCCATGTATCCTCAAGAACAGATTTATTGTAGTCTAGCAACATTTTTTTCGAAACTGAGATTCTACACCAGACTATGCATCAAAATGATGCACAGAACATGTTTTTATTTGATAATAAAATAGAGAACACCATGTCCTACACGAGAATACATAATTGAACTAGCCGTGAAGCCACCAACCTAGCGACAACTCGCTACCTACAAAACTGATGAAGGGGGTTCAACGGCAGGAGGCGGAGGCGTCAGTCCTAACTCCACACATGACGGGGTGTGCGTCAGAAAGATCTCGGGCCTGGTGTGTTGCAGGAGGCATACACAATTCTCCTCCTCGATTTGGGAGCATGTTGGTTTCAGTTTTGATGGCCCAACGATGGATCTTTGCGGGCCGCAGAAGGATCCGAACATGGGGTTTCGAAGGTGTCCGTTGGCGAGGCTGCCAGACGGCCGGAGGTGGTGGCTGCTGGGTGGCTCTCCGTTATTGTGTGAAGGCCACATATCTGACGAGGTGATGGTGCCGCTCCCTCCGGTGGTACTGCCTTGGTGGTGGTACTACCAGACTTATCCCCATATAGCGTCTGCATTGTAATGTTTTAAGTCCATTGGTGGTGTCAACACGTTATAGCGTCACTGAGAGGCTCGGACATGGAGGTGATGCTTGCAAGTGTCATGACCCTCTTCGGGGCGTCGTCGTTGTCACCTTCCCACATCTGAGCTCCGGGTGAAAACCCTTGACTGTCTTGGTCCCAACGAAGGAGCCACGCAACGTCACCATCCTGGGGGGCATCGTCGTGGCACTCGGTTCCCTCTAGTTCTTGCTATGTCATCATCGGTGGGAAGGTCATATCGTGTATCGATCAACTTCCAGCTCTGTCATGGGGAGTTCTCGGCGGCCTCCTCTCATTTACATGTGATTGAGTTAGAACAACTCCCTGTCCTCGTGGTATGTTGGATGGATCGATGCTCCAGGGCCTGGAGGGAGAGGGCAGGCGGCCCTCTCCGGTGACTCCTTGGTGGGTGGTGTCACAATGTCCGGTGGATTCTTAAGGAGGCGTGGTGACACCTCTAGCTGGACGTTTTGGTGGTTCTTCACCGTGTATCTACTCCAATTATTTATTTATTTATCTTGTGATCTGCTTTATAAGAGGGTTCCCTCATCACTTTGTATTTGTTCGGTCGTGTAGCTTCATTGAAAAGGGGCGCGAAAGCCTGTTTCGAGAGATGATAGGAGGATGCAATGAAACACATATGTTCTAAAACATTACCACAACTTTGCATATAAATTTAGGTTAAACTCTATGAAACCATCCTCACCGATGAGATATGTTCTTCAACTATGAACTATTCAGTTCTTCCACACACACACAAAATACAAAGAGGTCATCCCTGATAGATATTATTTAGCTTGTGTATAAATGTTTTTTTCATTTAAACAAAAATAACCTTATACAATGGAAATACAACATTGTGCAAACAAGATTATTATTTTATTTTTTGAACATAAATGAACTAAGGAAAATCACATCTACAAAATAGTATGGAACTTCAATAAACACAGTAATTTTGGAGGTACGATTACTTTCATATAGCTAACTGCTGAGGTGATCCATCAATAACCGTAGAGAAGCCCAGGAATCTAATTGTAAAGAGAATGGTGATTATTGCTAACCTTTTACCGTGAGTCGGTGAGGCTTCTCACGGGGGATTTGTTTTTTAACAACATTCCGCTGGATTTTTTCCATGGCCTACATGCTGTGGGGAGGACACTACCGGGAGGCGGCTTCTCATGTCCTCATCATGGTCAGCCATGGTAACACAAATTGATCGAGAATAGTTCAGGAAGTTGGTATGATGGCTGGGTCGACAACCGAAATGTCGTATTTTAGTCGAGGAGATGATTAGAGTCATGTTCGTATGACACGGCGGGCACACGCCATCATACGGAGAAAAACACATTGATTTTAGATTAGATGGATCAAATTTCACTAACATCTAGGATTAACATGGATCCTTCAAAGATGCCTCCAGTTAGTAGATTCTAGAGGCTGGGGCACCCCTTGGGGCGCCTCCTAGCAGGTCTTTGGCAACTCAATCATTTTTTTATCGCGGATAAATCACTATTAACTATGAAACTAAGTCTCAAGACAAAGAAAATTTAGATACGACAAACATTTAGATATACACCTCTCATAATTTAAAGTATTGGAATAAAGCATAAATTGAGTGATGCTTATTCTTAAAAATTGTCAACAAAGCTCTAGGATCGCTCATGCTCATACATGTTTTCGTCCACCTTTCTCTCTATGATTCCCAGCTGACATCTAATGGTGCCTCTTCTCCGAGTGACTTCTCCACCGGATAGAAGTTCATCCACCACCCATAATAGGAAGTGCTGACGTGAGACCACACATCCGTTGGGAGACCCCAAGAAGAAGGTATGATGCAGTGTAGCAATATTTCCCCCAGTTATATATGGAACAGGGTTATCAATCCAGTAGGACATATAAGTATATCATTATGTTGCTTGTTGTCTGGCACTTCAATAAGCATAGATCTGCACACAAACACAAACTCTCTCTCTCTCTTGCTCTCAAGTTTTCGGGAAGGTTGTCAATCTTCCTGTCTTACTGAAACATAGAGAATTAACTGTATCAAATGGTTGGAGATGATTAAATGAAAACGGAACAACGAGTATGTGATGATAAGAAGCAAGTAAACGAGGTTGCAATCAATGAGGAAAATAGGAAAAGGGCCATAATTTCACTAGTGGTGTTTCTCCTAAGAACAATAAACATGCTCGGTAAACAAACTACAGTTGTATAATTGACAAATCATGAACGTATAACAATACTATTGTGAAGAGATATAGTTCACGGATTCTAACATTATATACATTATATCAAGATAAATAGACCGTCATCCGACAACATTTATTACTAAAAGTCCCACCTTTAGACCACAATCCACCAAATCTTGCTTGTATTAAGTTACATAAACGAAGTGATTGCTTGTGTGCAACAGACAAATGCATTAATCACAATACGGAATGTAAGCAATAATTCTTATCCGTAGACAAGAACACCGTTTTTTTCTCCCTAGTGGAAACAACACATCTCTCTCCTGCACGTGTCTGTCACTCGGGCTCAGCTCAAAGGAGGCATGAACCCACTATCAACCATATAAACCCTCTCATGGAGGTGCATACAATAATTTGTCCAAGAAAATCATATACACCGGAGAGCATTGCAAGAAAAGATTAAAAAAACCTCTCTAAAAGATGTAAGTGAAGCATCTTAATATGACACGAAACAAATCTAAAGATGATGGAACAAAGTGGAGAGAACACCATCGGGCTAGTATTGTGGACCGGTAGTCCCAGGATGAAATACTCACACATCTGTCCGGAGGCGATGTAGAGGTCTCCGGTGATAAGCCCCCCTCTCCGGCAGGCTTGAAAGAACATTTCTTAATCCCTTAGATTTTATGTGATAGTTAACAACTGTAGTGATTATTTTACTAGGTGTTAAGTGGTGATGTTTTTTTATGGATAAATATGGCAATCTTAAAACACTATAAAGTCAGAGATAAAGGGCATGTGTTGCTCTCTGTCCAAACCGGAATATTGGGACTCAATATTTCTTCAAGGGCCAGATATTCCAGGGTGCCGGGCAGGCTTGCCACGCTCCCTGGTCAGGCCTTTCGTGGCACAGAGGTCAGCCAATCAAAACCATTGTCGAAGCAGAAAACAACACGTGAGAGGCATCCTAAGAAAGCCACGTGTATAGCACATGAGGGCTCACAAGTCCTCCGCGATTACTTGTCTTGGATGTGACTTGAACCGTACATTAGAATTATGTTTTTGGACAAATTTACGAAAGAATTATGGAAGCGCCCATAGGATGGACGGAGAAACAACTGTCTACATGACATGTAGACAGGGGCGGACCCAGCAAAATATTTGAGAGGGGGCACACTGTATGACTGGGGGCATTTCTTCTATAAGTTCAAAAAAAATTGAACGTTTTTCTTCTAAAAATGAAGGTATTCTATTGAATTTCCAGAATTTGAGTGGGGGCCAAGGCTCCCACTAGCTTCTACTTGGGTCCGCCCCTGCATGTAGAGGGATATATTGTGATAATAAGTATAGGTTAATATATCTGGGACATTACCATGTTGGTGTTTTTTCTCGTCGTATGGAGTTTGCAAGATATTTCTAATATTATTTCAGCATTTTGGCGGGGAGAAGATGAAGAGAATTAAAATATACCCCGGCCTGTATTCTTGGTGGAAACTTTTTTTCCTAGGAGCGAGGGAGGCGTGGGATTCAAAGATTTATAATCTTTAATCCTTGTTAGGCTTGCAAAACAGTTTTACATATTGGTAAGAAATCCAGTCTCCCTTTGTAGATATATTTCGAATCTGCAAGTGACTAAAACACTCACACACCCACCTCTTAAACACCAAGTCATCAGCATATGTCGACCAGGCCTCAACAATATCATTCGGAATAAGGATTTTAACATTGGTTCGAGTAAATTGCGAACAACTAATGAATGGTATGGATTTACTTGGCGATTCATCCTCGACAAGGAGGCACACCATGGACACCTATTGTGAGCAATTGCGAGAATGCAGCTTACTCTCATGGAGTTGGGGCTATCGGCACACCATGAACTATTAGATTTCTTATGGAGATGGAACTATAATGTCAATTATTTCATATGATAAGGCAGGGGGATAATAAGGAATACAAAGCACAGTACTATTTTATTTCTTCCAATTTTGCTCTTCTTATTTGGCATATCGTGCTTATGACTTTTAGTCAATTGCCTTTAACGAATATAATCAATATATTCGTTAATTTGTTTAATGTATTGATAAAATTGTTAGGACTATATGAAACATTCAAATGAACTTGTTCTTAATAACCTAAATAAAGTTTTTTTGCTGGTTATTCCTATAGCTACCCATTGGAGAGGCTGCTCCAAATAGATTCTGGCACAATGGTTTAGAAATGGTTGCATGTGATTTTTGCAAATATAAGTACATGTTTCTCAGAAGCCATCTTTTAGATGGTTGCTATGTGCATCGACTTTATGCCATTTCTAAATTTGTGTGTACGACTTTTCATAATAAAAAAGCTATATATTCATTGTTCCATGTTGAGGCCAGGACCCCACACCCCCCCTTTAAAAAGTATAGAATAAAATTACAGGTATTTATCCGAATCTACCAGTTTAGCTACCGTTTGGATGTGCTTTTCATCATAAGTTGCATCACAAGCATGAGGGACAACCACATAGTAACACCTCTCTATCAAGTTGTACGCTTTAACACTTTGTCTTCAATCACTATACATGCACTATATAGCAGCACACTATTAGATCAGCCGGTCTATTTGTTGTTCGTTGCCTCTTTTTTGGTGGAAATAATATGTGTTCATTCGTTAGAACAATTCGTGTATTCAGTATCTGCGAATGAGAGGCCCGGGGAGGAAGCATGTTGAGGTGTTTCGGTCGTTCGATCCATTGATGATAATTTTGGCTCATTTAGCCGTTGTTTCTACATATGCACATTTCTTTAGTTGTCAAATGGAATAATCTTGGGCAGTCGGTACATATTACCGGTATTATAAAATTTTGTGGATTGGCAACACACTAGTATTATCATGTATTATATATCCTGCTAGTACTTCTAAGGTGTTCTTGATCATAGTCTTATTGATTCGACGGGCCAAAACCTGGCATCGATAACATACTTTACAAGGTTTGAAATTGAAGATACCGTTTTTTCCTTCGATTTCCCTAGTGAAATACCCTACTTATTCTCCCTATGCTTAATTTCTGAAGAAGAAAATGAGAGTAACGAGTATTTAGAGCAACGAATCATAGCTGAAGCAAAAGCTAGATGTTGCGCACGGCCAACGCCTTCGCACTCTCAGGATGTGGGAGATCCGCGGGCTAAGCCCAGAGTCTAGAGCTAGAGGGCACCTCCTGCATGGCGAAACCGCTAAGATCACCATATTCCATCACCTTGGCCTCGAAATACTTCTTTCCCGATGAAGATGTCACTCCCAACCCCAACCCACCTGGTTGAGGTGAGTGGAACTCCCCCATAGCAAGTCCAGCGGAGACTCTCCAAGAATCAACCCACCTGGTTGAGGTGAGTGATTCCCCTCCACGGCAAACTCCATCGCAGTGAAACCCAACCTCAAGCCTCCATGATGAGTTGGGTGCATGGACTCCTCCTAGAACAGCCCCTCAAGGAACCGAGAGGACATAGCCCTTCTCGAAGAACCGGCGTGCATCGCTAAATGTTGTAACCATGCATTCGTGTCGGCATGATCCTCGTCCACCACGGTACACGGGCGCATGTAGCACCCCTCGGCAGAAGAATCCTTCCCAGCAGAACGCCCACCGAGAAGTTTAATGTGCTATCTGGTAGAGAAAGTCTCCCTCGCAGAGCCTCCCCCAGCTGGAAAACCTATGCGCCCATCGGCAGAGGAACTCTACCTGACACAGAGCTTGCTAGCCTTCTATGCCGCAGTCACCACCCGTCCATGATCAACACGTTTGACCTCCAGCTCCCGCAAAATAGCCACAAGATCTAGAGAACTCGTATCCACCATGGGAACCATATCTCGCTGAGCCATGCTAACTAATTCCTTGCATGCAACTAGCAATGAAGAAGCTACAAGTAGTGAAAGAACCACCCCGGGAGTAAAACTTTTTTCACTCCATGAGATTCAGTCCCCTTCACCGTAGGTTCTCCAATCCTATCTGAAACATTCGCGGAGTCAATATCCACCCTACCCTTGTTTCTTCCTCCATCCTCATCATCATTCTGCTTTTTGTTCTCGTTAGAATGATCATCCCCGTATTTTTCAGAATCTTTCTTATATACCACCATATCTTCTTCCCCATCATAATTAGGGTTCTCCACAAAAAATGTAAGCCCGTAGAATACATCTTTGACGAAAACATCCCACTTTTCGGGAACCAAAGTATAATCCATGCACCCTACCAAAACGCATAAAACCCCATGCTTCCTGGTGTATTTCATGTCCAGCTTCAACGTTTTCACAAACAATGATCCTAAGCTCCAGAGAATGATAAAGTCACATATATGGTTAGGTGGAATATTTGAAATACGAATCCATATCTCTGATAACATCCAAAGGGGCCTCATTTCAGTAGCCACCAAATAGCTCCGTCCTCTCTAGCCCTTGGATGGAAATGATACCTTGAAGATACTATCTCCAACTTGTATCACCTCCCATTGGAAGTTCTCCTATGGAACCAAATGGTGCAATTGAGAGGCAATCTGCTGAACAGAAAGCACTCCCTCAGACATAGAAAGCTTTGCAAGCCTAGCAGAATCAATCCTGGGACGATAAAAATCCGTTAGGACCGCCTCATAGAACATAAACCATGTGTAACCACTTGTTTGTTGACCACCGACAATAATGGACACTCCTCCAGCACATTCCCATAACCCTCACAATACTCACAAACCTCTACCCAGCAATTAACGGTCACATGGCCTTGCACCCCACACTGATAACACATTGCTTTGTCGACCTTCTTTGATTTTTTTTGACCCACCATCAGAAGCATCTAAGTCCGTCTGACGAGTACGCATAGGAAGGACCAACTGTGGCAGTAACGAAGAAGATGGCACCGTAGAAGAAACCGCAGTCAAAGAATTTTCCCATCAGAGATTTGGGCGGAAACCGCTGCCCGACAGCGCAGGAGCCTGACAAGAAATGTCTTCCTACATGGTTTACACTGGTCGCACCGCCGCCCCCACCTGAGCGTGCAGCACCTCTGTGACTTGCCTGACCGGCGCGGCAACCATGTCCACCTGCAAACCCGGCACCACGACATTCGGCACCACCGGACCACGCCCAAGTCCATGGCCATGCTGGTTAAAGCCAGAGTTTGATCTAAAAGATCTATAAACACTATTTTGAGCATTGTACGGTCGGCGGTAGCCATCACCACCATGATTCGCACCATTTTGATTGCCAAATCTAGATCTCGCATTAAAATTACCAAAGCCTCCTCCATTGTTAGGATGACTTCTTTTAGGCTTATGCTTATGCATAAGATGGCTTATGGATTTTGGTGGGGAGAAACCGTTGTGGGGAGAAGCTCGTAGAAACTGATTGGAAATCTCCCACCCCTGACCCTCCCACCCCCGTGGCGCCGACGCCGTCGCCACCGGGGTGCTCCCCCTAGCCGCCTCCAGTACCCCTCCCCCACGCACCCTACCTGTCGCCGCCGCCGCCCTATGCTTCACAGGGCAAAGTCCCGCGTGGCGTGATAGCGGCGACGACCCTTCTCTAGCCGGCGGCTGGCTGAGGTGGGGCGGTCCTTCTCTCCCAACGTCTCCGGGGATGGTGGCGGTGGTCGTCTTCTTCGTCGGAGATGGCTTGCGTTTGGCGGACCTCCGGTTGCATCTCCGGGGGAAATCTCAGATCCCATCGGGATCGAGCGATGGCGGCTTCCCGGCGTCGTATTCCCTCTTGCGGGCACCATTTTGGAGTCTTCACCGGATGGAGGGACCAGCGGCGGCGGGACCGAGGACGTGACAGCCTCAACTTTCCAGGTCATCGGACCTATGGATCAGGATCTGCAACGGCTTGTGGCGGGGAGGAGGTCGCTATCAGCAGCCGATGCTGCGTGGCAGCGTGGATGCTTGCAGCTGGTCTAGCGGCGGCGTGCTGGCCGCAATTTTCTCTCTACCGTGGGAGTTTGGAGATGGGGGGCGGCCCGGCTTCTTCGACGGTGGTGGTCTTCGTGGTCATGTGGATGATGCGATGGCTGATCTTCGAGATGGTGATGGTCGTTGGCTTCGTAAGTCACAGTCGATGTCGGTATGGGACGTTCTCTTCTATGGTTGCAGAGTTCTGAGGCTGGCGGCGGTATGGGACACCCACTCCATTTTGAGACAGGGTTCGATTTGACGCAGCAGGTGCTACGCATGACGACTTCAGAGTAGCTATCAAGTCATGCCTGGCCGGCGGTGGCAATATCCTGGAAGCTGCTATGCACGACGTTTCTCCGCGGTGTCAAGTCATGCCTGCTGTTGTGCGATAGAAGGTGGTGTGGCAGCTAGAGGCGGAGCGGTATGGGACGTCATCGGCCTCCGGTTTCTCCTCCAGTGGTATCTGGCTATTCGTTGGCCGGAGAGGTGGTGAAGGTAGAAGATTCGGTGTCGAGTCTACACACTTCGGTGGAAACAGACACGCGCTTGCGCCGTTACCTTGCTGAAGGTGATGGTTCGAAGCTTGACTTTGGGGATGAAAATCCCGAGCTCGGTCTTTGATCGGACTCGTCATCATCAGCGCACGTCTGACTTTTTCTTCTTGAAGGCTTCGTCTAGAAGTTGTGTATATATCTTTGATTTTATCTTTTGACATTAGTTTAGAGGTATTCTGGTGGAGGTGTTGTTGCGAGGCATGCGGCCTCGGATTTGTTTACTTTGTACTTCTTTGATTCTTATATTAATGAAAAACCAGCTGTGTGCATCAATTTGATGCAGAGGCTGGGCAGGGTTCCCGTTTCAAAAAAAGAAAAAAAACTGATTGGAAAACTTCTTCGGTGTTCTAAAGTTTTGGCTTATTTCCGATGTTGGGTTGTGCATTGTCCATACTGTCCTTTAAATGCATATATGTGTTACTTTAAATCAATGCTCAATAAGAAAATAGTTAAATTAATACATGTACGCTCATTTAAATCCATGCACATATTGTTTGTATTCGATAACCAAGATCGTTTGTCCTATCATGTAGACAACAGAGGTTAGCTAATTGATACATACGAGTGGCTAACTAGCTACCTTTAATACAGGATTCGATCAATCTCAATATGTGCACAGCTTGCCGGCTAGGCACCTGCACGAGTCACGAGTGGCCAATGCATCTCGCCACGCACTCCTTGCTCTGTACGCGTGGGTGAGCGAACGAGTTAAGCGACGTAGAGTGACTTCCTTATGCATAAGCCTGCTTATAGATTTTGGTGGGGAGAGACCGCGGTGGACAGAAGCTCTCAGAAACAGAGGGGAGACTTCTTTTGGGCTTATACTCATCAACGCGTGCATCAGCACGGGCTAGTAAATTTAAAAAGAATACCATAACTCTAGATGATTTTAAAATTGAGAAAATTTGGACATATATACAATAGAATGCTATTATAATATTATTTGTCAAAAACCTGGTGTAGTTCTCTTTATTCTTACTTAGTACATATTTAAGCGATATACATGATTTAGGTAGAACCTCAAGACACTATTAGTAAATACACATCCAAATATGATCAATGTTTTTCAACATATTTGGTACGAATTATTTTCATGAGACCCTAACTATTGACTAAATCAAATACTAATCATGGTTGTTGCACATCTTTATAAACACATAAAGAGGTAGAAGTATTTTGATAACATGTCTATAGTTATTATTACATGGGGTTTTCTTTCTCGCCGATAGTTAATCATGTACCACACTAATTAATTTAAACCATGTATCATTGCGAGATAAAAATTTAAGAGAGGAAGAGAAGGAGAGGATTAATAAGGAAGAAAAAGTCCAAACATGAGTCTCCGTTCGTATCAAATTGAGCCTGTCAGAAGTGTTCTAACTTGGCTATACTGGGTGTTACACCGGAAGAGATCGATGCCTCACTATTATTGTACGGTATTTCTGCTACCGGTTCTCACAAAAGAGATTACCGATGCTAGGAATAGTAGGTCAGGACCAATTATCCCATGCATGTCTCCGCAAGCACATGTGTGTCTGCGGTATACTATTTTCTAATATTAGTGTATTACTCTCGTGCTAGAGCTGAAGCATTGTCAAGCAACCAAGTAAGAAGGAGCTAGGTAAACCGAAATAAGTTGATTAGTGTGGAAAATATAGATGGTCGTGCTTTTTTTTTACTGGATGTACAACTGAGTAGCCTAGATAGTTGAAAAATTTATGTGATATTTCCTTGTGCTAGAACCGAAATATATATTGTTTCCCTGTGAGCAACCATAAATACGGTGTCGCTAGCTGAATGGAAATAATTGGAACAGGGTCGAGTAGACATTTGTTGTACAGTACGGGATTTTGTTTTGGCTATGCAAACAGACTGTTTAGCCTAGATTTAGATTACTACCGTCTTTTTCCAAGTTTAATACCTCCCGAGGTCTATTGGTCATGTTGAACCTTCTACTCGAATCTAGTCCTAATGCGATGTACCATCGATCCTGCTTAATTGACATTATACATGCAGATTGGTTAAGTTGGTACGGCCTACCTTAATGGCCGCACTAGTGGAAACAACCCCTCTCGTTCAGGGGGCCGGGGGGCAGCTGTCCCGGTTGCAACCAAATCCGGGACAAATGCCCTGCATTGGTCCCGGTTCGTGCGCCCGGGGCAACAGGAATCGCCTGGGCGCATTGGTCCCGGTTCGTGGGGGCATATCCGTCCCGGCTCGTGCCACGGACCGGGACCAATGCCTAGCCACAGGCCACGTGGCACGCGCATGACCTGTTGTCCCGGTTCAGTCCACGAACCGGGACCAATGCCCCCTTCCCATATATATACTGCCCCAGCCCCCCCCCTCCTTCCATCTTTTTTTTTGCTTGGAGGTGTGAGAGAGTGTGGTGTTGCTGTTTTTTTTTTACTATGCACACGAGGTGTTCGACGAAATTCCCGAGACGCACACAAGCTCACTGAAAATGGTTTCTTCGACCGAGGTTAACAAATTATCTTTTTCATCTGTAACTGATACATAAAAAAGTATTATTTGTCGATGTACTGTGGTTATCTCTGTATTAATATGTATTTTGATAAACTTAATTATATGATGCAGATGGATGCACGGCAGCGATGGATGTACGGTGACCGACGCACCTCCGAGTATATGGCAGGCCTGAATGCATTTCTTGCTGTAGCTCAGGCGAACAAAGATAATGGCTTCATGTGTTGCCCATGTGTTGATTGTCGGAACGTCAGAGAACATTCTTCCGAAAGAATCCTTCACGGCCATCTACTTCGGAGAGGTTTCATGCCCAGCTATAATTGCTGGACCAAGCATGGAGAAAGAGGGGTTGTGATGGAAGACGATGAAGAAGAAGAAGAAGATCCTTTGTTCCCTGAATACGACGATACTGCAATGGAAGAGAATGCAGAAGAAGGAGGTGATCAAGAACAGGCATCAGAAGAGCCCGATGATGATCTTGGCCGAGTTATTGCTGATGCAAGGGAAGACTGTGAAAATAGATTGGAGAGGTTGAAACTGGACAACATGTTACAGGATCACAAAAAATTGTTATACCCAAATTGCGAAGATGGTAGCACAAAGCTCGGTACCACACTGGAGTTGCTGAAATGGAAGGCACAAAACGGTGTGACTGACAAGGCATTTGAGACTTTACTTCAACTAATGAAGCCAAAACTTCCAAAGGATAACGAATTGCCTGAGAGTACGTACGAAGCAAAGAAAGCTCTCTGCCCTCTAGGATTAGATGTGCAGAAGATACATGCATGCATTAATGACTGCATTCTCTTCTGCGGTGAGAAGTACGAGAATTTGGATGAATGTCCGATATGCACTGCACTGCGGTATAAGATCAGAGCAGATGATCCTGGTGATGTTGACGGCGAGCCTCCCCGTAAGAGGGTTCCTGCTAAGGTGATGTGGTATGCTCCTATAATACCACGGCTGAAACGTCTGTTTAGAAACAAAGAGCATGCTAGGTTGTTGCGATGGCACAAAGAAGACCGTAAGAAAGATGGAAAGTTGAGGCACCCCGCCGATGGATCGCAGTGGAGAAAGATCGAGAGAGACTTTCCAGACTTTGCAGGAGAGGCGAGAAACTTATGGTTTGGTCTAAGTACAGATGGCTTTAATCCTTTTGGGGAGCAGAGCTCCAGTCATAGCACTTGGCCTGTAACTCTATGTATGTACAACCTTCCTCCTTGGTTGTGCATGAAGCGCAAGTTCATTATGATGCCAGTTCTCATCCAAGGCCCGAGGCAACCTGGCAACGACATTGATGTGTATCTAAGGCCATTAGTGGAAGAACTCTTAGAACTGTGGGGCAAACCAGGTGTACGTGTGTGGGATGAGAACGAACAAAAGCCATTTGACCTATGGGCGTTGCTTTTCGTGACCATCAATGATTGGCCAGCTCTTAGTAACATTTCCGGTCATACAAACAAGGGATACAATGCATGCACACACTGTTTAGATAAGACTGACAGTGTTTTTTTGGATAAATGTAAAAAGGTTGTATACCTGGGGCATCGTAGATTTCTTCCGATCAAGCATCCCTTAAGGAAAAAAGGAGGAAAGCATTTCAGAGGTGAGGCAGATAACCGAAAGAAGCCTGAGCTCCGTAGTGGTAATGATATATTCGATATGGTCAAGGACCTAGAAGTAATCTTTGGTAAGGCTGCTGGCAGCCAACCAGTTCCGTACGGCCCTGATAAGAGGGCACCCATGTGGAAGAAGAAATCTATATTTTGGGAGCTACCCTATTGGAAAGTTTTAGATGTCCGGTCTTCGATCGACGTGATGCACGTGACAAAGAATCTATGTGTCAATCTGCTATGCTTCCTGGGCGTGTATGGGAAGTCAAAAGATACGCCTGAAGCACGGGAGGACCAGCAACGTATGAAAGACCCAAGCAACAAGCACACAGATACAGGGCGCCATTCCTTAAGCAGCTACGCTCTTACTAAAGCAGAGAAGGAAATATTCTTTGAAGTCCTTTACAGTATCAAGGTTCCGTCTGGCTTCTCGTCGAATATAAAGGGGATAATAAACATGGCAGAGAAAAAATTCCAAAACCTGAAGTCTCATGACTGCCATGTGATTATGACGCAATTGCTTCCGATTGCATTGAGGGGGCTTCTACCGGAAAATGTTCGAGTACCCATTGTGAAGCTATGTGCATTCATGAACGCAATATCTCAGAAGGTAATCGATCCAGAAAGTCTGACAAGATTACAGAGGGATGTGGTCCAGTGTCTTGTTAGTTTTGAGTTGGTGTTCCCACCATCCTTCTTCAACATTATGACTCATCTCCTGGTTCACCTATGTGAAGAGATTCATATTCTTGGTCCGGTATTTCTACACAATATGTTCCCCTTTGAGAGGTTCATGGGAGTCTTGAAGAAATATGTTCATAACCGTGCTAGGCCAGAAGGAAGCATCTCGAAGGGCTATGGAACAGAGGAGGTCATTGGGTTCTGTGTTGACTTTATTCCTGACCTTAAGACAATTGGTGTTCCTGAATCGCGGCATGAGGGGAGACTGAGGGGAAAAGGAACGCTGGGAAAGAAAACAATGATACCTAGGGACGGGCATTCTTTGACCAAAGCACACTACACAGTTCTACAAAATTCTATGTTCATGGCTACGTATGTCGAGGAACACAAGAATATTGTACGGTCTGCAAACCCGGGGAAGGATGACTCATGGATTAAACGCGAACACATGGAGACTTTCGGAAGTTGGTTGCAAACACGTCTTATAAATGACACCACTGTTGAAGATCAGCTATACATGTTGGCAGGGTCACCATCTTCGACTATTGGGAGTTTTCAAGGGTACGAGATAAATGGAAATACATTTTACACGAGCTCCCAAGATAAGAAGAGCACCAACCAAAACAGTGGTGTCCGCTTTGATACAACAAACGAGAATGGAAAAACTGACACATACTATGGTTACATAGAGGAGATATGGGAACTTGACTATGGACCTTCTTTTAAGGTCCCTTTGTTCAAGTGCAAATGGGTCAACCTGAATGGAGAAGGGGTAAAGGTAGACCCGCTTTATGGAATGACAACAGTGGATCTCAACTGTATTGGTTACAATGACGAACCATTCGTTCTAGCCAATGATGTGGCTCAGGTCTTCTATGTGAAGGACATGTCTTCCAGACCGAAGAAAAGAAAAAATAAGGGAACAATTTCATCATACGATGAGCCGAAGCGTCACATAGTTCTCTCAGGGAAAAGAAACATTGTGGGAATCGAGGACACGACAGACATGTCAGAAGATTATAATAAGTTTGTTGAAATTCCACCCTTCACAGTGAAATCTGACCCTACCATCCCGTTAAATAATGAAGATGCTCCATGGTTACGGCCGAAGCGATCATAAGCAAGGGACACGAAGAAAATTCAGAAGACTAGATAGGGATGTTGTTGGTGATGTGTAATAATAAACGTGGAATACATGATCATAGTTCTTATAACGTAGTATGAACGAGATTTTGTTAACCAAAATGATATTTATACATATTATGTGATTATGAATGGAGTAGGTGCAAATTTGACCAATAATTTGTATTGATCGGTGTTGAAGAACATGTTTCCCAATGGTGTTAATGTGGTGTCCTTATTCTCCGGTATTGGAGGAGGAGAGATAGCTTTGCACAGGCTTGGCATCCACATGAAGACAGTGATTTCAGTTGAGATAGGTGAAGTTAATAGGAGGATTTTGAGGAGTTGGTGGGATCAGACACAAACTGGCACTTTAATTGAGATTGCCGACGTGAAGTCTCTCACTAATGATAGCGTACACGGAATGCAATTCATTCCAAATTGATACTGTGGGTTGCCACTTGTCGGTGTTGAAGAACATGTTTCCCAATGGTGTTAATGTGGTGTCCTTATTCTCCGGTATTGGAGGAGGAGAGATAGATTTGCACAGGCTTGGCATCCACATGAAGACAGTGATTTCAGTTGAGATAGGTGAAGTTAATAGGAGGATTTTGAGGGGTTGGTGGGATCAGACACAAACTGGCACTTTAATTGAGATTGCCGAGACAAATATTGCAGGATTATAACTACTTTCGAGATGTAGTATGTGTTGACACACGGTATAGAACAAGTGATTCTGGCAGGCCTCTATTGTTATTCATTGGAGTTAATCACCATAAACAACCCAAAAAAGTTTTGACTGACTGCTTTACATCGATAGGGGATGCAGTTGCTTCTGCTTGGCCAGGGACTGTCCACCGCTCGGATATATATCTGTCAACGTCAGTCCTGGCTGCTTGTTCATCCTCTAGAGTCTGCTCTGCTCTGCTCTACTGCTCGTTGCGGCTCAGGTTGGTAACGGTCCATGTTTGCGTATGCTTTGTGAACTTATGGTTTGATTTGAGAATTTCAAAACTTTGATTTGATAATCTTTTGGCCGGAAGCACCTAGCAATATCTTTTAAACCTTGTTTCTCTCCATATGCTATTTGTACTTCTCATCGGCTGTAATGTTTCTCTACCTGATTCTACTTCTCCTCTGCCTAGTTTACAGATGTTTGCTCTTTTCTGTAGATGTTTCTACACTGTAAAATGGACATGTCCTGCGAAACATGCAGACAAGGCGCTGATCACCACTACTGGGACATGCCCATTTTACAGTTTAGAAACATCTACAGAAAAGAGCAAACATCTGTAAACTAGGCAGAGGAGAAGTAGAACCAGGTAGAGAAACATTAGAGCCGATGAGAAGTACAAATAGCATAGGGAGAGAAACAAGGTTTAAAAGATATTGCTAGGTGCTTCCGGCCAAAAGATTATCAAATCAAAGTTTTGAAATTCTCAAATCAAACCATAAGTTCACAAAGCATACGCAAGCATGGACCGTTACCAACCTGAGCCGCAAGGAGCAGTAGAGCAGAGCAGAGCAGACTGTAGAGGATGGACAAGCAGCCAGGACTGACATCGACTCTAGAGGATGAACAAGCCACCCTACTTCTACTATGAAAATGAGGCCCTAGCTCAAAAAAGTGTATGGGTGGAAATTTCCAGAAATTTGTATGACACAGAGCCGCTTTATAATTTGAATATAAATTTCCATAATTTATATTCAAATTATATACAAATGAAAAAATAATTAATAGTTTCAATAGTTAGAATAATTATTTAGTTAAACGAAAAATGGATTTAAATTAGTTTTGCAAATTCTAGCATTTTTCATGTTGGAATTTTTGTCAAATTTGGAAGTATATAAAAGTTGTTAATGTGCAAACTTAACACTTTTCAAATTTTGGCGCTAAAACATTTTGGGCGCGCAGAGGAGCCACCGAAATTCGAAATTTGTTTTTGGTCCCGGGCCGTGGTACCAACCGGGACCAAAGGGCTCTAGTCCCGGTTGGTGGCACGGGCCGGGACTAAAGGCCCAAGTGTATAAAAAAGCGCGGCCCTCTCTCCAGGCCGAGCGGACACCCCAGGGGCGGGCACGAGTGGATATGGCTGGGCGAAGCCCTGCCGGCGGCGGGAACGAGTGGACAGATTCGCCGGCGGAACGCCGGCGGGGATGGACTAGGGGCACAGTAGGTTAGGGGAACACAACTTATATTAAAATAGGGCCAGGGGCCTTGCTTACATAGGGGCGGCGCGGCCACAGGCGGCCGGCCGTACTTGCATTAGGGGCGGCGGCGCGGCCACAGGCGGGCCGGCCGTTTCTTGGGGGGTAGCTAGCTAGGGGCGTTGTCTATAGATAATAGGGGGGCGGCGGCGACCTAGTCGTCCTCGTCGTCTGAGAGGTGTACATACGCGGGTGCCTGCCACAGGTGGGCAGGCGGCTGGGCCGGGCTCGCCGGGGGGGCCATCGGGGGCGCGTACGGCGGCGGCGGGGGCAGTACCTCCTGTGGCAGCGGTGGCGGCGGGGGCAGCTCCTCCTCCTGCTCCGGCGACCCCGGCGCCCAAACGCCGCCGGTCCAGGCCCAGGTCATGCCATACTCCAGGCCTGGTGGGAGCGGCTGCGGCTCCGGCATGTCCTCGGACGCCTCCAGCTCGGCGTTCATGGCCTGCCACCAGGGGATGGCAGGCTCGTTAGGGGGTGGCGGCGGCGGTGGCATGGCAGCGGCGTCGGCGGCGGCGGCGGCCACGACACGATGCCACCTCTTGATCTCGTCGTCGACGAGGGAGCGGCGGGAGCGCTCGCAGGCCTCCTCCAGTTGGGCCCGGAGCTCGGGGTCCGGCTCCCCGGAGAAGTCCTCCGGCTCGTCCACGAGGAGCCATAGCTCCCTCTCCCGGCCGGGCGCTGGCGGGGGGTAGTCGTCCACGTTGGCCTCGAGGGGGGCGGGGATGAAGGAGCGGCGGCGCTGCTCGTGCTCCTGCTCGAGCCAGGCGGCCCAGTAGGGGGAGCTGCGCGCGTAGATCCGCTCCCTGCGGACGGGGGCCGGCAGGAGCTCGCGGCGGCGCTCGATCTCCTCGAGCAGCGCCGCGCCGGTCGGGGCCGGCGGCACTGGGATCCGCTGGGGATTCAGGTGCCACCCGTCCGGGAGGTGCACGTCGTTGTAGAAGACCGGAGTGGCATTGTTCCAGTGCCACTCCGCCTCGTCCACCCGGACGTACCTGCGGAACCGCTTGCCCGGGGGCGCGGCGCGGGGCGGCGGGCGTGCAGCCGGTGGTGGCGCGGGGACGCGCGGCACCCCGCCGAGGCGGACACCTCCAGGGCCGTAGCCGAAGGCCTCCGCCGGTGGGGGCGGGATGCGGCCGGCGCCGCTCGACGAGCCTCCGTCGTCGTTCCTTGGGCGCTTGCCGGAGTTCGAGAACCAGCGGGACATGGTGGCGGCTAGGGTTGCTTTGCCAGGGAAGCGTCCGGGGTGGGTGGGTTGTACGGGCGGCGGGGGTCCTTTAAAAAGGACCCGGGGTGGGCTGGCATGCCAACCGGCGGCCTGGACGTGGCGGCGGTTGCAGGCGGCCATGAATGCGGGGAGCCGAGGCGTGGCGCGTGGGGAGTGGGGCGTGGGAAGCCGAGGCGGGGCGGGAAGACGAGGCGGGGCGGGAAGACGAGGCGGACAGCGGCCCTTTGACCGTCCTTCGGTCTTAGTTTAATGGACCAGGCGAACCAGCCACCAGGCCGCTGGCCAGTGGCCCCTGTTGACTGGCCATAATAACAGACGCGGGCCAGTGGGCCCTTCGAACCGTTGACTGTCCATAAATAAAAGACGCGGGCCAGTGGGCCTTTTTGACTAAAAAATGTGTCAGTGGGCTTAATTAAAGACGTGGGCCTGGAGCGGTTGGGGAAGGGGAGGCCGGTTGGCGATTGCGAGGCAGGAGAAAAAAAAAACGAACAAAAAAAACCTGCCGCGGCAGGGAAAATGGGCGGACTTTATTCTTTTTTTAAGAAGGCATCCATCCCGGTCCCTAAAACGAACCGGGACGAACTCCCTCGCGGTCCCTGGCCCAGAGTCGCCACGTGGGCCAGCCTTAACATCCCGGGTGCTGGCACAACCGGGACCAATGGGGAGGGCCATTTGTCCCGGCTAGCCCATCCCGGTTGCGCAACCGGGACAAATGGCCCTTACGACCCGGGACAAAAGGCCCTGTTTCCACTAGTGCCGGCCGCCGGCGGCAGCAGATACGTGCGCTGCGGAGACCCTCTCAAAGCCATCAATCTTCCTTCGTAGCCATCAGCGATACATTGTGGTGAAGATGCTACATGGTAGGTCCGGCTTTGCCGGCCGGCTGCTCGCACCCTCATAAACTTACATTAGAGAAGAGAGATCACCTGGCAGTCCATCGACCTTTCTTCATAGGCATCGGCCATGCATGGGGTGAAGAGGCAGCATGCTACTTCCGTCCGGCCATCCCAGCAGCTTTGCAATCGTAGAAGTACGGTATAGAGATCATCTCGACAATCTGTTTCATCAGAGGAACCACCGCCAGGACTGCCTCTGGCATCTGCCGGACGGCCAATAGTCGCAGCCCTGGATCGTACTCAGAAAAATGACACGGTTCTGTCGGACGTGAAAAATTAGCATCTGGTTAATCTCATAACCTAGTATGCGTTTAAAAGATTGACTATCTTCTATTTTTTTTTTGAGATGACGCATTGGAGTGCTAGTACCAAGGGATGCACGTAGATATCCAATCGTGCATACAAAAGGAATCTTCATGTGCTTATTTAATCTTAACTGTCACGTTGTTTTTCTTTTTTGGGCATTAACGCATTGAAGGTACGTAACTTATTTTTACCATCCTAGCCGTAAATCTGACATCTAACGGCTTAATTAATTTTGATGATGTGGATTAACGTGGTGCCTTTAATGGTGCCTCCAATTAGTAAATATAAGATTTGGCTTATTTGTTCTGATGAGAAACTACCTGCCAGTATACATGTATCACTCGATCTCTCCATGTACTGGGTAAAGAATCAACAATTAAACCAAGGGGAAAACGAATCGGCTAAACTGAACCCCCATCTGCATGCATGATATCCCGGCCAATGTACTGAATGAATGGATGCATATATACATTATTGAAAAAAAAATTACAACCGAATATACACATTAAGAAATCACACTGACTGAACCTCTGAATTTTGATGGAACTAGACGGAGTGAATGTATTAGTTTTGTCCACCAACACGAATTTTAATTGCAGTAGCAAGAACAATTGCAGAAATAGTATCGCAAGCAGCAGTAACGGAGTTGTATCGGCGTACTCCCGTAGCATTGTCCTCCGCAGGCCAATAGTATCGCAAGCAGCAGCGGCAGTTTTTTTGATAATGGGCCAGCAGCAGCAGCGGCAGTAGAGTAGCATCGGCGTTCTCCGCAGCAGCAGAGCTGCGTGGCCAGATCCGACACCCGTAGCATCGTGCTGGCCAAGGACAGGTCGAGCTTGGCGCCCACTACGAGAAGATCGACAAGGACGTGCACCGCGCCCGGCCACTCGGCGACCTCTCCACGACGTCTAGATGCACGTTCTTGGCGGCGGGTGACAACGAGCAGTTCGTGGTGGCGACCTTCGGGGCGGAGACGACGGACGGGTGGAGCACCGAGCACGGCGTCGCGACGGAGCTGGAACAGGGCAGGAGCATCAGAATCCGGCAGCATAACGGCTCGATCTGGCGGCAGCGGGGGTTGGCTAGGGCAAGCCCCGGCGGTGGAGGTTGGGGTCGAGCAAGCGTTTGGTTCCGATTGGGGTCGCGCGAGGAAAGGAGAGTGTGGGTGCCTTTCTTTCTCTTCCAAAACTCGTTTTCCTATGACATGCCTCTTCTGTGGCACCCCGTCCCTAAAAAGAAGACGAACGCTCTGCATCGGTCTAGGATTTGCTGATCCTAACTACCCTTTTGAGCCATCCGATCAGCATCTAACAGCAAAACGTATTTTTGCATTTGAGACATTCAGTATTTTGGATATAGAACCCGCACTCCATAGCAGCCTCATTTAAGCGAAGAGGTATATCGCGTTGCCCCAGTCATCAGAATAATTACAGCAAAACTGTCATTGCAACAAATTCACTGGTATCTCAAAAAAAAATTATCGCCTCGTGTAAAAAAAAGAAATGATTACAACAAACTGTTCCAAAACAAAATCAAAAATATAAGTAATGTTATAAAAGAATAGTTAAACAATGTGTTTATTTCGTTGCAACAAAAAAGTTCAAGCAATTCAACAAAAATCGCAACCAATTGCAATAAAAAAAATTGCATCAATAAAAAAGTTGGTAACCAACAAAACAATTTGTCACTGTTCTAGTTACAACAAAAATTATCCCCATTTCAACAAAAAATCAAAATGATAGTAAAAATAAAATCACACGTTTACAACATGTGAAGGAGCGCATAAAAACATATCATTCCAAATAAATTCTGAACACATGTACGCATATATTACAAAATGATCCAGAAAAATATTGCAACATATCGCTTGTGATTTCTCAACAAAATGCGTGCAAATTTATTACAAAATTTAAACACGTATGCAACATCCATAAAAAAATGACGAAGACACTTAGCGTATATTACTACGTGTAGTTTACTGTTGAAAAGATATTCTGAGGCGAAAATTAGGCTAAAAATCAAATTGATGCTAATTGGACCTAGTCAGGCCGACCCAACTGGGTTGTCCACGCACATAAGAAACCAGCGAAAGTAAGGGACCTACGTTTGGGCACGTTAGGTCCCCCTAGAATAAGCATTTTCCTAAAAAGAATGAACTATAGGGGCAGACCTACGTAACGGTTCGGGCCTTTGCGGGAAGCTGCGCAGAAACACCTCTAGATCTGTTTCTGTGTTTACACACGATTTCGGCTTCACGGTGTGGGAAAACTGTGTAGGAGCCGGATACTTCTTTTGAGACTGTGAGGTTTGCCACCTATCAGCAGGTCTAGAAGCCCAAAAGAACTCACCCGTAAGCGGCAAGCGAACCAGCTATAGTGGAATCGCTCTGTAAATAAGAACGAGGAATATGGGCATATTAATATACAGCTTCGGTTGTTAACACATCTTCTGCGGGAAACTGCTCTCGACCGGTTTCTCCAATTGCACTAGAGTTGGCTTCTCGGTGGAAATAAACCCGGTTTAAGCCGGAGAGTTCCTTTGAGTTTCTCTGCCTCGGACCTATAAGCCATCCTATAAGCCCAAAAGAAGTCAGCCTTAGGCCCATGACGTTGTTGGGGATCACCTTGGCCGTTGTTTGCTAGGACGTCCATGTTGGTTGTTAGTTAAAGAAAAGAGGCCGGGCATGCATCCCCTGTTGTGCCCATTTCCACCAGCCCGACCTGGATCTTCCGCCATTGCGCCTCATCGCAAGCGCTGGAACAATCGGCACAAGAGCTCTCGATTGGGAGGCCCCGAATCCTAGTCCAAAATTACACCTCCGAGACTTGAACAAATCGAGTCGATTTCCTAGACCTAAGCCCGTATGGCCCTCCCTTGATTTGGTGTTAATCCGATAGTACAAGCCCATCTCTAGTCATTTTGGTCAGAATCCATGGTCAATTAATTCATTTTCGAGTTTTTAAAATGTGGCTCCACTAGATCCACTAATTACGGTCCTGACCATTACTTACAGTGACGATTCACCGGACTCCTATGGACACCACCGCTGATCAGATGTGAGAAGACGAGCATGTACGCGTCGACGTTACACCGTGATCCACTCAAATGGATCAAAAACCTCAAGCATGAACGTCGACGAGGAAAGCACCGTCTTGAACCGATCATGTGAAAAAACCTGGGACTATGCAGAGCACAACCCGACCTCTGAACCCATCGCCGGTGGGATCTCTTTTGATAGAACGTAAGGAGACTCACCTTCATCAAACGATGCATCGTTACCACCGCAAGATACACAGCCAACTTTTTGTGTCTCCTTTTCTACTCCCTTGATGAGATTTCCAGGATATCCCCATCAGCAGCTTCCTCCAGCCTTCGGCACAAGTAGGCGAGACAGCGATCTCCGGTCTATGTCGGATCTTCTTCCTCCAGCTCGCGCCGTCTAGTTCACACGCTAGACACAAGAATTGCCTAAAGGGGCTTCCGTCATTCCTGAAGAGGAACGAAAACATAAACAATGGCGCAAACTCTATTCCAATGGTAAACTCATGATAAGCCCTCCCATGCTTGTCGCTTGTATGCTTGATTGAAGATTGCAGAAATTATTGTTAATGCAACATGTGTGATTGTATTCCTGGAGGTCAATAATAACCAAGTAGTACTACTACTAAATTCGTTGAAAACAGTGCTGCAACCCAATACCAACCATAATTAATAAGTTATAAAGGAAACTTGTGGATATGATGTCTTTCTTACTTTTGTATGGTACCTGGATGTAAATATATATCTTACGGTAGCTAATTCGCAACCTTCACAACCAGGTCATCCATAAAATAACACAACTGTCAACAAAGCAGACAAAAGAAACTTGGGTCTCCCAATAAAAGTCTGAGTATGTGTCACTGAGCTCAAAAACTGAAACTACTTAATCATCGAATGACATAAGTCATCATATCTCATGCGATTCCGGAACGAGTGCATAGCTCCTAGTGAAACATTATTGTTGCATATAGCATTGTGAAGAACTTATACCATGAATCTAAACGTTCTACAGAACAGAAAGCAAAAACCTTGGCAAACAATACTCATGCAAGAGCATCTGGTACGAATGACATAAAAAAATCCATGACATGGTCAAAATCTGTCCATGTAGACCAACTGTCGGGTGAAATAACCTTCTAAACATGCAGTCGAGGTTAAACTCTGTAGTAGACCCTTGTTGAAAGAGCGAAGACAACTGAATTGCAATAAACGTATTGTAGTATCTAGCAGAAACAAATCTCCTTCTTGCACCTCAATTAATTCTCATCACGAACATGAATATTCAAAACAAAACTTTCACACCTATATCAACAAATATCTATGTAGAGCAAAGAGTATATGCTGGCTATCAACAGGCTTAATAATTACATCCTCCATAACTTTTTTTTAGTTTCTAATAACTGAATTGTGTTCTTCAAACAATTGCAGCAATATTGCGTCCATTATGCCCCAACGGGTTATAATCAAATAAACTCGACCTTGAACAAAAAACTGAGTGCATCCTCATAATAAGATTGCGTCAACAACGCTCACATCTTGACTTGCCATAGGAAAAATCTTGTTCCACGATCCAACAACGAGAGCTGGTACTTGAGGAAAATCATGAGTAGATTGATCAGTAACACTAACCTGTACAACACGGAGAAAAAGAAAATTTCAGCGATGAATTTACTGATAGCACCTAGTAGCTGTTTGGGTGGATGTAGTAATTGGTTACGAAATGTGTAGGCTTCACGTGATACAGCACTACGGAGCACTAGATTAGCAGATCACTTTTGGGGCCTTGCTTCAGGACTTAATCAATTGACCTGATCGATCTAGCATGTGTGTTGATATATATAGGTCATAACGTACCAGTACATATATGTGCTTGCTTCACGGCATTGCTGATCGGTGAGCTCTCTGCAGATTGGTACGGCAGGGTCGCAGGCAGATTGGTATGGCACGGTCGCGCATAGTACCTTTCTCCTCATACAAAATTGATACCGATTTGAGAATAGGATACGGCGGCCGATCGAAAGTAGTACTTGAATCGAAAAATTTGACCAACGAATTCAAAACTGCAGCAGACATATCACCAAAGGCGGCGCACACGACACCGACTGAAAAATTGTGAACCTTCTCAGATCCGATCTCACACGATGAAACTCGGGCCGGAAAGAAGTGTTACACTGAATCAGTTTGCAACTCCAAATGGATGGCCTTATGAAGTTATGTACTTGTCACTCCTCCATTACGCTTTTCTATTTTGTTGAAGACATTTCACTTCTCTGTGAATTCTCTACCCTGCATGATGTGATCGATTCATAGCCGTACCCCTCTGCTTTGCATTCTATGGAGAGCGCAACAAGTTAACGAGCGCAGGTGTGCTTGGGTAACAAAATTGGGATTTTTTTGGGGCAATATAATGTGTCCAGTTTTGCTCTAGAGATAAAGGTTCAGATCACTCCTACTAAACCTGAGTGCAATATAAAGAGCTAACATGTTGTTTCCCTGATTTGGTTACAACCAACACCTTGCAATCATCACAAGTAAACAAATAAATCAACTTAATATTTATCCAGGCATGTAGGCAATATCCCATCGGAACCAATCTAAATCTATAATTAGGGAAAACTTGCAAAAGGTTCAGCAATATAGAAGAGAAGTTCATGCTTCATAGTACTCCAAATGTTTGTGCACATTTGGATACTACTCACAATGAGATCGGTTAAGAATTCATGGATCTTCCATTTATTGAACCTGATATCCGAATTTTCTATTTGTGACATCTATCGACCAGATAATTCCCTCTGAGGATTGGGAATCACCTATTTTTGGAGGTAAATATTAGGAATCACCTGCTTTGGGAGTCACCGCAAACATAGGATTGATTTTTCGTTTAACTTTTTTGCTGTGGAGGGGTTCGGACACGAGCTCAGCACCGTTTTTTATCCATTGCCTCTGGAACTTTCATCTCTTGCAGCACCATTTTCTCGATCCTCATCCTCACCGCCCCAACTGCTACCTGGATCATCAGCGACTTGTGCTTCAGCATGAACTAATGCATATGCTTTTTCAATTTATGATGCATGTGCACTTATAACACTAGTTATTTAAGAACTCCAATAGTTGGCCTGATTTTCCTTCAGAAGTACAACTCATTCAATGCGAGTTGCTTGCTTCCTTCACTTCTTCCTAGTTTATATACCTTGCTTTACGATTCTGTTTGCTCATGTCTTCCTCTGCAGTAGTTGAAACAGAGCAATGAGGCATATGTGTCATTCATTCGGAAGACTAGAAGAACGATAACCGCTAGCTTCAGGCGACTAGACATATTGTTCCTCATCTTGTCTGGTTATCCTATATATATATTTGCGGTTGAGCCTAGCACTTGAGACTCATAGCGCAAACAACGTGAGAGCTAGCACGCGGACGCGTGGTTGGGTCTCGTTCCCATCCTCTTTGAATATTTGACCACTAGGTAGTACATTATAATCGTAGGATGCCAAAGCAAGTGGGGCTAGATGTTTCACATGAATTGATGTTGCATCGAAGTTGACTGTTCTCGGAATGAGCGGCACCAGGAATGTGAGCCGAACCACAGGGCAAAGATGACCTGCATTCTAGGATGGCAATGAGTGGGCCCAGGGAGCATGCGGGCGGGTGCCTTCAACACTTCAAGTATACTCTCCCGAAAACTCATCTCTACACTTAGATAGATGTCAAAGGACTATCCTGGCCATCCATCGTTGTTGGAGATTGGTGCCGATCATTGGCCAGCTCCGCGTGTGCGAACGCAATCCCGCTCCAGGGCCCGCATATATTGCTACTTCCGTTTGTTATCAAGCGTGTTTAGTTGTTTTAGGGAGAGGATTTCTCAGGGGTAGTTTAGACCAGCACATGTCACTGCTACCTCGAAGATGATCGTTTGGTACAAAAGAGGATTACAGCCAACCTAGAACTATTAAATACAACACCAGAAACCTGATACTGTCTACAATTTTATCATGACTAAAATCTCACATTTATAAGACCACATCAATATTGCTTTCCAGATAATCCTTAGAGCACACAGCTTACTCTTACACAAATCTTTGCGTATGAAAGGTTTTGCACAAGAGTGGTGTGACATGATCTTGCAAATTGTTCAGGGAGGTAGTGTAGGCATTCGGGTGAATAATAATATAGGCCATTATTTCCAAACGAAAAAGGGTCTCAGACAAGGCGACTCTTTGTCTCCTATTCTCTTCAACATTGTTGCAGATATGTTAGCCATTTTGATTAATAGAGCCAAGGAAAATGGACAAATAGGTGGTCTAATTCCTAAATTAGTTGAAGGAGGTTTGTCTATCCTTCAATATGCCGATGATACAGTTCTTTTTTTAGAGCATGATTTGGAACATGCTCTAAATCTTAAATTAATTTTGTGTATTTTTGAGCAATTATCGGGACTCAAGATTAACTTTCATAAGAGTGAAATTTTCTGTTTTGGAAAGGCTAAGGAAGTTGAGAACCAGTATAAACAAATCTTTGGTTGTAAAGATGGTTGTCTACCTTTCAAATATTTGGGCATTCCTATTTATCACAGAAAACTTTTGAACTCTGAATGGTACCGAGTAGAAAGTCGGTTTGAAGACAAACTTGGGTACTGGAAAGGGAAATTATTATCCTATGGGGATAGATTGATTCTTGTTAATTCTGTGTTAACAAGTTTACCCATGTTCATGCTTTCCTTTTTTGAGATCCCTATTGGCGTTCGTAAGAGATTGGACTTCTATAGATCACGTTTTTTCTGGCAGAGTGATGAGAATAAGAGGAAGTATAGATAAACAAAGTGGAATATTATTTGTAGACCAAAAGACCAGGGAGGTTTGGGTGTAGAAGTGCTAGAGTTAAAAAATAAGTGTTTGTTAGCAAAATGGCTGTTCAAGATACTAAAGGAAGAGGGTGTCTGGCAGGAACTTTTGGTTAACAAATATTTACATAGCAAGTCTTTAGCTCATGTTGAAGCACAACCTACAGATTCTCCCTTTTGGAAAGGACTAATGAAAGTTAAGAAGGACTTCTTTAGTAGAGGGTCCTTTAAAATTGGGAATGGGGAGGTAACTAGATTCTGGGAGGACACTTGGTTAGGCCAAACCCCTCTCCTTTACCACATTGTCCAATCCAAGAATGTGTCGGTCGCGGATGTGTTCCAGGATGCACCTCCGATTAATATATCCTTTCGTAGGACTCTGGTAGGTGTTACTTGGGAGATGTGGTCCCATTTATGCTTACGTTTGATGGATATCTCGCTCAACTCTGATATGGATAGTTTTCATTGGAACTTGACTCAGAGTGGTATGTTTTCAGTGAAGTCAATGTATGAGGACTTAATAAATGGGCATACAATTTTTCTCAAGACCTATCTGTGGAAATTAAAAATCCCGCTAAAGATTAAAAATTTCATGTGATTTTTGGATAAAAAAGTTTTGCTTACAAGAGATAAGTTAGCTAAAAAGGGATGGAAGGGTGACACACATTGTTCCTTTTGTGGGAATGAGGAGACTGCAGATCACTTATTTATTTTATGCCCTTTTGCTCAGCTGGTGTGGCGTGTGGTGTTTTGTACATATAATATTCCTCCCCCTCCAATTTGACGAATATGTTTGGGAATTGGCTTAATGGGATAGATGTTAAGACAAAGAATAGGATTAGAATTGGTGTATCGGCAATTTGTTGGGCTATATGGTTATGTAGAAATAATGTGGTTTTTAACAGGAAGAATCATTTTCATGTATTACAGGTTATTTCCTCGGCAGCGCATTGGATCCAGCTATGGGCTTTTCTGCTACCCTCAGATCAGCGGAAGCTTATGGTGGATGGCTGTACTCGTCTCCTTATGGTGGCACAGGATTTTTTCTCCCGACATACTTGGCAGCCTACTAATAGGCTTTCGTAGTTTATTTTTGTCTGGTTGTAAGTGTGAGGGAGAGTTTCCGTGCTTGTAAGGTTTAAACGGTTGTAACTCAGTTCGACACTCTGCTTTTTAATAATTAATAAAGGCTGTGTGCATCTCTCGATGCAGAGGCCGGGGTCTTACCCCATTTCTAAAAAAAAAAACAGCTTACTCTTACAGCAAAAACATTATAAACTAAAGTGCGGTGTGAAGAGCTAATATATAGTTGCCTTGATTTGGTCAGTACAAATCAGATTGTAATCATCACAATTAGACAAATAAATACATGAAGATTACAAATGCATATTTCTCTAATCATGCACCAATCTAAGTCTAGGATTAGGCCAACCTTTTTGAAAAGGTTCAGCAATTTAGAAGTTCGTGCTTTGCACTACAACAAAAAATTGTACAATGAGATTGGTTGAGAATCTATGACTTTCAACTTCCAGAGAACCTGATACCTAAACCTTCAGTTTGCAACAGGATGCAGATACATCTATGAACTACATGATCCCCTCAGAGGGTTGAAAGTCACCTGCTTTCGGGGTCACCCCCAAACATAGGATTGACTATGCCTTTGACGCTTTTGCTGAGGGGCTTCCAACACGTCTTCACCACCATTTTCTTCTACATCGCCTCTCGTACTCTCAGCTCTTGCAACACCATTTTCTCTGTTGTTGCGATCCTCGTCGCCACAACAACCACTAGTACCTGGTTCATCAGCGACTTGCACTTCAGCAGCGAGTAACGTATATGCCTGTTCAATATCCAGGAGCGTCATGTAGCCACGAAAAGTATTTTCTCCATGGGCGACTCCTGCCTCCTTCAGCTTCTCGACTTTGGCCTGGCCATACTTGAGCAGAGACTGACGGTTCCCCTCCTGGCTGCAGAATTCAAAGAGGTGACGCTGTTGTATTTCTGGCCCAAACCTCTCGACAATGTCTGTGGCCCCCCGGTTCATATATTGTGACTCCTTCTGACAGTAGGCAAGATAGGCACTCCAGCACTGCCCGCGAAGCTCATGGGTACTCAGGGGGGCATAGGAGGCAGACACAGGGTAACCCACCTTTGCACCTTCGACACTGGACTCGAAGGATGCACGGGCCTCATCGATCATCGCCTGATAATGGGCAATCTTGGCATCCCTTTCACCCTGCAGCTTGCTTATCTCGCGTGAGCGTTGATCGTTCTCAGCCTGGAACAGGCGGAGGAGGGCTGTCTGCTCTGGCTCAAAGACACCCTTGCCAGACTTGACCAGCTTGACGTGCTGCTGGACAGACTGCAGATTGTGCTTGCCCGTAGTAGTTGTCAGCCACCGCTCGAACCTGAACAGGTCCTTTATGGTCAGCACCTGAGCTGACATGACACCTCCGGAATTGTGAGCCCTGGACCAAAGGTCACCAAAGATTCCCTGCTGAAGGTGGGGCTTCAGGACATTCATCGCCTTCTCTAGATCGGCCATGGTGCTGTTGGACTTGATGAGATCATCATAGCTGCAGCTTTCAAGTACCAGGTTACAGTCCCCAAGAGTTAACATCAGATCAGCTACCCTCTCAAATTGAGGGTTCCTCTCTGTGTCATCCTGATCAAGGTGGCTCAAGGGGTCGACTGGCATTTCCATGCAATCAGGAGAGCTTGAGGTTTTGTCCAAAAAGTTTAACGATGCTGCGTTTGTAGCATGGTTTTCTGAATCGTTTTCAGCAAGTGCAGTTGTTTTATCCGCGTTATTCATAGCAGCATCATCAGCTTGCTCCTGATTCAGTTTCGCGCATAGCGCCCTGATAGAGCCCTTTGTAACAGGCCCGTTCTCCTTTCTTCCAAAAAACGCAGCAATTGTGTTGTACACACCCAAATCAACATTGTTACTCCTCAACTTGCGAACCAAATCCCTTGTGTACTTATCTATATGCTTATGAGATGGAGAAGCCAACTTGTCTGAACATGCCTTGGAAAGAGCATGATTATGTGTGTCCCCGTGGTGTGCCACATACCATCCTTTGTCAGCGGATCTCAGCAGCCTAATTTGTGCTATGCAATTGCACCTGACCGATTTGCTGCCACTCTTCAAGTCCCTCTTTGGTTTACCCTGCAGTCAACAGAATTACCGCATAAATTTCAGGACTGACCGCCACAGAAAGCTAACGGATCAGTAGAAGATTTTTCTTACCGAACGGCCGCAAACAATTTCCTGCATGGATTTACTTCTCATCGCGTTCAACCTGCTCTTGCCATACCGAATCCCAAAACCCATTTCCCAGGAATGGAGGTTGTAAAAATCATACGCCTCCAGAAGCGAATCGAAGCTGGTCCCAACTGCTGGATAAACCACAGCATCAGTTTGCCTCTCTGCAAAGCCAGTCAATGCCTTTTCCAGCGCGCTGACGTGACCAGCCGGTGTCTCCCTTTCATCCGGGACACGACCAAGCCTCACCCTGTGTCCAGCAAGAAGCAACAGTTACGGATTTGCTGTAAACATTGACACACTGTTAAGCAGTTGGTGCTTGCAACAGGAAAGAATCCTACATCAATGATAGCATATTGTTACGTCTCCTAATGGAACTGTATATCACCAATTCGGAAAAACCATGAGATGTCTGTGACAATTAACTAGCGTAATCAGTTAAGCTTTACTATTTACAAGCATAAACAAGCCTAAAGCATACAGAAATGGAACTGAAATCTTCCGAAATCAGTAGCGCTCAACAATTTCTGGAATGTACAGCATGCTGAAGGCCAACCATGGTATACCTGCGAGTCCAGCCACCGGCAGTTTCATTGCCTGCATCTGCAGTCGCGGGTTGGGCGCCCCCATTGTTCTTGGCAGCCTCCGAACTCACACGATTTTCAGAGGTACAGGGTATACCGCTCGTAGAGGCCACCTCTTCCGCAGATATATTCCCGGCGTTCTGGGCCTCCGGCAGATCCACCCGCTTTTCTGGGGTAGCTTCTGCTCCGTCAGGTCTCAGCTCAGCAGCTGGGGCTCGATTCTCTGGTTCCTGCTGCCGGCTGCGCTGATCCGGCGGCGGATCCGGTCGACCGAAGGCTCGGCTCACCGCACGGAAGGCGAAATCGTCCCCCGGGAAAGCTCGTCTCACCGCCTCCATGGGATCTTCCACGGGCAGGCCCAACCTGCGCCAAAATGGGATAAGAGAAAGAAGAACGGAGGATAGACGCAATGGAAATTACTCTGGCTATACGTGTGCGCGAACCTCCGTTCCTCTTCGGCGAGCACTTCCATTGCCGTTACTCGCTGGGGCTCTTGGAGATGGGATGAGGAGCGAGGGTGTGTGTGGGGTGCGGGGGATTGAGGAGTTATTGCGGCGGGTGAGGGCCTCGCATCGGAAGGGGGCGCCCGCTGTTGAGTGGAGCTCCTTCTGCCGGTCAGTGAGCCACCAGCTCCTGTGGTACTGCCGTCAGAGGTGACCCGAGATGGGAGCTGCCGCGCGCAAGTACAACTGCAAGCGCCGGCGGCGCCGACGAGGTTTGCGGCTACGACGGGCGGGGGAAGGTGGGCGACGGTCTGGTCCTCTGTCTCTGTGGGTCAGTTGAGTTCATTCCGGAGGGAAGAACAACCGATGGCTATGTTGGGCTTGGTAGCATTTCGTTTCGTGGGCCGGGTCTGCAGTCAGCACCCAGGCCAGAGCTCAATACTCAACGGTCAGGGCCCAAGTATTATCGAGAAACTCTTATCTTTATTGATTTTTAAATGTCTACCATGTGCTAAGATTGACAAATACAATTTATAAATAAATTTTATGCTCGAATAATACACATAAAATTCTTTCTTATCAACTAAAGTGGATAGATACATTATACTAGCATATAAAGTAGATGGATAAAAATAGTTGAAGAAAATGAGGACACCATGTTCGTTAAATGACATGAATTGTTTTTTCTCGCTAATGTATATGATGACAGAGCTAAGGATTATAGGACACATACTCCCTCCGTTCTAAAATTCTTGACTTCTATTTGTCAAAATATGCATGCATGTATATTCACTAAAACATGTCTACATGTATCCATATTCGACAAATGAAAGTCAAGTATTTTGGAAAGGAGAGAGTACGCATGAGTCTTACATGTTAAGAGGAGTTGTGCTAAGTAAGAAGGTATATGACGCATCAAACTGCACAAATGAAACATTAGTTGTTTTGAACACATGACTACTTCCAAAGTACATTACATTTTAGGATATATAAAGTTAATCATCTCTAATTTAATTTACTAAAATAATATATATATATGTTGTTTATACAAAAACATATTATAAGCTGTACTGGTTGTTAACTTATAAGTACTACCTCTGGAACTAGATCTCGTCATCGAACAGCGGGCCAAATAGATGGCTAAAAACACTAACCTAATCTATTGAATATCCTACTTTTGCCGAAAACTCAGCCCTTTGACCGGGTTCCACACCTCTCTTCACACCGACCAGGTCGGCCGGAAGAGGGGGAATGGAGGAGGCGGAAGGGGATGTGACGGTCTTTTCTTCTGGCGACGGAAAAACGGGACTAAAAATTGTCGTGCTTTCCCGGCGGGATTAGATGATGATAAGTTAATTACTTTCTTGGATACTTCACTGTGTTGCTAGCAAATTGTGTGTTATTACCGTGGCCCCGTCGGATATTGCAGGAAGATGGTATTTGTCGGCTAGATCTATGTATAAGGTGCTAGTTTACGTGGATACGTCAATTAATTTGCAAGGAAAAAATATTTCTTTAAATAATAATCTATCATTTAGGGTTGCTTAGACAAAAGAAAATATCTTGTAACGTGCTAGGTATGGAAACAGACAATTTTTTTTCTGAAATTGTGATGAAAAACTTTAGCATCCTTAATGCAGATGCAAGTTTTCTCGTGCAGTTTTTTCGTTCTTAATTAAGATTGCATCAAATTTGTATCGATCCTGAAATGATAAACATTTTATATTGGAGGGATAGCCTTATGTTTGCCTTTGTAGTTGTGCAACAATAATGTTATGTTTGACAAAAGAAGATTCCACTCCATGTCATGTTATATACTCCATGCTGCTCACTGTGGGCTATATATATATTCCTATGATACCCCACTATGGGTATTCCTACTACCGTTCGTGTTGCGATCCAATGCTGACCACCTAGACTTCTCCCAAGTCCCAGCATTGCGCTCTCAATAGATATATACCATTGGTTACTATTGTTTTAAATCTTGAAATTTTCAATGGGTTAACATTTTGGTGTTTGTACCTGGAACCACATGGCTCTATAATGCAACACCGTCATGGTCGAGTTCTTTCTCAACTGCTTGGAATGAGCGGCATCAGAGAAAGGGCATTGCTATAGTACGACACCATTGGTACCATATTTGTACAACATCGGACGTGAAAACATCGTACGTGTAGTCGTGCACCGTCAGAGAAATATATTGAGCTTCCCGGTAGCTTTAAGCGACACGTTTGCCCGGAAAGTCAACTTCTACGTGTTGAGAAAGAATCTGTAGTACACATCAGACAAGGGCTAAAAGACCCAATAGCCGTGTAGAAGTTTATGAGCTCCGCTGTCTGAAGAACCAGAAGAGTCTGTCCCTGATAAACATTTATATCATCCGGATCAGTCGGACATTTCTCAAGTTTTGGGAATGTACTCCTAGGACCTTCACCCATGGTCGTGAGGACGGGCTGATAGAAATTGGCTAATTTTTTTTAAACAATACATTTTTTATTACAAATTCGCAAAATAATACATAGTCGTAGTCGGGAAATGCGACTGGGACTAAACACGGTCCGATTTTGACTTCCCTGCACCTAGGAGCGTTTAGCTGAAATCTGAATTAGCTCAACGGGAAAAAATGAACTTTCAAAAATATTGAACCAAAATTTAAAACAATATTAATTAATTATATTCACATCTGTTCTAGAGATTTATCACCACTATTCTTAAAACATAGAGAACTAATGCACTTTAGTTGGCCACTGCTATAATATCCAGGCAAGATCTAGCGCTTGGGTACGCCATTACAAATTCTTTATAACTACTAAACCAAGTAAGTAATCAGTGAGCGCTTAAATCAGTGAGCGCTTAGATGCTCCGTAACCTTCATAAAATTCGAAGGTTTTCGAGCAAGCAGTGTACTGTCGGACTTCACAAAAAGCTTTCCATCCCCATAGTCCTCAGTTCTTCAAGGTGCCACTTTATCCTGTACCAACATTTCAACAAACAGCGGTTCATGAAACAATGAACAAGGTAGGACACAATGAAGCAATTATCTCTGGTTACACAAATACCAAGCCAATGACTTTGTTGCATCGCATAGTCCGAGCTTTTTCAACCCACCCCGTCAAAAATTAAAACCTGCACCAATTTGGTTGGGACCATACAACTGTTATCATTTCTATAAAATAAACTTGTATTTTGTCAAAGTAAACCCATAGTTCACGACATCTATGTTTCTTTTGATTTCATATTTGCAAGACGATCAGTTTGCCGGAAACCTGCTGCCATGCTCGCCAAGACGAAGAACTTCCTCACTCGTGTCCTCTTTGATCTGGCCAGAGTGTCGGGTTCCGGAAGGCTCTGCCGACGATATCCCACGGGCGTTAATGCCTGGAGATTGCTGGACCAGGTGGGATTTGGTCGCAACGCACGTAGCGGCGGGAAGCTCTTCTTCTATTGCCACCATGGAAATTTTTTGGTGAAGTCAGAGACGGAGAATGTCATGGAAGCTGAGATTGGAGGACTACCAATGGTGATTGGAGTTTTTGTGTCGATGAGGATCTGGCTTGCGGTTTTAAGAATTGTGGCATCGGTATGGAAGTGGGGGCGACAGCATATGAAGTTCAAAGTCACACCTTCCATGTTGAAAATCCAAGGTCTCGCCTTAAAAGGTTGTGCTTGGTAATGGTCTTGCTGAAGGCATTGTTTTAGAGTTGAGACTATCTTCAGGGTGAAAACTCAAGATCTTCGATCGGGCAATGACGGCGCTTGTGCATCCTTTCCCTCTTGGAAGCATAGCTTTTAGGAGAAATTGGACATCTGATGTTGCATTGGTGGTGGTTGTGCTGCCACTCCAAGCAAATGGAACTCTGTAGTAGGACTTTTCTTTTTTGGTATCTTCTTGTTTTCCGTTGTGTGCATCCGTAATGCCAATAGGGTATTGGGTTGGTGTAGAGGCCGGGTGTAATTGGTATCTTTGCGATAGTAATATATACTCCTTTTCAAAAAAAAAATATAGGCCCTAACAATCGAGTGCCAAATTGTGAATTGGGATCCACGCATCTGGAAAAAAAGGTTGAAGATCACATCCATCGATCATGAATTCTCATCGTTGAAATCAGCTGACCCTACCCCCGAACTATCGATGTGGTGCCTACACACCGTAATCCAACTAGAGTCAGGCCGCCCCCGTCCATGGCCATACCTAAGGCGGGAGGACTGACACTTTAAAGGTTTACAAGTTAAGATCACACCAACGAAAATCAAGAAGACAAATCCTTCTCCACCGCTAGGCCTGAGAAACAAGGACTTACCGATGATCTTGATGACATGCGTAACACCTAAGCAACTCATCTCGAAATCTTCCCCTTATCCTCGTTCTTCAACCTCCTATCCTCGCGTAAATCCTACACCGGCGAGGCATCCGGTGTGAGACATTGATACCATAATGAGTCACAAAGGGAAAAAAAACCTCTGATAGCACACCTCGTCAACGTCTCTAGACTCTGATTAGAGAGCTCAGGGTCGCCCACCACTCCTCCCCCTTCTTGTGAATCACCTCCATCCACCATTCCTTCGTACAAGTGATACCATTCCACTCCTCCGGATTAATAGCATGAAGCCCATATGACATCTTCAAGGAGGACCGAATTCTCTTGAAAGATTAGGTGTGTGACTGATTCTTACACTTTATTGCACAACTTGGACATGCCACCATTTTTCCATCCTCTCCGTTGAAGCCTGTCCTCCGTACACACTTGGTTTTGGAGGATACACCATGCAAAGAACTTACACTTGGGAGGAGCCCAAGGTTTCCACACCAAGGTAGACATCATCGACCTTGAGTGGCCTAGAAATTGCATATTGTAGGGCGACCTTGACGAGTAGTAAGAATCTTTTGTAAGCTTCCAAGTGATTGTGTCTGTGGTTGCGAGGTCAAGATGGGCCGCCGAAAGGAGCTCCCAAAGTTGAGAGAATTGTGTGATGTGGTCGATTGAGAGTCCTCCTTGCATGTTGACTTGTGTAACCCAATATTTTTCATTGATAGCTTTCTGAACCGTGCATTTATTTTTCTTGGAGATGTCAAAAATGAGAGGGGCCACATCCTTTGGCCTCATTCCATCAAGCCAAGATGACTCTCAAAAGAGGGTTATTCTCCATTACCAATGATGACTTTAGTAGCCGCCGGAAAGAGATCAAGGTCACTAGCAGGGCAAGGGTTACCAAGTCACTACCATGTCTTTGGCTCCTAACTCCATTCAGATCATAGATATCACATTCGTAGGGCGGCGACAAATTTGTTGGGGCTGAGAATCCCGAGCCCTCCCAGATTCTTTTGTCTTAGACACCTTTTCCCAATTCATTTTACAGTTTCCTCCGTTACATTCTCGCAAGCCGCCTATACATAAGCATGTCGTATACCATCAATCTTGGAGAGGCCTCCAAAGGCACATCAAGCACGATGATGGAGTAGATAATCACTAGTGAGGACCACTTTAACAAGAACCGACCATCCGGCCATGGTTACATGCTTTCCTTCCCACAAACGAAGTTCACCAAAAAATCGGCCGCCCACATTTCCTCCTCTATTTTCTCACGGTACAAATTTAGCGCTCAAACTCTGTTATAATTATTTTACGTAGAAATACAAAAATATACCCCCTCTATTGTTGTTTAAAATGGGTATATTTCTTTGAAAAGTCAAACTAGACTAGGTTTGACCAAGATTTTAGGAAACCTGATTAGAATTTACAATCATGTTTGAATCTTTTTAAAATCATGTTTTTTTTTTTGCAAAATCTCTCCATCATATGGCAATAAGAAAACACTGGTAGAAAATAGGCCTATAGTCCCGGTTCGCAAAGGCCATTAATCCCGGCCTCGCAACCGGGACTAAATAGGGGCGACTAAAGGCCCCCCCTTTAGTCGCCCCTCTTACGAACCACGGCTATAGGCTCGTCCACGTGGGCGGGTGGCGTGCGCCGGGGGCGGAGGACCTTTAGTCCCAGTTGGCCACATGAACCGGGACTACATGCTATTTTATTATTTCTTTAATTAATTTGGGTTTCTAATTATTTTTAACTCCCTTTTTTCACTCCAATTTTTCACTCCCTTTTTTTTCAGAATTTTTATTACTTGCTTAGTGTCTAACTACAATTATCTCTAGTCAAATTTCTTACTCGTGGTCAAACTTCCCGCTCGGTCACCCATCCTCCCACTATCTTAGCACTAGCACGCTTAACTTCCGAGTTCCATCCCGTCCCGCATCTAAGTGTTTCGCACGCATGTATGTGATAGTAGTATTATATCAATCTTATTAACATGTTGGTCGATGCCATGTTTCATTATTGTCTGAATTTCAAATAAATCTACAAAAGTAATGATGTAATTAATAATTTTGAATAAATAAATAAACATTAACTTTTTAATTTGTATTATTTCTAAAAAAGATTCAGAAAAAAAAACTTATTCATTTTAAAATCTTAAAAATACAAATAATATATCAAAATATTCAAAAAAATAAAACTAATTCATTTTAAAATCTTAAAAATACAATTAATATATCAAAATATTCAGAAAAATAATACTAATTCATTATAAAATCTTTAAAATACAAATAATATATCAAAAAATTCAGAAAAATAAAACTAATTCATTTTCCCCTTTCCTAAATGCAAAATAAAATCTGATAAAATTCATGAACCAAACCATGTGAAATCTAAACCATATCAAATTTGCAGATATTATTTTGACTATATATCTAAACCATGTGAAATCTATATATCTAAACCATGTGAAATCTAAACCAATTCATGAAGTTTCGACTATATATTATTTTGGACGCAAGAATTGTTTTGGCAATGACAACCAAATGAAAATACCATCATTTTTAATAGAACATGTGTAGTTTTTCTATTTTGTTTTCTTGATGTGTTTTTGTTTGTTTTCTTGATGTGTTTTTGTTGAAATGTGTGTTTGACATAATATAGAAGTAATATAGCTAGGAATTAATATAGAAATAATAGAGAAATTAATAGAAAGACATATATCCATTACATATATCGAACGCAAGATGCGGTACACAAATAACATCTACTCGAGCTCCGAAGAGTAGATGCGGAACAACTCGAAGGCAACGTATGCATCTATTGCTGCATAATCGAGATTGATCCGGTCCAGTGGGTTCTTCCCCCAATACATGTGATTCTTCGAGGGGAAACGAGTCTTCATAGTTTTGTAGTCGGCGTGGATGAAGGCAGTTGCCATCGGAGCCATCCCGGTCTTGTGCCCGTACAGCTCATCAAAATGGATAAGGTCCTGAAGATCAATGTAGTGATGTTCAGGTATCTCAATACCCAAGCGCATCAACTTCTGCCGGTCTTGAGTGATGTCAACGCTACAGAAGTCGTACCCCTTGTTGACAAGTAAATCAACAAGTTCTGGGCATTGCTTTGAACTACTGTAACAACAAAAATAGAACACGTGTTAGATATGTTGCAACACGTGTATTCTTCCAATGCAACAAACAAATCGAAAATGCAACACTATCCTACAAGAGAGATTGTACGTTTGTGTTATCTTGCCCATTGGAAGACCAAAACGATCTCCTTGAAGGCAATCTGGATGACGGCAACATCCCGTTGATTCGCCGTATACTCTAGATCAAGCCCGAAGAACTTGTGGTGTTCATCGGCGGCTTCATAGAGATTGCTCAAATGGTTAAGAGCACCGGGGAGCCTCTCGCATATATTGGTGTAGGCCACGTCGAGATTCTTGCGGCATGGTGTGGACACACGGAGAAGCTTCCAAACGGGAGAACCCATGGGTGCTTGGTGGAGAAAGAAGAGAGGAAGAAGAGAAGAGAGGAAGAAGAAACAGAGAGTCTCAGGTGCGCACTGTAGCAATCGCCTTCTGCCTCTCGCTCGCGAAATAAAACGTTTTGGGAGGCGAGCAGTTTGGATCTTTAGTCGCGGGTGGCCAGGCCAACCGGAATTAAAGCCCTCCACGCGCTTCCTAACCTGCGGCGCATGACCTTCAATCGCGGGTCGCCTCCCGAACCGGGACTAAAACCCCTTTAGTCACGGTGCGCATAATTTGGGGACTGAAGGGGGCGTAGAAGGCCTTTTTTCTACTAGTGAAATATGGAAGTTTGGAGAAAGGAACACTGGACCTGATGATGAATAATATATTATGTTCTATAGAAGATTGCAAAGAACATTAACACTTGAATTTAGATGCAGAGAAATATTTCAAATGAAATGTAAATATTTCGCTCACCCTCGAACTACACGAAATTTCTTGAAGTTTCGACGATTTTTTTTTTCGTGGGGACAGTGTAGCTAGAGAGGAACAGGTCCGCGAGCTGGGCGGTTACCATGATGCCTACCTCAACGTTGTGCTGAACAAGTCGGAGAGGAAAAGTAAGAAGGTGGAGGGCGAGCTAAATGGAAATTGTGATGAGTGTAACACGAACCAGTAAGGGTAGTCTACACCAACAATCGCGAGATTGTTTCGGGGAGGGCCGCCGCCTAGGGCATAAAAAACTTGTCCTACGAGATCTATATGACAAGAAATTGAGTAGGTGGACCTGGCTCACGCCAGCGGCTCCATTGACCCATTATAATTCAATCCCATCCCATGTGGTCATGATATTTTGGGACGGTTCAGTGACACAGACGGAACGACCTGCCCATTGCCATCTTGAATGATATGTGACTTACACAACACATATACATTCGTAGCACGCTACTTGTTACATGTATCATTGGTATTGGAATCAACTGTCCTTTGCTAGTAAATCTTAGTCAAAGATAGTCAAGTTTTACTTTTCGGGAAAAATTATACCACCTTTAACAAGATAGGAGGGAGTATATATATTTCCATAAAACGATATTGTTAAAGAACCGGTCATGGTTTCTCACACAAGGCCGCAGGGCTGAAAATTTCACCTAGGGCTAGTATTTAGGTCCAGGTAATCCAAATAGACAAACACAAGTCCATTGTAACTTCAATAGTAGTAAAGTTCAGTAGTGAAGAAAAAACTTCACTACTCCTAGATTGTTTGTGCAAGTTGTTACATTTTACAAGCATATTGAAGCTCAAAAGGGAAGGCATGGAACCTCTTATTTAAACAATAGCCCGATTCCAAAGAACTTCTAAAACAATAGGAGGTGTATATCATATACTAACATATGCCAGAAGGAAATCAATTTACTCGTAATACAACAAATTTATTACTATATCCTAAGGTGTCTTTAGATAATTTAACAGATACATGCACCACACATATCCTACACTAAGAGAAGTAGTTGGTAGAAAGTAATAGCAGCAGATCTGCGAGATAGCTTCCAAGTCCAAAATAATGTCATGGACCGAAACCGAAACCCTGCTGTGCCGATATAGTTCCATGGCGCTCAATCAAAATTCTTTGTACTCAATTAAATTAATTCATAGAGGGACAAACAGGGAAAAAAATTTGATAGCGCACAAATTTCGCTGACCATGGAAAGTAACAAAATTCACGAAATTTTGTAAATCTCGCAAATTATTTCGGACAAATTTATGTTTTTTGTTTGAATATCGATAAATTTTAAGTCCAACATACTTATTAAAGATTAGATAGTACCTCATTCTAAAGTGTCGTCTGGATTAGTGGTTCGTCCATTAAATTCAGCTTATGTGACCCAGGTTCAATATTTTTAAATCATGTTTTTGTGCAACATATTCTTTATATGGCATTAAAAAATTATGCCACTTAGGAGAAATGAACAAAGGACCTTATGATCGAAATAATATAGTATGTTCTATAGAAGATTGCAAAAAAGTTCAACTCTTCAATTTAGATGCACCGGAATATTTCAAACAAAATGTATATATTTCTCTCACCCTCGAACTAGACGAAATTTTGTGAAATTCCGACAAAATGATTTCCCCGGTTACAATCATGGTTTTGCTTACCGGTCGGGAAATCCGGTAACCGGAGATCCCGACCACCCCCGGGAAATGCTCATACCGGTCAAAAAATCCCAAATTTTTTGAAATTTTTTAATTTTAACAAAACCCCTTGGGAAATGGTTATATTGGTAACCAGTCAGGATTTTCCGGTAACCGCGGTAACCGGTAATCCCGACCCCCCTCGGGAAATTTTTCCTACCGGGACCAAAACCTTGGTTACAATACACCTGGAGAGGAACAGGCCGGCGAGCTGGGCAGTTACCGATTACCGTGATGCCGACCTCAATGTCGAACTGAACAAAATCGGAGAGGAAATGTAAAAAGTTGGAGGGCGAGCTCAATGAGAACCGTGATGACGAGTGTAAGGCGCACCAGTAGCGGTAGTCCACACCAAGAGTAGCAGAGATGGTTTCGGCATAGCCAACTTGTAGTATGAGATCTATATATAGGGCAAGAAGTTGAGTGGGTGGACCCGGCTCACGGCACCGGCTCCATGACCCATTATCATTCAAGCCCAACCCATGTGGCCATGATGTTTTGGGACAAGTCAGGGGACCAGCGGAACGACCGCGTCCATTGCCCATGGCACACTAGTTTGTACAGCTGTTTTCAAAAAAAAAAAACTAGTTTGTACAGGTGTTTCTCAAAAAAAAAAAAAAACTACTTTGTACAGCTACCATTAAATTAGCTTTCACGTCCGGTTTAGTAACTTATATATGCGTTCCCATTCGGCCAAGTCACGCTGCCCTGTTATCTTATTTCTACTCGCAGCAGTACAAACTTAACTAGAGGGTGTCCCTTGGAGTAGCTTCCGGCAACCATACTTTGTTTTTCTTCTTCCACACTCGTAACCCCATCCGAGCCGCGTAACACAAGAAGCATGCGGCGTGTGGATTTTTAAGTCGAACAATGGTTTTCTTGGAACGAGAGGCATAGGGAAGATGTCGCACTGGTAGAAAATAGGCCTACAGTCCCGGTTCACCAGGACTATTAATCCCGTCCGGGCAACCGGGACTAGCTATGCGCGACTAAATGCCCCCCCCTATAGTCCCGCCACTTACGGACCGGGACTAAAAGCCCGTCCACGTGGGCGCTAGGGGTCCGTTGCGGCGGAAGACCTTTAGTCCCGGGTCTTGTGGTTAACCGGGACTGAAAACCTGCGCAGGTTTAGGGTTTTAGGCCCCCTAAACCTGTTTCCTTTTTAATTTGTTTTGTTTTAATTTCAGTACACATATTCATGCATATATATATATATATGAAATATCAAACGAGGAGAATTCAATAGGAATATATAATATATATTCAATATCGGGTGACCATATATACAACCTCGAACAAGTTTCCATATTACACAATTAAGATGGACGAGCATACACAAATTCGCACAAGTTTCAAAGTACTTAGGGCTTATACATGCTTATAAAAGTCATCGTCGGTGGACGCATGGAACTCTCCTTTCTTCTGGATGACATGCCTAAGGAAAAATCCTGCTATTTCCTCTTGAATTGGTCGGAAGCGAGCTTCTGGAGTAAGCGCCCTCCGCAAGTTATTGAGACCGTTCCGCGTTTTCTCGTCCTTCTTCCTCTCAGATATTTCTTTCCGTATGTTCTCACAGACATAGTATCCACATAGACCGGTCCCCGGTGGCTGCTTATCCACACCTTTGAGCACATTTTTAAATTTTAGCTCATCTTTGAATTCACCGACATGTTGATGTGAGAGCCGTCTCCAAACTCTACAATGCAAATAAAATTAAATGAACAAGGGAGTTATTAGCTTAGAAAATGAACAAAAGAGACCGATCGATATAGAGCGCAAATGATTGAAAAATAATTACTTTTGCATCATTTTTCTCATGTCGACCCAAAGATTTGTATTTGAATTCATAGAGTCAAGGATGAAAACTATGGCCTGGTGAAGATCAATGTCGACATGTTGACCCTCTTCCTGGGTTTCTCGCCCTCAACATCGTCACCAGGGTCATCCCCTCTGATCTTATAACGCAATGCAGTGCATACAGGGCATTCATTCAAATCCTCGTATGCACCGCGGTAGAGGACGCAGTCGTTAATGCATGCATGTATCTTCAGAATCTCTAAACCTAGAGGGCACACAACCTTCTTTGCTTCGTACGTACTGGTGGGCAACTCGTTATTCTTCGGAAGCATATTCTTCAAAATTTTCAGCAAATTTTCAAATGATGAGTCAGCTACACCTTCCCGTGCCTTCCATTTCAGCAAATCCAGTGTGGAGCCCAGCTTTTTCAGACTATTGTCGCATCCTGGGTACAGTGACTTCGTGTGATCCTCTAACATGCGATCCAAATGCTCCCTCTCCTTGTCAGTTTCGCAGCGTCTCCGTGCATCAGCAATGGTCCGACCAAGATCATCAGCGGGCTCATCATGTGCCTCTTCTTCACCTTCACCAAACCCTTCCCCACCTTCAGCATCATCCTCCATGAAAGTATCACCGAAAAGGTCATGATAGTTGAAATCGATATCATCCTCTTCTTCATCTTCTTCCATTCTAACCCCTCTTTCTCCATGCTTGGTCCAACAATTATAGCTTGGCATGAAACCGTGCCGAAGCAGGTGCATGTGAACGACTCTTGAGGAGGAGTGACCCTTCTCATTCTTACATTCAGCACATGGACACATAATAAAACCTCGCTGTTTGTTCGCATTTGCCACTACGAGGAAATCTTTCAAACCCGTAGTGAACTCACCGGAGAGTCGGTTACCGTACATCCATTGCCGATTCATCTGCATTATTATTATATAAAGTATATAATTAACCATCATGCATCTGTTAAACTAACTAGCTAGCTGGAAATAATACAAATCATGAAAGGTTCAAGTTGCTAACCGCGATCACGGAGGTAAAATAAATGAAAACGCTCAAGTGTGTTTCATGCTATGGGGCATTTCATCGAACACCTTGTGTGCATAGTAGGAACCAAAAGCATACCCACCACCCCCTTGTGAATATTGTGAGCAAATGTGGCCAAGTGCAGCGAGGTGAGTCCTATATATAGGGATGGGCCTTTAGTCCCGGTTCACCTGGACAACCGCGGCTAAAGGCCGTGGGGCCGGCCCGAGGACCTATTAGTCCCCGTTGGTCTGGCCAACCGGGACTAAATCCCCTCCCCTCCGCCAGCTGTGGGCCGAGCGCGCTGGGCCCAGACTATTGGTCGCGGGTCTCGTCCCGAACCGTGACTAAAGACCCCTATGGTCGCGGGTCCATTATTTTGGGGACTAATGGGGGCGTACCGAAGGCCTATTTTCTACCAGTGTCGGCTGGACCAGCAGAGCCGGACGCATGAGAAGGACGCCTGCCATGTACAGAACTATGGATAGAGGCTGCAAGCTGGGCCAAAGAGCCAAAGAAACTCTCCAAATTTTTCACCACCCTTATGCACTCGACCTCTTGTATCGGGCTAACATGGAAAATTGTAGGGCTGTTACTACACCCCTGTCGGCCACGGAGAAGAAGCTTTCTCGGTGTCTTTGTGATGCTCTAAGTCCTGATGATGCTTTCAAATACAGGAGTTTGGTCGGAGGTTTGCAGTATTTGACACTCACAGGACTAGACTTATCTTTTGCTGTAAATAAGGTTTGTCAGTACCTTTCTCAGCCCACTACAGTTCATTATGAAGCGGATTCTTCGCTATGTTCGCGGTACAGTTTACACTGGTCTCTGTCTATTGTGCTTAATATTTTCACGGATGCTGATTGGAAAGAATGTTCTAATGATCTCGCTCCACTGGTGGATTTGCTGTGTATCTTGGCCCTAATCTTGTCTCGTGGAGCTCACGTATGAAACCCACTGTCTCTCGTTCCAGTACTGAAGTGGAATACAAAGCATTGGCAAATGGGACAGTTGAAGCGGTTTGGATTCAGTCTGTTCTTCGAGAGCTTGTTGTGCACACTAGTGGAAACAACCCCTCTCGTCCAGGGGGGCAGGGGGCACCTGTCCCGGTTGCAACCAAATCCAGGACAAATGCTATGCATTGGTCCCGGTTTGTGTGCCCGGGGCAACAGAAATCGCCTGGGGGCATTGGTCCCGATTCGTGGGGGAGATATTGGTCCCGGCTCGTGCCACGGACAGGGACCAATGCCTAGCCACAGGCCACGTGGCACATGAATGAGAATTTGTCCCGGTTCAGGCCACGAACCGGGACCAATGTCCCCCTTCCCCTATATATACTGCCGCAGCCCCCCCTTCCATATTTTTTTCTTGCTTGGAGGTGTGAGAGGTGGGTGTTAGTGTGTTTTATTTTACTATGCACACGAGGTGTTCGACGAAATTCCCGAGCCACACATAAGCTCACTGAAAATGGTATCTTCGACCGAGGTTAACAAACTTATCTTTTTCATCTGTAACCGATACATAAAAAAGTAGTATTTGTCGATGTACTGTGGTCATCTCTGTATTAATATGTTATCGTAATGTATTTTGATAAACTTAATTATACGATGCAGATGGATGCACGACAGCGATGGATGTACGGTGACTGACGCACTTCCGAGTATATGGCAGGCCTGAATGCATTTCTTGTTTTAGCTCAGGCGAACAAAGATAATGGCTTCATGTGTTGCCCATGTAGTGTTGATTGTCGGAACGTCAGAGAGCACTCTTCCGAAAGAATCCTTCACGGCCATCTACTTCGGAGAGGTTTCATGCCCAGCTATAATTGCTGGACCAAGCATGGAGAAAGAGAGGTTGCGATGGAAGACGATGAAGAAGAAGAAGATCATTTGTTCCCTGAATACGACGATACTGCAATGGAAGAGAATGCAGAAGAAGGAGGTGATCAAGAACATGCATCAGAAGAGCCCGATGATGATCTTGGCCGAGTTATTGCTGATGCAAGGGAAGACTGTGAAAATAAATTGGAGAGCTTGAAGCTGGACAACATGTTACAGGATCACAAAAAATTGTTGTACCCAAATTGTGAACATGGTAGCACAAAGTTCGGTACCACACTGGAGTTGCTGAAATGGAAGGCACATAACGGTGTGACTGACAAGGCATTTGAGAGTTTACTTCAACTAATGAAGCCAAAACTTCCAAAGGATAACGAATTTCCTGAGAGTACGTACGAAGCAAAGAAAGCTCTCTGCCCTCTAGGATTAGACGTGCAGAAGATACATGCATGCATTAATGACTGCATCCTCTTCCGCGGTGAGAAGTACGAGAATTTGGATGAATGTCTGATATGCACTGCACTACGGTATAAGATCAGAGCAGATGACCCTGGTGATGTTGACGGCGAGCCCCCCCGTAAGAGGGTTCCTGATAAGGTGATGTGGTATGCTCCTATAATACCACGGCTGAAACGTATGTTTAGAAACAAAGAGCATGCTAGGTTGTTGCGATGGCACAAAGAAGACCGTAAGAAAGACGGAAAGTTGAGGCACCCCGCCGATGGATCGTAGTGGAGAAAGATCGAGAGAGACTTCCCAGACTTTACAGGAGAGGCGAGAAACTTATGGTTTGGTCTAAGTACATATGGCTTTAATCCTTTTGGGGAGCAGAGCTCCAGTCATAGCACTTGGCCTGTAACTCTATGTATGTACAACCTTCCTCCTTGGTTGTGCATGAAGCGCAAGTTCATTATGATGCCAGTTCTCATCCAAGGCCCGAGGCAACCTGGCTACGACATTGATGTGTATCTAAGACAATTAGTGGAAGAACTCTTACAATTGTGGGGCAAACCACCGGCACACCCGGTTGAAGAAAAATTCCAAAACCTGAAGTCTCATGACTGCCACGTGATTATGACGCAGTTGCTTCCGATTGCATTGAGGGGGTTCTACTGGAAAATGTGCGAGTACCCATTGTGAAGCTATGTGCATTCATGAACGCAATATCTCAGAAGGTAATCGATCCAGAAATTCTGACAAGATTACAGAGGGATGTGGTCCAGTGTCTTGTTAGTTTTGAGTTGGTGTTCCCACCATCCTTCTTCAACATTATGACTCATCTCCTGGTTCACCTATGTGGAGAGATTCATATTCTCGGTCCGGTATTTCTACACAATAAGTTCCCCTTTGAGAGGTTCATGGGAGTATTGAAGAAATATGTTCATAACCGTGCTAGGCCAGAAGGAAGCATCTCGAAGGGCTATGGAACAGAGGAGGTCATTGGGTTCTGTGTTGACTTTATTCCTGACCTTAAGACGGTTGGTGTTCCTGAATCGCGGCATGAGCGGAGACTGAGGGGAAAAGGAACGCTGGGAAAGAAAACAATGATACCCAGGGACGGGCATTCTTTCACCAAAGCACACTACACAGTTCTACAAAATTCTATGTTCATGGCTACGTATCTCGAGGAACACAAGAATATTGTACGCTCCTTAAACCCGGGGAAGGATGACTCATGGATTAAACGCAAACACATGGAGACTTTAGGAAGTTGGTTGCAAACACATCTTATAAACGACACCACTGTTGAAGATCAGCTATACATGTTGGCAGGGTCACCATCTTCGACTATTGGGAGTTTTCAAGGGTACGAGATAAATGGGAATACATTTTACACGAGATCCCAAGATAATACGAGCACCAACCAAAACAGTGGTGTACGCTTTGATACAACAAACGAGAATGGAAAAAAATGACACATACTATGGTTACATAGAGGAGATATGGGAACTTGACTATGGACCTTCTTTTAAGGTCCCTTTGTTCAAGTGCAAATGGGTCAACCTGAATGGAGAAGGGGTAAAGGTAGACCCGCTTTATGGAATGATACCAGTGGATCTCAACAATATTGGTTACAATGATGAACCATTCGTCCTAGCCAATGATGTGGCTCAGGTCTTCTATGTGAAGGACATGTCCTCCAGACCGAAAAAAAGAAAAAATAAGCAAACAAATTCATCATACGAAGAGCCGAAGCGTCACATAGTTCTCTCAGGGAAAAGAAACATCATGGGAATCGAGGACACGACAGACATGTCAGAAGATTATAATAAGTTTGTTGAAATTCCACCCTTCACAGTGAAAGCTGACCCCACCATCCCGTTAAATAATGAAGATACTCCATGGTTACGGCCGAAGCGATCATAAGCAAAGGGAGAATTCAGAAGACTAGATAGGGATGTTGTTGGTGATGTGTAATAATAAACATGGAATACAAGATCATAGTTCTGTTTGACCAGTAATTTGTATTGACCGGTAAAAAGCTGACAACTATGACCAGCCTGATTTCATTATTATCCCAACCAGCGGCACACCCACCCACTTTTCTGTTTCTCTCTCCTCCGTCTGTTGGTGATGTGTAATAATAAGCGTGGAATACATGATCATATAGTTCTGTTTGACCAGTAATTTGTATTTACCGGTAAAAAGCTGACAACTATGACCAGCCTGATTTCGTTATTCTCCCAACCACCGGCACAACCACCCACTTTGCTATTTCTCTCTCCTCCGTCTGTTGGTGATGTGTAATAATAAGCGTGGAATACATGATCATATAGTTCTGTTTGATCAGTATTTTGTATTGACCGATAAAAGGCTGACAACTATGACCCATATCCGAGTATGAGATAACTGTAGTCAGATATTGCAGGCACACTTCGAAGTGATAGTACGGATACCATCCTGGCAGATATTCTTAAAACAGAAATAGATCTTCGGTACTTCTTTAACAGATATGATAATTTTTTGGAGGAGAAACGTTTAGCTGAACAACAAGCTGACTACCTTGGAGTTCAAATGACGCAAAGGGTTGCACCTCTGCGGTTACTTTGGCAAGCTTCCAATGCATACACTCCTGCACTGTTGAATTTGAACTGATCTTGGATTGCGTGGTCTATAACTGTGGCGAAATTGGACCCATATCTGAGTATGAGATAACTGTCAAAAATAGGCGTCGGGGTCATTTTGTTAGATCCGACTCATCATAATACATTTGTAGCTGCAAGAAGTTTGAAAATGTAGGTCTTCCGTGTTGCCAGGTACTGAAGGTTCTTGAGATCAGAAATATCAAAGAAATTCGACCACACTATGTTTTGAAAAGATGGCGAAAGGATGCTCAGAGTGAACATTCGAAGGAGAACTATGATTTTTCTGTTGTAGACGAAGATCCCAAATTCTCTGAGCACTATCCTTGGGTTCATCGACGGAATATAAATCACCCGGATGCCTTGTATGCTCTGGATTCACTCGGAAGATCACAAGAGAAAACAAAAATTATAAGATATTTTTATTCAAATTATATGCAAATAGTAAAATAATTAATAGTTTCAATAGTTAGAATAATTATTTAGTTAAACAAAAAATGGATTTGAATTAGTTATGCAAATTCTAGCACTTTTCATGTTGAAATTTTTGTCAAAAATTCGAAAGTATATAGAAGTTATTAATGTGCAAACTTAAACAATTTTCAAATTTTGGCGCTAAAATATTTGGGCGCGCAGGGTGCCACCAAATTTTGAAATAAGTTTTCGTCCCGGCCCGTGGTACAAACCGGGACCAAAGGGGGTGCCTCTAGTCCCGGTTGGTGGCACGGGCCGGGACTAGAGGCCCAGTTGTATAAATATCTCGGCCCTCTCTCCAGGCCGAGCCACCACCCAGGACAGCGGACATGCCTTGGCGAAGCCCTGCCGGCGGAGGGAACGGATAGGAAGATCCCGTCGGTGCTGGTTCCGCCGGCGGGTTGAACTAGGGGACGCATTTTTCGACACAACATATATATTTGAAAGGCCCGGGGGTCGTGCTTACATAGGGGGGCGGCGGCGCGGCCACAGGCGGCCGACCGTGCTTACATCGGGGGTGGCAGCGCGGCCACAGGCTGCCGGCCGTTTCTTGGGGGGGTGGGGGTAGCCTAGGCGCTTATCTATTAGGGGGGGCGCACCGGCGCCGGTCTACTCCTCATCGGAGGAGATACAGTGGTAGACGGGTGCCTGCCACAGGTGGGCAGGCAGCTGGGGCGGGCCCGCCGGTGGCTGCGGAGGCATCGGGGGCGCGTGCGGCGGCGGCGGCGGCGGCAGCTCCTCCGGCTCCGGCGTCCATACGCCACCGGACCATGCCCAGGACATCCCGTACTCCAGGCCGGGGGCAGCGGCTGTGGCGGCGGCTGGTCCTCGGACGCCTCTAGCTCAGCGTTCATGGCCTGCCACCAAGGCGCAGGCGCTGGAGGGGGCGGCATGGCGTCGCCGTCGGCGGCGGCAGCGGCCAGGACCTGCTCCCACCGCTTGACCTCGTCCTCGATGAGGGAGCGGCGGGAGGCCTCGTAGGCTTCCTCCAAGCCGGCCTAGAGCTCGGGGTCCTCGTCTTCCTCGAAGATGTCCTCCAGGAGCCACAACTCCGGCTCCTTGCCGGGCGGTGGCGAGGGGTAGTCGTCGACGCTCACCTCCTCCTGGGCCGTGGGGATGTAGGAGCGACGGCGCTGGTCGTGCTCCTGCTGGAACCAGGTCGCCCAGTAGGGGGACCTGCGCGCGTACGCGCGGTCCCTGAGAAGGGGGGCCGGCAGGAGACGGCGCCGGCATTCAATCTCCTCGCGCGCCGTCTCGTTGGTCGGGGGCGGCGGCACGGGGATGCGCTGCGGGTTCAGGTGCCAGCCGTTCGGAAGGTGGACGTCCGGCAAAACACCGGCGTGGCGTGGTTCCAGTGCCACTCGGCCTCCTCCTTCCGCACGTAGCGGCGGAAGCGCTTGCCCGGCACGGCACGGGGCGGCGGGCGCGCTGCCGGAGGTGGAGCGGGGACACGCGGCTGCCCCCAAATGTGGACGCCTCCCGGACCGAAGCCGAAGGCCTCCGGCGGCGCGCGGGGGACGCCGGCGCCTCTCTGACCGGCGCCGCTCGAGGACCCGGCCTCGTGCTCGTTCTTGGTGCGCTTGAACCAGCGGCAGGGCGACATGGCGGCTAGGGTTGGGTGGGCTGGGGCACGACCGGGGGTGAATGGGGTGTACGGGCGGCGGGGGCCCTTTAAAAATGACCCGGGAGGGCTGGCATGCCAACCGGCGGCCGGAACGTGGCGGCGGTTGCAGACGGCCATGAATGCGCGGGGAAGCCGATGCGTGTCGTTCGTGGCCACGCGCGCGCGGGGAAGTGGATGCGCGGGAAGACGAGGCGACAGTGGGCCCTTTGACCGCGCGTGGTTGTGGTCTTACTTTAAGGGACCGGGCGAGCCAGCCACTAGGTCGCTGGCCAGTGGCCCCTTTGGCTCCCGCGTGGCCAGTGGCCCCTTTGACCGAATGTAGCCTGTGGGCTTAATAAAAGACGCGGGCCAGTCGGCCCTTTGATCAAAATGTGGCCACTGGCCACGCGGGAGGCCGGTTGGGGATTGCGAGACAGGAGCGCAAAAATTGGAAAAAAAAACCGAAAAAAAACCTACCACGCCAGAAAAAGTGGTCGCAGGACAGTTTTTTCAGAGAAGGTATCCATCCCGGTTCTTAACACGAACCGGGACGAACTCCCTGGCCAGGTTCGCCATGTTGGCCATCCCTACCATCCCGGGTCCTGTCACAACCGGGACCAATGGGGAAGCGCCATTTGTCCCGGCTGGCCCATCCCGGTTGCACAACCGGGACAAATGGGCCTTACCAACCGGGACTAATGCCCCTGTTTCCACTAGTGATATTGAAGTTGATTTTAATTTCGTTCGTGAGAAGGTTTCTCTCAGTGATCTCGATGTTCGCTTCATCACGTCTGGTAATCAGCTTGTTGATATATTTACTAAACCATGTACCCACCTGATGCTCCGGCATTTTCGTTCCAATCTCAACCTTGTTCACGACGGTTCAGATTGTGGGGGAGTATTAGAGTTCTAATAGGTTTAGATGTACCGGTACATGTTGTAAGTGTGGGCTAACCAGGCAAATAACCATCGTTAACTCTTACAAATCTCTAAATTCGTATTTTCATATCCAATAATTTATTTTCCCATCAAATATAATTTAATAAATATTTGATATTTTTATTTTTATTTTCTACAAACTTGGTAAAATATATAAAAGTTTAGCCCGTAGAAAAATCAATACATGATATAAAGAAGAACAGAGGGAGTCTGTATATATATAAAGAAGAACAGAGGGATACCGATAGTGAAGAGCAAACTCGCTGCTCTCCTAGTCCAACCACCAAAGGCGCCAGTCGCTCACCTGCTCGCCGTCGACGCGCCCCAATTCCAAACCGCTCGGCCCCATCCGCTCTCCATTAGAAAGGCACTCGAGAAAAAAAATAGGTGTGCTGGGTAGTGGATTTGGGTAAGCTCGTAGACCTCTCCAGAGAATAACTGTCGAGGTAAAAGATAAATAAAATTATGTCGAAGCGGTTGCTGCAAACACAAGTTCGATGGAACCACGTACTACTAGTCCGGCTCGGTCGACCGACCGGGTGCAGAATATGTAATTTTGCACCCGGGGGTATAATAGAGTTTTAGGATATCATGTGCATAAGAAAAGTAGATCCCTAGATCTAGAGACAAGAAAATAACTACATTTATATAGGCATTTCCCGTTTTATATTCTAGTTTCTGTAATTGTTTTAGAAAAACGGTGAAAGAAAAATAGGCCAACCGGGCTAGCTAGCAGTGCTCAAGCCTAACTGCAGATTGATAACCCTAGTTGCTACTCCGACAGCCTTTACAAATTAATATTCTGAATCTACCAAACCATGCGTCGTTGACATTGTTCTTATATCGTGCTCCATGTATGCTTTCAGATGCATCTCTGATTACATTTTTTCGAACGGTGAACATGCCCTTGACTCGACATCTGAATGGTGCACATAACCTTATTTGATTGCATAGTTTAGTTCCATAATGATGCATAATAACTAAAAGATCGCTCATTGTGGCGATATGAATCAAACAACGATTTTTTTTTAAAGCGCGCCGCTAGCCACCCGGTTGAATATTGACTACACAACTGCCATCAAATGGGAACAATTAGAATCAATAGGATCAGGATGCTCTGGAACCACATGCGTATCTAGTAAGTAACTCATTGCACAACCTAGAAAAACTGAATAACTCCAGCATTGTTAAAATAAAAAATCATTTTGGCAATTCCAGATTACAACAAGAGCACAAGCATTAATGCATATATGAGATCTAGATTTCTTCTCAATCTCATTTAACAAATTACTAAACCTATTATAAATATTGGTAGGCGGAGATATATTAAAGCAAAAATGAATGAGTCTCGTAATATTGTTAGCAAAATAAAAAAGATAGATTCAAATGTTCAACCGACTTAATTACTTGTATTTTCCCTTTATGTCTCATCAGGCATGCTTCCATTTATGTTCCATTCGGTTGGCCTAGTGTTCTTACTGAACAATATATTTTGGCTCCAATCTCTTGAAAAAAATAAGTTGAACCAAGTTCTCATACATATGGTAGGATCATTTGTCTTGCCTTCAACAACATCACGCTACAAGAAATATGTTGATACATGACCCGCAATTTTGGTCACTTAAATATCACGGAGCTCCATTTATGACGGCTTTTCGACCAAAAACGGATTGTCGTGTACCCAGCGGCTAATTCGATCATTAACGACTTTCTTGAGTGGCATGGCCATAACCATTATGACTAAATTAGAGTTTCATAACCTATGAGTAAATTCTTTGGTCATGGGTTGTCTGTTGTGGCCATATCAGATACTACGTGGCCAATCCTACATGGCAAAATAATGACCGAATGCGAAGGTCACATATCAGATTCAACCAAGTCCAGTTTTGTGCTTTACATAGGCCAAGACCAACAATTTAGTATATTTATTATTTTTCATGGATATTTTTGCTAGCTACATGTGCTAAGGCCAACATTGCATTTCGTCATAGCCTTCTTGGCTCAACGGTTTCCATTTTTACTCTTTATTTAACATGGGTCCACTAGTCTGATGAGTCCTAGTTGTGTAACTCAGGTAAGTGCGACCGAGCTCTTAGGTTCATATTCTATCTATTTCTATTTGACAGTAAATAAATAACCAATTGACAGAGACATAAAACAAACACAATACTTCAAATAACAACAATACAATTACAAGATACACAATCACGGTTAGCCTCCGCTCTACAAATAATATGTAATACAATGACAATCATAGTTACAAGTGTAATAACAAACATAACAAGAAGGGTCTGATAGTGAAGGAGGATGTTAACCTTTAATAATTACAAAGTGCAAACAAAATTTCTCCAAGTGAACTAAAAAATATGACTAGCAGGGACAAGGTAGCGATGCAACTTGGTCCAATCACGCCTTCCTTCTCGGAGGTGATGAGCATTCCGCTCCAACACATATTAACGTAGTCATCACGATACACACACTACAATACGTACAAAAGTAAGGACAAAGTACATCAAGATCTACCCCATGGGGTAAGGTTGATGGAGCCCGGGTTATTGAGCTGCTACAGGATGTTGTAGGACAGCACACCGCTACTCTTGCATAGTTGAGGAAGACATGAGCCATTCCCCTGTCGTCCATCGTAGATCTTTACTTGCAGCTGAGGCTGCAGATAAACAATGAAATAACACAACGATAAGAGATGTTCTAGAGAATAAATTTACCATAAGAAAAAGATTGAAGAGGACAAAAACCCTCGCCAACCTTGATGTATTAACATCTAGGTTCATAAGTTATCTTCCTTTTCATTCTCCTGTTTTCGCTAGTTTCGTCTATCAAGTTTGATTTAATTTAGGTTATCCATAACTTTTATTTTTATTTTCATTTTAGATAGAAAAATGTAACTTCTTGGATGTGTTTTTTGGGGATAATTATATTAGTATATAGTTGTGACATTATCCACCCGTGTTAAAATTTTGTTCCATGTAGTCTAAATTTTTGTTTCAATGGTATTCGTGATTTGTTTCTCACGCTGTTAGACTTTTTTCCTCATGATCTTTTTTTTGTTCCTTGTGTACATGTGTTTGTTCCTTATGCCTTAAATTTTGGTCCACGTATTCTAAATTTTTGTTTCGGTAATAATCGTTTTTTTTATGGCTTAAAATTTTATTTTGCATGAACTAACTTTTCTGTCATGCATTCACAATTTGTTTTTCATGATCTAATTGTTGTTCCTTATGCCCTAATTTTTTTCTACTTTGTAAATATATGTGTTCTTCCTATAGTCATGATCCTTAATTTGGATGCCAAAAGTTTGTTCCGTTTGGCCCTAGTTCCCTTCGTACTCATGATATTTTCCGAGGTGACTAAATATTTGTTCCACGTGTGTGTATGTGACTCGTTCCTTCAACACTATAATATTTTGCTCCAATTGTAAAGTAATTTTGCTCCATTTCGACTAATTATTTGTTTGTCGTGTAGATGATATTTGTTCCTCAAAACCTAAATTTTGTTTCATTTTGTCTTGTTATCTTTGTACTCATGATTTGTTCCACCGTATGTAAATGTTTGTTCCGCATACTCTAATACTTGTTTCATTTGTGTATAATTATCTTCCTTAACTATAACGTGGTTTTCTCCATTTAGTATAACACTTTGTTCCCATGTAGAGACAATCTGTTACTCGGACGTTAAATTATGTTCCGCTTATGAAACAAAAAATTTGGATCATTCCCCATGCGGTAATTATTTGTTCGAGTACTTTTTAAATTTTTTATATTGGACTTACTACCTACTACCGTCCTGGGGGGGGGGGGGGGGGGTGCGACCGCCAAGGGCCCCCATTGCTGTAGATATGTTTAGAGAGAAACTCCATGAGAGACAGATTGGATGTTTTCTTATGTATGGTTTAAGTTAACATGAGAAGAAGAAGGAAGCGCAGCGTTACATCTTAAAGTGGGCTTGATGTTGGCCTTTTTCTCCTCCCTTTTATGGCCTGCATATTTGGTTAGATGGGTGCGAGGTAATTTTTTTCCCTTAAAAAAACTACGCATGTGGGATAAAAAAACAAATTTTTAAGTTCCTCTTCTACTTTCCAAAAAAATCTCTTTTTTGCGGGCTAAAGAATTCTCGTCAATTCCTCTAATATTTTATAAATATGGAACAATCAACGCTACTGTGATAAACCTAGCCACATCGGATCTTAGAGGCCAGGGCGCACCCAAAACTAAACGATAGAGGCGGGAGATAATCTGACGCCATGAGAAGATTTAGTTTGAATCAATTTTTTAAAATTTACTTTATATAGTCATTCAAAGAACGAACAAAGCTACAAGGTCATGACCGAGTACAAGTTTAATTTTCTATATATTGTAAGTTATATTGATACACCATCATCACTGACTTTGCATAATGTATGTTTGAAAAATAAAAATACCATATTCTATTCATTGTGTGAAATTAATATTGTTTTGGGGTGCACTTAGTGTTGTTAATTTTGAATATATATTTATTCCTTATTATTATGATGTTTGAAATAAGGGGCCCGGGTTCTACTTTTACCACGGGCCTCCAAAATTTCAGGACCGGCCCTGCACTTAGTATAAAGTTTGTACTAACTTTAAACAAAATATGTGACACTTTTTATAGATCGAAGGGAGTAGCATTTTCAAAGCCGCAACATTCAAAGAATGCAACCTTTTTGTTTTTGTTTTGGTAGCTCTTTATCGGCTTGCTGGAGCGCATGCTATACCGTTGGTCCTGACACGGCAGCGGTGTACATCCCCGACGGATCCAAGAATGCATGTGGTGTGTGTTAGTGCATGGCCAGAGGCGACCGTGGAGGCGAGTGTAAGGCGTACCAGTAGAGGGATGGTTTGTGGGGATGCGAGGGGATCCCCTATATCTCGCGTCAAGCGAGTCAAGAGTTTGGCTCGCTCATGTCCTTTGCGCTATATGGGCTTGAGCCAACGCTCTGCGCTCCGAACGAGTGTGACACACTCTGCCCGTGAAAGAGACAACGATGACCAGGAGCCATCTCAAAGAAACAGCATTAACGCGCTGCACTAGGCACGTGTTTTTTATAAGTATTTTTAGTCTATCTTATATTCTACGAAAAGATCATAGTGTGTTTACAAACTTCTCTCTGCCGGCAAAAAGGCTGGATAGGAGCACGTTTAGAAAACGAAAGGATAGTGTAATGTCCCAGCGTTTAGGAACTCACGGGGGGTAGAATGTTAATTTGTGCATCTGCAAGCATGTGTTTGCAAAACCTGAATAATTTTTTCGCAAAGTTAAAACCCCGGAGTGAATAAGAATTCCACCCAGTAACTGATGATTAGATAGAAGTTGTTACTGGTAGTTGGTGGAATTTTGACATGACCCCTGGGCTATATTTGAATTTATGATATAGAAGTTTGAATCATTTGAATTTAGGAATATTTGAATTTGGGTTTGAATTATAATTGAGTTTGAAATCAAATTGGAAAGACAAGATTATATTTTAAGTATAAATCCTTACACTTATATTTAATATAGCAAATATTGAAATATCCCTAAATATTAACAAGTAAAAATATAGAAAAACAATTACACTTTATTGATAATACAATTGATACAATGTCTTTACAATAGGGTCCAAAAATAGAAAAATTACAACAAGTGAGTTATTACAAGAATTTAATCCTAGAACTAAACCTATCTAATCCACAGCAGCTAATTGCTTCAACACCTGCAAAGCAAAAACACTAAACCAAAACAGAAGTGGTTAGGAGGGGGTTAGTACCCTCAGGTTGTTAGTGAGTTGCACTGATTAAATCATCAAAGGGTTTAATACCAGATGAGTAGTATCTGTTCTGTAAATTTAGCCTCGGACCAACATCACAGGCATAGGCATGGAAATACAACTGGCATCATAAAAATAATACCAGATAGGATAATACCAACTGGGTGCCTGTGAAAATATCTCCTCACTAGGAAGGCAGGCATACAGCACACTCACGAAACAGCAAGCATCACAGTCATACACAATCACACATCACACTCAGGCACCACCTTTTGTGCTGTCAAAACTGTACTTGGGGTATAAAAACCCCAACAGCCGTAAGAGGGGGAAACACACCTCACTTTCCCCTGCTCTAGCACACAAGAACAGGAGAAGGACACCATCAAAATAATCACTCCGCTGGATACTGGAGCAAGTGATTGCAAACCTGCAATCAAGCATACAAGGCCAAGGTACTAGGGAGCAAAATGGAGACAAGCAAGCAATCCACAAGCACCAAAATCCACCAACCATTTTGATCAACACCTAAGGTGAATATTCTTGGTACCCTCTAAGCCATGCACTGACTAGTTGCACACAAGATGGGTTGGGGATGCTAGTACCCTCAGAGAGGCATAGTGATGCTATGCTAAACTCATCATTGGGATGTTTATCAAGTCCAGTATATGTTCTTAGTTAGAAAAGGCCTCAGGCTATGCATCATTGGATTAGGGGCAAAGAAAACAAATGCAAGTATCTGTTCTTAATTGGTAAACCTCAGAGAAGTAAATAAATCATGTGTAGACATCTGTTGTTATCATGTGATACAAAGAAGCATCAGATCCACAAGATATAAAGGTTTTAGCAAAGGGATTCTGAGCCAAATCATTAGCCAAAGTTCACTGAATCATGTCACACACACATACAGGGTTGATGGGCACCAGATCCAAAGATCTGATACCACAGAACCATTGCACCATGACATAAAAACAGTAAATGGAAAATATTAGTTGATGGCATATTCTCTGAATAAATATTCAGAGTAACACCTACCAACAAGATATCACACCCATAGAACATTAGAAAGCATATACATGCTATTAGGATTGGTTATCTGATAGCCAACAAAAAGAGTGTATCAGAGAGCAACCCAAAGGGTGTCATCACACAGAAGTAACACTGGGAGTAAATCCCAAATTAGGTTCCACTACTAGCACAAGAACAATAACCAACAACATCTCACAGTACATAGCAACAAAGAGATAATTTAGGAACACCATAAATCCCTAGTTCAACACAGAGCATAGCATGATCTCCACATACTCCATACCAAATAAACCATAGGTAAAATTCCCAGGCTAATCCAACTATTCTCAACTTCACTAAGAGTCACAGAGAGGCATGGTATGAGCTAGCTCGATGGATAGGCCCAGAGCAAGGGGGGGGGGGGAAGAAGGAGTCAGATAGAGAGGAGAGGAGCACTTACAGGTGGTCACCGTCGTGGTGACCACAGCCAATTGGTGAAGGGAGCACGGAGGCGAGCTGCGGTTGCCCAGGAGGCCGTCCCGGCAGCGTCGACTCTGCAACCCTAGCCACGGGAGCAGCAGTAGCACCTCAGCCACCAGGAGCGTCCAGGAATCACCTCGAGGAGCAGAGGTCACCAGCGAGGGGGTGGAGCACCCGGGTACCCGAAACCTAGGGTTAGGGGTTGTCCACGGGAGCCACAAAGGGAGAAAACCAGATCGAAGAAGAGGAAGTAGTAGAGGGCAGGGAGGAGTAGGGATAGCGCTAGGTCACGGTGGAGAAGTTGGACGGAGAGGGGCAGAGTAATTCGCCGGAGAGGAAGGCGATGGGGATCGCTTCTGCGTCGCCTCGCGCAGAAGGAGGAGGAGAAGAGGAGAGGGCTCGGGCGTGTGCGCATCTGGTCTGGTCCGGCTCGACCAGACCAGCGGGTTAGGTTCAACCCTAACCCAGGGACCACTTGTCAGCTCTAGGGGCAGAAGGGTAATTTCCCTAAAACTTTAATAAAAGAGTTATAAAAACAGTATAAAAATAATACATAAAATGCTACAAATTTCAATTAATTAGAACATAAATACTTATCAAATCAGTAATAGTTTTTGTATATAAAAACTATTAAGTATAGTAATACAATAATATTTATAGTCTTAAAATTGATTATTTTGAAACAGTTAATTTATAATAAAAACTTGTTTTAGAATAATTAAATCAACTAAGTTTATATCCTTTAAAAATTCTATATTTCGTCATTTCAAAACATTTCATAATTCATGGCCCTGAGAAAAGAATAAGTATTCAATCAATTAATCAAATTAATAGTATTAATAACCACAATATTAATTAATCCTGAAGGGTTGTGTAATCATAGACAAAACAATTATTCAAAAGATTTGGGACAACCAAATGATCATTTTAGTGAAAATTGCATACATCCCATCATTATGCATTATCGCATCATTTGCTTCTTTAAACATTGTCTTTATCGGACAATGATGGTGTTTTGTAGAACAAGGAAGTCGGGTTCTGTCTCAAGCATCAGACTTCATTACCTGTCTATATCAAGGCAAGTTCATCACTTGCTCATGTCCTTTGAAATATTTCATAACAACTATTTTCAAAAACCCCACCGTATTACCACCTGAGTGGGAGTGGATAGGATCGCGCGCCTGAGTGGGAGTGGACAGAAGCACGGTTTGGCTTGGACCAACAACCGGGCCCCACACCTGAGTGGGAGTGGACAGGATCGCGCGCCTGGTTGTGCAACATGGTCTTGGTCGTTCATGGGTAAAGTAAGGCACCTCTGCAGAGTGTAAAAGGATGTGGCATGTTACCCCTTGTTCCGGGAAGGAGCTGCGAACACCGCAGGAAAGGTAACTCCATGAAGTTCTAGTCCTATGAAATTCTAGCGGGCATAGTTTTCAATATTAAAAGCAACCTTTTGAGAAAGATTGACAAAACCTTGCATCTGTCTAGACTCTTTAGAGTCGAGAACTGTAGCTAGAGCATCAATTACTTTCATACTTAATGAACTTGCTGAGTAACGCTCGTTACTCATTCAATCCGTTTGACCCCCTGCTTAGGCTATGAGAACTTAGAGGAAGCATCCTTCAATATCCTCGGAGGCCAAGAAGACATCTTCTACGAGGATCCAGACCTATCCGGAGGAGTGGAAGGAGTCGACTACATCATTCAGTACGGAGTTGACCCCGAGGGGGATGAGTCTGACTAGGTTTAGCTTAGTCAGAAATAACTACTTATCACGGTTGAATCAAGCAGCAATGGACTCTCTTGAAGGCTGTTGAGTTCCTGTGTTAGCGTTTGTTTACTTTCAGTCGTTCTAACTTCAATAATGGGAAGATATCATCATGAGCTCGTCCTCTTGTCAGTACATTTTGTTTGTAATATATTTGGTGTATGACAATCAGACCCGCAATGTTTCTGCTGTACCACCCTAAGGGATGTAATATTTGCGAAACGGTGTTCTGTGAGTGTTATATCAACGACTGGCGTACTACAACATGCAGTGGTATGCCGGGTCACCACAGATAGTCCGATTGTTGGCTTTCATAGTTCCATCGTTGTGCGTCGCCTAGCCCACGGTGCTGTTCTATTGGCTGCCCTGGTCTGGACACTAATTACTATACTTGATCCTTTCCAATAAAAATGTGTACACTATTTCTTGTCATGGAAATTTTGAGATAGTTCATACAAATTATTATATGACCAGTTTATAATATTTGAAAAATGGTTCATTAGAAACATAAAAATATTCACATATAACCAAAAGTAGTAATCCGTCGCATATAAAAAAATGTTCATCTATCTTCGACAGATGTCACCAGTCTAAGAAAGGTTCACGGGTTAATTTTTTTTGCTATATTACTAGTTTTGTTGTTATTGTACTATATGAATTTTTTTAAAACCTCAACTTGATAACATTTATTTTGCACCACATAAAACATCCAAATGTGTGAATTTTGTTTCAAGCTTCATGAATATTTTCTCGAAAATTTATGAACTTTTTTATAAGTGAACAATTTTTTAGGAATTTATGAACTTTTTTATAAGTGAGAAATTTTCTAGAAAATGCTCATGTGAAATTTTTTTAATAGGTAAAGGAATGTTCAGAGGCAAAATGTGTTCACGAGTAGAAATCGATCAGGGTAAAAAAAATTCACAAGTAAAAATTGTTCACGAGTAAAATGTGTTCACGATTAAAAATTATTTACGTGAATTTTTTGTTGTTGTAAAGGATAAAATATGTCCACGGGTAACAATGTTCATGCGCTAAACTATTGTTTACCAAAAAAGATGAAAAAAATACGAGTGAAACAAAAAAATAGTGAGCCAAAAATGTCGGTGAACCAAAAAATAAAAGCGAACAGAAAATAATAATGAACTGAGAAGGAATAAAAATTCAGGCGAATGGAAAAAATAGTGAACCAAAATCGGTAAAACCGGAAAATAAGTAAATAAAATATAACAACTTATCGAGAAGTAACTAAAATCCGGGTGAACCGAAAAATATTAGTGAACCAAAGATGTTGGTGAATGGAAAATAATAATGAACCAGGAAAGGACTAAAATTTTGGTGAATGGAAAATAATAGTGAACCAAAGATGTTGGTGAACGAAAAATAATATTGAACCGAAAAGGAAGTAAAATTTGCGTGAACCAAAAATATGGGTGAATAAAAAATGATATTCGATAAAAAAGGAGTTAAATTCTGGTGAAACTATAAAGTAGGTCGATGGGTTCTATAATTATTCATGTGATGTAAAAAAGTTCATGTTGTGGAACACGTAGTCCACGATTAAAACTTAAATGTTTTCCTTGATATTAAAAAATATTGATGGTGTTTAAAAAAAATTAGCGGATTTAAAATGTCTACACGATAGAAGAAAACAAAAAGAAAAAAATTTATGGAGGAAAAAAAATCACTTGTAAAAATTCACATGTAAAAGAAATTAATGGATCAACAAATGTTTAGCGAGTTAAAAATTCACATATCAAAAAATGTTTAGGAGTCAAAAATATTTTTGGAGTTAAGAAAAACATTCTCAATAGATTTTTACCAAGAAAAATAGGTTCACGATTAAACAATTTTCGATTCATTAAGTTGATGTTGTTTATAAAACAATGTTTGCGTATTGAAAAAATGTTCACTGGGTGTAAGAAATATTTTGGCGGCTGAAAAAACGTATTCGCATGCACAAAAACAAAAACCCCAAAAGGAACGTAAATTTTGTATTCATGTATTACTCAAAAAAAAAAGTAAATAAAAAATAAATAAGGAACTCAAAAATAAAATTGGAAATAGAAATATATACATGGAGTATTTTTTTTCTTAATTAAGTTGGGAAAAAAAGTAAATACAAAGAAACATAATAAGAAAGAACAGAAAAAAAGGAACGAATGCTTTGCTAGCCATTGACTTAACAACTAATCAGATCTGGAAGGAAAATACGTGCGGGCAATTGTTCTTTTTCTTTTGTGCAAGCGAGAGACCGAGAAAATGTCCGGGCGAGTTGTCGTACATCTCGCAACGAGCGATAGACAGTGCCCGCGGATTCGCGCCTACTAGGGCATAACCAACCTGTAGTACTGATGAGATTTTATTGGACACGAAGTTGACTGGCTGGACCCTGGTCATGGCACGAGCTCCATTGACCCATTATCATTCAAACCCAGCCCATGTGGCTATGATATTTTGGGACGGGTGAGTGACCCAGCGGCATCATGTGACTTTCACGACACACGTGCATTCGTTGCACACTACTTTTACCTGTACCATTAGAATTGGAATCAACTGTCCTTTGCTAGTAAAATCCATTAAATTTTACGTATTTTCCGCTTTCACTTCCGCTTAGAGATTTATATATACCTTCCCAGTGTGTTCCCGTTTGGCGAAGTCACCGCGCCAATGTTAACTTATTTCTGCTAGCAGCATTATAAACTTAACTAGAGGGTGTAGGCACTGCTACAATCCACTTGGAAGGATACAAAAGAAAGAAAGTTAAATAGTAGTGTTGGTGGTAGTAGTTTCCGCCAACCATACTTTGTTCTTCTTCTCCACACTCGCACATCGAGCCGCGTAACACAAGTAGCGTCTGGGAAGCATGCCGCGGCGTGTGGATCTTTAGTTGGACAATACTGATGTTCTTGGATTGAGAGGCACTGGGAAGATGTTGGCTGGACCTGCAAACCAGGACGCATGACAGGGATGACTGCCCTGTACAAGACTGTGGATAGGCGTTGCGCCCTCGACGAGAGCAGCTCTCCATGGATCATCCGGCCAAGCCTTCGTCGCTATGTATAGTACGTATATGGCGTCCTAGACAGGGAAATAGGAACACAAAATAATAGAAAACTACCTTGTGTCACTTCGGTCTCGGGGCCAGGTGGATCTTATCAACCAGTTCACTGCCGATCCTAGCTTTTAATGAATATTATAGTTTTGTTTCGGCTTTACTTGTAAGGCACTTCCACCACTCAATCCATACTTTTTTATCGCGTCGATCAAGGCTTTTTGTGGGTCATCGGCCCATAATTTTGTCACCACCCGACACATCTCCAAATTCATATTTTCATATCCCATAATTTATTATCAAATATTATTTCATTTTTGATATAACTAGCAAGGTGTCCCTCGCAAATGCGAGGGCTTTCTCTTTATCTTATTGAATATGTTCATGATCTAAAGTCGTAGCTTCATAAATACTCTAGAGGAAATATATTATTAAGAGCATTTTATATCCATCATAAATATTATCATGGATTCACCAATGGGAACCTTTTAATTATTCTTAGGGTTTTTCTTAGATTTCGAAAAAAAATGTGACATATTCTAGAAGGACGTTTAATTTAAACTTATGTAGCACCGTTGCAATATTTTTTACTCTCTTCTTGTCATCCCATATTCTTCATTATATTCTCTCGTTGACAATTTTTTTATTGTGTAACATTTACTAAATGGACTTTGATGGCACATAGTTTCATGTAACATAATAAAATAAAATAATTACTTGGATAGTATAAAATTTCAGCATTATAGCCCATCACAAAATTATCCTATTTATTTGTTTGTATTTTTCTATAGATCGACACTTAGCACTACCGCATAGTCCCAATGATCCTCGTGGCTTGTCCTGTTTTTTTAATCGAGCATCGGGCTTTGCACCATATATATGTGTATAATTAAAGAGATCGAATTGCATTTTTTAATATCGGGTTCGATACCGAGCTAATAGTTATAATTTTGTGAATCTCGATGCACCTCAACGAAATTCATCAATTGAACGATTTAGGGTAAGTACGTGTGTGTGTATATATGGTCGTATCGTGCTTGTGTGCCCATGAGTATGTCTAGATCATACTCGACGTTATACAAAAATATTAGTTATCTTAAGATTGAATTTTTATTCTTCACATACACTCTAAGTACATGACTATATAAAGTTCTAGGCAGCAATATGCTACTTTTTTTTTCAAATGCCCACAACTTTGGTTCCCTGGAGATTATTCTTTAATTTAAAAAAGAAGAAGGAAGAGACTCGATAACGTGGTTACATGCTAGAGGAAGCCGGGCGGGATGAGCTTTTTTTTTCACGTTCCAAAAATAAGGGAGTGCAGAATCATATTCTGTTTCAATGTGATCTCTCTTCGGTGAACACACCGACTCATTTTTTTCCGGGAAAATTAAAGCTATAATTGTTTTCCAAAGAAATTAACAGATGTTTGGCTAGAGTATGTATCTTGCTCCAGTTAAAGATGCGAGCTAAGTCGTTGTTATTTGAAATATGTGTATGCGCAATGTTTAGCAAAGTGATAGGGGAAATCGAATCTGTATTTTGAATGGTAAAAAATATATATTTCCAGGTTATTTTCCTTTAGATCTGAAAAATTATTTTATCCTTTAGCCTTTGGGCTAGTTCGGGGGATGCATATGAATGCATGGGTTGGAGTTAGAGTCCTTAGTTTAGAAGTGTTAGGCTAATTAGCAATTTGAATTAAGAGCCATTTTTTTCGTGTATCCTTTAAGCTAGCTGGTGCGATACGTGTGGGTTGGAGCCATACTTCTTAATTTTCACGTGTTATGCTAATTGACAATTTAAATAAGGAGCGTAACCTTTTTTTTCCGTTTGTAGGGTTGGTGTTAGAGTCCTCAACCTTCACGTGTATGTTTGATTTTTACATGGCACATGTTATTCTAATTGGCAATTTGTATGATGAACGTGTTGGACATGTGTACGTTTTTTAATATTGAACTTTCCTTAAATCCCAGCCACAAATATTAGATCTAACGATCAAAATATTTACGATGATGTGGATCAACGTGGCGCTTCTATTCTAGACCCTTATATTGCTTTTAGTATATAATAGATAAATATTTCATATGTTGCTAGTCTTGTGAAAAATTATATAATTTGGTCAATTATATAAATTTTTAGCCTTGTGAAAAATCAATACTCCCTCCGTTCCAAAATAGATGACTTCCACTTTTCTATATATGCATGTATCTAGACACTAAAACATGTCTACATACGTACATATATGGACAAATAGAAGTCATCTATTTTGGAACGGAGGGAGTACATGATATAAAGCGGAACAGAGGGGGTCTAGGATACTACTTTTTTCAATAAAGGGAATTTTAGGATATCACGTACTTAAGAATAAGTAGATCCCTACCTCTCGATTCCTACACAAAACGGATAACCCTGCTACTCTGACAGAAGAGGGCGGAGGATCTCTTACAGAAAGGTAGGGCGGCTGTCCTACCTTGAATTTTGGCACACAAAAAATGCACATATATATAGGCATTTCCCTTTGTATATTCGTTCTATAATTCCTGCACTTTCTAGAAAATAAGTAAACGAAAAATAGACCAATCGGGACCAGCTAGGGGTGCTCACGTCAAACTGGGCATTGATAACACTGGATTCTACTCCGGCAGCCATTAAAAATTTAACATTTTTTTACTAATCCATTCGTGGTTCATATTATTCTTATATCGTCCTCCATGAATACTTTCACATGCACCTATGACTACATTTTTTTGAACGGGTAAAATAGCCCTTGCATCGTCATCGGAACGGTGCACATAACCATATTTTGTTGCATAGTTTAGTTCTGCAATAATCCACTTCAACTCAAAGATTACCCAATGTTGGGACATTAATAAAACACCCAAATAACTAAAAGGAAAATGATTGCCGCCAGCCACCCTGTTGAATATGGACTATACTACTTCCACCAAATTGGAACAATCAGAATCCATAGGATAAGGATGCTCTCGGACTACATGCCAATCCAACCTAAAAAAGTGAATAACCTTGATTTTGTTAAAATCTAACTCATTTTGGTAATTCCATTTTACAACAATAGCACAAACGTCAATGCAGATAAAAGAATTAGATCTCTTCTCAAACCCATTTAAGAAATTACTAAACATATTAATAATATTTGTAGGTGGAGATATATTAAAGGTAAAATGAGTTGGCACTTCAACAATTCATATTTTGATGTATCCGTTCTAAGCTCATAACTAGTTATGCCTAAACGTCAAGTCAACCATCTGAAACCTCATGTACGGAATGACCCTTGGATACAAGTCATCACTCCATAATACCTGCATGCAGATGATAAGAACACATTGATCCTTGGATACATCTGATGAACGGAAACCAAAGACTGTTATGATGGTTGCTACATTATGGGAGAACACGATAAACATTTATATTTAAAGTGAAGCATCACGCTAATAAGCGACTACTACGCAAACAAGGTGCAATCAACATAAGATAAAGATCACGGGGAAATCATAATTCGTGTGGAAAGCCTTTGTTCTTCGATTCTCAATGCATATCCAATGAGGATTCTCCATCTCCATTATTTTCACCTTAGTAGAAAATCCGAGGAAATTCCGTGGTGGTGAAAATTGCTTCAAACATATCCACAATAGAGAAACGACCATTTTCTCTTATCATGTACTTCCTCCGACCTCCACGATGAACGCATTATTGTTGATGTCAAACAATGACAATCCTTTGGCATTGACCATCATGACAAAACACAGTAACAAGGTAGATATACGAAACCACACACACGCGTTGAAAAACGTTAGACATTTCTAAATTTTTGTTTGCAAGTTTTAGCATGGTTTTAGGTTCTACAATCAACTATCGTCATGACCCACGCAATTTGAGGTATGTTTATTCTTATTGATAGATTAAAATTGTCTAGTGATTGAAACAAAGAGATTACAAAAATGTATAAAGACTCAATCTAACGTTATCATCATGCCGTTCTATGAGACAAATTATGGTGCATCCCAAAAATACTGAAGCACTACTTCGGATCAAGCAAGATATGCCAGGGGAAATGCGAGCGCCCTAGGATTGCCAGAAGTTTGTAGAAAGCCACACCATGCTGCTGGAAACAAAACAAACACATCTTATTGGGAAGCAACGAAGAAACAATTGAATATTAGAAAACTCTCTAATGTACCTGCACAAACTTATGCAATACCGGCACCAATTTGTGCTCTATACAAAATCGTATCTACGCATAGCATCCTCTGATACCACTAACGGTGTACGATGCAGAATTTAAAAGTTTGCCACACGTAACCGACAAGATCACTATGCAGATAGCGATGCATGCCCATAAATACGTTGATTTGGATGATGACAAGTTGGAAGCGGATTTGATGCAGTCCTAGAAGAGTTCTAAACAATCATATATCCTCACAACTAGGCCTAGGTTGAAGAATGTCGCTAAGCTTCCCTCCTCAAGTTTCACAAGTGTAATCCCTCTTATGTTGTGCACGCGTACGCTCGTGTCAAACTATCTGTGCTCCGCCGTGGAGGAATCGACACGGACGAAGAGAGGAAGTTTTTCGGCGGTGTTAATTTGTAGCACTAATCAAGTGTGATGATTGCTATATGATTATGAAAGTTTCTCAACAAATCAGAGATAATATCAATAAGAGTTAGGTCTAATCGGGAGAAGACACCACAAAAAATCAATTAGAAGAAGTTTTAATCTAATCAGGGGGCTCTAATTAGAAACGCTAATTAGACCCTCTTATTCTACTAGAGAGAGAGAGAGAGAGAGAGAGAGAGAGAGAGACTTCAGAGCCAATTGAAATTAAAACAACCAAAACCATCTGTGAGCACTCAAGGCTCTGGAAGTTGCGGTAGTACCGAGCCAGCCCGGTACTTTACAAGCGGTAGTACCGGACAGAGTCCGGTGGCTCAGACAGAAACCCGAAGATAAGCTTGTTTCTTCGAGATGAATCAAATGAGAGCTACTCGAGTGTTCTAGGCCTTATAGACATACCACATGGGTGTTTTGCAAAAGATCATAAGAGACAATATAATGATCATAAATATTCCATAAAACACATATCACATGTTAGAGCACTCATTATGTTGTCAAAAAACATCAAAACACATAGGGATGGAAATCCTCTTTCAATCTCCCCTTTTTAGTGTTTGATGACAACACAACTGTTTACCGACGATTTGTAACACAAGTGCACTATAATTCTAGCCAATACGATCACATAAGTAAATATAGCTAGAATAAAAGACTTGCAAGAGAAATTTGCATGTCTTACACCACGCTAATGGATAGTTCACCAACAGCAAATATCCTAATAAAACAACGACAAGATCCAAATAACACAGAGACACAAGCAAAGAAACAATGAACATACCAAATCTTGTGACTCCACCCATGAAAATTACGGCTCAAACTAATAGAACTCATTCTCCCGCTTTGTCATAAATGCCAAATAACAGAGAGGAGTGATGCTACACGTCCCATGAAGAGTCACTCGTTGTATTCTCCATGGTGAGTGGACGAAGAAGGAATGTCGGTGTCACTCCAATAGGAATGCTTGGACTTCCAATCTTCCTTAGGCCTCTTTTGGTAGGAGTTTATTTTTAGGGATTGGAAGGGATTATCCCGGTCAAATCGCAAATCCCTAAATATCCCGAAAGAACCGTTTGGTTCGAATGTATTTAGCCGGGTTTATCCCTAATTTTCCCCCAAAATTCCCCAAACTGTAGTGTATTTTTTTCATATCAAATCCACTCCCGCTAACTAGTGAATTTGAAGGGATTGGGTAGAGGTGGGGGTTTCAAGGGATTGGGTGAATATGGGGTTTTTCACCTAAACCCTGTTGGGATTGTCCCCACTAATCCCCTCAAAACCTCTAGCACCAGACAACATCTTAGGGGTGATGGCACCATCGGAACAGGAAGACATCGGCAAACCCATCTTCTCCATCATTGCCTTCTGACGAGGTGCAATCTTATTGTGATATCCATGTGCGTCATCCATGCGATCCTAGAGATCAAGTTTGAAGCAAATAGCCCTCTTGGCCTTAATATGAAACTTCTTCAACCAAGATGGATCAACTCCCACCAGAGCATCATCGGACCTCGCACAAGACCTCACACCAACCCGAGAAGCGGCTGCCTTCTATGCTGCTGCTGCTTGCTCTGCGGGAAGAAGATGCTTCTTGAACCTTAGTTCCTTCGAAGGATGCTTGACCATGGTGCTGCCATCTTTCATGATATCCTCCTTGGTGGCTTCCCACCATTTTCTTCCAGATAAGCTTCATAAGAAAAGGTCCATAGATGGGAGACCTCTTATCTATCAAATCCAACCACATATCCTCATGGATCCAATCCATCACATCTCCTCATACTTTGTTGTTGCGGTAAGATAACGAACGTGAGTGGAGGTGGTTTAGAAGGAAGGACTGATACGTCTCAAACATATCTATAATTTCTGATGTTCCATGTTGTTTTCATGCCATATGCTAAATGTTTCCTATACACTTTATGCCATTTTTATGGATGTTCAGGGACTAGCCTATTGTCAACATGCCACAGAGGCAACACCTATATTATGTTGTTTTTGGTTTCAGAAATTTTGTTCTAAAAACATTCTCGGAATTGGACGAAACAAAATCCTAGTCTTAGAAAGTTGTCACATACAGGAGTCCGGAGGAGACCCGGAGGGGGCCTCAGGGGCCCACACCATAGGGTGGCGCGCCCCCTGGCCGTGCCAACTGGTGGTGTGTGCCCCGTGGCCACCCACCGACTTTTCCCTCTCGCCTATTTAAGCTCCTGCACGGGTTAACCCTAAATACCCGAGCCTTTTCCACCAAAAAGATTTGTAGCCGCCTGATACGTCATAAACGTATTCTTAATTTCTGATGTTCCATGTTGTTTTCATGTCATTTGGTACATGTTTTCCTTACACTTTATGCCAATTTTATCCATTTCCTAGGACTAACCTATTGACAAGATGCCACAGAGCCAATTCCTCTTTTCTGTTGATTTTAGTTTTAGAAAAGTTGTTCTGGAAATATTCTTGGAATTGGAAAATTTGAAGCCTGGAAGGCTTAGAATTCCCGAAGGTTCCACGGAGTCCCTGACTGGCCCAGAGGGGGGCCACACCATAGGGCGGCGCGCCCCCTGATGGTGCAGGACTTGCACTCGTTGGAAAACCCCAAGAGGAAGGTTTGATGAACACAACAACAAGTTTCCCTCGGTAAAGAAACCAAGGTTGAATCGACCAGTAGGAGGAAGTGGTAACTTCGGAAGGTTGATGCAGCTGAGATGGAAAGGCGCACTTCCCGTTCAGCAACAACGTGGAACCTACACAGCACAAACAATTAACTTTGCCCCAACAAAGCAGTGAGGTTATCAATCTCACTGGTTTTGCTGATAACAAAGAGGTTAAATGTATGGTGTGGAAAAAATATGAAAACAAGAGCAGTAGTGTGAAAATAGTGGAAGCTGTGTGAAAACAATGGAAACAACGTGTGTATCATCAAATGAGAAAATGGTCCGGGCTCCACAGTTCACTAGAGTTGTCTCTCCATAAAAGATAGCTAACATGCGTGGTGAACAAATTACAGCCGGGTAATTGGCAGATAAAGAACACGCATGACATAAAGATGACTCTGAGATTCATGCATGCGTTACAAAAAAATACAAAGATCATCATCCAACTACATCTATGACTAATAATCCACCCTTCAAATATCATCTGAATAAACGTTGGTTATTAAGTTGCAAGCAACGGATAATGCAGGAAGAAAAATGTGTAATGTAAACAATGTAAATGAAGTAAACATCGTTGTTTTCTCCCTAATGGAAATAGCACATCCTCCATTCGTCACGTTTCTGTCACTCGAGCACATATGCATATTAGGCATGAACCCACTATCGAGCATAAATACTCCCTCTTGGAGTCACTAGCATCTACTAACAACAGAGAGCATGCAAGATCATAAATAACATACACATGAAGATAACATGATAGATTGATAATCAATAGACATAGCATTCAATAATGACCGGATCCCAGCAAACACAACATGTAGCATTACAAATAGATGGTCTCGATCATGTGAGGCAGCCCACGAGATATAAACATGAGGCATAAAGTAGAGAGTACAACCATCTAGCTACTGCTATGGACCCGTAGTCTAGGGATGAACTACTCACGCATCACTCGGAGGTGGGCATGTTGGTTTAGACCCCTCCGGTGATGAATTCCCCTCCCGGCAGGGTGCCGAGGAGAGCTCCAGAACCTTCCTATCTCGGGTTGACGATGACGGCACCCTCGGGTGTTTCTTGGGATGAAATGGTATATTTTTAGGGTTGATACCGGGGGAATAAATAGGCGAAAGGGCCATGGCGGTGGATTCCTGAGGGGCCCACACCACGCCCAGGCGTGGCCGGGCGGGGCGGCCCTATCGTGTGGACCCTCTGTGGCCCCCCTTCGGGCCTCTTTGAGACTCCGTGGAACCTTTGGGAATTCTAAGACTTCTAGGCTTCAAATTTTGCAATTCCAAGAATATTTTCAGAACAACTTTTTTGAAACTAAAAACAGCAGAAAACATGGAACTAGCTCTGTGGCATCTTGTCAATAGGTTACTCTAGGAATTCGATAAAAATGACGTAAAGTGTAAAGAAAACATGTACCGTATGGCATGAAAACAACATGGAACATCCGAAATTATAGATACGTTTATGACGTATCACCCCCCCCCCCCACACACACACACGGCCGCGCCATGGGTGGTGTGGGCTCCTGGGGCGCGCAACGCCATCGCCCTTTCGCCTATTTATTCCCACAATGCGTCGACCCTAAAAATATACAACTTTTCCATGAAAAACACCCGAGGCCGCCGTCATTGTCAAACCGAGATCAGGAGGGTTCTGGATTTCTCCCCGACACGCTGCCGGGAGGGGAAATCATCACCGGAGGGCTCTACACCACCATGACCGCCTGAAGAGTGATGCGTTAGTAGTTCATCCTTGGACTACGGGTCCATAGAAGTAGCTATATCGTTGTTCTCTCCTCTTTATGCCTCATGTTTAGATCTCGTGAGCTGCCCTACATGATCAAGATCATCTTATTGTAAAGCTACATGTTGTGTTTGTTGGGATCCGATGATTATTGAATGCTATGTCTCTTGATTATAAATCTATCATGTTGTCTTCATGTGTACGTTATTTATGATTTTTCATGCTCTCCACTGTTAGTAGATGCTCTGGCCAATTAGATACTAGTGACTCCAAGAGGGAGTATTTATGCTCGATAGTGGGTTCATGCATGCCGCCTTTGCCTATGTGCTCAAGTGAAAGAAACGTGGCAGATGGAGGATGTGTTGTTTCCATTAGGGAGAAAAGAACGATGTTTACATTGTGTATATTACACACTTTTCATACCGCGATTATCTGTTGCTTGCAACTTAATACCCACCGTTTGTTCGGATGATATTCGGAAGGTGGATTATTAGTCATAGATGCAGTTGGATGACGATCTATGTATCTTGTTGTAATGCCCGCATGAATCACATAGTAATGATCATGTCATGCATGTTTCATTATTTATCAATTGACCAGCTGTAATTTGTTCACTACATTTGTTAGCTATCTTTTATGGAGAGATACCTCTAGTGAACTTTGGACCCCGGTTCATTTTCTCATACTGATAATACAACCACTCTCATTACTGTTTTCACACTGCTTCCACTTTTTTCGCACTCGTACTTCTGTTTTCACATTGTTCTCATATTGTTTTCCGCACCATAAATTTAACCTCTTTGTTATCAGCAAAACCTGTGATATTGACAACCTCACTGCTTCGTTGGGGCAAAGTGAATCGATTAGGTCGTGTAGGTTCCACGTTGCTTCTAAACCGGTAGGGTGCCCTGCCATCTCAGCTGCATCAACGTTCGGAAGTGTTTTTTCCTCCTACTGGTCGATTCAACCTTGATTTCTTTTCTTAGGGAAACTTGCTGCTGTGCTGATGACACCTTCCTCTTGTGTTCTCCCAACGAGTGCAAGACCTGCACCATCAAGCACTTTTCTGGCGTTTTTGCCGGGGAGGAAGAGAATTTCTACAAGGGGATTCTCTCACCTCCAATAATCTTTACTTTGTTATTGTTTTGCTTTTTTACTTGCTTTATCATGCTTGCTATCAATGTTTGATGTCTTTGAAACTAGATATTATTGGCAAGGTTGGTTCACATATGAACAACAAAAATATTATAAGGAACACCGTTTGTCACCAAAAGGGATACATTTATGGGAGAAAATTACTAAATGGCATAACTATGCTAGAAACTTGTGCTCTAATTATAAAGTTACGTATTGCTTTGATAAATATTGTTGCTGTAGGAGGTATAGACACCTCCCTTTTCAATGTGAGTATAATGATGATGTTCCTATATCTTCTTATGTTATGGGAAATTATGACTTTGATGATGTGGAACAAATTGAGGAATTTATTGCTTGGAAGAGTGCATTCGAAATTGCTTATTTGCTTGAAAATATTTATGATGCACCTTATAAATATGAGATTTATTCTGTACTTGAATATTTCTTTGATAATTACAAGGATTATAATTACTACATACTTAAATATCTTAATAGATTATCTCCCCTAAAGGGAGAGACAAATGCCTTGCAGGAACCTATGGTAGAAGAAATTGCTGAATCTGGAAGCTCATTGGATGAAAAAGAGGAGAAATAATGGACTAGCTACACATGTCTACCTCCAAATGAGAGTAACTATTTAACTCGTACCTTATTTGATTTCCCTCCATGGTCACCAAAGGAGGATGAGTGTTATATTTATGATCCTATTGATTCTTTTGAAATATCCCTTTTTGATGAAATTGATACTTTCTATACTTGTGACCTTGATACTACTATGAATGAAACTTGTGAGAATGATATTGTTAATGTTATTTATGATAATGCATGGTACTTTGATAAATCCTATGGTAATCCTCTATTTATTCCAACTATTGATATGCATCATAATGAGGAAGTTTGTTTAGAAAATTTATATGATAATGCTCTAGATGATGGTCCTATGTTACTTGATGGTATGAATTATATTTATAATGAAAATAGGATTTCTATAATGTATACCATACCTTTTAAGAATGACCAATCATCTTGTATTGTTATTGCTAAAAATGGGAAAGAGAACAACTGATTTTAAATTTTGATCCCACAGTTTTGGATCTTGATATGAATTGTGTGCTTTTAGATCATGACAAACATGCTTTATGTGATAATTATTTTGTTTAGTTTGTTCATGATGTTACTGAAAATTACTATGAGATACGAAAATATGCTTCTAAGAATTTTCATGTTACTAAAACACCTCCCTTTTTGTTGAAAGTTTTGAAGTTGCTCTTGTTCTACCTTCCCCTGATTTCTAGCTTGAGCTTCTTTAAATTATTTATTTACAATATTACTATGCATAGAAAGTGGGTTAGGCTTAAATTTGTTTTATACTTGCTTCTTGATTCTCTCTTTTTCTTTCGGTGCCTAGCTGAAAGGCGTTAAAGAAAAGAACTTCTTGGGAGATAACCCATGTTTTTATTTTTGCTTTATTTTTCTAAGTTTTTGTTGAGTCAATGGCGTGTATACTTCTGTATAAAATCCTTTATATATTTATTTTCATGTACTAGTTGTGCCAAGTAAAGTTTCTAGCAAAGGTTGGAGTTGGTTTTGGATTTCTGCGCTGGAAACAGATTTCTGTTGTCCACCGTAAAAAATCATATAAATTACAGAAAGATCAAAATGACCTGAAACTTTATTTTGTGCATATTCCTCAGCTAATTAATAAACTTTTTTGTTCTTTATATTTTCTATCTGAGCAACTTGAATGCCCCGATAAAATTTGTCATTACAGACTGTTCTGGTTTTGGCAGATTCTGCCATTTTTCTTGCATTTTCTATTTTACTATGTCAAGTGGGTTCCTTTGCTTCACGAAACACCAGCCGATGTACATAATGTTTAAAAGTATCAGCTGCACTTTTTACCATTCATAACCTATGGATTTTTTATTGTTGCTCTAACCCTCTAATGCGAACTACTTTGAGTGTGGTGTGTAGGAAGTTTTCAATGGTCAAGAGAAGAGGGTAATATAATGTGATCAAGAAGAGTGCAAGTTCAAATCTTAGGGATTTCCCCGTGGTTCATCCCATAAAATTATAAGAAGAATCAAGTGTCTAAGCTTTGGGATGCCTAATGCATCCCCTTCTTTGTCAACAATTTATCAGGTCACTTCTAGTGAAACTATATTTTTATTCGGTCACATCATATGAAATTTACTTGGAGCGTCTGTTTTTTCTTTTATTTTCTTTTGTTTTCCTTGATGCAATAATATTGTTGGAACCTAGAATTCTTTGTTTTGGAGAGTTACATGCTCCACTTTTTCGTTTGAATACTCGTTATGCTCGTATTCTTAGTTTTTCTTCTAGCTGCCACAAAATTCGTTTTTAGATCCTGTTTTTCTTGCATCTCTTATTCAGAGTTGTTAGTTTTAGTAGATTTATGTTAGTACTCTCTTGTTTCATTGTTGTATGTCTTGGAGAGTTTATTTCTGGTATGAAATTCTTGGTATTGGAAAGAAGTAGTACAGTTTTCGTGCTGATAACGGTGCAAATAGAAGCTTGTATAGACTGTGGCTAGACTTTTTCATGTCATGCTAGATGTTATTTTAATTCTTAAGCCTAGTGGTCATTTTTGTAGCATGAATTGTCTCAAATAGCCGAGAGTGTTTAATGTGCCATTGAAATAATTATGAGTTGTTGTTGTCTTATTGAAGTATACATTTCTGGTGTTCTTCTTTGAATGTTTCATTTGGTTGAGTTGGTGCATGCTTACACCATGTTTATGACTTAAAACCAGTCAATTAGAGCATCCATGATTATTTAGTTTTTTTTAACTTGTAGTACCAATTATCTTTGATTAATGATGTTTTTGTCGCTATGCATGATTATGGTCATTATTGCTTTCTTCATTTGTCGCTCCCAGTCTTGTGCTAGCCTCCACTTGTACTGAGTATGAGATCTACTCGTGCATCTAACTCCAAAAAACCACAGTTTGCCAAATATGTCCACCATACCTACCTATATGTGGTATTTAACCGCCACTCCAAAGTAAATTGCTCATGTGTTACCTTTAAAACCTTCAAAACTACTCCTGTTTTGTGCTCCTGCTTTAGCTCATGAGGACGTAAATAGAGAATCTTTATCTCACTTGTTGATTGGATTTTCACACCTTGGACTAGTGTCTTCATCCGCTTATCCAATTGATAGAAGAGCTGGCAGCGGGGTGCCCAGCCCCAAACTAATACAACAAATTCTCTTCCTTATTTTTTCCCCCTGATTTATTAGTCAAAGCATAATTGTGTAAACAAAAGAGAAAGAGGGATGACCTTGTACCTAGATGTGTCCTTCTATGGAAGCCGCTCTTGTGAAGTCTAGGTGGCTTGTGACGTACTATATTTTCTGTTTACCATTCGTTAACATAAGCATACACCTCTCTAAAAAAATGTTTTTAATACCCATGATTAACCAAATAAAAAGCTATAGCACATGAGTGATCTATGCTTCCCTCTGCGAAGGTCCTTTCTTTTATTTTTATGTTGAGTCTCCATCTTCTAACTTTATTCACAGTTGAGAGAGCATAGTTTCCATTCTGAGTTTAGTGTGCATTTGTCCCAGAAACATTATTAATTGATTCATGATGTGTTATTATTTGCTCTCAAATTGTTTGTTCTAGTATTCCTCTTAAACTTTGAAGGTGTCCTCGCATTTATATTTTGGCCCACTCTTAAGGACAAGCGAAATATCAATTTGCTATGTTTTCTCTATGCTTGAAACAAACGTATAACTTTCAAGTGCATTATTATTCATGATCTTTTATTTGTGTTAATTTTCATGATGCAAGGTGATTGCTATTTTTCATTATTAAAATTATATCTATCATGCTTGTGTTTAAAGTACTATGATCTCAGCTATGCTTATGCTTGTACAATTTAGAGGATCAAGTTTATTTTGGTAGCATGCCACCTCAGAAATTATCTGTTTTTTATCGTTTACCTACTCGAGGACGAGTAGGAACTAAGATTGGGGATGTTGATACGTCATAAACGTATCATTAATTTCCGATGTTCCATGTTGTTAGGAACTAAGATAGGGGATGTTGATACGTCATAAACGTATCGTGAATTTCCGATGTTCCATGTTGTTTTCATGCCATTTGCTACATGTTTTCCTATTGACATGATGCCACAGAGCCAGTCCCTGTCTTCTGTTGTTTTTTAGTTTCAGAAAAGTTGTTTTAGAAATATTATCGGAATTGGAAAATTCGAAGCCTGGAAGTCTTAGAATTCTCGAAGATTTCACGGATTCCCGAAGAGGCCCGGAGGGGTCCACCCGGGGGGCACACCATAGGGCGGTGCACCCCATGGCCGCACCATGTGGTGGTGTGGGCCCCTCGGGAACCCACCGCCATCGCCCTTTCACCTATTTATTCCCCATGATGAGTGAACCCTTAAAATATACCACTTTTCTCGCAAAAAACCCGAGGCTGCCGTCATCATCAACCAGAGATCGGGAGGGTTATGGAGTTCTCCCCGGCACGCTGCCAGGAGAGGAAGTCATCACTGGAGGGCTCTACACTACCATGCGCGCCTCCGGAGTGATGTGTGAGTAGTTCATCCTTGCATTACGGGTCCATAGCAGTAGCTAGATGGTTGTCCTCTACTCTTTATGCCTCATGGTTAGATCTCGTGAGCTTGCCTAGATGATCGAGATCATCTTATTGTAATGCCACATGTTGTGTTTGATGAGATCTGATGATTATTGAATCATATGTCTCTTGATTATCAATCTATCATGTTGTCTTCATGTGTATGTTATTTATGAGCTTGCATGCTCTCCGTTGTTAGCAGATGCTCTGGCCAAGTAGATACTAGTGACTCCAAGAGGAGGTATTTATGCTCGATAGTGGGTTCATGCCTCCTTTGCATCTGTGCTCGAGTGACAGAAATGTGACGCATGGAGGATGTGTTGTTTCCATCAGGGAGAAAACAACGATGTTTACATTACACAGTTGATGTTTACATTACACACTTTTCTTACTGCGATTATCTGTTTCTTGCAACTTAATACCCAACATTTGTTCGAATGATATTCGGAGGTGGATTATTAGTCATAGATGCATTTGGATGACGCTCTATGTATCTTGTTGTAATGCCTGCATGAATCACATAGTAATCATCATGTCATGCATGTTTGATTATCTATCAATTTCCCAGCTGTATTTTGCTCACCACACTTGTTAGCTATCTTTTATGGAGAGACACCTCTAGTGAACTGTGGACCCCAGTCCATTTTCTCATACTGATAATACAACCACTTCAATTAATGTTTTCACATTGCTTACACTGTTTTCACACTGCTCGCTGTTATCACATTGTTTTAATATTGTTTTGCACACTATACATTTAACCTCTTTGTTATCAGCAAAACCGGTGAGATTGACAACCTCACTGCTTCGTTGGGGAAAAGTGAATAGATTGTGTTGTGTAGGTTCCATGTTGCTTCTGAACCGGTAGTGCGCCCTGCCATCTCTGCTGCATCAACATTCGGATGTGCTTTTTACTCCTACTGCTCGATTCAACCTTGGTTTCTTTTCCAAGGGAGACTTGCCGATGTGCTCATCACACCTTCCTCTTGGGGCCTCCCAACGAGTTCAAGACCTACACCATCACTGCAGTCATCGTCAACCCAAGTTCGGGAGGGTTCTGGAGGTCTACCCGGCACCCTGCCGGGAGGGGGAATCATCACCGGAGTGATCTTCATCACCATTCATGCCTACGGAGTGATGTGTGAGTAGTTCATCTTTGGACTACGGATCCATAGCAGTAGTTACATGGTTGTTCTCTCCTCTTTATGCCTCATGTTTAGATCTTGTGAGCTACCTAACATGATCAAGATCATCTTATTGTAACGCTACATGTTGTGTTTGCTGGGATTCGATGAATATTGAATTCTATGTCCAATGATTATCAATCTATCATATTCTTTCATGTGTACGTTATTTATGATCTTGCATGCTCTCTTTTCTTAGTATATTCTCTGGCTAAGTAGATGCTTGTAACTCCAAGAGGGAGTATTTATGCTCGATAGTGGGTTCATGCCTCCCTTTCTCTCACGCTCGATTGACAGAAACGTAAAGGCTGGGGGATGTGCTGTTGCCATTAGGAATAAAACAACATTGCTTTATCTAAGGATAATTTCATTGTTTACATTACAAACTTTTCTTAATGCAAGTATCTGTTGCTTGCAACTTAATACCCAAGGTTTGCTCGGATGACACTACGAGGGTGGATTATTAGTCATAGATGTAGTTTGATAACAGTCCATGTATTTTCTTGTAATTCCCACATGAATCACATAGTAATCATCATGTCATGCATATGCACTATGGTGTAGCCTTTATATCTGTCAATTGCCCAGCTGTAATTTGTTTACCCAACATGTTATCTATCTGTTTTGGAGAGACACCCTATTGAACTGTGGACCCAAGTCCATTTCTTTACACTGATAATACAACCACTACAACCTTTGTTTTACTACTTTAATTACTATTCTCTTTCATCTATTGCAAATATATACTATTTCCACACTATACGTCTAATCCATTGTTTCAACAAAACCGGTGAGATTGATAACCTCACTGCTTTGTTGGGGCAAAGTAATTGGATTGTGTTGTGTAGATTCCACTTGGCTGCTTAACCGGTAGTGCACCTAGCTGATATGTTTAAAACGTATCTATAATTTCTGATGTTCCATGTTGGTTTCATGCCATATTCTACTCGTTTCTTATACAGTTTATGTCATTTTTATGGATTTTCTGGGACTAACCTATTGACAACATGCCTCAGATCCTGTTCCAGTTTTCTATTGTTTTTGGTTTCAGAAAAGTTGTTTTTGATATATTCTTGGAGTTGGACGAAACAAAATCCCATAGTCTTAGAAAGTCATCACATATACGGAGTCCGGAGGAGACCTCGAGGGAGACCTCGGGGGCCCCACACCCTAGGGCGGAGACCCCTGGCCGCACCTGGGGTGGTTTGGGCCCCCAGGCCGCCCACCGATGTTGACCTCTCACCTATTTATTCTCCATGGGTTAACCCTAAATACCATAGCATTTTCAACCAAAAAGATCCATAACTGCCGTCATTGTCAACCCTAGTTCGGGAGGGTTCTGGAGCTCTCCCCGACACCCTGCAGAGAAGGGGAATCATCACCATGCCTGCCTCCGGAGTGATGCGTGAGTAGTTCATCCCTAGACTACAGGTCCATAGAAGTAGCTTGATGGTTGTTCTCTCCTATTTATGCCTCATGTTTAGATCTTGTGACCTGCCTAACATGCTCAAGATCATCTTATTGTAATGCTACATGTTGTGTTTGCTGGGATCTGATGAATATTAAATTCTATGTCCAATGATTATCAATCTATCATGTTCTTTCATGTGTAGGTTATTTATGATCTTGCTCGCTCTCCGTTACTTGTAGATGCTCTAGCCAAGTTGATGCTTGTAACTCCAAGAGGGATAATTATGCTCGATAGTGGGTTCATGTCTCCCTTTCACTCACGCTCGAGTGACAGAAACGTAACGGGTGGTGGATGTGCTATTTCCATTACGGTGAAAATAACAATGCTTTGTCTAAGGATGATTTTATTGTTTACATTACACACTTTGCTTAATTTAATTATCTGTTGTTTACAACTTAATAACCAAAGTTTGCTTGGATGGAACTTTGAGAGTGGACTATTAGTCATACATGCAGTTGGATAACGATCTATGTATCTTGTTGTAATGGCTGCATGAATCATATAGTAATCCTCATGTCATGTATATGCACTACGGTGCAACCTTTCTATCTGTCAATTGCCCAGATGCAATTTGTTTACCTGACATGTTATCTATCTGTTTTGGAGAGACACCACTTGTCGTGGGAAAGTCACGGCAGATGTTACCAGTGGTAACTTGGATTGGGGTATTTTGACTCTAGTGTTTGGGAGAGGGTTTAGCCCAGGTTGAGCATTAGATGAAATCATACTGGTTAGCAATCTAGAGGCTCGGGCTGTAATGTCGCCGAGACTCCAATCTAGGGTTACAAAGACTCGCTCTTGAATAACTAGAATACTCGATCTCTAATGTCCCTCTCCTCTCAATCTTCAGAAGCCAGTTTATATAATACCCGGTCTCCTGACTTTCCTTACAAGATACCTCGGGAACCCTATCCGTGGTCTACACGTAACCCTAAATTGCTTCCCGTGACCCCCAAGTCACGGATCACAGGGTTTGCGTCGCCTTCTTAGGTCTTCTAGAACTTCCCTTCCCTTGGGCCGGGTCATCAACGCAATCACTGGCCCATTAATAACACCTGGCCCAACATCACAGCACAAGGTCTCGTGTAGTTTCCCTTTGGCCAGGTCTCGTCCCAGGCATGGGCCTGCCGGGTTATCATCCCTCCAACAGTAGTCCCCAGAATAGCTTGGGCATCTTGGTTGGCGCGCTTTCTGATGGAGGGATGATAACCCGGTAGGCTAACGCCAAGGTGTAACTCGGCCCAAAGGGAGCTGCGCAAGACCCGGCTTAGGGAAAGGGAGTTCCTAGAAGGCCCAAGAGTGTAGGCCTCGTAACCCGGATTGTGGGTTCCGATAAGGAAACTTAGGGTTTGTAAGCAGTGCCCGGCTAGGACTCCGAGTATGCCTTGGATGGGAAGCCAGGGGGGCCGGATATTATATAAGCCGGCTCCTAGGGTTAGATTAGACACGAGTTGACGAGTTTTACTAGCTATTCGAGTATCCTTGGTAACACGAGAGTTGAGATAATATATTTAGATCGAAGACATGCGACTTGATTGGCGGCTACCAGATCGCCTATCACCATGGTTTCCCTTGAGCTAAACCCTCTCCCAAACACCAGAGTCGAATTGCCCCAAGATAAGTTACCCCCGGTGACGTCTGCCGTGATTATCCCACGACAGTTGGCGCCCACCGTGGGGCCTACGTCCAAGGGTGTTTACACCACGGGAGAAGCTCGGGAGAACATGAAGAACCTCATTATCGGCGAGATCTACACTAATCCCGAAGGAGAAAAGATGGTGGACGATTTTGGTTGGGGGCCAGAGTTGGATCTGCTCGAATCCGGATCTGTCGTTACAATCGGCCGGGTCAACGTCTTCATCGGCATGGTACGTACGTCTGGTTCAATCACTGATGATTTTGGATTTGATTCTGTGTCAGGAGAGGCCACCTGCGTTCAGTCGGATGGAGAAGAATCGGTCGGGACAGTAGATCCGATAGAAGAGCCCACCACGAAGAGGGAACATCCGGAGGAGCCGGCATGGACCCCGCGTGGCCCGGTCACGAGAGAAGATGATACCGAGTCTATCTTGCACCTGCTGGATGACCGGTACGAGGAGGACACCTGTGACGAGGAAGAATATGAGTCTTCACCAAGCATCGTGCGCCAGGTCGCGGTCTATACGGCCCCTGCAACCAATCTCAATCAGGGGGACGTGACTACGGCCGCGGTTGGAGCAGCGCGAGCATTGGCCCAGCAGCAAAAATCCGGCTGAAGGAAATCCGGTTCTGACCCGGGTTGACGGAGAGTCGGCTTCAGTCACCAGCCGGGCAGCGGATAGCGAGTTTTAGGCGAATATGTTTGGGTTTATGGCGAACAGGACGCCGGGGGCGGGTCCTTCAAATCCACAACACCCGGCCCTATTCAATAACAACATGATCCTGGATCCCACAGTGCTAGCTACGGTGATAACCCCGGAGAACACAGCGGCACGCGCTAGGGATCTGGATGTAGCCCGTCGTGCATTGGAGCAACAGAGGAGAGATGTGGAAGCAGAAAAGCAAGGAGTAGCCACACGCCAACGCGAGCTGGACGCATTGGAGAACCGGCTCCGGGCTGAGACGAGCAGGGTGCATCAAAGACACCAGACCAGATTACCGGCAATGGGTGGAGTCATAAACCCGGCCGCACTATTCATCACACCTCAGGATCAGCCAATCCCAGCCGCAAATTAAGAAGCTGTGCATCAGCCCGTGACTGGGGCAGGACAGCCGGCAAACGTGCAGGCCGGGTTACCCACATTGCAGACTGGGGTCACTGTTGGCAACACAGCACCACCACCACCACCATCACGATTCCGCACCCCGCCAGGACACTTCAACAATCCCATGGACAATGTATACGCAGCAACAATTACATTGAATCGGATCCCCGTAAGAGAGTCAACCACGCGGAGGAGACCCGGCGGGCGATAGATCTATTGCGCACAGAAGTGGCACAGCAAGTTAATTACCCGGATAATAGGAGTGGAATGCATGGTACACCATATATCAGCCGCCTACCCGGTACTCGCCACCCGGTTGACTGCTACTCGGTCTCACGCAAAAGATGACCAGAAGGATGAATCAAGGAAGTTATGTTCCTCCGAGTAGAAGAGTTGGCCCGAGTAGAAATGGCGGGATCCTACTCGGGCCAGAAGTCAAAGGAGCCATTCTGACACAGAATCCCGCGTATCTCGGGTCCGTACTTTGGCACTGTTCACGGCACTGTTCATCTGAGGACGGCGTGCCTGACAGCGACAGTGTGGCAGCAGAGCGTCGCAGGATAAGGGGATAACAGACTGGTTACTTGGTTTTGCCCAACGACTTTCCGCACCGGACAAACTTAGAAGCCAAAGCTGCCAGCGGGAGCTCGGAAGAAGGACGGTGTGCACACAATGTCGACATCTGTTTGTATTTGGCTGTATCCGGCTGGGCACCGAGTATATAAGGTGCCCTGCCCCCTCCTGCGCGAGGGATCCGAGGACGGTTTCACACTTCTTGACCTAGTTCATCCCATAGAGAGAAGAGTGGCTACTCGGTAGCAAGAACACTTGTACTGTGGCTACTCGGAGAGACTCGAATACAAAGATAGAAAGGCAGGAGTAGGGGTTTTACCTCCTCATGAGGGCCCTGAACCTGGGTAGATCGTGTTGTTTGTAGTGTTGGATTCTTACCTCACGCGGCTACTCGTCGCGTGATCCCTCCCCGAGCGCCTCCAGCGTCCTTCATCCCCACAACTTTAGCCATCCTATGGCATCTGCCGTGACACCACCACGACAGTTGGCGCCCACCGTGGGGCAACCAGCGGCGCTGGCTGGAGTTTCCGTTCGGACGGGATCGATTTCTGCGTCCGGAGAGCGCGTGGTTTGTGGCCTCGTCCACAGATTCGGCTCCTTCGACTTCGTCACCGACAACGCCGGCGATTTCGGCGGCAGGGCCATGCCGGAAGGCGGCACGGTGCTTTTTTTTCGGCGCGCACCTCGTCTACGTCGCCACCGTCATCGACCGCGAGTACCCCGAGCTGGTGCACGTCGCAGAGGATCCCCCCGCCGTCATCGCTGCGCGCGGGAGGCCCATGGGCCGCTCTGTGGACATCGCAGATGTACTGGTGGCTGGCCTGGCGGCGGACGCCGGGAAGGGCGCGCCTGCCACCGCTGTCGTCATCGTGGATCTTGCTGGCTCAAGCATTGGCGGGAAGACGCACAAGCCCTACGAGGAGTGCAACCTTCCCCCCTCCACTACTCCGACAATACCTGCATCCGCCGTGCGGACGGGTATGCCGCCTCCCACTGACCTCGAGCTCCTGACCATGAGGGCACAGCTCGACCGGCAGCGCCAGGAGCTGCTCGCTGAGCAGGTGGAGTTGGAGAAGATTAGGCTAGAGATTAGCCTAGATCAGGTCGAGTACAACAAGGCTCACGGTTTTACACCGGTTGTTAGGAGAGCTAGCAAAGTAGGCGCTACGCGTCGCAATCTAGGCGCCGAGATGGCAACTGTTGTAGAGGCTCCCAGTCGGTCCGCCACCGCAAACACCTCCACCAGACCCAAATATAGCACACCCGCCAAAACACTTAGAGCTGCTGAGGCTGTAGCTGCCGAGTTGCCGCATCTAGCTGGCGACGCGCGCGTTAGGCAACAGGAAAGGCTAAACGAGTTGGTGCTAGAGGCTGCTAGGCAGAACGAGGAGTTCCGGAAAGCCAATCCGGGTGCTGGAGCTTCTCATGTGGTGCACTCGCATGCGGCTAGATCTAACGATCAGGCCTCATCACCGCATCCCAGTCGCGAGAAGGAACGGAGTGGCCATTCCGGACGAGATAGGCAGATGCAGGTGTACGACCTGGCTGTTGCCGCGAAACAGCTCGCTGTGCCGCGACAGTCCGGTCAAAAACACAACGCTGCAGGAGCAGGCTATCAAGCCCATAAAGCTCAAAGCCAAGCCCGAGATAGAGAGCGTCCAGGCTCTTCTCAGCATCCAGTCGCTCAGCCTACTCGGCAGAGGCAGCAGCCGCGTGCGGTGGCGCCAGCCGCCAACCCGGTGGAGCAACCTGCAGCTGTGCAGGTGGACAGATACGATGACGACTACTCGGCTATGGGGTTGGCTGGCTATGATAACCAGGATCGTGTGGGCGAGCGAGTGTTGGCGCCTGGGGACGCGAGGCACCAGCTGGACAGGATCAGCTTGTCGGCGCGGCTCGAGAACACGGGGCCTCCTGGCCCTGAGTGCTTTGGCCCGCGCATCATGAACGAGCCTTCCGTGAAGAACTTCCAGCTCGCAAGGGGCACCAAGAGCTACAATGGCAGCACCAAGCCGGAAGATTGGCTCAATGACTATGTCACCGCGGTCCATATCGCGAACGGCAACCGGAGATGGGCAGTGCGGTACGTTCCGCAGATGCTAGAGGGTCCAGCTCGCACTTGGCTCAACAACTTGCCCAAGAACAGCATCAATTGCTGGCTGGACTTCTCGGAGGCCTTCATCAGCAACTTCACCAGCACGTACAAGAGGCCAAACAGGCCGCAGCAGTTGTCAGCCTGCAAGCAGCGAGAAGATGAGACGGACCGCGAGTACCTTACTCGGTGGAGCACATTGCGGAACACCTGTGAAGGTGTGAACGAGGCCCAAGCCATCACCTGGTTTGCGCAGGGCTGCAGACATGGCAGTATGCTATGGCAAAGGTTGCAGAGGGAGATGCCAAACACTCTGCCGGAGACCATCAAAATCGCGGATCAGTACGCACTCGGTGACCCTACTCAGCCTCTGATGGACTCCTCTGAGCCGAGAAGAAACTTCAACAACAACAAGCGCAATGAGTTCCGCAACAAGCGCAGGGGTGACCGAATAGATACTCGGTACGACCCTGAGGAGGTGAATGCAGTGGATGTTGGAGCTGGGAGCAGCCAAAGGCAAAAACCTGCTGGAGCCTACGGGCAGAACCAGAACCAGGGCCAAGGCAACAAGAAACCATACCGCGCTCCTCAGTCGGGTAGCGGCAACTCGGAGCAGACAAGGAAGTTCGTCTTTGATGACATGAGGGATGGCCCATGCAGTTTCCATACTCAGCATCCCTCGAGGCCTGCTAACCACACTACCCGACAGTGCGAGTGGTGGGATCTGATCAAGAATGAAGGCTTGCCTCCTCCACCTCCTCTGCCACCCGTGAACGCCAATGTGCAGCCTGCTCGCGCACCCGCAGCTCGGACTCCAGTGTTTCCGAGAAGGGAAAACGTGAACCAGGTGGCTTTAGGAGCCAACCGTCACTTCAACAATGAGGCCTACCGCAACAACAACAGAGGAAACAACAACTATCAGGGCAACAACAACGGCAACAATGAGGGCGGAGGCCGCAACCAGTACCAAGAACACCACGAGAGCTACATGATCTTCACCTCTGAGCCCGTCGACAAGCAATCACAGCACAGGCGTGCCATGGAGGTCAATGCCGTGATCCCTGTTGTTCCTCACTATATGCATTAGTGCAACCAAGAGATCACGTGGTCCCGAATAGATCATCGCAAGGTGATGCCCAACCCGGGAAGCTACGCCTTGGTGCTGGATCCAACCTTCCTGGGTCCTGAGAAGAATGTGAGGTTCAGCAAGGTGCTGATCGACAATGGCAGCAGCATCAACATTGTGTACAGAGACACACTCGAGCAGCTTGGTCTGGCCGAGAACATGCTGCTACCCAGCAAGACCACTTTCCATGGCATTGTTCCCGGGGTCTCTTGCAATCCGATTGGCCGAGTATGGATAGATGTGCTATTCGGCACTAGGGAGAACTGCCGCACAGAGAGCCTGCAGTTCGAGGTGGTTGATCACCAGAGTCCCTACCATGCCCTACTCGGCAGGCCTGCTCTGAGCAAGTTCATGGCCTCTACCCACACTGCATATCTGAAGATGAAGATCCCTGATCCCAATGGCGTGATTACCATCTCTGGTGATTACAAGAAGTCCATGGAGTGTGCCTCTGCCGGTTCTCAGTTGGCGGAGTCCATGGCGATTGCTGCCGAGAAGAAGAAGATGTACGAGGTGGTGGCTATGGCGCAGTCCGCGCAAGCTGGTACGCAGGGCGTGCCGAGTACCCAGCACGGGACTGCGTTCCAGGCATCTCAGGAGACAAAGAAGGTTCAGGTCGATCCTGAGTTCCCTGACCGCATAGCCATCATTGGCTTCGGGTTGGCGGAGAAATAGGAAAGCGAGCTCATCCACTTCCTCCGTGAAAATCGGGACGTGTTCGCCTGGACCAATGAAGATTTACCAGGAGTCCCGAGGGAGTTGGTTGAGCACTCATTACATGTGCGTCCTGACGCCAAACCCGTGAAGCAGGCTATGCGCCATTTCGGGGATGAGAGAAGGAAGGCCATTGGTGACCAGATCACCAAGCTGCTGATAAGCAATTTCATCATGGAGGTGCTGCATCCGGATTGGCTAGCCAACCCGGTCATGGTCGAGAAGAAGAAGGAGGATCCCAAGGCTTCTACCGCATGGCGCATGTGTGTCGACTACACCGACTTGAACAAAGCATGCCCCAAGGATCCTTTCCCGCTACCTCGCATCGATCAGGTGATCTATTCCACTGCTGGTTGTGAACTGTTGTCTTTCATAGATGCCTACTCTGGTTTTCACCAGATAGCTCTCAATCCTGCTGATCAAATAAAGACCGCCTTCATTACCCCGTACGGGGCTTATTGCTATCGTGTCATGTGTTTCGGGTTGCGGAATGCGGGTGCTACTTATCAGCGGTGCATGCAGAAATGCTTGCACGACCAGCTCGGCAAGAATGTGCAGGTGTACGTAGATGACATTGTCATCAAAACGAATAAAACACATACTCTGCTCGCCGACCTGGAAGAAACTTTCGCTAACTTGCGCAAGTATAAAATGAAGCTGAACCCGAGTAAATGCACCTTTGGCGTCCCGGCTGGCAAGCTACTCGGCTTCCTGGTGTCTAGTCGGGGCATTGAAGCCAATCCTTCAAAGATAAAAGCTATTGAGAGCATGTCTTTGCTAAGATCCCTGAAGGATGTGCAGAAATTCACTGGTTGCTTGGCATCTCTGAGCCGTTTTCTAGGCCGAATGGGCGAAAAGGCCCTGCCTCTATACCAGTTGATGAAGAAAAGTTACAAGTTTGTCTGGACTCCGCAGGCGGATGTGGCATTCAATGAGCTGAAGGCAATGCTGGGTAGCGCTCCCATCTTGGCTAGTTCGCTACCCAAGGAGCCAATGCTGCTGTACATTGCTGCTACCAACCGAGTGGTCAGCGTGGTGATTGTGGTGGAACGAGAAGAGGAAGGCAAAAGTGTGCAGCGGCCAGTATATTATCTCAGCGAGGTGCTATCCAGCTCCAAGCAGAACTACCCGCATTACCAGAAGATGACCTATGGCGTGTACCTGGGCGCCAAGAAGCTGAAGCATTATTTCCAAGAGCATCCTATCACTGTCGTGAGCTCTGCTCCCATCTCGGATATCATGGGCAACAAGGAGGCGAGTGGCAGAGTAGCCAAGTGGGCAATTGAGCTGGCCGCATACGCTCCCGCGTATGCGAGAAGAGAAGCCATCAAGTCTCAAATCCTGGCAGAATTTCTGGTGGACTGGGCTGAGGTGCAGTACAAACCTCCTGCTCCAGTTTCCAATTACTGGAAGATGCACTTTGATGGCTCGAAGGTGAAGGAAGGCCTTGGCGCTGGCGTAGTGCTTACGTCACCCAAACGAGATCAGCTCAAGTACGTGCTGCAGATTCATTTCAAGGCGTCCAACAATGTTGCAGAGTACGAGGCCGTGGTGCACGGCTTGCGAGTAGCCAAGGAGGTCGGTGTGCGGCGCATCATATGCTATGGTGATTCAGATCTAGTGGTGCAGCAAGTCTCTGGTACTTGGGATGCTCTGGATGCCAACATGGCATCGTATCGCTTCCTGGTGCAGTCTATGACTGGATTCTTCGAGGGCTGCGAGTTCCAGCACATCCACCGAGCAGAGAATGAAGCAGCAGACGAGCTGTCCAAGTTGGGGTCTTCTCGGCAATACATACCGGCAGGAATCGCCTTGGAGCATTTGAGAAAGCCATCCATCAAGCCGTCCCCCAACTAGGAATCCATATTCGTTCCTTCTCTGCCAAATGAAGAAGCTACCCCAATGGAAATTGACTGGGAGAATGCAACAGAGAACCCGGGGACTGCCACTCACTACTCGGGGACTGCCATTCCTTACTCGGGGACTGCCACTCCCTACTCGGGGACTGCCACTCCCTACTCAGGGACTGCCATTCCTTACTCGGGGACTGCCGCCCTCAACCCGGGGACTGTCGCATTCATTGAGGAGGTCCTTGACAATCGTTCAGGGCTCCAGAGGAGTGCTCCCAACCCTAAAGAGCAGCCAGAGGTGTCTATCCAGATGGAAGTGGACGAACCAGTGTTTTCTACACAAGAGACACCGAGTTGGGCCATGCCCATATTATCTTTACCTAATAATAAAGAGAGGAAGTCTTCTTCCGGTCCAACATCAATTTTACCATATTACCCTTCCACCAAATTTTTCCTCCCAAAATTTCGTCCGTCAATTTTATGGTCGCCCGTCGTAGTTTGTTTCTGGGTTAGGTACGTATGTGGATGAGATTTGTTTCTTCCGTGCTTGGCACCAAGTCTATTTTGTGTTCCGCCCGTGTGGGAAACGAAGAGCCGGTCCAGCCAATCTATTGCACGCAACCGGCTTGTAGCTCTATATCATCACGTGCCCTGTGCGGTCGATCAATGGATACTCTCGTCGAAACGGTCGAAGAGGGTGAGGCAGCGGTCCTTATCCCGTCACGATAGCAAAGGACACGACCCTCTCGTCGAAACTAACGACGTCGCTGGTGACCTAGTTAGATGTGCGGCCTCTGGACGCCATTGGCGACGGTGTTCTGCACCTGCAAGCTGCTGCCGCCATCAACAACCTGGACCTGGACGTGCTTCCGGAAGGGTACGATCTCCTGTCACTTCGCAAGTGGATCTCTCGTATTACGGCCACAATAGTCGACGGCGACGACAATCGATCTGAGATATGATGAACAGCTACTCGTGGTCACCTCCAAACACGGCACAGCCGCGGACGAAGGCGACAAACCAACAAAAAACTCAAATATGCCCATGTCGCAACTGCTAATCGTTAGGGAGCAAATAGCAGGTCGTGTACGATCAGGGATGCGCCAGGAACATAACAATTCGGATTTGTCGGCCGTCCCTCTGCTTGCTTGCTTTTGTTGGAACCGAGTGGATGCTGCACTTGCTTCCGGCAAGCTCACTCACCGTCGCTGGAATGCGTTGCCCGCACCACCAAGGCATGCTAGCTTGCTGTCAAAGGGTGTGCGTGGATTCTATACCACATGGCGGCATGTCCGCTCGCGGGCGTTGGACTGTGTGGAGGTTGTACCCCAGCAAGCGTGCACATAACAAGTGGGCCACCGGCCACCGCTTCGCGCTCTACCCCGTCGGGCAGCCGCATCCGAAGTTCGGAACGCGTCAATACATTGCATCTCCAAACTTCTTTGCCGGTTCCTGTAATAGGACTGTATTGCAAGTTCCTTTGGTCAACATTGCGAAGCTCTGAAGTGTTAAATCTTGATGTTCTTCCTATGGTCCACATAGCTGGCTTCTCCCTCACAACTTCGCTGGATCTCCGTGCTCCACCTAAGGTAGGCCTCAAATTCCTATTGGTTAGTTTTGGGTTGATGCTACAACTTTTCTGTCATAACGATGGTATTGATTTACTATTTATGGCTGGAGGCGCAAAGGAGAAGATTTTCTAACTCCTTGTAAACATTTGGTTGAAGTTTGGCTCCATGACCATGTGTAACACAGGTTCAGAAATTATATTGAGGCCACTGAACTGATGGATTTATTCATTATGTTTTTATATTGGATTAGATTATGCAATACGATCTGCAAATAAAATAAACTTTGGTTTTGGAGGATATATCTAAAGCTTAGAATCTCTATGTAAAAAGACATGTGAGCTAGGTAGCCAGCATGTCAAAAGGATATGACCAAACTATCAAACTCACATGATACGTGGAGCTTAATTTTGTATGAACTCCAAACTTCCAATTTTCTATAGTGCAATCATCAGTAAAATACTGATGTTTGTTATCTAAACACTTGAATACGAGTTCATCTCATGATAAGTGAAGAATTACATGCAGTAGTAGTGTAATTTGCTAAAATTGAATACCAGTTCATCTCATGATAAATGAAGAAATAAGAATGAGATCAAGCGTTCTACCTGTCAGTAGTCACGCTTTACGTTTAGCCACTCATTTTTACAATCAACAAAGGGTTTCTGTTAATAGAAAATAAATAATATTCAATGAAACTAAAGATTGCTTCAATGAAACTAAATATTGCTTCCATTATCTCTTAAGATATTTTGTTAACATTAAAGGTATTTAAACTAGCTTGACGAGATTAGTAAGTGTTTCGTGCGGTGCCCGAGATCATCGCCTTGAGATTTAACCACATTCGGAGTTTCGGACACATGACGATTAGATGAATATTGTGGCCATTTTCGACAAGTGTGGGAAGAAAGATAAATAGAGACATATGAGGAGGCTGTTTTCAAATATAGGACGTGGACCCGTTGTCTTATAAGCCAGCTTATTTGGCCAGAGACACGTGATTTTATCTCCCGTGGCAACGCGCGGGCAGGTTTACTAGTACTTTCTAAAGGACGGCACTCTGCCAGAAGATGAGGTGATCGCAAGGCAGATTCAGAGAAGATCCAAGGGCTACACCATATTCCGAGAAGTGCTGCACAAGAGAAGTGCCACAGGCGTGCTGCAACGCTGTGTGGACCCAGTAGAAGGAGGAGAAATTCTGTTGGAAATACACCAGGGAGAATACGGGAACCACGTCTCTTCTCGGGCTTTGGTCAAGAAGGCTTTTCGGCATGGCTTCTACTAGCTTACAGCTCTGCCTCAAGCTGAAGACATTGTGAGGAAGTGCAACGGATGTCAGATGTTCGCGAGTAAGATCCACATGCCGGCTTCCGAGTTGAAAACCATTCCCATCACTTGGCCATTTGCTATATGGTGTTTGGATATGGTTGGCCCCTTCAAGCCGGCTAAAGGCAACATGACTCATATCTTAGTCATGGTGGACAAGTTCACCAAATGGATTGAAGTGAAGCCTATTCGGAAGTGCGATGGAGCTACAGCCGTGAAATTCTTAAAGGATGTGATCCTGAGATACGGCTACCCGCACAACATCATCACGGATAACGGAACGAATTTTGCTGAGGGAGCAATGGTGCGGTTCTGCAGAGATAAGCACATCCGGCTAGATGTCGCATCCGTTGCACACCCCGCCTCCAATGGGCACGTGGAAAGAGCAAACGGCATGGTGCTGGCAGGCATAAAACCAAGGTTGATTGAACCATTGCTGAAAACACCTAGGTGTTGGCTAGACGAGTTGCCAGCGGTGTTGTGGAGTCTAACGACTACCCCTAACCGGTCAACTGGCTACACGCCATTCTTCTTGGTATACGGGGCTGAGGCCGTGTTGCCAATAGACTTAGAGCATGACTCCCCCCGAGTAACCCTCTACACTGAGGTGGAGGCGAGAGAAGCTCGAGAAGACGACGTTGACCTGCTCGAAGAAGCAAGAGATCTTACTCTGTCACGTTCGGCTTTCTACCAGCAAAACCTGCGGCGCTATCATAGCCGAAAGGTGAACCCAAGGGTTTTCCGAGAAGGAGACTTGGTGCTTAGGCTGGTGCAACGCACAGCCGGGATGCACAAGTTGTCTCCTCCATGGGAAGGGCCTTTCATTGTGAGCAAAGCGCTGCACAATGACGCCTATTATCTCGTGGACGTGCGTCCATCACAGGCGAACAGGGAAGATAAAGCTGGCGAGGAAACTAAACGCCCCTGGAATGTAGCTCTACTGCGTCGCTTTCATTCGTGAGCAAAAATGTGTATGTACTCTCCTATCCGACTCGGAAATCTATCCTGCAATCTAAAATTGAACTCGGGGACTGCCCTCGTCCAAAGCTGCTTTGTGTGTTTCTACTCTCCTTCACTTTTGTCTATTCGGTTGCTCTGCTTGAAATTTCATAAGTGTATTTAGTATTGTGTTTAAACCTATATGCCAACTATTCGACTATGCTGTTGTCCGAAACCCGGCTTCATGGCAAGCAAGAGAACAAGCAAAAGGTCAATGAGCACAAAAAAAATTACTACGGAAAGAAAGAGTGCAGGAACCGAGTAGGCTGTCTTTTACTACTGTTTTCTGTTAACTCCTTTTCGGCTAAGTGGTGGGCTGTGTTACTATGAGTGTTTCTAAGTGGCTAAGTATTTGCAACTCCAACTTTGAACTCTTGTGACTCGAATACCAAAAAAGCAACAAGTTGCGGGTAAGAGCTGAGATAAAAAGGAAGAGCGAATAAGAAATGCAACTCGGGGACTTGCATGATAACGCAACCCGGCATTGAGCCAAGGTTGCTCAAATTGATTAATTAAAAAACATCAAGTGTGAATAAAACTGAGTAGCAAACGAAAAGCATAAGTGTTTCAATACATCTGCACCCGACATTCCGGGGATCTGATAAAAGTCTAGAGGATAAAGTTGCAGGACGTAATCAAGTAGAGGCAGCAGTGTTCTCGGTGTTGGATTTGGCGGCTTCAGCTTCAGCGGTGGCCTTGGCAGCAACAGCTTCCGAGCTGGCGGCGTCAGCCTTCGCGGCTTCAGCTTCAGCGCTAGCCTTGGCAGCATCAACCTCCGAGTTGGCGGCGTCGGTTTTCGCTGCATCCACATCTGGCTCAGTGGCATCCTGATCAGAGGTGGCCGTGGCCACCGAGATGAGCTCTGTCACCGAGGTGGAGGCAGCTGATTGGGCGCAGAGACGAGCCGTGTCGTCGAGGGCCGCGCCTGATGAGGTGCCGAACTCGAGGGCCGCGGTGTCGATGGTCATCTTCTCGCTCTCGGCTTCATCGTCGCTATTCGCGACAACCGCGGCCTTCCCCTTCCCGGTTGTAACATCCCAAGTATGAAAACTTACCATTTAGAGTGTTTGATTTCTTGTTTATTAAAGTATTGCATCATGTCATCATATTCATTGAATTGTTTGCATTTGTTTTAACTTGTTTTCATTTGTTTGCTTCTGTTTTACTCTGTTTTCACATTTGAAATTCAAACTTTATTCAAACATTTAGTTCATACTTGTTATGTTACAACCTCTTAAATAAAAAGTTCAAATAAAAACAACCTTTTGTTTCCAATTATTCCATAATGAACAACTAATAAAATGGTGGTTTTTATTTCAATTAATTACTTCCAATGTTATTTCAAATTCAAATCATTCCATTGCAAACAGTACCCAATTTCAACTTATGAAAATCAGCAATATAACCCTAATCATTTGTTCTACTTAATCAATAGGGTTCACCCTAATAAAAACATTGTTTTCAATATTAATCATTTAATTATCAAATTCTTCAAAAATGCAATCAATTACAAACAGCAATTTTAAATTTGAAAGTCTAAGAAAACAAAGTTAGCATTCAGTTGCTATGGTAAACACTAACCTAACCATAATTTTTCCCAAATTTTCCTAGCCCTAAAAACTACCTTTTTCTTCTATTTACATTGCTGCAAAAAAAAAAACAGAAGGAGAAAAATTTTAAAAATAAAATCGAGCGCCAGGGGCAGTGGGCTGCGCCCAGCCCACCTTTTCCCTCTCTCCCCGCGGAGCCCGGCCCTTTTCCTTTTCTCTCTGGCCCGGTACCGGTTCGCAGCGCCCCCCTCCTTTCTTCTTTCTGTACGGCGCCGCATCCGCCGCAGCCACGTCGGCGTACGGCGGAGCAGACGGTCCGCAGCGCCTGCGCAGCCCTATTTCTACCCCCCTAGGGTTCCGTCGATGCCCTAGCCACCACTCCACCCTTTTCCCTCGAGCTCCGCCGCCGATCGCCACCTCTCTGTCCCGTTTCCCTCACCTCTGCATCTCACCCCGGCGAGCCACCTCTGAAACTTCGATGGCCATCGCCGCCTCGCAACGACACCGTCTACCCTAGCCACTGAAATCGAACCGCCGTGTTCCACTCTCCCTCCCGGACACCTCGTCGAGCCCGGGGACGCTCTGGATCACCGCCGCCATCGTCGACGCCGCCGTCTGCTCCGAGCCCCTGCCACCTCCACGACGTTGGTGAGCTGTCGAGCACGTCCCCCTCCTTCCTGTTCCCCTCTGCACGATTGCCTCCTCGTCCACCACACACCCGCCCGCACACGAGCTATCAGCAGCCCTTCACAGCACCGGCAGCGCTAGCCCGTAGCTCGCCGCCGGCGACACATCTCTGTCAGGGTTCAGTCCATCGCGCGCGCCAGTTTCAGTTAACACCCAAAATCTGAACCTTACCTTGGCTGCGTGTGCTTACCTGACAAGAATCTGTCAGCAGCGCAGTGGCACGGCTCTGCTCGCGCAAGCGCAGCGGCCTGGGTTCGATCCCCCGCGGCGCATCTTTTTGGGATTTATTCCCTAAGCCCGTGGCCCACCTGTCTGTGGCCGTGGTGGCCAGCTGTGCTGCCACGCAGCGCCACGTTGGCCCTTGGCCCACTGGCAGTGACCTGGGCTGGGTCACTGCACGGTGACAAACGTTTTCTGCCCAAGTTTGTTTAAATCTAAATCCTTTTAAATTAACAGATTGGTCCCTAATTTGGAAATGCAAATAACTTTCAATTTAAAAACTCAAATAACAAAAATAAAATATGTGCACTGCCCCAAATTCAATTATCTACCTATTGGTAACTTTTGTTTACTGTTTTGAATTTTCCAAATGCAATCAAAATTTGAATTCAAACAATTCATTTGTAATTTGCTAAAATCCATAACTACTTCATACTTAATCCAAATAATGCAAATAAAATATGTTTTCCGTGCTATTTCGAATAGCCTATTCAAATATAAATTTTGTTTCATGGTTTGAATAATTAAAATTGCTTAAATAATTTAAACCTTGTTTAAATCATTTAAATATGATAAAATCATAACTTGCTCAAATTAAATTATTTTTGAACATGCAAAATATGTTTTCAAACCATCAAAGTATAAACTTTTCAAATGTGAATTTGAATTTATGTTTTGAACAAATAAAAATTCAATTAAATTCAAACTTGTTTTAAATTCATTTAAAACTTGTTTAATCTTGTTTAATTCGTAATTAAATCATTGTAATTCCTTTTTCAATAGTTGAAACATGTAATCCACCTAAAATTGTGTGTTCTTTTCAAATATGAATTTTGTTATTTGTTTTGAACACTTTAACTTGATGAAAACAACAAATGCTTGTGTGACATCTTTAAGTAACCCAAAATTTCCAAACTTAATAAACAATTTCCAAACTTGTTAAATTCCTTTACCACTTGCATCTATTGTTGTTTTCTTCTTGTTATCATCATGCATGCATCATGCTAAAAAACTTTCACATGATAATTAATTGTAGATCATTTGTTTCCACCCTAATGCATGGACCTTTTCCATATGCAATCCAATTGCATATGGGTCCATTTAAATTGTGTTACCATGTCAAGTACTTTATTCTGATGCATCCATTAACATGACATGCATCATCCCATGATTGTGCACTATGCCATGATATTGATTGTTTATCTTTCTGCATTGTTTGTTTGCTTCTTCTCGGATAGACGACGACGTTGAGACCGACGATGCTTACGACACCCCTTCTGAGGATCTAGCTCAGTACCAGGCTACTGGGTTTGCAGGCAAGTTATCACTCACATGAACCACTGTGTTCCTTTCAACCTTGGTTACCGATACCTTCCGTTGTCTATTTTGCTAGCCCTATGTATAGTTGTTTCTGTTACGAACCTATCACATGAATCCCTTAACCCTGATATTGCCTCACCTCCACTCCTACAACCCCATTGTTTGAGCCAGTGTCTTACTAGCATGCTTAGGTTGTTTTGCTCGAGTCTGTTACCCGTTACTTTCTGTTACTATACTTCTATTATGTTCTGGGGGCTCGATGTTAATCAATCAACCTGTTAATAATAATATGCTGATAAGGCACCTGCAGGAGGCCCTGTGTGGTTTTGAGGCCTGCAAGTGTCGACCCTAATAGGAAAAGGGTCTTGTCTACTGATCCATGATGAGCGCACTAACCGCATGTGGGAAGCGAGTATGGGCGCCCCCCTCAATTTGATTCGATTCGCATCTCGTCCAAATCGCCTCATTTAGTTCGTGTTTTCCATTTGCCGCATGCATGTTTTTGCGAGCCCAGCGCAGGGTGGAACTTTTGTAGTCGGCATATAGGGGGACACGTTCTTAGAGTGCTATGAGGGTCCCCTTACTTCGGGGCTCGATTAGCCGTGCGCCCAAGGTGCTTTGGGCTTGATGCGAAGAAGAGTTGGGTTGTGTTGAGTACCCCGCTTGGTGGGAGGCATCCCATCTGGCGGGTTATTCTTACGTGTACGGCCAAATTGGTGCACCCCTGTAGGGATAAATCTTCTCGAGAAGCCGTGTTTTCCGCGGTTATGGTTGACTTGGTGAAAGTACTGGCTAACAAGTACTCAGAACAACTTACACCTGACTAATAATAACTTGACTAGTAATAGACTTATTGACACAACAAACTTGATCCATTATTCATTAATCCGACTGTGTGAGTTATCCTCGGATTGCTTCTTCGGATAAGGGGCGAGATCCAGGATGGGTTTGTTTGAGGTTACCTTTCAGTTGGTTACTATACGCTATCTTATATCCTTTCTGTTAGCTGGAAGTTGTAGTGTTTCTGTAGTTGGTTAGCGCAGCCAGTTGCAGCATCGTTCATATCCCCTTCCTTCCGTTGGACCCAAGGCATCTGTACTTGGTGTTTACGGGTTACCCTTTGGTGAACTGTGAGTCTTGCTTGCCAGTACGTTGTTGTAATGACCCCTTTGGGGCTGTGGTTTCCGCAGACTACGCTTACGAGGATCCAGGTGACGGCTACTACGTGGAGTTTGACGAGGCTGCTGACGAGTAGATAGCGGACCCGGGCAGGATCCGAGACTACGTGGATGGGCTCCGTCTTTCTTTCATTTCCCGACTTCTTAAGCCTATTTGGATTTGTCTGTACTCAGACCCTTTGAATGCTTCCGCTGAGATGTAATGATGTTATGTTGGGACATGTGTCCTCTAGATGATTGTATTTGCTATTCTCTGCTCTAGTGAGAGCCATTTGCAACTTATTTCGATCTTTTGTGTCTTAGAGATATGTTGTGTTATTATTTCGTTTAACGCTGTTGAAGTACCATGTGTGTATGGTATGAAGTACGTCAATGGTAGTAACTTTGATTTCTATGGGATAGTTTACATCGACGGTGGATAGTAGAGTTTGGTTGTCGCACATAAGTGCTGGCCTACTCGTAAGAGGATGCGGGAGCAGATAAGCCCCGTAATCCATTCATCTACTATTCAGTTCGGACCGGTGAGTATCCTCTAGAAGTCAGGGTGCGACAATTGGTATCAGAGCCTGTCTGCCTGTAGGATCCCTTTTATTGGTCGCAGTTTGAGTCTAGAAACTATATTGTAGCTATATAGGAAAAATGAAACGTGAGAGTAGGAATTCTGCCATTTTTCTTCTTTACCCACCCACCCTCCCTTTTCTGGTAAGGAAGTGCAACGTTGTTTTCTCTTCTCACCCAAAACTTTCAAGTTAGGATTTCACGTGTTTTGGGTTCTCCGTAGTACCTCAGGATTTTTGGTCTCGTTTTCCCGATGTTGCTTCGATATCCTGTTCTTCTAAACAACCTTTCGTCCATTGAAACCTTGTTGTTGTTTTCCACTTCAATTCTTCTACCGGCGTCTAATCAAAACTTCCCCGATCATCTGCAGATGGATCTCAGGTTCTACCCGCAGGTGGTTCGGATGACTCGCTGCGAGAGCACTGCCGGTTATCCGGAGATGCTGAGGGACATGGTCACGTATCTGGGGTTCTATTGGGAACCAGAGTACCAGGTCTACGAGCAACAACGAGAGTTTGAGCAGACCTACTACCAGGCTATCGTCTACATTCTGTCAGATGATGGCAGGAGCATAGTCCACCGCTACGAGGCAGTAGGTTCCACAGTGGATATGGCCGTGCAGCAGGCAGCTTACGTGAGTCTCACCGTCCTTCGTGCTGACTACTGGGGGTTTGATGATTCTATCTATCGCCACATCCCCCGTGGTTACATCACCGCAGCGGGAGCTCACTTCACTCTCTACGACAACCTGGATGTCTACGAGCATGATAGCTCCAGGCTGCACACCACCGCTCAGTTTGTGAGGTACAGTGACGCAGTTGCCACCACACTTTCTCAGGAGTTGGCCTCAATCGGAGAGCAGCTCTACCTTGCTCTGACTCGTCTGGCGACTTACACCACAGACTTTGTTGGAGATGAGCGCTTTGCCCGTTTCCACCAGACAGTTGGACATACTCTGCCAGATGCTGGAGGTTACGAGCCGATCAGAGGTCCACTCCTCAATCTCGGTGCTGGTTACACTGGGATTCCCCGCTTTGGAGCACAGGGAGACGACGCTTTCTACTTCACCACCCCGAGAGTCGCTCTCAGAGCAGTTCTACGTGGATCGTCGTTCTACTTACTTTCGTGGGCATCCTCCTCACCATACCTCTCGCCGTACTACTCACCGCCGTCCTGCGTGATGAGCATGGGAGTACCGATGTATCCGTTCCTAGCTATGTTTAGTTATCCTTTGGCATTCGAACCATTTGAACCATTTATGGTGTGTTGGATATTCTGATGTACTTGAACTTATGATGCACATGTTGGTTATCTATTCATGCGTCGGAATAATCTCTCTTTCGGTTACAAGTCTATCCTTTTCTGTTGTTATGCTAAAATGCATTTCCATTCAGGATGCCGCCAACAAGGAACACCCCGCCTGAGCCACCGCCGATAACGGAGCTGTTGACTCAGATGACTCGAGTCGTGGCGCAGATGGCCCAATTCCAGGCTAATCAGCAAATCAACCAGAATGCTCCACGGGTCAACATCAAGGAGTTCCTCAGTCTGGGCCCAAAAGCTTTCGTGGCAACACGCGAGCCTCTGGATGCTGATGACTGGATCCGTGACATAGCCAGGACTATGGAGATTGCACATGTAGCTGAGGAAGACAAGGTCAAGTATGCCACCTACCTGCTGAAGGGTCAGGCAGCTTCTTAGTGGGAGAACTTCCAGACCATGAGAGCTGGCTATCCAATCACCTGGGGTTGTTTCAAGGAAGCCTTCCTGAAGCACCACATTCCAGATGGTCTTATGGAAAGGATGCGTGAAGAGTTCCGCTCTCTTAAGCAGGGCAAGCTGGACGTTATCAGCTATCAGACTGAGTTCAATCGCCTCGCTCGATATGCTGGTGACGAGGTGTCCACTGAGGCTAAGAAGATGGCAAGGTTCCGCAGAGGTTTTAACCCGGAACTGAAGTACGCTCTCACAAATGTCAAGTGCAAAGACTTCGAGGAGCTCGTGAACACCGCGCTCAATGAAGAGAATGGGCGCAAGGCGTTCGAGGATTCTCGCAAGCACTCGCGTGAGGGTGGTTCCTCCTCCAACATGACCACCCCTCCGCATAAGCGCCGCATCTGGGTGCCAAATGGTGCTGTCACTCAGGCTCCATATGCCCAACCTTCTCCAGGCTTTGCTCCCCGCCCACCCAACCCATCTCAGATGCATGGTTAGAGGGTTCCAATGGGGCAGCCAAGGCCAGGGCCTCCTCGTGTCGTCACTTGCTACAAGTGCAAGGAAACTGGACACTACGCTGACAAGTGCACTCAGAGGCCGCTACCTCCACCTCCTCGCCCCAACACCAACCAGGCAATGGTGCGTGCTCCCCCGGCTAAAGCCTTCAACTCCAACAACAGGCCTGTCGGGAGGACCGCGAGGGTGAATCATATCAGGGCCGACAAAGCTGAGGAAGCTGCTGACGTCGTTCTCGGTATATTACCCGTAAACTCTTTTCCAGCTAAAGTGTTGTTTGATACCGGAGCATCGCATTCTTTTGTGTCAAAGATCTTTGCTACAACGTACAACCTAGTTCTGGTTCCACTAAGCAATCAAATCACTGTTCACTCTCCGGGACCTCAAATGTTGACTTCCAAGATAAGTATGGACAATCAGATCCTAATTGGAGGACGCGTATTCCTTGCTTCACTCATGTTGCTCGGAAATTCTGACATTGATGTCATTCTGGGCATGGATTGGTTGAAGGCCAACGAAGCTAAAATTGAGTGTGCTAAGAAGTAAATAACTCTCTCCCACCCTTCTGGCCAGATAGTCTATTCTCCATATGGATCAAGTTCTGTTCAGCTGTTCAACCTCGATGCAAAACCTCTACCTCTACTCGAAAATGTTCCGGTGGTTTGTGAATTCCCTGACGTCTTTCCAGAAGAGTTGCCAGGGATGCCTCCGGACAGAGCAGTTGAGTTCGTGATCGAGCTTGAGCCAGGTACTGCTCCAATCTCTAAGCATCCATACAAGATAGCTCCTCCTGAACTGAAATTGTTAAAGGAGCAAATCGATATGTACATGGAAAAAGGTTACATTCAGCCTAGTTCCTCCGCTTGGGGTTGCCCAACTCTGTTCGTAGCCAAGAAGGATCAAACAAAGACACTCGTGGTTGACTATCGTCCTCTCAACAAGAAAACCATCAAAAACAAGTATCCAATTCCTCGTATCGATGATATTTTTGATCAACTTGCTGGAGCCTCAATATTCTCTAAGTTGGACTTGAGGATGGGTTACCATCAGATAAAGATCAGAAAGGAAGATATTCCAAAAACAGCTTTCACCACTCGGTACGGTCTATATGAATACACCGTCATGTCCTTTGGTCTCACCAATGCACCGGCGACCTTCTCTCGACTCATGAATTCTGTCTTTCATGAATACCTCGACAAGTTCGTTGTGGTATATCTTGATGACATTCTTGTCTACTCCAAATCCGAGGAAGAGCATGAAGAACATCTTCGTCTCACTCTCATGAAACTTCGCGAGCATCGTCTATATGCCAAGTTCTCCAAATGTGAGTTCTGGATTTCAGAAGTTGCTTATCTTGGTCACATCATCTCTGCCAAGGGCATAGCCATTGACCCAGAAAAGGTTAAGGCAATTGTTGATTGGAAACCTCCTAAGACGGTGAAGCAAGTCAGAAGTTTTCTTGGCTTGGCTAGCTATTGCCGTCGTTTCGTCCAAAACTTCTCCAAGATTGCTAAACCTCTCACTGGTCTCACAAAGAAGGACAAGAAGTTCGTTTGGTCTCCAGAGTGTGATGAAAGTTTCAATCTCCTGAAGACTAAACTCACTTCTACCCCAGTTCTGGTTGGCCCAGATACTACCAAACCTTTCCAGATATTCTGCGATGCATCTCTCCAAGGTCTAGGAGCAGTTCTTATGCAAGAACGTCAAGTTGTGGCTTATGCTTCACGTCAGTTGAATGCACATGAGCAAAACTATCCCACTCATGACCTAGAACTTGCAGCAGTTGTGTTTGCCCTCAAGAAATGGAGGCAATACTTGTTGGGTAATCGCACTGAAATCTTTTCCGATCATAAGAGTCTGAAATACATCTTCACTCAACCAGATCTAAACCTCAGACAAAGGAGATGGATTGAAAAGATTAAAGACTTTGATATCACCATTTCTTACACTCCAGGCAAGGCTAATGTTATGGCCGATGCTCTCAGTCGCAAGTCCTATTGCAATAATCTCATGATCATGGAAAGCCAACCTCCACTTCACGAAGAATTCCAGAAGCTGAACCTTGGTCTTGTTCCCCAAGGTTATCTTGCTAGCTTGACAGCAAGTCCAACTCTCGAGGACAAGATTCGTTCTGAACAACTTCGTGATGCTGAAATCAAGAAGATTGTAGAACACATCAAAGAAGGCAACGATAAATTCAAGTCCTTCTCAATTGATGACAAAGGAACTGTGTTCTTCGAAGGACGCATTGCAGTTCCTCAGATTCAAAGTCTCAAAGATGTTATTCTCAAGGAGGATCATGAAACTCCTCTCTCCATCCACCCTGGAAGTACAAAGATGTACCAGGATCTCAAGACTCTGTACTGGTGGTCTGGCATGAAACGTGAAATTGCTCAATACGTTTCTGAATGCGACGTTTGTCAACGTGATAAGGCAGTGCATCAGAAAACAGCCGGTCTTCTCCAACCTCTCAAAATCCCTGAGTGGAAGTGGGACATGATTGAAATGGACTTCGTTACTGGTTTCCCAAAGTCCAAGAAGGGCAACGATGCAATCTTCGTTGTTATTGATTGTCTCACTAAGGTAGCTCACTTCTTTGCTGTCAAGGAAACTATCTCAGCTAGCCAGTTAGCAGAGCTCTACACAGCAAAGATTGTTCCTCTTCATGGTGTTCCATTGGAAATAAGCTCAGACCGTGGAAGTATCTTCACTTCAGATTTCTGGAAGAGTTTTCAAGAAGCATTGGGCACCAAACTTCTGTTCAGCACAGCTTATCACCCCCAGTCTCAGGGGCAAGTCGAAAGAGTCAATAAGATTCTCGAGGATATGCTCAGAGCATGTGGTCTCTCCTTTGGCATGAAATGGGAGGATTGCCTTCCATATGCTGAATTCTCCTACAACAACAGTTTCCAGGCAAGCCTAGGAATGGCACCATTTGAAGCACTCTATGGCCGCAGATGCAGGAGTCCAATCAATTGGTCTGGAGCTGGTGAACGTTCACTCTTAGGTCCTGACATTGTTAAGGAAGCCGAAGAGAAAGTTCGCATGATTCGTGACAATCTCAAGATTGCCCAGTCTCGTCAGAAGAGCTACTATGACAGCAAGCACCGGGACATGGTCTATGCACCTGGTGACAAGGCATATCTCCGTGTAACTCCCCTCAGAGGCACTCATCGTTTTGGTGTGAAAGGAAAGATTGCACCAAGATACATTGGTCCTTTCAACATTCTCTCAAGGCGTGCAGAAAATGCTTATCGTCTTGAACTTCCAGAAAAACTATCCAAGGTGCACGATGTGTTTCACGTGTCACAGCTCAAGAAGTGTTTCAAAGATCCAGATCGTGCAGTTGATCATGATTCCATTGAACTGCAAGATGATCTCTCTTATGAGGAGCACCCTGTTCGTATTCTCGATGAGACCGAGCGTAAGACTCGCAACAAGAGCACCAAGTTCTTGAAAGTGCAGTGGTCGCATCATTCCGATAAAGAGGCAACATGGGAGACCGAAGAGGATCTTCGCAAGAAGTATCCGGACCTTTTCTCTTCTCCGTAAGGAATCTCGGGGCGCGATTCCTTCAAGGGGGGCGTTTTGTAACATCCCAAGTATGAAAACTTACCATTTAGAATGTTTGATTTCTTGTTTATTAAAGTATTGCATCATGTCATCATATTCATTGAATTGTTTGCATTTGTTTTAACTTGTTTTCATTTGTTTGCTTCTGTTTTACTCTGTTTTCACATTTGAAATTCAAACTTTATTCAAACATTTAGTTCATACTTGTTATGTTACAACCTCTTAAATAAAAAGTTCAAATAAAAACAACCTTTTGTTTCCAATTATTCCATAATGAACAACTAATAAAATGGTGGTTTTTATTTCAATTAATTACTTCCAATGTTATTTCAAATTCAAATCATTCCATTGCAAACAGTACCCAATTTCAACTTATGAAAATCAGCAATATAACCCTAATCATTTGTTCTACTTAATCAATAGGGTTCACCCTAATAAAAACATTGTTTTCAATATTAATCATTTAATTATCAAATTCTTCAAAAATGCAATCAATTACAAACAGCAATTTTAAATTTGAAAGTCTAAGAAAACAAAGTTAGCATTCAGTTGCTATGGTAAAAACTAACCTAACCATAATTTTTCCCAAATTTTCCTAGCCCTAAAAACTACCTTTTTCTTCTATTTACATTGCTGCAAAAAAAAAACAGAAGGAGAAAAATTTTAAAAATAAAATCGAGCGCCAGGGGCAGTGGGCTGCGCCCAGCCCACCTTTTCCCTCTCTCCCCGCGGAGCCCGGCCCTTTTCCTTTTCTCTCTGGCCCGGTACCGGTTCGCAGCGCCCCCCTCCTTTCTTCTTTCTGTACGGCGCCGCATCCGCCGCAGCCACGTCGGCGTACGGCGGAGCAGACGGTCCGCAGCGCCTGCGCAGCCCTATTTCTACCCCCCTAGGGTTCCGTCGATGCCCTAGCCACCACTCCACCCCTTTCCCTCGAGCTCCGCCGCCGATCGCCACCTCTCTGTCCCGTTTCCCTCACCTCTGCATCTCACCCCGGCGAGCCACCTCTGAAACTTCGATGGCCATCGCCGCCTCGCAACGACACCGTCTACCCTAGCCACTGAAATCGAACCGCCGTGTTCCACTCTCCCTCCCGGACACCTCGTCGAGCCCGGGGACGCTCTGGATCACCGCCGCCATCGTCGACGCCGCCGTCTGCTCCGAGCCCCTGCCACCTCCACGACGTTGGTGAGCTGTCGAGCACGTCCCCCTCCTTCCTGTTCCCCTCTGCACGATTGCCTCCTCGTCCACCACACACCCGCCCGCACACGAGCTATCAGCAGCCCTTCACAGCACCGGCAGCGCTAGCCCGTAGCTCGCCGCCGGCGACGCATCTCTGTCAGGGTTCAGTCCATCGCGCGCGCCAGTTTCACTTAACACCCAAAATATGAACCTTACCTTGGCTGCGTGTGCTTACCTGACAAGAATCTGTCAGCAGCGCAGTGGCACGGCTCTGCTCGCGCGAGCGCAGCGGCCTGGGTTCGATCCCCCGCGGCGCATCTTTTTGGGATTTATTCCCTAAGCCCGTGGCCCACCTGTCTGTGGCCGTGGTGGCCAGCTGTGCTGCCACGCAGCGCCACGTTGGCCCTTTGGCGCACTGGCAGTGACCTGGGCTGGGTCACTGCACGGTGACAAACGTTTTCTGCCCAAGTTTGTTTAAATCTAAATCCTTTTAAATTAACAGATTGGTCCCTAATTTGGAAATGCAAATAACTTTCAATTTAAAAACTCAAATAACAAAAATAAAATATGTGCACTGCCCCAAATTCAATTATCTACCTATTGGTAACTTTTGTTTACTGTTTTGAATTTTCCAAATGCAATCAAAATTTGAATTCAAACAATTCATTTGTAATTTCCTAAAATCCATAACTACTTCATACTTAATCCAAATAATGCAAATAAAATATGTTTTCCATGCTATTTCGAATAACCTATTCAAATATAAATTTCGTTTCATGGTTTGAATAATTAAAGTTGCTTCAATAATTTAAACCTTGTTTAAATCATTTAAATATGATAAAATCATAACTTGCTCAAATTAAATTATTTTTGAACATGCAAAATATGTTTTCAAACCATCAAAGTATAAACTTTTCAAATGTGAATTTGAATTTATGTTTTGAGCAAATAAAAATTCAATTAAATTCAAACTTGTTTTAAATTCATTTAAAACTTGTTTAATCTTGTTTAATTCGTAATTAAATCATTGTAATTCCTTTTTCAATAGTTGAAACATGTAATACACCTAAAATTGTGTGTTATTTTCAAATATGAATTTTGTTATTTGTTTTGAACACTTTAACTTGATGAAAACAACAAATGCTTGTGTGACATCTTTAAGTAACCCAAAATTTCCAAACTTAATAAACAATTTTTAAACTTGTTAAATTCCTTTACCACTTGCATCTATTGTTGTTTTCTTCTTGTTATCATCATGCCTGCATCATGCTAAACAACTTTCACATGATAATTAATTGTAGATCATTTGTTTCCACCCTAATGCATGGACCTTTTCCATATGCAATCCAATTGCATATGGGTCCATTTAAATTGTGTTACCATGTCAAGTACTTTATTCTGATGCATCCATTAACATGACATGCATCATCCCATGATTGTGCACTATGCCATGATATTGATTGTTTATCTTTCTGCATTGTTTGTTTGCTTCTTCTCGGATAGACGATGACGTTGAGACCGACGATCCTTACGACACCCCTTCTGAGGATCTAGCTCAGTACCAGGCTACTGGGTTTGCAGGCAAGTTATCACTCACATGAACCACTGTGTTCCTTTCAACCTTGGTTACCGATACCTTCCGTTGTCTATTTTACGAACCTATCACATGAATCCCTTAACCCTGATATTGCCTCACCTCCACTCCTACAACCCCATTGTTTGAGCCAGTGTCTTACTAGCATGCTTAGGTTGTTTTTCTCGAGTCTGTTACCCGTTACTTTCTGTTACTATACTTCTATTATGTTCTGGGGGCTCGATGTTAATCAATCAACCTGTTAATAATAATATGCTGATAAGGCACCGGCAGGAGGCCCTGTGTGGTTTTGAGGCCTGCAAGTGTCGACCCTAATAGAAAAGGGTCTTGTCTACTGAGCCATGATGAGCGCACTAACCGCATGTGGGAAGCGAGTATGGGCGCCCCCTCAATTTGATTCGATTCGCATCTCGTCCAAATCGCCTCATTTAGTTCGTGTTTTCCATTTGCCGCATGCATGTTTTTGCGAGCCCAGCGCAGGGTGGAACTTTTGTAGTCGGCATATAGGGGGACACGTTCTTAGAGTGCTATGAGGGTCCCCTTTCTTCGGGGCTCGATTAGCCGTGCGCCCAAGGTGCTTTGGGCTTGATGCGAAGAAGAGTTGGGTTGTGTTGAGTACCCCGCTTGGTGGGAGGCATCCCATCTGGCGGGTTATTCTTACGTGTACGGCCAAATTGGTGCACCCCTGCAGGGATAAATCTTCTCGAGAAGCCGTGTTTTCCGCGGTTATGGTTGACTTGGTGAAAGTACTGGCTAACAAGTACTCAGAACAACTTACACCTAACTAATGATAACTTGACTAGTAATAGACTTATTGACACAACAAACTTGATCCATTATTCATTAATCCAACTACGTGAGTTATCCTCGGATTGCTTCTTCGGATAAGGGGCGAGATCCAGGATGGGTTTGTTTGAGGTTACCTTTCAGTTGGTTACTATACGCTATCTTATCTCCTTTCTGTTAGCTGGAAGTTGTAGTGTTTCTGTAGTTGGTTAGCGCAGCCAGTTGCAGCATCGTTCATATCCCCTTCCTTCCGTTGGACCCAAGGCATCTGTACTTGGTGTTGACGGGTTACCCTTTGGTGAACTATGAGTCTTGCTTGCCAGTACGTTGTTGTACTGACCCCTTTGGGGCTGTGGTTTCCGCAGACTACGCTTACGAGGATCCAGGTGACGGCTACTACGTGGAGTTTGACGAGGCTGCTGACGAGTAGATAGCGGACCCGGGCAGGATCCGAGACTACGTGGATGGGCTCCGTCTTTCTTTCATTTCCCGGCTTCTTAAGCCTATTTGGATTTGTCTGTACTCAGACCCTTTGAATGCTTCCGCTGAGATGTAATGATGTTATGTTGGGACATGTGTCCTCTGGATGATTGTATTTGCTATTCTCTGCTCTAGTGAGAGCCATTTGCAACTTATTTCGATCTTTTGTGTCTTAGAGATATGTTGTGTTATCATTTCGTTTAACGTCGTTGACGTACCATGTGTGTATGGTATGAAGTACGTCAATGGTAGTACCTTTGATTTCTATGGGATAGTTTACATCGACGGTGGATAGTAGAGTTTGGTTGTCGCACATAAGTGCTGGCCTACTCGTAAGAGGATGCGGGAGCAGATAAGCCCCGTAATCCATTCATCTACTATTCAGTTCGGACCGGTGAGTATCCTCTAGAAGTCAGGGTGCGACAATTGGTATCAGAGCCTGTCTGCCTGTAGGATCCCTTTTACTGGTCGCAGTTTGAGTCTAGAAACTATTTTGTATCTATATAGGAAAAATGAAACGTGAGAGTAGGAATTCTGCCATTTTTCTTCTTTCCCCACCCACCCTCCCTTTTCTGGTAAGGAAGTGCAACGTTGTTTTCTCTTCTCACCCAAAACTTTCAAGTTAGGATTTCACGTGTTTTGGGTTCTCCGTAGTACCTCAGGATTTTTGGTCTCGTTTTCCCGATGTTGCTTCGATATCCTGTTCTTCTAAAGAACCTTTCGTCCGTTGAAACCTTGTTGTTGTTTTCCACTTCAATTCTTCTACCGGCGTCTAATCAAAACTTCCCCGATCATCTGCAGATGGATCTCAGGTTCTACCCGTAGGTGGTTCGGATGACTCGCTGCGAGAGCACTGCCGGTTATCCGGAGATGCTGAGGGACATGGTCACGTATCTGGGGTTCTATTGGGCACCAGAGTACCAGGTCTACGAGCAGCAGCGAGAGTTTGAGCAGACCTACTACCAGGCTATCGTCTACATTCTGTCAGATGATGGCAGGAGCATAGTCCACCGCTACGAGGCAGTAGGTTCCACAGTGGATATGGCCGTGCAGCAGGCAGCTTACGTGAGTCTCACCATCCTTCGTGCTGGCTACTGGGGGTTTGATGATTCTATCTATCGCCACAACCCCCGTGGTTACATCACCGCAGCGGGAGCTCACTTCACTCTCTACGACAACCTGGATGTCTACGAGCATGATAGCTCCAGGCTGCACACCACCGCTCAGTTTGTGAGGTACAGTGACGCAGTTGCCACCACACTTTCTCAGGAGTTGGCCTCAGTCGGAGAGCAGCTCTACCTTGCTCTGACTCGTCTGGCGACTTACACCACATACTTTGTTGGAGATGAGCGCTTTGCCCGTTTCCATCAGACAGTTGGACATACTCTGCCAGATGCTGGAGGTTACAAGCCGATCAGAGGTCCACTCCTCCATCTCGGTGCTGGTTACACTGGGATTCCCCGCTTTGGAGCACAGGGAGACGACGCTTTCTACTTCACCACCCCGAGAGTCGCTCTCAGAGCAGTTCCGCTCTACGTGGATCGTCGTTCTACTTACTTTCGTGGGCATCCTCCTCACCGTACCTCTCGCCGTACTACTCACCGCCGTCCTGCGTGATGAGCATGGGAGTACCGATGTATCCGTTCCTAGCTATGTTTAGTTATCCTTTGGCATTCGAACCATTCGAACCATTTATGGTGTGTTGGATATTCTGATGTATTTGAACTTATGATGCACCTGTTGGTTATCTATTCATGCGTCGGAATAATCTCTCTTTCGGTTACAAGTCTATCCTTTTCTGTTGTTGTGCTAAAATGCATTTCCATTCAGGATGCCGCCAACAAGGAACACCCCGCCTGAGCCACCGCCGATAACGGAGCTGTTGACTCAGATGACTCGAGTCGTGGCGCAGATGGCCCAATTCCAGGCTAATCGGCAAATCAACCAGAATGCTCCACGGGTCAACATAAGGGAGTTCCTCAGTATGGGCCCAAAAGCTTTCGTGGCAACACGCAAGGCGTTCGAGGATTCTCGCAAGAACTCGCGTGAGGGTGGTTCCTCCTCCAACATGACCACCCCTCTGCAGAAGCGCCGCATCTGGGTGCCAAATGGTGCTGTCACTCGGGCTCCATATGCCCAACCTTCTCCAGGCTTTGCTCCCCGCCCACCCAACCCATCTCAGATGCATGGTCAGAGGGTTCCAATGGGGCAGTCAAGGCCAGGTCCTCCTCGTGTCGTCACTTGCTACAAGTGCAAGGAAACTGGACACTACGCTGACAAGTGCACTCAGAGGCAGCTATCTCCACCTCCTCGCCCCAACACCAACCAGGCAATGGTGCGTGCTCCCCCGGCTCGGGAGTGATCCCCTGCTGAAGCAGGTTGTTCTCCCATGTCTCCCACTTGGGACTGGAACCCTTGTAGCCACCTTGCCCCATAACATGGTGATATACCTTTTTGGCGGCGTTTTTCTCATTTGTTTTTGTCCTTTCCAGTTCATTCTCTGCCAGCTTGTACTTCACGAAGTCTGCCCATACGGGTTTTATTTTCTCATACCCTTGAGTGAAATCAGGAGTCTTGTTCTTCTTAACATAATCAAGGTTCAATCTTTTCTTCCAGTTTTTGAATTGCTCGGCCATCTTTTTCAGGGTCCACGCTTTGACCTTTTCCCGTATCTCATGTTTCATTTTAGTAACATCGGCCTCATTCACATCCGTTTCATTCTCGTCCACCTCCGGCACGGGTAAGTTGAAATTAGCCAAAATCTTTGAGAAAAGATGATCTTTGGCTATTTTGCCGACGTATGAAATTCCTTGTTTCCGCGGATCTTTTGGCTCATTCCACTCATTAACAGTGATCGGGATGTGATCTCTAACTAGCACTCCGCATTGCTTCACAAATTTTTGGGCAACATCAGCGTTAAGCTCGGGTGCGCCGTCTGCTGCGATCGTGTCGATCCTGTATCTTTCTGTATCTTTCAACTTCTTTGTTGCGCCTCGTTTAGTCTTTTTTCCGGTTGATATATTTGAACCGGATGGCTAAAAATATAAAGACTGTTAATACATGTATATAGACAACGGATGCTTCATTAATTAACATATATATATATATATATGCACCTCGAAGCCGGTGTTTGTAATTTGTATGGTTCCACCGGAGCCGTCGGCTGCTCCCATATCGGAGCCGTCGGCTTCTCCCTCATCGGAGTCGTCACCGTGGGTGAGCACCGGATCTCCCTCACCGGAGTCGTTCATCCACTGGCTCACATCGGTCTCTACGTCGGGCCCGCGGATTAAACCCTCGATCATATTTTCGGCATCTTCGTCTCTTGGCTCCATACTATACAAAAAGAGTAAGTATATATTTCAGATCCATTTCATTAAAATTGCTTATACATAATAATTAACTAATAATCAATTATTTTCATCAAAATTGCTTATACATAATACACAAAAAGAGCAACATATATTCATGAAATATTTAAACGTACGATAACATTTCTAGCATTCTTAAATTTATAACACTATCTTAATTAGATTTTCTAACATTCATAATTAATAATTGTAACATTATTCAATTTCCTATATTAATTCTAAACGTACGAATCTAAAATTTCTAACATTTATAACTAATAATTCTAACATTCTTAAATTTCCTATATCAATTCTAAACGTACAAATCTAAAATTGCTAAGTCTAATCTAAAATTTCTAACATTCACAACTAATAATTCTAACATTCTTACATTTTCTATATCAATTCTAAACAAATGTAAAGTTAATAAGTCTAATCTAAAATTTCTAACATTCATAAACTAATAATTCTAACATTTGTAACACTAATAAAAAACAGTAATTAAGTAAAAAAAGAAAAAAAAACAAAAAAGGCCCCGGGTTAGGGCGAGATGGAGGCAGGCCTTACCTCCTCTTGGGGAAGCGGCGGCCGGCGGCGCGGGGCGGTGGAGGCCGGCGCGAGACGGGATCGAGGGGCGGCGCGTGGGGCGAGGGGCGGCGCCACAGAGGAGGACGCCGACGGGGGCGAGACGGGATCGAGGGGCGACGCGTGGGGCGAGGGGCGGCGCCACAGAGGAGGACGCCGACGGGGGCGAGGGGCGGTGCGTGGGGCGAGGGGCGGCGCCGCAGAGGAGGACGGGGAGAGGGGCGGCGCGGGTGCGACGGGACGTAGGGACGGCGCCGCAGAGCCGAGGACGCCGACGGGGCGAGGGGCGGCGCGGGAGAACGGAAAAAATGGGCAGCCTAGCGGCGTCACTTTCGTCCCTGCGCGCGGTCTGGAACTGAGGGGGCCGGGGACGTGTATATATCCTACCACCCTTTCGTCCCGGTCGGTGGCAACAACCGGGACGAAAGGCCCGGCTGGTCGCGCGCCAGGACCAGAAGTACTTTTGGGCCGGGCGCGCCAATTGTTTTAGCGCCAAAATTTGAATATCTTAAATATGCACGTGAATAACTTTTATATAGTTTCAAATTAGAAAAAAATTACAACATTAAAATTGTTTGAATTTGCATAACTAATTCAAATCCGTTTTCTGTTTACCTAAATAATTATTCTAACTATTCAAACTATTAACTATTTCACTATTTGCACTTAATTTAAATATAAATATCTTATATTGTTTTAAAATTAGTAATAATTACATTAAACAGAAAACAGACGCGCTAGCGCGCCGCAGTGTCGCTGAAATACAAATTTCTTTTATTAAAAAGAGAAAACAAACAAACACCGAGGGGGATGCGGTAAACATTCTGTTCTGCCGTGCTCGGACGCCGCGGATGATGTTCCCGTGCACATTACTACCCGAGCGCCAAGTGAACAATGACCCAAGCATGCATGGATGAATGTGTTAAAGGGGGATGAATGTGTTAAACACTGACCCAAATGCACGGCAGGACGTATGATGTCGAATCCGGATGTTTTATATTTACTCGATGAACTGAATAATATGATGTATCCAAGGGGGTGTAGAACAAAACAAACGGTATCGCCATCATACAGCCCAACCGTGGCTACTGGGTGCATATATGCATACCAAATGCACGGCTGGACGTATGATGGCGAATCCGGATGTTTTGTATTTGCTCGATGAACTGAATATATGATGTATTCAAGGGGGTGTAGAACAAAACAAACGGTATCGCCGTCATACAGCCCAACCGTGGCTACTGGGTGCATATATGCATACCAAATGCACGGCTGGACGTATGATGGCGAATCCGGATGTTTTGTATTTGCTCGATGAACTGAATATATGATGTATCCAAGGGGGGTGTAGAACAAAACAAACGGTATCACCATCATACAGCCCAACCATGGCTACTGGGTGCATATATGCATACCAAATGCACGGCTGGACGTATGATGGCCGGCCGGACTCTACAGAGCGTCATAGAGCGTCATAGACTACATCAGGGCCGGCGATATCCCCCGCCTGCGCTACCCTCAGGCCCAGTCCTGGAGTCGTGATCCTCCGAGGGAGTGCAGAGCACCGTCAGACGATAGTGACGGCGACGGCGGCGGCGAGTACGACGACTACGAGTACATGTACTATAGGCCTAGGCAGGAGTATGACTAGTAGATCGATGCACTCTTGCCATTATGTACTGCCTTGTTTATTTAGATCTATGCTCTCCGTTTAGATTTAGATCCAATCTTGCCATTATGTGTACTGTGCCTTGTTTATCTATCGAAATGCATGTCCCCCTCCTATAATGTGAATGCATACTTTGCGGCGTCGATGCCTGACCTCATGTGGCCGCCGGCATGTGCGAGTCGCAGAAGGACAATAGGAAGATGGACTGGCGCTTCGTTTCTGAAATGTGTGGGCGGTCGACCTTCAAAAAGAGGAGGATAGAGAGTGGTTGGACATTAACGCAGCCGCCTAATGTGAATGCTGCTTTTTGTTGGGAGTTGTGCAACGGAGACGAATATCGTGGCCGGACATTAAGCGCAGCTTCTTCTACCACCAGCAGAGGTCTTCTACTTAGGTTTAGCTTGTATTTATGATTTTGGAGAGAAAATATCTTTAACCAATATTACAAATGCGTTTGAAAATTGGTTCAATGGGGTGGATAAAAAGACTATTTGTTGGTCTGTGGCTAGGTATTGGTCCCGGGTCGTGCCACAAACCGGGACCAATGCCCATGCGCGTGCCACGTGCCCTGCGGCTAGGTATTGGTCCCGGGTCGTGCCACAAACCGGGACTAATGCCTCCCCACGAACCGGGACCAATGCCCCCAGGCGATTCCTGCTGCCCCGGGCGCACGAACTGGGACCAATGCATAGCATTTGTCCCGGGTTTGGTTCCAACCGGGACAGATGCCCCCTGGCACCCTGGACGAGAGGGGTTGTTTCCACTAGTGTTTGACCACCCGAAAAGCTTCTAGAAGGAAACATAGAGATTCGACCTGGGCTGTTGGATCGACGCCTTCTAGAAGGAATCGTGCATCGGACGGATGCGCTCGCAGCCACAGCGATCCGCTAGACGTTCGTTCTGCGCTCTGATTGGTTGGTACGTATGATTTCTTTGCTGTTAAGTATTTCTCCGCTAGACGGATCGATGGTTCTACATATGATTTCTTTGCTGTTAAGTATTATAAACCATGTTATTTAAATAAAAAAATATAATGAAACTTCAGATTTACTACAGCGATGATTTTTATCAGTTTTACATATGATTTTTCTATTAAACCATGTTATTTAAATAAAAAATAAAAATAGAAGAATTATTCAAAACATAATGAAACTTCAGATTTACACTATACATGTAGAATAGATGTCTAGGAAATTCATTTGGTTGATTTAGAAAATATGCCAAAAAATGTTGAAGCACAAATGGGGGTATTTACCGTAGCTTCGGACCTCATTTGAAGCACATTTCTCACGAGAATTGAGCGATGGTTGCAAATGAGTATAAATAATTCAAAAAAATTCAAAATGACATGAATCCACCGCACAATGTTGTTATATGTGATATAGTTGATCCTCAAATTTATTTGGTTAATTTTGGCAAGGTCGAATTTTTCATGAAATTATAAACGGGGGTATTTACCCTAGCTTCGGACCTCATTTGAAGCACATTTCTCACGAGAATTGAGCGATGGTTGCAAATGAGCATAAAAAATTCAAAACAAATCAAAATGACATGAATCCAACGCACAACGTTGTTATATGTGATATAGTTGCTCCTCAAATTTCTATGGATAATTTTGGCAAGGTCGAATTTTTCATGAAATTATAAACGGGGGTGTTTACCCTATCTTCGGACCTCATTTGAAGCACACTTCTCACGAGAATTGAGTGATGGTTGCAAATGAGCATAAAAAATTCAAAACAAATCAAAATGACATGAATCCAACGCACAACGTTGTTATATGTGATATAGTTGCTCCTCAAATTTCTATGGATAATTTTGGCAAGGTCGAATTTTTCATTAAATTATAAACGGGGGTGTTTACCTTATCTTCGGACCTCATTTGAAGCACACTTCTCACGAGAATTGAGCGATGGTTGCAAATGAGCATAAATAATTCAAAAAAATTCAAAATGACATGAATCCAACGCACAATGTTGTTATATGTGATATAGTTGATCCTCAAATTTATTTGGTTAATTTTGGCAAGGTCGAATTTTTCATGAAATTATAAACGGGGGTATTTACCCTTGCTTCGGACCTCATTTGAAGCACATTTCTCACGAGAATTGAGCGATGGTTGCAAATGAGCATAAATAATTCATAAAAAAATAAAACTGACATGAATCCAACGCACAATGTTGTTATATGTGATATAGTTTGCTCCTCAAATTTATTTGGTTAATTTTGGCAAGGTCGATTTTTTCATGAAATTTCAAACGGGGGTGTCTACCCTAGCTTCAGACCTCATTTGGAGCACATTTCTCATGAGAATAGAGCGATGGTTTCAAATGAGCTTAAATAATTCAAAAAAATATCAAAATGACATGAATCCAACGCACAATGTTGTTATATGTGATTTACCCTAGCTTCAGACCTCATTTGAAGCACATTTGCCCAAAATTTTGGAATGACTTAGTTCAACATGCATCATACAACATTATTCAAACATTCTTTTTGCTTTTAATCTACATTCTGGCTCGTGATTGCGTTCAGAAATACTCAAAATTAATTAAAAAACGCGAACTCGTTGAAATAGGCTCAAATTCATAGATTCGACGATAGTTTTACAGAAAGCTAGACGGCATGATGCATGCCAGCCTCGACACCTGGGGCATCCTTACAACCCACTCCAAGCAACTCACTCCACATGCAACACTGCACCTTGTTACCCCTGCCCATGAGTGGGCGATGCGTGATCTGGTTTTATATTGCCTTCGAAAGCGGAAGGAACGGCCGAAAACGGGGATTTCCTAGGCCAAATTGTTGTTTCCCATGCCCAAAGTCGAAATCATGATGCATTCCAAGAACCTCGCTTCATTTCAACAACATTGCACGTGTGGGATCTCAAAAAGCCGCTTCCATTCTCAAGTTGCCTACCAATCTTATGTCGTAGCCGTTTCCGGGCACTTTCGGTCCAGAACAGTGTTCCCTTACACCTAGGATGCATGGAAAACAACAGAGATGAGAATGTAAGCCACACTTGGCAATGTGGGCCCACACAAAATGCTTGAACCCCATTGCAGGACTTGTATGGTGCCTCTGTTGCGCTAGGTGGCGTCGAAGCACCGGACGTTAACCCGGACGATTCTCGCCGCTTCTCGCTCTTGCATGCCAGTCTCCACACCTGGGGCATCCTTACAACCCACTCCAAGCAACTCACTCCACATGCAACACTGCACCTTGTTACCCCTGCCCATGAGTGGGCGATGCGTGATCTGGTTTTATATTGCCTTCGAAAGCGGAAGGAACAGCCGAAAACGGGGATTTCCTTGGCCAACTTGTTGTTTCCCATGCCCAAAGTCGAAATCATGATGCATTCCAAGAACCTCGCTTCATTTCAGCAACATTGCACGTGTGGGATCTCAAAAAGCCGCTTCCATTCTCAAGTTGCCTACCAATCTTATGTCGTAGCCGTTTCCGGGGACTTTCGGTCCAGAACATTGTTCCCTTCCACCTACGATGCCTGGAATACAGCAGAGATGAGAATGTAAGCCACACTTGGCAATGTGGGCCCGCACAAAATGCTTGAACCCCATTGCAGGACTTGTATGGTGCCGCCGTTGCGCTGGGTGGCGTCGAAGCACCGGACGTTAACCGGGACGATTCTCGCCGCTTCTCGCTCTTGCATGCCAGCCTCGACACCTGGGGCATCCTTACAACCGACTCCAAGCAACTCACTCCACATGCAACACTGCACCTTGTTACCCCTGTCCATGAGTGGGCGATGCGTGATCTGGTTTTATATTGCCTTCGAAAGCGGAAGGAACGGCCGAAAACGGGGATTTCCTTGGCCAACTTGTTGTTTCCCATGCCCAAAGTCGAAATCATGATGCATTCCAAGAACCTCGCTTCATTTCAGCAACATTGCACGTGTGGGATCTCAAAAAGCCGCTTCCATTCTCAAGTTGCCTACCAATCTTATGTCGTAGCCGTTTCCGGGCACTTTCGTTCTAGAACAGTGTTCCCTTCCACCTGGGATGCCTAGAAATCAGCAGAGATGAGAATGTAAGCCATTTTTGTCTTCAATTTTAGTCTTCAATTTTAGCCATTATTTTGCAAAAAATATGGAAAAACAACTATACAAAAAGAAACCCTAGATTCACGCGTGCACATTGCGTCAGAGGGAGAGCAAAAGGGAAACTCCATAAATACACGGTTTGACGCATATCCACTTCCTTCCTTCCTCCGTCTATGCATCAACTTTTCCACAAAAAACGCATCCTCCCCTCCACTTCCACCGCAAAACCCTCGACGGTTCCCCTGCCCTTCCCATCCGCCATGAAGAGATCACGCGAAAGCTTCGACGCCGAGGAAGGTAATGAGGTGGCGTCCGTCGTCGGCGAGCCATCTTCTGCTGTCGTCCCAGCCGCGGCCAGCTCTGGTACAGTGGCTGCTGCTTCCGGCGAGGTCACGCCGGTGGAGGAGGCGCTCCGTGATGTCTCTTCGGAGATAGATCGGAAGAAGACGAAGAGCGGGGACGGAGAAGATGGCCCATCCCACGCCGCCGTGCCATCTGACCTCGAGGCGGCGTACAAGGAGATTGACGAAAGCTACGACCAATCAGCTGAATACGCCATGTGGGGGGCCATCTCCGCTAAGCTGACCAACGCTCCGACCGCCGCGCCGCCCGCTGCGCCGACTGCCGCGCCGACTGAGGTAGTAGATCTATTTTTAGTGAACTTGCCATGTATTTTTGATAATGCCCTTGTATTCACAGACTGGTAGTAGATCGATTTTGCTTTGCACTATGTGGTTGTTCATGTTTGCCACTTATTTTGGTTGTGAGTTGTGACTTCTGTGAGTTGAGAGAACTAAGATAGAAACCTCTATGTGTGCTGTTTGCTACTTTACTCTTTTTTGTTCTTGGCTGGATTGGAGCACAACCTGATGGTACCGTGTGTGTGCCTAGGAAATTTATTTTGTTCTATGGTGGATTGGAGCACAACCTGATGGTACTGCATGCACGTGTGTGCCTAGAAAATTTCTTTTATTTTTTGATGGATTGGAGCACAACCTGGTATATATGCACGTGTGTGCCTAGGCAATTTTATTTGTCACCTGTTATTTACATTAGTTCAAATGCCATTGTATATCTCATTATGTAATAATTACAACTGCAACTTCATATGTAATGTTCAAATAATTGTACAGTGTGTTATCATCCTAGATTCTCCTATTTATGATGTTACAACCTATTTTGGGTTGCAATAATCTTCACATTATTTCAACTTCAATTTCATATCTCATTTTCTAATAATTGTACACTCTGTACTATGTTTTAATAAAATTCAATTAATATAGCTTGGGTAATTTGATGCGCAAGATTTTAGTTACTCCCTCCGATCCATATTAATGGTCGCTAAATCGGATGTATCTAGACATATTTTAGTGCTAGATACATCCGATTTAGCGACTATTAATATGGATCGGAGGGAGTATCTGTTTTTGTTATGAAATACTGGGGCATATTACTCTATGGTTGCATGGCACATTGACATCAATGAGCACCATTCTATGTGGTAGAATCGAAAAAAATTCCTCATTGCAAGAGTTAGCGGTCTAGCATACATAGAAATTGTATTTTTGGTAGTGGCATTGTATTCAAAGAAAGAGAGAGTAGATCGATTTTGCTTTCAAATATTATTTTGTTATTTCTCAACTGTTATTTACATTAGTTCAAATGCCATTTTATATCTCATCATGTAATAATTACAAAAGCAACTTCATATCTAATGTTGAAATAATTGTATAGTGTGTTATCATCCTAGATTCTCCTATTTATGGTGTTACAACCTTTTCTTGGGTTGCAGTAATCTTCACATTATTTCAACTTCAATTTCATATCTCATTTTGTAATAATTGTACACTCTGTACTTTGTTTAATTAAAATTCAATGAATATAGCTTGGGTAATTTGATCCGCAAGATTTTAATTATCTGTTTTTGTTATGAAATACTGGGGCATATTACTCTATGGTTGCATGGCACATTGACATCAATTAGCACCATTCTATGTGGTAGAATCGAAATATATTCCTCTTTGGAAGAGATAGCGGTCTTGCATACATAGAAATTTTATTGTTGATAGTGGTCTTTTATTCAAAGAAAGAGGGACTAGATCGATTTTGCTTTCTAATTTTATTGTTTTATTTCTCAAGTGTTATTTACATTAGTTCAAATGCCATTTTATATCTCATCATTTAATAATTACAACTGCAACTTCATATCTAATGTTGAAATAATTGTGTAGCGTTTTATCATCCTAGATTCTCCTATTTATGGTGTTACAACCTTTTTTGGGTTAATCTTCAAATTATTTCAACTGCAATTTCATATCTCATTTTGTAATAATTGTACACAGTAGCTTTTAGGTTAATTAAACGTGCATGCCTACATGGATTCTAATTATCAGATTTTGTTATGATATACTAGGTTTAGTATAGGTTGTACATTTCATATCCATTTGAATTCTTCGGCAATAAATGATATAAAGGTTAAAAACGAATGAGCAACTTCAGTTTTCAGTTAAATATTGGCTTATTGCACTTTAGGAGCCGAGAGTTGAAGAAGAGTCATCTGATGGCGGACTGGCCTTGTCAGATGGTCATGGTTCTGGGGATGGAGGCTCTGGAGAAGATGATGAAGATGTTGAAGAAGTACCTCCAACATCACCAAATGTTGATGAAAAATCAGCTTGCAACGTCCATGTCTCCAATCTGGTGATCCTTCAGCTAAAGGAGCAAAAGGGGGTGCACACCGACTTTGTTCTTCAAGCTGTGGTAAAGCCGAACCAGCGACCATCGTCTTTCATGGTTTCGCGTGTACTCCTTAGCAAGTTGGGTACTACCAACTGGCGCATTGTCCAGTCTCACGAAGAGGGAGACTCCGCGTATCTTTATATCAAGATGCGTAGACAGGATGTGCTAAGGTGTCACGGGAAGAGGTACGAGTGGGAGGGAGAACAAGTCACCTTCCGTAAGGTGAATAGACTCATTCCACTCATACCTGATCCCATGGAAGCTGGCCCAGTTCACAAGATCTTCTAAGTTGTGCCTGTGAAGACAATGTTTCTTTTGTTTAAACTATGTGTTGCTTCCAGTACTCCTGCATGATGCACTATGTGAAACATTATGTCCTTTTTATGTTATCGTTTAGCAGAGCTTATTAATATTGTTAAAGAGTTGTTTCTTTTTTGGAGGGCACGCAATTGGCACCTGATTTTTATAGGAGATAGTGGTTGAGTACATGAACTTGACAGTTCGTTGCGAGCAACACTATCACTTACACCACTCCACACCGGCTAGTCCGAGAACTGTCCCACAGACTCAAAAACCAAACACAAGAGAAGGCCTTTCCTAAACAAAGATCAAAGCCGCGTCGCCACAGATGCTGGTGCCTCTTAGGAATAACAAACTCCATCTTGACATCCCTAGCCTCTTAGGAATAACAAACTCTAACTAGAATGGCGGCATGACTAGTTTTGCCTCGAGGAGGGAACTACTCGAACACCGCCAGCGAGGGAGAGTTGTCATTGAGTTCAAACCAGACTTCACGTAGCATAATTTGCACTACTAGTTAGATATAGCACTTGCAATATGAACAAAAGTACCAAGATTAATCCATAGCTCAAAAGTAGCATATATACTACTCGAATAATTTTACATATACTCTAATTACAAAGAACAAAAGTAGCATATATACTACGCCGCAGCAGGTGATCTAGTGCCAAGTGTGGGTCGCCCTCGCCCTCCTTGATCTGCCTCCCTCTTCGGCCTTCTTGGCGTCACTCATGGGTTTGAGCTTACGGTACAACTCTAGGGAGAGGAACCCATCAATTGCAGCATAGGTGATGTGTTCCATGTCTAGCATTTGGTTGTCCCAGTAGCTGTGCCACCGGTAATCCTTCTTCTTCATGTTTTTGTATACGGGATCAATAAATTTTGCTGCCATGGTAGCCATTCCATCTTTCTTTTCTTTGAACACATGAAAGTATAAATCTTGGATATCCTCATAATTTTCTTTTGGAATAGAAAAATTCCAGGTTCTCGCAAACATTTTCTTGTCGTTGTTGGTGTCAACACTTGCAAATTTGACGCCGCCAAAACGAAAAAGATCAGGCAGCGTCGCAGATTGCCACCAGTCACCACTGAAGTACACAAGTAACAAGAGTTTAGAAAAGTACTACTCCCTCCGATCCGAAAAAAAGTGCGTGAGAAAATTGTTACGCATGCATGTCTGGATGAGTACTAGTTGCAGAAAATCTAGATGAGTACTAGTTGCCGAAAAAAAGAGGAAAAAAGTAGTAGTAACACCAATCACAAGAACCAGGAATAACCAAATAGCAATCACAAGAACATGGCGGCGGATCAGATGAGTACTAGTTGCAGAAAACAAGAGGAAAAATGACTTTAACCTGGAGTGATGGTACACCAGGACGTGGCAGCGTAATGCAAGCTGAAGGACGGCGACCTTCTTCTCGATATCAACCTTGTGGGATTTTTACTCGAAATCGAGCCCCATGAACCTTTCTTCTCCGCTATCAATCCACTGCTCGTACATGTCTACGACACGCTGCACCTCGGCAGGGTCGTTGGTGTACGTGACGTCGATACTTTCCTCGCCATGGATGGGGACCTTAATCGTGCGAAAGAAATACTTCTGTTCGTCCATTCTTGGAAGAAGAAGAGATGGGAGCGGATGGAAGAAGAAGAGACTGGACTGCAGCGGTTGGAAGAGATGAAGTGGTGAATACGAATGGAAGTACAGGGGAGTATTAATATTAATTCTGTACGGAGCAGACTCGAAGTGGTTTCCATGTTAAATCGATAGAAAAAAATTGGGAAGCAGCTGTGCCGTGTGTGTACATAGACCTACTAAACCTACACAATGGCCAGCGCGGCCCACGATTTGTCCCATAGTACTCACTTGTTTGTGGGCCTAAACTAATAAGCCTATTTTTAATCTACTAAACCTACACAATGGCCAGCGCGGCCCACGATTTGTCCCATCAAAACAGCTAGTCTACGGCCTGACCTAAGGCAGCATGCGTGTAATCATTCTCCCACAGAAAACCGCCGACTTCACACGCCTCCCTCGCCACGTGTTCGCCGCCGCCTGCCCTTCCGCACAAGTTTGACCTAGAATTTTTAGTCTACCGGCCGGCGCACCCTCCACTTCGATCATGAAGCCAACCAAAGACGTGCCAACTTGATCTTACGCATCATTTTGCATCTTTGATCGTGATTATCACACCAGATCTGATCGTTTTTGTTCGTTTTTTCTCGCAATGTCTAGTTTGTTTTGACAAACTAGGGATGTGTGGCAGTGATGACATGACGACTGATTATTTCGTCATAACCCTTGTAGAGTGATTTGAGGAGAAGACGGTAAGGATTCTAATATACTCATGTACAAATTGGATTTGGATTTTTCGTGATTATTCACATGTAATATACGTACCATATCTACCGGTCCTAGCTAGTACTCATTGTGTCATGTGTTAATCATTGATGTAATATACGTAGCTGATCTAGCTAGCAAATTTTTTGGGACTGTGATCTCTAGTAGTTATGGACGTGTTTTTTTTATGAACTACCTACATGCAATTTCAATACTTGAAGGGTACCATTCTGAAACTATGAGTGCATGTTCAGTTATTTGCAGTACAGGACTATTGCTTCAATATCCAATTATAGGAAAAAGTACAAATAGCTACTCTTGTAGGATATATCTACTTTTAGTAAGTCCAATTACTACTGGCTCATAAATTTAATAAAATACATGCTCTTATTTAGGTGATCCCTGCTACATCAGACAATATTTCTTAAGAATGCATGCTGTTTTCCCTATGGAGGACAGAAATTTTCAAGACACACTGATTACCAAGGAAGGATTCTCGTTTATAGTTGAGCTTAGCAACATCGACGGGATAACCTTTCTGAAGGGAAATTACTGGAAAGAATTTAGTAGGGTTTACAAACTTGAAGTTGGTATGGAGCTTGTTTTCAAGACCGACACACAAAGAGGCCAAACTGAGGTCATAACCGGAAATGACCCAATCATCCATCCGTGTAAGTTCTTACTTAATACAAAAAAATTATGTTGTGCACATAAACATTAATATATTACTTGGTTGCGGCATGTGTAATCCACTAATTTCAGGCGTATTACATTTTTACAGCATACTACCACATGTCCCCTGAGAGGCGTCACATTGTTGACTCACTCTCTAGCACTGATGGGACCATGATTAACTGGAGGATGATGGAGACGGTGATCGACGCTGTTGAAAACTTGGATTACACTGTTCTATTCCACAGAGCTGGAGAGTATGAGGAAGCAGAATTGGTTGTCGGGGTGCTGCATACTCTGAATTGGACAAACATCGAGAACTTCAATAAACACGTGGTAAATCTTTAAGAACACATCTTCTCTTATGCGCAAAGTAATACGTGTACACTTGTTCTATTTAATTTCCTTTCTTTTAACATGATTATTTCCCGATAGCTTTTTTCTTGACTATAAGTCTTTGCATGCAACAGAAAATCCCAAGCTGTCTGATTCCTGCACATATGGCAAGAAATTGTACAATCACTATTGTTTGCTACCCGAGAACTGAGGTGACATCGACATATTCAATTTCTGATCTTGATGGTCGCTTGTGCGTCAGCGGGTGGAAAGAGTTCATGGCGAAGGAAAGTCATCTCAAACAGGGTGACAAGATGATGTTATTGCTATACCAGTGCGCTGAAGGGCTCTACTTGTTTGCTACCCATGTCCCTGAAATTGGTCTGTAATAGGAATGCAGTGATATTGATGGTTTCTGTGTGCAACTATATGCATGCAGCCCCGTTGCTACAATATAAAAACCGTGTTAAGACTCTATATTAGATTGTTGAATTCTCACACAATTTAAATGTTGTGTTCTTTTAGTTTTACTACTTTCATGATGTCATTTTGTTTTTTATGCTGAGCTTTACCATATTGGATTTTATGACTCATAAAAATGTAAACAAGGGTGCAAACCACACATGCTCAATGGAAAAAATATCCAGTGATACTAGCCCCTTGTTCTCCCATGCTACCATTTTAAAAAATCAACTGTAGATGTTTCATAAAATTCCGGAAAAAATTATTAATGTTCCCAAAGAATTTGTGTACATAATGTAAAAAAAAACCAGGTCCAAATTCGACCTACACATTGAGAAACAAAAAGTACAAATCAGCAAATATGCACTATATATTCACATTTGGATTTGTCTTTTTGGTTAGTCAATATTACTTTCGTATCTGGACATAAAATTATTACACATTGTAGTAACTCTACTCGTGATTTTTCCTAGATTTTTTTGAATCACCAAAACTTCATTTATTCGAAACGGTACCATGGTAGCATGCAAGAGGGCTAGTATCACAGGATATTCTCCCCATGCTCTGGCGAAATATGCTGAATCACCGCTATATTAATATAGCAACCACCCGGTGCAACAGTTTTGATACAACGCCGGCTGAGGCGACAACCAATAAACGCAAAAGAAGAAAAGAAAAGGAGACGCAAGTGGATCGACGAAACGACCAATGCGCCCACCTACAAACTACAACCAAGCTGCTAGCACCGGGACGTCAAATACCAATCAACACCTTCAACATGGATAGTCGCGCTTCTAGGGTTTCCCCCGGCACATCGGGGCGGCGGATGCAGGGTAGACGCGATGCCCTTCATGAAGGGAGGATGCCATCCGATGGCGACACCGCTCTAATATCGGTACTCCGACAAGGATTTCTCCCAAACACACCCTCACCACCATCCTTGACGATCCGTCGCCTAGGTGCCTCGCAACCACCGGACGAACCGACCACCAGCATGCGACACCACGGTGCAACAACATTTAACCAGGATGAGGGAATCAAATATGGTGGGGACGGTTTATCATTGGCTTCATCATTAAGGACCAATTTACGAAAGATCAAATGTGGAGGCACGTTCACATGATGAAAAGTTTGAGGAAAACCGTTAATACTCTAATTTAATCGATTGCTACACGCACACCAACTGCTACACACACGAACTCGAGTCCTCTCCCTCTCCACCCCCGATTCCCGACCGCCGCCACGGCTAGCCCTCTCCGCCCCCAGATCCCCCACCGACACCCGGCAGAACGACGCCGCGACAAACGCCGCCGCAACCGCCACCGTCGTCCTCGCGCCGTCCAGCCGTCGCGCCGTAGGTAAGTTTCCCCGGCCGCCGTACCTTTCATTGTTAGGTTTAGATGTAGATTGAGTTATATGTTAGATGATTTTTGTGATTTTAGATGTAGATCAACTTAGAAATTAGATTTTCATTGTTAGATTTAAGTTTATTCAGCCACCAAAATTAGATGTACATTGTTAGATTTAAGTTGGTTTTTGAATGGTAAATGGTTACATGTGTATCTGAATTCAGTGTATGGAACGCACCACCGCAGGCAATGGATGTATGTGAACAGTGTGGCTACAAGGAGTGCATGAACAAGAAATTTACCATTGTTCTACCAGAGGGGTTTGAAAGCAGATTGGTATATACTTTCGGTCAATCTACTTTTTGAAAACTGACAATAAATTTGTACTAAAAATGTGTACTTCTTTTTTTTATACAAATCATACCTTGCAGATTCAGGCGTGACTTTTTGGAGCATATTCAAGTTGCAATTTGGGACCACCCTAGAACTCTCGAGGTGAACTTGGTGAGCTTGAGAGTGCCAGACCACCAGCACAAAGTTGTAGTCACACATGACGATGGAAAAACATACTTCAGTGGTCAGCAATGGGGCCAGCTTGTGGAACGCTACGAGATGGATCCAACAGGGAGATTGACATTTTATCTCGATGAAGGTGATGTGTCCACCTACTTCCTCTATGATCGACCTGACGATGCTGAAGACACCGAAGATGATGTTCCCATAGCTCCCTACTGAGGATACACATGTTGTCATTATTCAGTCGGATGATGAGTAGGTATCGTGGTTGTAGCTGAGAGTTCTAACTTTATGCGAACTTTTAGATTACATGTTAATGTTGAGTACTATCTGGTTGAATCTTTGAATGTTTATGCGGTTTTTTTAATGCTTGTTATGTTATCTCATAATTGAATACCATTTGTGCGCTTCTAGTCAATATTACATACCCTTTTTATTTACCGATTTCTATAGGATAGTGATGTGGACTATGACATCAATGCCAATGATCATGTAGTATAACCTGTGTCGATTCCAGAAACACGCCAGTGGACACCTAGATAGCAGCGGCGTACCAGTTTCATGCCAGAACTGAAGAAAAACCACACCAATAACAGGGCTTTTCCGACTAGTGTTGAATATTAACACAACAATGCATTTCGAAATGAATTAATTTAATCATAAAATGAAACTAGTAAAACTTAATAGAGCATTTATAATACTTGAACGTTATTGCCAAGGGAAAAACATATTGTTCACAAGGAAAATTGGCTGTGAAGACAAATTGTACAATTAATAGGCCCATACTCCGGTTGGGCCATTGGGCGAGCGAAAGGGCTACGTTTGTCCGCCCGGTCTCCTCCAAACCGCCCTGCCCCGACACGACAACGCCGCCCTATCCGCCCTCAGCCGACTTCGCCGCCGTAACGGCCCTGCGCGACCGATCAATCCGCCACTATTACCTCGCCGCCATCCGAACTCGATTAGCGTAAACTATTGAACAGCCGCCAACGCTGCCCCGCCGACTTGTACTCAACCGCTGCTTCCGCCGCTCGTCAGACGCAATTACAAGGTTTGTACCAATACTGACGAAATCCTTGGTTTCCATCCTGCCGGTTCGATGAAGTTAATGGCGATTGCAATTGCTGTCAGATAGACTAACTGCTTGTGTTCACATATGCGTGTCTGTTTTATCAGTTTCAGTTGTAAGTGTTAGTTTAATATTCATAGCAATGTCAGGAATTCAGGTACGAACTAGGTTTTATATTTTCATAGCCATGCCAGTTTCAGGTGTAAGTGTTAGTTTCAATCGAACGCTGTGTTGTGAAGTAATGTCTAATGTAATCCCCTGCAATTCTTACTGACTTGAAAGACCAGTATGCCTGTCTCTCTGATGTATTTGTTGTTTCGAAATACTTTTGTGTGAACTAATGCTGCTCCTTTTTTTTTACAAGACCGGCTAAACGGAGATAACGCAAAATGTCACAAGACAAGAGCTGGATGGAGAAGGATAGAGATTCTGTGGAGTGGCAAAGTGGCATCGAGAGTTTCTTGGAACTTAGTTTTGATGGTGTTGAACCAGACACAAGAAACTTTTGCCCGTGTACGAAATGTCTGAATAATGCTCAGAAAACTAAAAAGGAGATCCATATGCACTTGCTTATGAATGGGATGGATCCGTCCTACAAAAAATGGGTATTCCATGGTGAACCCGAGGAGGACAACATGTCTGAAGATTCTGATGATGAAGACGATGCAGGTGGTGGTGAAGGGATATGTGACATGCTCGATACTCTGATAAGGGCCACAAAAGTGGGAAGTAATGCAGGAGACACGAGCGGTGATGGAATGAAACAGGAGCCAAATGCATCTGCAAAGGCGTTCTACAAACTATTGGAAGAGGGAAAAACATCGTTGTACCCAGGTTGTGAGGAGGTCACAAAGATATCTTTCATTGTGAAGCTTTACCAAATCAAGTGCATGTCTGGGATGACCAATAGAGCATGTGACTTAATGATGCGGATGTTCACGGAGGTGGTGCCAAAGGGTCACTGCATTCCTACTAATCTCGCACAAGTAAGGAAGGTCATTCGAGAGTTGGGACTGGATTACAAGAAGATACACGCGTGCTATAATGATTGTGTGCTATTCCGTAATGAGCATGCTGATGCCCAAGAATGCCATGTCTGTCATACGTCTCGATGGAAATCAAGTCCAACCGTAGACAAAGCTGATTCATCGATGCGTAAATCAAAGAAGCAAGTGCCACAGAAAGTTCTATGGTATTTCCCACTCATTCAAAGACTGCAAAGGCTGTACATGACAGAAGATATGTCAACTGATATGAAATGGCATAAGGAGAAACGTAAAGATGATGGCATAATGAGGCATCCTGCAGATTCGAAGGCCTGGAAAAGCCTTGATGAAAGATATAGTCAGAAAGAATTCGCAAAAGATGCTCGCAGTGTTCGGCTTGGCCTTGCTTCAGATGGATTCAGCCCCTTTGGGCTCATGAGTATATCACACACTACATGGCCTGTCATTCTGATCCCATATAACTTGCCACCGTGGATGTGTATGAAACAAGAGAACTGGATAATGTCAATGATTATTCCAGGACCAAAGTCAGCAGGAAATAACATTGATGTGTACTTACAGCCTTTGATTGATGAACTGTTAGTTCTATGGGAGGATGGTGTTGTCTCATATGATGCTGCAACTAAACAAAATTTCACGTTGTATGCATGCGTGTTGTGGACCATCAATGACTACCCGGCTTACGCAATGCTGAGTGGTTGGAGCACAAAAGGCAAGCTAGCATGCCCTTACTGCCACAAGCATACAGACTTTTTATGGCTCCGGTATGGTAGAAAGCATTGCTACATGGGACACCGACGTTTTCTACGGAAACAACACAAATAGCGTCGAAACAAGGTTATGTTCAACAACAAGCCAGACCATAGAGACGCGCCGGTGCCACTTACAGGCATTGAAGTTCTAAAGGAGCTTGATAGCATTCAGCATGAACCATTTGGGCGGTCAAATAAGAGAAAGCGACCGGAAACTAATCCCTGGCACAATTGGCGGAAGAAAAGTGTGTTCTTCCAGCTTCCGTATTGGCAGCACTTGCTCGTGAGGCACAAATTGGATGTTATGCACATCGAGAAGAACATTTGTGCCAGCATTCTGGGTACTTTGCTTGAGATGGATGGGAAAACAAAGGATGGTACGAAGGCTCGCCTAGATTTGGAGTTTTTGAAAATTAGGGAGGATCAGCACGCAAAGCCCGCCGGTAAGGATAAGTACAAACTTAAGAAAGGCGTGTATGCTTTAAAAAAGGAAGAGAAGATCATGCTGCTCAGGTTTCTGCAGAGCATACGGATGCCTGATGGCTATGCTTCACACATTAAGCGATGTGTGGTCCTCGAGCAGTGCAAGTTTAGTGGACTCAAAACTCATGACTGCCATGTTATATTACAGAAACTTCTTCCTATTGCGTTGCGCAAGCTTCTGCCGGAGAATGTCCTTACCCCATTGCTTCAGCTCAGTAAATTCTTTTCCGATTTATGCTCCAAGGAGGTAAGGGATGAGGATTTGTTGAATTTGGACCAACAAATTGTAGTAATTCTATGTCATCTAGAGATGATATATCCACCAGCTTTCTTTGATATTATGATGCATCTCCCAATTCATCTAGCTCGAGAAGCATGGTTTGCAGGGCCTGTACAGTATAGATGGATGTATCCGGTTGAGAGATACCTGCGAACGTTGAAGGGATATGTACGTAACAAGGCTCATCCAGAAGGTTCAATTGCATAGGGGTACATAATTGAAGAGTGCATGACGTTCTGTAGTCGATTCGTTAAAGGCTCGCCTACAAAAATAAGTCAGTCCGAACGCCATGCAGATGGAGTTACAGATGAGGCACCAACATGGATTAGCATAATGAGTGCAGTTGATTACTCCAAGAAAGGTTTTGCCCGTGAATCACTGTCTTTGGAAGCTTTTAATCAAATGAGGCACTACATAATAACAAACTGCGAGGAAACCGAGCCATGGATTCAGTAAGGAAACTTATGTATTTGTTTCATATCATGATATGCATTAACACTTTGGTTATGAAGTAACCATATATCATTTCTTTTTGAAGGGAACATATTGACGAGCTCAAAAAGAACAATTGTCCTAATCCTAAAAAGAAACACAAGGAAGATTTTGTTGGCTGGTTCGAAAGACGGGTAAGTTACTTTAGCATTTTCATAAATGTTTCTCGTAATAAAAAAACAATGGTGTATAGTACACTCACACATATTCTAAACAGATCACACAACTCCATAAAGATGGGAAGGTCAACAGTCTGTTGTATACACTAGCTAAAGGGCCTGATCAAATTGCTCGTGTGTTCAACCGTAAAGTACTGAATGGATATTACTTTCGTAATACCGAAATAGAGCTTGACTTGAGTACCCAAAATAGTGGCGTCGTAGTCAACGCGCAAGGAAGCACCGGCAGTACTGATTATTATGGGGTGATAAAGAAAATCATATTTCTTGACTTTCCTCCTGATAAGGAGGTTGTTCTATTGCAGTGCGACTGGTTCGACGTGCCTCCTGCCAATAGAAATCATAGTAAGGGGTATAGGAGGGACAAATATGGAATTATTGACCTTGACACTAGTGTACACCGATTCACGGAAGACCCTTACATTCTAGGCATCCAAGCTGCACAGGTTTTCTACGTGAGAGATGTGAAGAGCCCTAATTGGGCAAGTGCTATAAAAATGAATCCACGCAATTTGTTTTCTCTTTCGGTTTTAAATGGTGCAGACCTAGATGATCTTGCAGAAGGAGATGAACGTGGTGATGCAGATGTACAGGATGTCGTCGATGCAGGAATTACATTTCTAGAATTTACTTTACCTGACGATATTACTAGTTGGTGCAGAAATGATGATGAAGGAACCAACGTTGATGTTTCAGTCATAAATAATTTAAGACCTGCTGATTTTGACGAAGACCAAGTCAAATATGATGCTGATACTGATGATGATGAGGCTTACATAAATGATGGTCATGTTGCTCCTTTGGTACAAGATGAATTGGATGATGACCATGGATTCTTTGTGTAGGTTGTCTCTGCACTGTTTGGCTTAAATGTTTTGCCATGAACATGCATGGATGAAAGATCGTGTAATAACATAATTTTTGTTTAAAGATTCCAAAGTTCCAGTGTTTAGAAATTTTGAATTTCCATGATAAATGTACTAGTGAAATTGCGTCTTATATGAGTTCTTGATTGATTATTAAGTACTGTCACTTGTTGCAACATTAGTAAAATGCTAAGTGCTGCAGAAATTCAGTTGCAAACAATATTTAAAAAAAATAATGTGCTGACCAAACTGAGATACTGGACCAAAAATGAATTGTGGTGCTAAGAAAATTGCAACAGTGATCAAGGGCACGGCCCATGAGGCCCGTTAAGCTAGTCTATGAATGGTCGTTGCAAAATAACTTGTTCATTTTCCCAACAGTACGGTGATTGTTGCTTTACGTTTAACCTATTACCATACGACCCAAATTGTCGCAGTAAACAATAGGTATTGCCGCAGGATAAATTTGAGGCGAAAAACATATGGTATTGCCGCACGAAAAATTTGGTTGCAATAGTTAGCTTTTTTTTTGCAACAATATTTGTAACTACCGCAACACAAATACAGATGTTGCAATATATGACTAAATATCACCACGAATGCTTATTTCGTTGGAATACCATGTCTCTAAGGCAACAAAAGGAGTGCCTCGCGCAACGAAAATACTCGGTCGCAACAACGCGCTTGTATTCCAACAGCAGTACAAATCGTGGCAATAGGAGGCCTCTACCGCAACAGAACGACAATTTATCGCCACCAAAATGAGTCGTGGAAATACGAGTGCCCTATCACCACAACCTGAGAGGTCGTGGTAATTTGTGATTATATCGCAACAAAAAAAAACCGTAGCTACAGATTTCGTTGCAAGAGACCGATTCTCTTGTAGTGTATGTCGATTCGGAACGCATCTGAAAATCTTCAAGCCAAGTTCATGTACTTAATCATGTCAGAGGGAGCAGCAAAATTATGGTTGAACAACCTACCGGAAGGATCTATCAAATCATGGGGTGAGTTGAAAACGGCGTTTATCAAGCACTTTCATGGGACATGCAGGAAGTTATTTACTATTGATGATCTAGAACGGTGTGTGCAAAAGAAGGGAGAATCGGCGCGCAGCTGGGTGCGCCGGGTTATGGAGATACTTCACTCATCCACGGACATTCAGCCAAAGGATGCGTTACAAGCCATGTCAAAGACGTGCAAGTATATACCTTTAGTGCAAAAGCTAACTCGCATGAAATCTAGTCGGAACGCTTCAGAGGTTACGATGGGAGAGCTAATGGACGCATGAAACAAGCACGCTGCAACGGATACCACAGAAGAGGACGTTGATGATAAGAAAGCAAAAGCAAACACGAGCAATAATGGAAGAGCCGGCAATGGGTCTACGCCGGGTAACAATGGAGGTAACAATGGAAACAACCAGAATAAGCGCCCGTTCGAGGGAAGTTCCGAGTTTGTCGCCAGTACAGAAGCCGGGTCTTCGAGACCCAGAGCCGAAGGAAATTTTAATGGAGGAAACCATAACAGAGGAAACTACCAGGGGCCACCGAGGCCGGGTAACAACTGGGATGTCTTCAGAATGGCGTGCCCAAAACACAGCAGGAACGGAAGGCCGGCTAACCACTCATTGGAGCAGTGTGTGGATTTACAGAGATGGAAGAACGAGGAAGTAAACAAAGCTATGCGAGGTGCAGGCCGGGGAGGAGGACCGGGTCCGGGTGGAAACCCGGGCAACGGCCCACCCCCAGCAGGCAACCCAGGAGGTGGATATCCGGGTAATAACCAGGGAGGAGCTGGAGGCTTCCAAGCTAACCCCAAGCAGTTGGGACAATATCACGTACATACTACATGAATTTCCAACAAAGATAAAAAGATACTAAAACGAGCAGTGAATGCGGTCAATTCAGCTGTTCCGAGATACCTGAGATGGTCAGATCAAGAGGTGACATGGAGCAGAAGAGATCACCCGGAAACAATAGAACATCCGGGTGTGCTAGCATTGGTGGTCGCGCCGCATGTTAATGGTTATGAGCTGAAAAAGGTCTTAATGGACGGTGGAAGTAGCATCAACATCTTATATTGGGAAACTTTCCTACGCATGGGTCTCAAGGAGTCCCAGCTACAGAAAAGTTCAACAGTTTTTCACGGGATCGTGCCGGGTCACTAGGCGTGCCCCGAGGGAAAGATCACTCTGGAGGTTGCTTTTGGAGAATCGAAGGACAATTTCCGGGTTGAGTGGCTCACGTTCGAGGTGGTAAAATTGCGCAGTCCTTATCATGCGCTATTTGGAAGGCCGGCTTATGCTAAGTTCATGGCCAGGCCGTGTTACGTATACCTACAACTAAAGATTCCGGGTCCTAAGCAAACCATTACCATACATGGAAACCGGATTATAGCAGCTGAGTGTGACGAAGGAGACGCGGCAATGGCGGAACATGCTTGCAGAAAGGAAGAACTCAAGTATTACCGGTCCCAAGTAGACCCGGATGACAGAACAACGTTGAAAATAACGAACACTGGAGATGAGAGAGCAAAGTTTAAAGCAGCACAAGATACCAAGATGGTGGCCTTTGTCGAAGGTGATCCCTCTAAGCAATTCGCTATAGGATCTAACCTGGACAATGAGCAGGAAAAAGCACTCGTGGAGTTTATTCGTTCGAATCAAGATGTGTTTGCTTGGATGCCTAGCGATATGCCGGGTATCCCCACAGAGTTTGCAGAGTACAGTTTGCATGGTGATCCCAAATCTAGGCCCGTGAAGCAAGGCCTGAGGAAGATGAATGAGGAAAGAAGAAAGGCTATAGGAGAAGAAATTGCTCGGCTATTAACAGCCGGCTTTATCATGGAAGTATTTCAACCGGATTGGCTGGCAAATCCGGTTCTCGTGATGAAAAGGAGTAATGAGTGGAGGATGTGCATAGATTATACGAGTCTCAACAAGCATTGCCCAAAGGATCCATTTGCCCTTCCAAGGATAGATCAGATCATAGACGCAGTGGCTGGAAGTGACGTATTATGTTTCCTGGATGCATATTCCGGGTATCATCAGATCAAGCTCAAGAAGGAAGATTGGGAGAAAAATTCGTTCATAACCCCTTTTGGGGCCTTTTGTTACAAAACCATGACTTTTGGATTGAAGAACGCTGGCGCAACTTACCAGCGGTGTATTCAGAAGTGCTTTGAGGACCAAATTGGACGCAATGTTCATGCTTATGTGGATGATGTGGTGATCAAGACCAGGAAAGAGGAAACATTTATTGATGATCTAAAGGAAACGTTCAAGAACCTGAGAAGATATCAGATGAAGCTTAACCCCACAAAGTGTGTATTTGGAGTTCCAGCAGGAAAGTTACTCGGTTTTATTGTTTCGGAGAGAGGGATTGAGGAAAACCCGGATAAAATCAAAGCTATCCAGAGTCTGAAGAAGCCGGAAAACCGGAAGCATGTTCAGAAGCTTACAGGGTGTGTAGCAGCATTAAGCCGATTCATATCCAGACTCGGAGAGAAGGCGATACCCTTATACCGGCTCTTGAGAAAATCCGATAAATTCGTTTGAAACCAAGAGGCGGATGAGGCGTTCGAGGAACTAAAAAAGCAGTTATCTGAGGCACCAGTTTTAGCAGCCCCGGGTCCTAAAGAGCCCATGCTACTGTACGTTGCGGCCGAACCCCGGGCAGTTAGCGCAGTGGTTGTTGTTGAGCGCAAGGAGGATGGGAAAGATCACCCGGTTCAGAGGCCGGTTTATTACGTCAGCGAGGTATTATCAGAGGCAAAACAGCGCTACCCACATTGGCAGAAACTGGTTTTCGGGGTCTTCATGGCCAGCCGGAAATTGAAGCCATATTTTCAGGAACACCCTATAACAGTGGTTAGCTCCATACCAATGTCGGACATCATCAGAAACTCGGATGCAACAGGTAGAATAGCCAAGTGGGCGATCGAGATGGGAGATTATCACATCAACTACGAGCCCAGGTCAGCAACCAAATCTCAAGCTCTAGTTGATTTCATTAATGATTGGACTCACACAGGCATGCCCACAATGACACCAAGTTCCGAGTCTTGGATAATGCACTTTGATGGTTCCAAGCAATACGAGGGATCAGGAGCTGGAGTGGTGCTAACATCACCCAAAGGAGACAAGCTGAGCTACGTGTTGTAGATTCACTTTGATTGTTCCAACAACTTGGCCGAGTATGAGGCATTATTGCATGGACTGAAGGTAGCCAAGGAGATGAACATCAATAGGATACGATGTTATGGAGATTCGGACCTTGTGGTACAACAGGTCTCAGGAACTTGGGATAGAAAAGATGCAACTATGACAGCATACCGCAGAGAGGTGGACAGGGTTGCCGGGTGTTTTTCCGGGTATGAGGTGGAACATATAGATAGAAGAAAAAACGAGGCAGCAGATGCACTCGCCAGACTCGGCTCGCGCACAGAGCCGGTTAAACCCAATGTGTTCCTGGACGAGCTATGGCGGCCATCAGTTAAAACCGAGTCTGAGGAAGAGGTGGCTAACCAAGACCCGGATTTGGAACTCGTGGCCACAGTACGTGCTATTCCCGAGTGGACAGAGCCGTTTCTGGCATACCAATCACGGGGCGAGTTACCACAACAGGAAGTATTAGCAAGGCAAATTCTGAGGCGAGCAAAGGGCTATTCTATCATCAATGGGGAGTTGTATAAAAGAAGTGCAGCAGGAGTCTTTTTACGCTATGTAGCAACAGAAGAAGGCCGGCAGATTTTGAAGGAGATCCACTAAGGTGATTGTGAGCATCATGCATCCACAAGATCCCTGGCCAAAGCTTATCGACACGGTTTCTTCTGGCTCACGTCCCTAGCAGACGCGGAGCGCTTAGTGGCAAGGTGTGACGGATGTCAAAGGTAGGCTCGCCAAACCCATGTGCGGGCTATGGAATTGCGGACTATCCCGCTAACCTGGCCGTTTGCTGTCTGGGGTATGGATATGGTTGGCCCCTTTCACATGTCACCTTGCAAAACGACACATCTCTTGGTTGCTGTGGACAAGTTTACTAAGTGGGTCGAAGTTACGCCAGTTACCAATTGTGAAGCAGTTACGGCAGTCAAGTTCCTGAAAAGGATTATCTATCGGTTTGGGTATCCTCACAGCATAATAACGGACAATGGAACCAACATGTCCTTAGGTGAGATGGAAAAATTCTGTGGAAACAATGGCATCCGCTTGGACATAGGTTCAGTGGCCCACCCACAGGCTAATGGACAAGTAGAGAGGGCCAATCAGGAGTTGCTTCATGGATTAAAACCACGGCTGCGAGTCCCGTGTATCAGAGCCGCTGGTGCATGGGTTGAGGAGTTACCTTCAGTGGTTTGGGGAATCAACACCACACCTAACATATCTACTCAGATGACACCGTTTTTTTATGGTTTATGGTGCAGAGGCGGTATTACCGAGTGACATTATTCATGACTCGCCTCGAGTGTCGGCTTATGTCGAGGTGGAGAACGAGAAGACCCGACAGGACGCCGTGGATATGCTGGAAGAGCACAGGGAACAAGCTTTGGAGAGATCAGCCATATACCAGCAGGATCTGAGGAGATACCATAATCGGCGAGTCAAAACCCGGGTCTTCCAGGAAGGAGACCTGGTTCTGCGCCTAGTACAGTCAAAGGAAGGAAAACACAAGTTATGCCCACCGTGGGAAGGACCATTCATTATTAGCCGGAATCTGCACAACGGATCTTATTACTTGATAGATGCAAGGGAAGAGTCGGCTACTGTTAATGACACCGCTCATACCACTTCATCTATGCAAGAAAGAGAAAGACCATGGAACGTGGCGCAGCTGCGTCCCTACTATACCTAGAATAGGTTAGATTCACAAGTGGAATTACACGATGTAACAGGCAGCAGGTTTCAGACGCACTCTTTTCCTATCCAGGGTACCTAAGGGGACTGGAGGGTTTTTAATGAGGCGGCTTGCTGACCTAACTTTTCTCATATCAATAAAGAGATGGTTAAACAATATATTGTCCTTTTTTGTGTGTTTTTTGTCAAGTTTTATATTTCTGTTGTGTTTCTATTTTTCTTCCAGGTATGTATTATTTATTGTTCTTAGTATAGTAGTTTTTCTAGTAAATTGCATATATCTAGGTCTCGGGGGCTGATTGCTTGAATAGCACAGTTGCAAACTCAAAGACCCGGCCACGATGCCATTGAGTTATAAGGGCCGATTACTTGAAATAAGTACGGCTGCAAGCTTATAACCGGACAATAGAGCCAAACTTTCTTGACTTTTCTTGCTTAAGCTTGATGTGACTCGCACTAAAGTGGCATGCTTTGCTAGCGTATGATTACAATCAGTCATGATGCCCAATGGGACTTGCCTGACCCTGTCTTTGTACAGCTGTAGCAACATTGATTATCCACGCGAAAGCCGGCTTATAGTAGAAGAAGGTTAAAAGGGTCATCTAAACCACAAGTTATGCAGAGTACAAGGTTAACAGCCGGAAACTCAAAGTATATTAAGCATAGCTTCACACCTACGTGGACGGCTCTAGGTTTTGGGCCTTAGCAGAAGAAATTTGTTCTTTTCAAAAGACCCAACACCCTAGACTCGGAAATTCGGGCCTTGGGGACTTGGGAATTTGAAAAAAAAATTATCTAGCTATTCATCTCGAAAACCCAAAAATCCGAGTCTTGGGGACTTGGGGACTTAGAAAAAGTCCACTTGTCAAAACCCATGAGACCCGGAAACCGAGTCTCAGAAAAGGAACCATAGCGAAAAGTCGTAAAACCAGGGACAAAAAAGCTCAAAGTTAGGAAGCATCAAATTCATGCAAAGGCCAGAAGGGCCACAAAAGATATTAAGGTTTTAAACGTATTACAAACCAGGATAGTAGTATCAAAAAGTGCACAGTCGCACTATCAAAAGAATAATTGTTTTCAAGGCCCATTGGCCGAATGAAGTGTTTGAGACGGTAGAGGATAAAAGTTTACTCGGCCTCCTGGGTCGAGTCGTCCATCTTGCCCTTGCCCTTGGCAGCCGGGTCTTTATCCTTGAGTTGTTCTTCAGCGGTCTTTGCGGCAGCAGCTGTACCGGCACGCGAAGGAGGAGGAACAACTGGCATGGAGGTAGTAGGTGCAGTATCGGCCTCAGCCTTCCTCTTCGCGGCCTCTTCCCTCAGTTGAGCAGCTTCCGCCTTCCACCGTGCCAGCATGTCATAGGGCTTAGGAGGATCCGACTTAAATGGCTTATCTTCAGCATCATATGGTGGCACAATCCGACTAACATCCAGACTATCGGCAATAAGACTAGCCGAGTGGCGAACTTCTGACTGGATGGCTTTGTAGTTCTTGGCTGAGAACTTGGAGCCGTCATTATTGAATTCTGGAAACCCGCCAACGAGCTTGTCCGGCTCAAGCTTGGGAAAGTAAGCTTTATCCAGCGCAAGCCCCCGGGTTACTCCAACCCGGTAGGACGAGCGTTTCGAGTGGTCTATCCACTCGGGGATGGTGGAGCACGCATCAAGCAGCGTGCTAAAATTACCATGTCCTGTCCCCGGCCACTTGACAGCTTGTAGAATCCATTTGGTGCCGGCACAGAGTTGCCGGATGGTGCTCTTAATGGTTTTCAGCTTAGCTATATCATCTTCATCCCGAATCTCCTCATCCGGCCCTGCAGAAAAACAGAAAGGTTCAAGTAAGAAAATCCGAGTGTTATCAGGATGAAAAATCCGGGTTATGATTAGTCAGTCGGGAATCATTACCAATCAAAGCACGGTGAGTATCGGCAATCTGTGCAGATAGCTTGGTCAGTGCATCTCTGCAGCATGGGCTCTCCTTCTATACTTTCTTGCAAGCTTCCCCATCTTCTTGGCATCAGCTTCAATTGTCTCGTGCAGCTTTGTCTCCACCTCGAGGAGCTTGGTGGTTTTAGCCAACACTTCCTCAGAATGGGTCACGTATGCCTGCGTGGAAACACAAGGAAGTATTAGTCGGACAAAAAAGAAACATCAGTCGGATATGCTATGAAAGTTCCAAGCAAATTATGCATAAGTTCACTCGGAACTTGGGGACTAGACAGATATACATGCAGTATTAGTTGAATTTACCTCGTGCTTGGCGATCAAGGCTTCTAGAATGTTTTCTTCATCAGCCCACAGGGTATGCAGTGCATCAAGCATCTGGGCAAAGCTCATGTCCTCAGGTTTGGTACCGGAAGAGCCGGCGGCCTAGTCGCTTGGAGGAGGAGTCTTTTTCGGCTTTGGGGGTGATACCCTGGTTGCCTGGGTGTCAGGATTGGGAGTACCCATCCTTGCGCCCAGGCACTCGACATCGTCATCCCCGGGTCCATCTGATGGCTTGGGAGACCCGGCTTCCTGCCTGGCCGAGTCTGTCAGTGGGTCTTGTCCTTGGTCTTCTTCTTCATCACCGCCAGCCGCGGCGTTGACATTATCAACCGGATCTTCAGTTTCCCGGTTATCCTTATCCATGTCATCCTGGTGACTGATCGTGACCTGGGCGCCAAGAAAAGTAAAGAGAAATGGTCAGTAGTAATAAGTGAAGGTTATCGAAAGTGCTAGTATATCATATTGCAAGAAATATAACTTACCCAGTGTTCACCACGAAGTCCGGTGGAAGCTCGCTGCTAGACGCGGACGAGGCTGTCACAGAATCTGAGAGTGAGACTCGGAATTGTCCGGCTAATGGATGGTTGGGGGAAGGGTGTCTTTTAGGTGAATTGGAAGGACGAGATGGGGAAGTACCGGCACGGCGAGTTGGGGACGTGGGGATGCCCGGGTTGAGGGGATCATCACTCGGGGAATTCCGGGTTACCCTACGCTTGGCTGGAGGCGGGTCCTTCAAGTATGGTGAATTGGATAATTGATGATTAAGCTCACGCATATTAGAAAATGAATAGGGTTTGGAGGACATGGAGGAATATGGAACCTTGAAAACGACCCCTCGGGGTTTCCTCTTGGCTCCAACTTCAACCTCTGGCTCGGCCTCGCTCTTGTCTCTCTCGGTCTCCTCCGGGTCTTCCTTATCATCCTTGTCCTCCTTATCTTTCATTCCTGAGAAGCATAGTACACGGTCGGAAAAAGGAAAAATGTGGGAAAATAAGTTAACAAGTAAGATGGGTGAAACCCGGATGGTACCTCCTCCGGGTTTTTGGAGGTAGGGGGAGTGTCGATGTTCCGGAAGGCGCTGTCTTCCTGAGATACAAGTGTAAAGATGAAAGTTAGTAGTTGCATGAGGTGAAAGCACAAGAACAGAAGGATAAAAGCGGATCTTACCGCTCGAGCCGGATTGTCCCGAGTAAACGGCTCTAAGCAGTCTATATTCCGGATCACGTCCACCTTCTCAGTCAGCAAACTTTTCATGATCTTGTTCGTATCACCAGCCGGATAGTTTCTCGAAGAGTAGCGGAGCGCATCCGTAACATGTCCGGAATACTCGGACATCAGCTTAGGCCGGATAGAGTTGGGCTGGATTCGGAAATTCACCCAAGTATTAACTAAATTAAGCCCAAGGAGACCCTGGGCGGAGAGGACATCAATCTTGGCTAAAAGGGGTTGGATGGACTCCCTATCCGACTCAGAGGCGAAGGCGTTGAAAGTGTCGGAAAGATCGAGGAGGCCCTCGGAGAAACCCGGCAATCTCTTTTCGCCGGTTGGGGAGGCGTCCCGGCAATAGAAGAAGGACTTCTGCCAATGCTTGACATGAGAGTTGAGGCTCAAAGTCGGCATCGGAGAATTGTTCCGCCTCTGGATCGAAACTCCGCCGCAAGCCAAAAGGGCCCTGTCACCGCTTTCGCGGCACGATTTGCATTGGAACTGCTTAAGGAATAGAATAAAGTTTGGGGGTACACAAAGTTAAGATTCACAGAGAATGATAAAATGGGCGATGTTTAACATAGAGTTAGGCCCTATGTCAAAGACTCGGAGGCCATAGTGGCTAAGAAGCTCACGGAAAAAGGAGTGACCCGGGGGGCGAAATCCCCCACTAGTAGGGAATGGCTTATAGCCACCAGCATACTGCTGGCCAACAATAATTACTGTTGCCCAGCGCTAACAGCACTGGCGAACAGAAATATCTGTTCGCCAGCGCTATTAACACTACCGCTGGCGAACATTCCATCTGGTTCGCCAGCGCTGTGGCCGGCCCCACCTGCGCGCGCTACAGCCGCTGCCTGATTTTACCGCTGGCGAACAGGGCTTGGGGTTCGCCAGCGCTACGCTCAATACCGCTGGCGAACAGGTGTTGTTGTTCGCCAGCGCTAACATGTGGGCCCAGGACGCATGTTAGCGCTGGCGAACAACAACACCTGTTCGCCAGCGGTATTCTGGCAGATCTGCCATAAGTACCCCCACCACCCACTTTCCCCTACACTCTCCCTTCTTCACCCTTGTCCCCTCGTCTCTCTCTAGCTCGAAATTAAGCCTATTTCTCCACCCTCCTACTCTATTTTGAACCAACTAAATTTATTTTAGTTGGTATATATATGTTTATCTCCCTCCTAACACCATTTCTACCCCAAATTTTCCCTCCCTAGCAATCTAGATCTAGAATTACCCCCTTTCTCTCCAAAGCTCCAAAATTCTCCGGATATCATCGTGTAGCCATCTATTCATTTGAGGTGGGATGAATGATAATATATAATTAAATGAGTTTGTATATAAATTTTGTCCGGATACACGCGATATGCAATATGTGTGAAATTTCACCGGATTCAACAATGGTCGTGTGATGGAGACGATAAATGCATGTGTGCGCAATTTGTTGTGGAATGAAATTGAGTAGCCAAGTATCGCCGGAATGTTGATTCATTTCCGTCTCGGCATAGTTTGGCACTCCCTAATAACCTCCTATTTGTAGGAAGGTCATGCCGAATTTTTTCGTGAATACGACATGAAGTGAAATTTTTGATATGAAAATGAGTTGCCACTTTGCCGGAATGTTGATTCATTTCCGTCTCGGCAAAGTTTGGCACTCCTCTAACCTCCAATTTGTAGGAAGGTCATGCCGATTTTTTTCCGTGAATATCGAAATATATATATATATTATGTTTGGTTCTAATATTAATTATATCGGCGCGCGCTCTCGTGCAGGCGACATATAATGGTGGTCGTTAAGAGTGAACGTGTCGTGAATAGTTACTTGAGACACCCGACAGAAGACATGTTACAAAATGGCCGCAAGGAGATACGATTTCCATGTCGAAAGTGCAAACTAGGGGGCTTGCTCAATCCCTTTACCGGAGACTTGCTCAGTCACCTCCTAAGGTATGGTTTCATGGATGGGTATAACAGTCAGTGGGTAAGAGATGATGAAGATGATGAAGTCCATGGGGCGGCGGCGGTAGGAAATGATGTGCAACAGGACAATAGCAACGATCGACTAGAACTACAGCAGGACCAACTACATCAGGACCAAGATCAGCCTCATGACCCTGCACATGATCATGAAGAAGATGTTGAACAAGACGTGGAAGAAGATCACGAGGACACAGGGACACCCCTAACGGAAGTTGTGCGTGACCCTCATCTGAAAGAACTGCTTTTGAGAAAGACGACTAACTCGATATCTGCTGCTAGAGAGCAATCGAAGCTGGCGCAACTAGAGATAGACTCGAAGACACCGTTGTATGCAGGCTGCGGTCCGGGAGAGTCCCGCCTGAGAGTGGCCCTCGATGATCTGCAGATGAAGGCGAGATACAAATGGAGCGACATAAGCGTCGATGCAAGCCTGCAATACTGGCACGATGTACTTCCAGAGGGCAACACCTGTCCTAAAAGTTGCGACAAGGCCAAGAAATGAAGGGAATATGCCCGAGAGGCAATAATAAAATGGTTATTATCTTATTCCTTGTTTATGATGAATGTTTATTTCTCATGCTAGAATTGTATTAACCGGAAACGTTGATACATGTGTGCTTAATAAACAAACAATGGTTCCTAGTAAAGCCTCTCTTTTAACTAGCTCGTTGATTAATAGATGATCAAGGTTTCCTGATCATGAACATTGGATGTTATTAATAACGGGGTCATGTCATTAGAAGAATGATGTGATGAACATATACCCAAAGAGAATATAGCAATGCGATCAAGTCATTTAGTTTACATTGTTATATCAAACATACGAAGTAACTTATTCCTTAGACCTTGAGATCATGTCAATCACTGATACCGGAAGAGTGCTTTGATGGCATCAAACGTCACACCGTAACAGGGTGACTATAAAGGTGTCGTTGAGTATTCGGAAAGTATTAGTTGAGGATCATGGATCAAGAGTGGGATTTGTCCATCCAAATGACGGAGAGATATACTCTGGGCCCTCTCGGTGATATCACATCGAAACCGCTTGCAAGCACGTGATATGATCACAAGGATGTTATATCACGGGAACGAGAAAAGAGTACTTGTCGGTAACGAGATTGAACAAGGTATGGTTGATACCAATGATCGAATCTCGGACAAGTAAAATATCGCGAGACAAAGGGAATAGTTCACGGCGTTGTTGGTTCACACGATCACGAGAGTCATCGTTGAATATATAGGAGTCATCACGGATCTCCAGATCCCGCTGTTGATTATTGATCGGAGAGGAGTCTCGATCATGTCTATCTTATTCGCGAACCGTAGGGTGACACACTTAAGGTTCGATGACGCGTTTGAGAGGATACGGAATATCGAAGAATATTTTGGGCAGCACCGAAATTGTTTTGGGGAAAATTGAAATAGTTCAAGGGGTTTTTCGTCGAATGGTTGTTAATAGAATTAACAAATGATTCGAGGTGCTTTATGCAAATGTTTGTTAATAGAATTAACAAATGCTGAAATAAAGAAATAAAAATGTTTTATTGATTTATTAAAAGAAAACCTTTGGATTTTCCAAGTGGAAAATTAAGGGAGCATGAGTGGGTGTGAGTGGAGCTTCCACTCACATGAAGAGGGAAGAGGTGGGGGCACACCATGGCTGGCCGCACCCCCCTCTTGGGCTGCCTCCCCCTCCCCTATAAAAGGAGGGTGAGAGCTCCTCTTCTCCACACACTTGGCCACTTCCCTTTCCCTCCACCCGCTGCTCCATTTCATGGTCTCCGGCTTGGCGAAGCCCTGACCGTGGGATTCTTCACCACCACCACGTCGTCGTGCTGCTGGAGTTCCGAGGGATCCTCTACTTCCGCGCCCCGCTGGAACGAGGGAACGGAGGTCGTCATCAACCGTACGTGTGACCGATCACGGATGCACCGCCGGATTGCGGTGCCATCTTCTCGCTATCGGGATCGGTGTGAGTACGACTACGCCAACAACGAGATTTGATCTCGTACCACTTTGAGTCTTCGAGGGTATGTGTTCTCCTTAACCCTCTTGTTGCCCGTTGCAATTCGTCTCCTAGATTAGATCTTGGCCTTTCGGGTGTCTCTCGTGTAGGAAAATTTTTGTTTTCTATGCTACGTTCCCCTTCAGTGGTATCAGAGCCGGATCTATGCGTAGATGTTTTGTACGGGTAGAACACATAGGTTTATGTGGGCGTTGATGATCATGTTATTACCTCCTTGACTATTTTATGATCTTAGTGGCATAGTGGGATGAAGCGGCCCGGACTAACCTTACATGTCCACGTACATGAGACTTGTTCCACAACTGACATGCAACTTGTATTGCATAAGTGGCTTGCGGGTGTCTGTTTCTCCTACTATAGTTAAGATCTAATCTATGAAGGGTTGTTAAAAATGTGTTTATCAACGTTGTGGTTGATGTTCGTAGGTATGAACGGTTCTATCCTCGAAAGCCCTAAGCCACGTAAAATATGCAAAAATAAATTAGAAGCGTCTAACTAGTTTTTGCTGGGCATGTGAATTGATATGGTCAATATTACAAATTTGATTATGAGATGATCTATTTTGTAAATTATTGATATACCGGAAGGTATCCATATGGTTGTCTTCTTATTGATGGACAATCAAGTTTGGGGTACCGTGGTACTTGGTACCACGCCGGTGGAATGATTGAGATCATACCATAATGCACATGATGGAGATCAAGTGCAAGAAGGACCATATCATATCACGTTATCCTTTCATGTGATGTCTGTGATGTTAATCCTTTTTTATGCATCTTGTTTTGCTTAGATAACGATGGTAGCATTATAAGATGATCCCTCTCACTTAATATCAAGATAATAATGTGTTCTTCCTTAAGTATGCACCGTTAAGAAAGTTCGTCGTTTCGAGACACCACGTGATGATCGGGTGTGATAGACTCAACGTTCGCATACAACGGGTGTTTTCAAGCCTAGCATGTACAGACATGGCCTTGAAACACATGCAATACTACGGTTCTACTTGGCGAGCCTAGCATGTACAGACATGGCCTCGGAACACGTAACCGAAAGGTAAAGCATGAGTCATATGGATGATATGATGAACATGTCGATGTTCGCCTTTGAAGCTACATCATCTCACGTGATGATCGGTTTTGTTGTAGTGAATTTGGTTCGTGTAATCACTAAAGACGACTAAGAGGGATGTTGTTTTTGAGTGGGAGTTCATGGCTTAATTTGAATTAACTTGAACTTATTTATCATGAACAACAAATCAAAGTGAATTTGCACAACTTGTAGTAGTCATTGGCATCCTCATAACTACCTTACACTTAGATTGTTAATTGAGATATAACTGTTATGATCTGGTAAATACCATTTAAGATTGGTACCGTATTAGTGAAATTTAAAATTGAGTCCTATTGTAGATTTTTTGGTATTTCCTACCTAGCTCCATGTGGTTAATGATTGATTAATCTAGAGAGCAAATAATTCCTACTTAGAATCCAGAGTCATGGTTGCTTCCGTATTACTTTATCTTCAAAAGAATGTTTTGTTGATCAAGGTGATTTAGGGACTGAAAAGAGTTGTTTTCAGAAACAATCAAGTGAAAGATATATTGATATCTAAAAACTTATTTGTGGCAACATGACTGAGTATAATTTAGCGTGACAATGTTTGCTTATATTATCTGAATATATGCAATGATTGAAGACGCTAGGCGTTTGAATATTCCAAGAAGTTGGGCGCTAAAAAAATTATCCTCTAAATTCCTTCCTTCGAGCTATAGTAGCTTAATCATAAAATTGTTATGATGGGATGGATTAGAAGTATGGGTAAAGTAGTTTACCTTACTTGGAAATTGCTAAGAGTGGAATCTAGAAGAATGCTACTAATATGGTGATATTAGTAGAACAATCAAACTCAAAGTATGACTCAATGGGTGATAGTATATGACTAACACGCCAAAGAAAATGAGCTAGTAAGACTAGCATTGTTTGATGTTGAATGATTCTTCTATAAAGGAAAGGGAATATTGAAAATAGAATTACAAATAGATATATGGCAGAAAAGAAGATAACTGGAAAAGTCCAGCTCAGGAGTATATACTTGATATACAAGTTATAGATGTATTACTAGTTAACAAAGTATTTTTGGGTATTTTGATACCACATTGGTTGGTATGAGTTGTCATACAAAGCAACGCAATGAAAGAAATACAAGGGCCTAAAAGGAACTAGTAATAGATGTGGAATCGATTATGACAAGAACATAAATAAAGTGTTATTGTGTTCATTGTCGTATCGAACCAACCAGTCAAGATTTATTTGAAGAACTTAATAATTTGTTATTTTGTTCTAGTCTTTTGTGAGAACAAATGAGATTGTTCAAACTATGATCATATTCCATAATTGATGGATATGTTAATATAAATCATGTTGGTAAAGTAAACATCTATAGGACTAAATGCTAAACGTTGCAAGACGTTGAAGAGTTTCACTTAAATTGTGACACCACCATTTTAGTTCATATCGGAAAGGAAAACATGAAGGAACTCCATATTGATGGACTTCCGGAGTCATTTTATTGACGCTTGTGAGACCTCTTCCAAAAGATGACTAGAATTCCGTTCTTAGGCCAAAGTAGAATGGACGACTAATTTAGTGGAGATTATACATATTGATGTATATAGTCCATTATGTGTAGTCATGTATGGTGGATTAATTTTTCCTTCATAAAATTCTGTCGATGATTTAAGTAGATATGTGAGTATATCTATTTAAAGGGAACAGAGTTTGACATTTTGAATTGGTTCAAAAGGTTGTTAATATGAAGTTAAAATCAATGTAACAAGATAATCAAGTATTTATGATTGGATCATAAAGGATAAAGTTTGAGTTACAAGTTTAGCAAAACATCTGAGAAGTTGCAGAATTGTTCTACAACTTATACTTCTCGAATACCCCACATTAGTTTGGAGTATTCAAAAGACAAAATCAAACCCTGTTTGACATGGTAAGATTAATAAAATTGCCATTATAATTTTGTAGTTTATACATTAAGGACAACCGCTTTTCCACTGAAAAGAGCACCATCATGATCCGCTGAAATTGACAACATATAAGATATGGTTTGGGTAGTGACCCGAATTGTCACTTTCTTAAGTTTTGGTATGCATAGCATGTGTAAAATGTTTACAACCAAAATAGGATAAATATATGTTTATAAGGTTATCCCAAATAAAACATTGGGTATTTCTCCTATCACCGAACCAAAAGACAAATGTTGTTTGTCCAAAAGGGTTGATTTCTCGAGAAAGTAGTTCTTGCGAAACAAGTGAGTGGGAGCACAGTACAAACTCAACGAGATTAGAGAATCTTCGTTATCATGTCAAGAGTAGCGCAGCACTGGAAGTTGTTCCGGGGTTTACTATTTTGACTAAGTAGAAGACACTACAAATGTTGTAGATACTTCAAATGAGTTTGCGAACTGTACCAGAAAAGTCCAAAAAAACTTTGTACTTTGAACAACTTGTGGTTTAAGTATAAAGTGTTGTTTTGACAACAAAGGACCTGGACCTTATAAAGGAAGCAAATGATGGGCACTGACTTCGTAAAATTGACTATGAGTCATTATATCCGCCATAGTATCCTTGTATGAATATCAAGTATGTGACTTGGTAGTCCTTTCAATAGGAATGATGCCTAACGATAGCAAAAGGGTCTATATAGCGACAAAGACATGGATACTTATCGAAAAGTTGTTTTCGACGAAGTTCAAAGAGTTCACTACTACAAGATTTTGATCTTCCGTAGTGATGCTTAGTCTTTGCAGATAGTTCTAGCAAAGTTACATATTATGATATGGATGTTGAATAACAAAACCAATTCTCCTCTCGAGGAAGTTTATTCAAGGATGTGTACTTGACACAGTCTGAGAGTTTTGTAAAATTCAAAAGGTTGCTAGAAAGGCATGCGCACTTCAATGGTTGAAGTGAGCATAACGAAGTTAAAATCTTTACCTTAATGAAGTTATCAAAAGAGTTTGATTCCATCATGAATGATAAAGATGCTTGTAGAGTTACAAGAAATTAAGTGGGAGCGTTATGACATATTTCCAATACTTTATGTAGATGACATATGGTTGATTGGAAAATATGTATTTTAAATTAACACGGTTAAGATTTTCATATTGATGAAAGGCTTAGAAGATATTGGGCATCGATATCTATAAAAGATGGATTGACGCACCTGATATGATTGAAGCCAAATTACATAGATGAAATATTGAAGTAAGTCAATATGAAAATGACATGAAGGAGTTCTTGTCACATGGAAAATAATTGAGCAAGATTCATGTGTTTTGACACATGATGAGCATCATTGAAATTGAGATTTCTAAGTCATGTTTCCATGCTATGTACACAACCAGATGAGTCCTATGCTATAAAATGTTATAGTAGGATAATTCATATGATGATTAGACAACAGTGGGAGAGATCCTTGTGTCATTTTAGAAATGCTAAGGATATGTTTTCCTATATAGTAATGACAAAATAATAGTTGTAAGATGTTACACTAATAGTCTTGTCATTTATTCAAGTAATTTTATCTCAATTAAAATATGTGATGAAGGGTAGCACAATAGGATGGAAGAAAGTTCCATGCTGGATTTGAAAGAGTTTCAAAATTAAAATATTGTGACAGATACTACAACAAAGGCTAAAGTATATCGTTGTGTTAACAACTGATTATAAGCGTATTTTGTGTCAAGGAGTTCTTTATTGAACTTGGTGAATTTCCAAGAATGCTGAAACTATGAAGCTACATTTTCACAATGTTAGTAACATCAGTTTAAGCTGAGGAATTAAGGTATCACCGGAACTTGGTGAGTTTCCAAGAATGCTAACACTATGAAGCTACATTTTCACAATGTTAGTGACATCAGTTTAAGCTAAGGAATTAAGTTTTCACCAATTGACCATATATATACAAAGCCATCTCATTAGAGAATGAGTGATGCGTGTAGACGCAAAGAACATGCAAATACAATAGGACCTGAACAGTTCAGATCTTTTTGATAATGTTTACCACATGCGAAGCATGGTAATAACACTGGTACGCCATATGTGTTAAGTGCTTACAGACTAGATTATTGACTCTAGTGCAAGTGGGAGACTGAAGGGAATATGCCCGAGAGGCAATAATAAAATGGTTATTATCTTATTCCTTGTTTATGATGAATGTTTATTTCTCATGCTAGAATTGTATTAACCGGAAACGTTGATACATGTGTGCTTAATAAACAAACAATGGTTCCTAGTAAAGCCTCTCTTTTAACTAGCTCGTTGATTAATAGATGATCAAGGTTTCCTGATCATGAACATTGGATGTTATTAATAACGGGGTCATGTCATTAGAAGAATGATGTGATGAACATATACCCAAAGAGAATATAGCAATGCGATCAAGTCATTTAGTTTACATTGTTATATCAAACATACGAAGTAACTTATTCCTTAGACCTTGAGATCATGTCAATCACTGATACCGGAAGAGTGCTTTGATGGCATCAAACGTCACACCGTAACAGGGTGACTATAAAGGTGTCGTTGAGTATTCGGAAAGTATTAGTTGAGGATCATGGATCAAGAGTGGGATTTGTCCATCCAAATGACGGAGAGATATACTCTGGGCCCTCTCGGTGATATCACATCGAAACCGCTTGCAAGCACGTGATATGATCACAAGGATGTTATATCACGGGAACGAGAAAAGAGTACTTGTCGGTAACGAGATTGAACAAGGTATGGTTGATACCAATGATCGAATCTCGGACAAGTAAAATATCGCGAGACAAAGGGAATAGTTCACGGCGTTGTTGGTTCACACGATCACGAGAGTCATCGTTGAATATATAGGAGTCATCACGGATCTCCAGATCCCGCTGTTGATTATTGATCGGAGAGGAGTCTCGATCATGTCTATCTTATTCGCGAACCGTAGGGTGACACACTTAAGGTTCGATGACGCGTTTGAGAGGATACGGAATATCGAAGAATATTTTGGGCAGCACCGAAATTGTTTTGGGGAAAATTGAAATAGTTCAAGGGGTTTTTCGTCGAATGGTTGTTAATAGAATTAACAAATGATTCGAGGTGCTTTATGCAAATGTTTGTTAATAGAATTAACAAATGCTGAAATAAAGAAATAAAAATGTTTTATTGATTTATTAAAAGAAAACCTTTGGATTTTCCAAGTGGAAAATTAAGGGAGCATGAGTGGGTGTGAGTGGAGCTTCCACTCACATGAAGAGGGAAGAGGTGGGGGCACACCATGGCTGGCCGCACCCCCCTCTTGGGCTGCCTCCCCCTCCCCTATAAAAGGAGGGTGAGAGCTCCTCTTCTCCACACACTTGGCCACTTCCCTTTCCCTCCACCCGCTGCTCCATTTCATGGTCTCCGGCTTGGCGAAGCCCTGACCGTGGGATTCTTCACCACCACCACGTCGTCGTGCTGCTGGAGTTCCGAGGGATCCTCTACTTCCGCGCCCCGCTGGAACGAGGGAACGGAGGTCGTCATCAACCGTACGTGTGACCGATCACGGATGCACCGCCGGATTGCGGTGCCATCTTCTCGCTATCGGGATCGGTGTGAGTACGACTACGCCAACAACGAGATTTGATCTCGTACCACTTTGAGTCTTCGAGGGTATGTGTTCTCCTTAACCCTCTTGTTGCCCGTTGCAATTCGTCTCCTAGATTAGATCTTGGCCTTTCGGGTGTCTCTCGTGTAGGAAAATTTTTGTTTTCTATGCTACGTTCCCCTTCAAGAAAGTCGTGTGCCCCTTTGATTTACCTCACGAAAAATACCATGTGTGCATCAACGATTGCTACATTTATCTGAAAGAGGACGCGAACAAAACCATTTGTCCAGTTTGTAGCGCCGCTCGATACAAGAAAGGGAAGAAGAAAGCTCCTCGGAAAGTTGTGTGGTACTTTCCGCTCATTCCCCGTCTGCAACGGTATTTCGCGGACCGCAAGGAAGCAGAGCTCATGCGCTAGCACGCGAAAAGGAGGAATAAAGTTTTGAAAGATCCAAATCGGAGTGAAAAAGTAATTCTGACACATCCTTCAGATGCAAGTCAATGGAAAGCAATTGACTGTGAATATACAACGTTCGGGGCGGAGGCAAGGAACATCAGGTTGGGTGTGAGCACCGACGGACTCAATCCGTTTGGCAACCAGAGCAGCACCCATAGCACCTGGCCCGTGTTTGTATGGATGTACAACATCCCTCCCTGGTTGTGCATGAAGAGGAAGTATATTCACATGAGTATGCTAATTCAAGGGCCGAAACAACCAGGCAACGACATCAATCTATACATGAAGCTGCTTAAAGATGAGCTGGACACGCTATGGGCCGAGGAAGGGGTGAACACATGGGACGCCTTCGGTGAACAATATTTCCCAATGAGAGCTGTCTTACTCTGTACGGTTCACGACCTACTCGGCTACGGATATGTGGCGGGCCAGGTGTGCCACGGACATAACGGTTGCGTGAGGTGCATGGATGACCCCACGTTTATGCAACTTCCGAAAGATCCTGGGTCTTCGAAAACAGTTTTCGTTGGCCATCGAAGGTGGCTACCCAACAAAGACCCGTGGAGAAGGCGAGGAGACCTTTTTAACGGTGAGGATGAGCTCCGTGGACCTCCACGTAAGAGGTGCGGCGAAGAAATCTACAATTTTCTGAATGATTGGAAGGAATGCCCAGAGCCGGGAAAGAAGCAAAAGGCGCCAAAACCGCTTCTGGATGTATGGAAGACGAGGTCGGTGTTTTGGGACTTGCCATACTGGCCCATTCTCGATACGCCTCACTGCCTTGATCTGATGCATATCACGAAGAATGTGTTTGAAAGTTTGTTTGGCACGCTGCTCAACATGCCGGAGAGGACCAAAGACGGGGTGAAAGCAAGAAACAACCTGAAATATTTTGGTATTAGGGTAGATCTTCAGGGGGGACGCCCAGATGATGACGACGGCGATCAATCGTGTGATGAGGAGACGGATGGTCGCAAGGCCAAAAGGGTTAAGAGGAATGACTATTACTGCCCCCCCTCCTGCTTCACTCTTAGTCCGGACGAGATCACAAAATTGATGATGTGCCTTCTCGGAGTCAAAGTCCCTAGCGGTTACTCAGGGCTAATAAGCAGATTCCTCGACGCGCAGAAACAAAAGTTTAGCGGGATGAAGTCTCATGACTGTTACGTGATGATGACGCAGATACTTCCGGTTGCGATCCGCGGAATAATGGACAAACACGTCCGGGAAACCCTGTTTGGCCTCTGTAACTTCTTCGACGTTATATCTCGAAAGTCGATCACGGGGAAGCAGATCTCAAGGCTGCAGGAAGAGATTGTCGTGATACTATGCGAGCTTGAGATGTACTTTCCACCATCATTCTTTGACATATGTGTTCATCTGTTGGTCCATATCGTGGACGATATCATCCATCTCGGGCCGTTGTTCCTGCACAACATGATGCCGTTTGAAAGGATGAATGGGGTCATCAAAGGATTTGTTCGCAACAGAGCTCGTCCGGACGGAAGCATCGTTCAGGGCTTTCTCACCGAAGAGTGCATCTCTTTCTGCACGAATCATATGGACGTGGAGGACCCAGTTGGTCTGCCCAGAAACAAGCACATTGGCAAGCTCGATGGAGTAGGTCACAAAAATGGACGTAGAGAAGTGCATGTGGATCGGGCTTGTCGACGCACCGACTTTAACAGGGCAAACTTAGTAGCTCTCCAACACATTGACATGGTCGATACTTGGGTGGAAAAACACAAGAGCTCGATTATGAAAAAGTACAGTGAACAAGGCAAGCGGAGGACCGAAGGAGAAATAATCAGAGAGCATAACTCCACTTTCTTGCGTTGGTTTAAAGATGTGATCGTCGCTAATCCACCGCCAAGGGATTGTGCGAAAAATAAACTATTGTACGCCTTGGCACATGGCCCAGCTCCCAACCTAGCGACGTTTCAAGCATATGATATCAACGGGTTCACCTTCTACACAGAGGAGAAAGACAAAACTTCCGATTATCAAAACTCAGGGGTAACGATGGAATCCTACACCGGTGACAAAAAGTTAAGATACTATGGAAGGATCGAGGAGATATGGGAGCTTAACTACTCTGGAGAGAAGGTGCCTATGTTCCGCGTCAGATGGGCTAGGATGTCGACCGTCAGAAAAGAAGACCAATACTTTACAACCATGGTTATTCCCGAAGCCGGAACCTCATCAAGCGTGAATGTCACAGCGCAAAATGAGCCATGGGTATTGGCTAAGCATGTGTCCCAATGCTTCTTCATAACAGACCCCGCAAGGCCTAGCCGTGTTGTCGTGAGGAGAGGGAAAAGAAATATCATCGGAATGGATGGAGTCGTTGACGAGGACGAGTTCGACACGTTCGGCGACCCAAATATTGACGATGATCAAGAAGATGATGATGATAGTCATGCAACATACACAACAAGAAGAAGCAGAACTACCCTACCTAGGCATGGTCTTCCATTCAGAAGAAGAAGTCATAATGTGGGGTTAAATTATGCAACTTCGACCAAAAAAGGCAAAAAGATCAAACACTAACAAACTATGTATGCATTTGTCTGCCAATTGTAATGTGTTTGAATTATTATAAATGAAATGTCTTTGAATAATTTAAACAAATAAAGCAAACAAAATAAAACATTATTATTTGTAATGTGTTTGAAATTAATTTGAAACATAAAGGAAACAAATATAAATTAATTGAAAACATAAAGGGAATAATGGAAAACAAAATAAAACATTATTATTTGTAATGTGTTTGAATTATTATAAATGAAATGTCTTTGAATAATTTAAACAAATAAAGAAAAAAAAATAAAACATTATTATTTGTAATGTGTTTGAAATTAATTTGAAACATAAAGGAAACAAATATAAATTAATTGAAAACATAAAGGGAATAATGGAAAACAAAATAAAACATTATTATTTGTAATGTGTTTGAATTATTATAAATGAAATGTCTTTGAATAATTTAAACAAATAAAGAAAACAAAATAAAACATTATTATTTGTAATGTGTTTGAAATTAATTTGAAACATAAAGGAAAAAAATATAAATTAATTGAAAACATAAAGGGAATAATGGAAAACAAAATAAAACATTATTATTTGTAATGTGTTTGAATTATTATAAATGAAATGTCTTTGAATAATTTAAACAAATAAAAAAACAAAATAAAACATTATTATTTGTAATGTGTTTGAAATTAATTTGAAACATAAAGGAAACAAATATAAATTAATTGAAAACATAAAGGGAATAATGGAAAACAAAATAAAACATTATTATTTGTAATGTGTTTGAAATAAAACAGTAATTTTTCTCAAGAAAAATTAAGAAAAAATAATAAAGTAAATCATTTCAAAGAAAAATAAAAAAAAAGGTAGCGCTGGCGAACATGGCGTATGGTTCGCCAGCGCTATGTTACCGCTGGCGAACAATCCTTTGTTCCCCAGCGGTAGGATAGCGCTGGCGAACCAGGAGCTATGTTCGCCAGCGGTAACCCCCCACTGAGAGGTACACAGGGCCGGGACTTAGCCGTTTTTCTCACGACGATTCAATCGCACGCGACTCGATCCTAGCTCTCCCCTGTCTCCGGCGAGTGGAGGTACCGACGACCACCGCGCGTACGGCCCTCTCCCAAACGCCCTCCATTGCTCCACGCTCCCTACCGCCCCTCCACTCCCTCCACCGGCCCTCTCCCTCTCTCGCCCCAACCTCCATCGACGCCGGCCACTCTCCATCGACGCCGGCCCGCTGCTCGCTGCTCCCTCCCCCGCTGCTCCCTCCTCCTCCCCGGCCCGCGGCTCCCTCCTCCTCCCCTGCGGCTGCCGCACTGCCTCTGCAGCGGCCCCGCCGGCGTGCTGCCCGCTGTTGGCCCCTCTTCTGCCACGCACAGAAGGTGCTCGACGGCTGTTCTACAGGTAAATTTTCAGCTAATAGTTGACCTGGAGAGTAGCTAATAGTTGTGATGCTACTGGTATTAGTTGAGGGTTCCAAACGCCCGCGTTTTCTTCCTCAATTTGATCAACGGAAGTAAATCGTGTCTAATGGTGTGTGTTATGCATGTTTCGTCCATAGGAGTGAAAAATTCTCCTGCTGCCATGCATAATAAAGTATAAAAAACCTTGTTAAATAGCAGACGCGTATTTTAGATACCTAGGCAGCAAGGACGCAGTTTACAAGAATTGAAATAAGGTGTTGAACAAGAACAGAGTATACCTGTGGGGTTCCTTCAACGAGGTTCCACTTGTCCACAAGGCTAATTATCCTGCAGTTGGTTGAAAGAGCAGTTCTTAACTCTGGGTTTCAGTATTAACAGAACCTCAGAATCAAGACTGGTAAAAAATCACCAGTGAGATGCGTCAGCATGAAACTTGTTGCTATCTGCACAAGTTAACCTGGGCAAAGGATTCAAAATTGTGATTCATTTCTTCAAGCCTAGCAGAGTTAAGATTAACCAGTATAGTCTAGCACCATGAATTTGATTCTCTTATTCATATGTTTTGATGCCTCTGGACAACCAAGTGATTGGGATAGACTTAACACGGGATTCACGAGTATTTTAGGTGACAGTCGAGAACACATAATATTGCTCTTCTATAATGAAGGTGTATTTGATTGGTAGAATAACAGTCCACTTCTAGCTAGAAAAACATCTATACCCCTCAACAATGTGTGCTTGCAGGTTACATTTGTAAGGTAACAATATTAGGAGAAATAAGAAATACTCCATCTGTTCCTAAACATAAGTCAATTTGGGTGCGTGCACTGCAGAAAATAAAAGGGAATCCCACTTTCATCTAAAATGTTCACAATTGTGCTCATACATCTGTCCCACTTTCATCCCCCTAAATTTCAGACACGATTTAATTAGGTATATGTCTCTTTTTATTCACTAATGTGATGTTGTTTCAGTTTCAATTATGTGCATAGGGTCTGCAGATTAACACAGCATGTTGTATATTCCCCTTGCATGTTGTTTCAGTTTCAATTATGTACATAAGTAGCTCCTACCTGCTAGTGCTATGCTGCTACCTGCTAGTGCTATGCTGCTATGCTGCTACCTGCTATTGCTTGCTTAATTCTGTTAGTGCTATGCTGCTACCTGCTACCTGCTGCTGATGCTAATAAGTAGCTCCTGATGCTACATGCTGCTTAACTGCTGCTGCTGCTGCTGCCTGATAGTGTCTGCCCCCTTTTTAGTATCCTAGCCTTCTGCATTTTAAAAGAAGCAAGTAGGTGAAATAGAAAAATAATAGCAGAATCAATGGTTTTACTCTCTTCCTTGGCAGTGAGCCCTCATATGTATGATACTGTAATTTCTAGTCCATTCCAGTGTGTTGTGTGTATCCAGAATATAGCTGAGATTCTAACTAGTGAAGGAAGTGTCGTCTTCGTGTCAACTAGTGAAGGAAATGTTAAGTGGTCGATCTCCATGCCACAAAATAAACCCGAAGCTCGTAATGTTTGGTGAAGTTCAGACTAGTATGTTTCTTCTAGATAATGATTAGTAAATGGACATTTGGTCTCTACTCTCTGTAGTACTAGTATCTAGTTAACCCACTTATTCTCCTTTGGGGTTTAAAGAGAGGAGGTGGATTCAAAACTGGTGACATCTTAATCTGATCATGTTTATGGCTTGCATCCGAGTTGCTATGATTTTCCTTCTGCATAATCCAATTACTGGTGTATAACATATTATATCAAAATGGAACAAACAGAGTACCAGCAGCGAGTGTACTTAGGGTCAATCTCTCTCAGCTGAATTATTATCACTTACTGGTCACTACTACTTATGGGCTGCATTAAGCTCAACTGCTACTTCCCAGCTGGTTTTTTTTGAAGCAACAGAATTAACCTCAGCTGTCAACTGTGGCATCACTTTCTAGTTTTTCTTAATTTTCTTTTTTTATGCTTTTCTAGTTACCGTTAGTTTGCAGAATTTAAATTTAATTACTTTGGGCCCATGTGCTTATATATCTTAACAGAAATCATAGTTTTGTGCCCATATTATGTCACAATTGTTTTTGGTGGTTGGTGATGGTTGGTGGTGATGGTTGGTGTGATGGATGGTGGTGTATGGATGGTGGTGATGGATGGTTGTGATGGATATGGCGTGGTGATGATGGATGGTGGTGATGGATGGTGGAGATGGTGTGTGGTCGTGTGGATATGTGCCCACCTTATGAGGGGTGGGATCTATTATATGAGGGGTGGGTTTTTATGTGAAGGTACCCCACGTGAGTCCCTATTTGCCGGAATGTTGATTAATTTCCGTTCCGGCAAATTTGGGTACTCCATTTGTGATATTTTTAGCAAAGGTCATGCCGAAATTTTCCGTGAATTTTGGCATGATCTTTGCTAAAAATATCACAACTTAGAGTGTCCGAGAAATTTGGACTCATATGGGGTATACATCGTCTAAATTGTAGGATTTGTTGAACTTATTTCGGGTTTTCTCTCCTTCCTTAGATATGGCTCACAACGACGAGGCGGGTGGTTCTGGTCTCGGACACGGCGGAGACAACGACGATGCGTGGCTTTCTATGCTAAGCGCCGGAGACGGACCCGTAGATCCGCACCCGGATCTAGAGATGGAGGGCGACGATGCAGACGACGAGATGGACGAAACCGTTCGCCAGGAGCTAGAGCCACACAACGATACATCGGGCGCAGAAGGTGATCAAACCGGTAGTGGCACCGGGGATACCGCCTCCGGTAGCGAGGCGGCGGCTAGGCGCAAAGAGAGGCGGCACAACATGCTCGCCACCATGCGGGAAGAGTTCACGGAAGTGGACCCCAAGAGCGGTGCTCCCCTCGAGCCGGAGAGTTATGCCAAGGGCTATGGAAACCAGATAGGCTGCATAGCTCGATACTTCGGCAACGTTAATATGGAGCACCTCAGAGCTAAAGAAAACAAGGCTAATGCCGCCCTGCTGATTGAGAAGCTGCACACAAGGTACAAATTCCCGGATCCTTAAGACAACCAGGACCTGAAGAAGAATCTGGTCAACTCCTTAGCACTGGGAAAGTTCGCCAAGGCGTTTACGACTTGGAGATCCAGTTTGCGGGAGATGCTTGCGAAGGGTAAGGATTTTGATGAGATCCATAAGATGTGGCTCTCCATTTCCGAGGAAGACTTGGCCCAATTCAAGATCGACGAACTCAAACCGGAAAGGATTGCCCTGACTAAATGGGGGAAAGAACAGCGAAAAAAGAACATTGGCCCTCACAATCTCGGAAGCCGGGGTTACGTTGGGAAGCAGAAAGTATGGGAAAAGGAGGATTCGAAGAGAGAAGGGCCGAACCCGTTTGACAAGATCACCGACCTGTAGGTGATAAATTTTGTCAGGGCCCATTGTAGGGAAGATCCCAAAAAGCCCGGCGATCTTGTGTTGAACGAGAAGGTCAAGCTGCTCGAGAATAAGTATCTCGAGGAAGAAGAAAATGAACGCCTATCTCAATCTGACGGGGGGTCCTCGGCGACGACGAACAAGGACCCGTATGACACCCCTTTCATTAGGGCGCTTAACGCGATGAAGGGAGTGCCCCTTGACAAGAAGCCTCATCGTGGCCATGTGCATGGCCTCGGAAAGGGTCATCGGCATGCGCACTACTACCCCGACACCAAGGAAAAGCGTAAGGAGCAGAACAAGGGCCCAGAGAAGACGGTCGACGAGCTTGTGAACGAGAGGCTCAATGAGCTCCTCCCTACCATATGTTCGACCATCGCTCAGTCCTTAGCGCCGTGGATGCTAGGTGGAGGACAAGGGCCGCTCCCGCAGATAAACATAGCCCAAATAGTGCAGCCAGCGCCGCAGAACGTGGCCCCGTCGTGGCGCCGCAGAACGTGGCCCCCGGCGTGGCGCCGCAGAACGCGGCCCCCGTCGTGGAGTCTGCTGCGCGGAACGAGCCGGCCCCCAACCCTCAGACGGAAGGTCGCAAAGATCCGTCGCCTCCCCGCCACATCTCTTCAACGCCGCCGCCGACACTTAGCGGTCCATCCCCCTTGTCCGAGCTCAATGCCCTCACGGTAATTCAACGTGCACTGCTTAATTATATATTATGACTTGATTCGTGACGGCATCAGTCTCTAACAACGATCACGCGACGTTTCGCAGGCCGACGAGACGGGATGCACATTGCTCCTTAATGTGAACGGCGAGTTAAAAGACGTCGCCAAAGGAAAAATCACCACACCTCTGAACCGCGTATCCCACGGCGTTCGTATGCCCGAGGACGTGTTCAAAGTGACATTAAGTCGGGTGCTCCCTGGTTGCGGTGCTCTCGATCCTCCGAGCCAACCACCCGCAGCCGACAGCGAGTTGAACCTGGAGCAATGCTTGGTTTGGCCATTGACCTGGCCGAAATCACTAATTCGTTTGGAAAGTACTCCTGCCAACACTCCAACACCGGTCCAGGGGTCGGGGCACCCGAGCCAACACAAGGATTTCTCACCTGCAAAGTCCGTGCAGCACGACGGCGACGATGCTGAAGATGAGAACCCGAATGACTACCTCGTCGACGATCCTTACGAGGGGGCGCCCGGCCTGGATGATCTTGATCAACTTCTCTTGCCAGCGGAGGAAGCGGATAAATATCGATGCACAAAGCGTCTTTTCTCTTCTCAAGAGCCGGCAGTCCCCGAGCAAGAAGTCATCAGCCAGGATGCCCTCAAAGAGGCGGTAGCGGATGTATTTCATAAGACTCAGCCTAAGATCAAGTATGCACGGAAAAGAACTAAGAAGGTTCCTGCCGTTGCATCGATGAGCCAACCGGTGGAGGGGACCAAGTCTAAGCCGCAGACAGGACGTGTATTGGACAGGATACCCATAACCGACTGGCATCAGATCCATCAGTTGGGCAAACCGATGCTTCCGCCGAGGTTGGTCGCCTTGCTGACAGGTGATATGCGTAGCGTCCATGACGGTGTACTATATATGGAGGAGATGCTTCTGAAAGAGAAAATCCAACGCTGCCGGTTTTGGTCGCAAAGGTGCCATCTACGGCGGGATTTGTCACTGAAGGCAACGCAAACAAGATCATCATTAGATTTGACGACATTTTTCGGATGTTCCACATGAAATCACTCCACTCGTCAATCGTCCGTCTGTTTACGCTCAGCTTGGCGCATCAGCTATCCGTAGAGAATGTCAGAAACATCGGGCTAGCAGACCCCTACTACATGCACGACATGTACTTGAACAACCCCAGGGGTAGGGCAAAAGCGACAAAGTACCTCGAACAAGTGTTGCTCACTAACCATATGAACAAGAGGATCACCCTCGTGCCCTACTTTCCTGAGTAAGTTTGCGCATATATAATTTTTGAGGATTATATATATGGACTCTCCTGTTTTGCGCAGAAACAAATACGACATCCTCATCATGCTCTACCCGAGAGACGCGCACGCAGTATATCTCGACTCCGGGAGTACGATGAAGGAGAAGAACTACACCCTCATCAAGTCTGTTCTCAATGATGCTATGGATGGCTACATCAGGGGGGGAAGGATTCTGCGACAGGAAGAAACAAATTCAAGGCAAATATGTGTTCAGACACAGAACAGAGTTTCCCTGCCCCAAGCAGGCGCCAGGCGGCCAAATGGAGGCATGGTACCTCATCCAACACATGACGGAGATCGTGAAGGACCAACATAGTCTGCAATACATGTCTGCTGTGGACAAATGGTCTCGCAGCATTGTGGAATGGTCTGATGCTGAGTACAGACAAAACTTTGGTCGCATCCAGCGCAAGCTCTGCACAATCATCTATAAGGATGTAGTAACTGCAGGATCTACCTTCCACTGGAACACCCCACCATCTAACAATGAGTTGCGACAATGTGTGCTAGAGCAGACTGACGAGAGACCATTCAACTCGTTAGAAGGTGCTCTTCCGTTCCCGCCGGAGAAGAAACAGAAGATCACAACATCGAGGAAGAAATGATCGACGGTATGTATTCGATTCGTTACGAATTGCTCCTAATAAGAACTTGTGATTTCCTTTGCCGGTCTAATGCTTTTATCTTGGTCTACAGAGAGATGAAGAAGTGGACGGCGCACTGGCCCTAGCGAAAGATCGCAAGCGGAGGCGGAAGCTAAAGCGGAGGCGGACCGTATATCTAGTCTTCTTTGCGATTGATCTCTATATCGCGCGTACGTTGCATAGATGTAGTAGTCATACCTTTGTAATCGTTGAACTAATTAGATGGCTATATTTTGGGTTCGAAATCTTCCGACATAAACGTGTTATTGAGATCAATGTGTTGTATTCGTACTTATGAGAATTGGATATGGATGCATATGTATAGATGTGTTAATTTCGTTATCGATGTGTTAAATTCGTTATGGATGGATGCATATGTATTTATGATTTATCGATGCGCTATCAGTGATTTATATGTGTGAAGTTTATAAATTATAGAATTTGAATGTATTTGGACCTGGGAATATACAGAATCAGAATATACAAACTGTTATACAAAAAAAAAGAAAAAAATACAAACCTGGGAAACTTACCACTGGCGAACAAAGTCCCTACCGCTGGCGAACAGTACCACTGGCGAACAGGATGACTACCGCTGGCGAACCAGTACTGCTGGCGAACAGAGGAGCTACCGCTGGCAAACATAGCGCTGGCGAACAAGGCCTTGTTCGTCAGCGGTAACATGCACTACCGCTGGCGAAGTGATGTTCGCCAGCGGTAACCTGCTACCACTGGCGTGGTAGCGCTGGCGAACACATGTTCGCCAGCGGTAGGCCAATTTTGTTCGTCACTGGTAGGGGTTTTCCTACTAGTGCCCGGATCACGTGCTCAACAAAGAAGATTACCTCGTTAGGACCAAGGGTGGGCCGGGTCTCATCACCCGGGACTCGCCAAAGGATATCCTCCTGGGAAGGGAGGACGCCGGACTCGGCAAGCTCATCTAGCTTCGCCTTGGTCACAGTGGACCTTTCCCAGTTGGAAGATATGGACTGAGTCGGCCTTCCCTTCGCCGGCTGTTTTCCTTTGTTCTTGGGAGCCATGTGTGCAGTCTACAAAACAGGAGATAAAAAGTGCAGAGTGTGAGTAACTAAGACCCGGAAAGGGGTTGTTTATCCGATTAACAGAAGAGCGACTGAAAGACCCGGAAGTTACAGGTTATCCGAGTATCAAAGAGCACTTGCGGAAAAAATTCTGACAGATTGATCTAGACGAAGAAATTCATGGAGAAATATACGGAGAAGTTCATGACCGCAAGCGATGGAGATGTGCTATCGATCTAATTTGTACATTGGTTAAGGAGGATCGGAGCATGGACTACCCAATCATGGCGGAACAAGAAAATCATCTAAGAACGGATTGGATCTAACCTAGCTCGAATGAGCTTGGAAACAAAATCCATGGCAGAAGAGTACTCACCGGTGGGATTTGAAGGAGAGCACGGCGGCGGCAGATGGCACAGTTGCGGTGGCCTTCTGGATCCTCCGGTGTGCAGCTCGAGGGCGCGGTGATTGACGGCGGCGCGGCGCGGGCAGAAGCGGAGCGCAGTTGACGGCGGCTCGCTTCCGGCAGCTCTCCCGCGGGCTCCGTGGCGACGCGGCGTCGAGCTCGAGCGAGGGAGCGCCGATGGAGCTTGGAGGTGAAGGAGATGAGGGGAGTAAGAAATGATACGTTAGATCTAGGTTACCCCCTAAGGAACCTAATTATAAGTGCGGGTGGGAAAACCTAGGCTGGTGAGCGGGAGCCAGAAATTTCGGAACAGGATACCTCCCCGGATTTTTTGGGATAGGCATTAAAGTACCCGTGCGCGATATCCGGAAAGGATCAGAGGCAAATCACTTCCGTGATATTCGTACTAATTAGCGAGTAAAGTGAGCCGGGTCTTCTGTGTTTTCCTCGGAATATTGACCCGGGAAAATGAAGGGGGATCCGGAGGAAGCCGGGTTATTATATGGACCACCAGTGGAGTTAGGCCTAGCTGTTTATCAAAGAAACCTAACCCGGCCTTGATGTACTTGTATGTTTTTTATTTTTGCAGGGAATATCATGCGCTTTAAGGAGGATCCCGTGAAGCACAAGCTATTCTGGGGACTACTGATGGAGGGTTGATAACCTGGTAGGCTAACGCCAAGGTGTAACTCGGCCCAAAGGGAGCTGCGCAAGACCCGGCTTAGGGAAAGGGAGTTTCTAGAAGGCCCAAGAGTGTAGGCCTCGTAACCCGGATTGTGGGTTCCGATAAGGAAACTTAGGGTTTGTAAGCAGTGCCCGGGTAGGACTCCGAGTATGCCTTGGATGGGAAGCCAGGGGGCCAGATATTATACAAGCCGGCTCCTAGGGTTAGATTAGACACGAGTTGACGAGTTTTACTAGCTATTCGAGTATCCTTTGTAACACGAGAGTTGAGATAATATATTTAGATCGGAGACTTGGCGACTTGATTTCCGGCTACCAGATCGCCTATCACCATGGTTTCCCTTGAGCTAAACCCTCTCCCGAACACCAGAGTCGAAGTGCCCCAAGATAAGTTACCCCCGGTAACGTCTGCCGTGATTATCCCACGACACTTTCCTTGTAGCTTTAAACCCTTGAGCCAACCATGACGCACATGCTATTCCCTGCAAAACAATAAACACTTACATATACAACGTCACGGGTTAAATTGCTTTACCTATAGCCAGGCCGGCTCTTCCGGTGGTCCATATAATAACCCTGTTATCACTCTAGCTGAATATCATTCCTAGGATCAATTCTCCAGACGTACATTCCATAACCCGGCTTTCAGGTCCTTCACAAGCTGGTCCGAGTAACAGTTTCGAGTCCGACTCTTTTGGCGGCCATCAGTAACTCGGCTGCTTGGCAATAACTCCCAAGATCTTATCCCGTAATCAACGGGCCGGTTTATATATTCCCGCAAATCCCTCCATTAACCGTTTGTCATTCTAGATTTTCACCGCGCCTATAAATAGAGCCCGGGGGAAAACCCTAAACCCAAACGCCACTGTGCTTACTCTTCTTCTTCCTCCTCCAGCTCACCATTGGTGCCCAAGGACCCGAGCTCAAAACGCGAGCCAGCGGATTCCGCGCGCACGCCATTGACCTCGACAGCCGGCCACCGCTCCGCACCGCCGTTCCGCACCACTGCGCTCGCCGGGCTTCACCTTCAAGATCTAGCCGGGCCATTGGAGCCCGAACTTCAAGCTCGAAGCTAGGACACCAACCCAGACGTGCACCCGCCGTCACCCTCAAGAACCGGGCCACCGCTGCACGCCGCGCTCACCGGACCTCACTCCGCCGCCGTCTTCCGGTAAGCATTAGTAGATCTAGGTTTTCACCTTTAGATCTAGAGATCGTGTTCATCATGCTTTTCGCCTTCGGTTTTTCCTTGCTTTGTTCCTAATTTTTGGTTCCTTCTAGATCCATTTCAATGGCACCCAGAGCCCCTTCCAAGTTCAAGGGCAAGACCCCGGCTTTGAAGCAAAAGCCAGGTCAAACCATTTCAGCAAATTGGGCTAAGTCGACCGTCACGAAAGAGAAACTAGAGGAGTTGTACGAGTCTGGGGTCCTCCCGCCTCAGTCGGAGATCTCTTGGAGAGCGCCGGAGGAGGAAATCCGGCCTTCACCCGGATCAGGTGAAGTCGTTGTCTTTCTTGAGCACGTGACCCGTGGTTTCCGTCCCCCGGTTCATCCTTTCTTCCGCGAAATCCTGCACCACTACAAGCTCCGAGTTTTCGATATCGGCCCAAACTCGATTTTAAACATCTTCCATTTCATCGTTCTCTGTGAATACTGCCTTCGCATCGCCCCCAATCTTGCTTTGTTTCTCGAACTTTTCCAATGCAAGCCTTGTCGTGAAGACACGGATGGACCCCTCCTTGTCTGTGGAGGCATGTCCATCCAGAGGCGTAAGAAATCGTTGATGCCGACTCTCAGTCTTCATTCCCACGTGAAGCACAGGCAGAAAACGTTCTTTTATTGCAAGGACACATCCAGACCCGGTGAAAAGCCTTTGCCGAGTTTTTCCACGGAAACCCTTTCTCTTAGCGATAACTTAAGCGCTTTCGCTCCGGAAACCGACAGACAATCTATTCAGCCTCTCCTCCATAAATTAGCCGTCCTAGCAACCCATGGTCTTTGTGGGCTAAACTTGATCAAGACCTGGATTAGCTGTAGGATTCAGCACAACAACATCCGCCCCAAACTCCTCTGTGAATACTCGGGCCATCTGATCGACTCTCTCCGTTACTCGGAGAAGTCATACCCGGCCGCTGACGTCAACAAGGTTATGAAAAACTTCCTGGCCATGAAGGTGGAGGTCATCAGGATCATTTCCGGACTCGACCCCTTCACTCGCTCAAACCCGGCTCCACCGTTAAGAACCGGCTAATTCCTTTTATACCGGTTAATTTGTCAGATACATATATACTAAATTTAAGTTTGCTGATTTTTACTCAGGAATCTGATGAGTTTTGAAGATTGTCACCCCTCCCCCTTCTGAAAATTTGGAGGATGCAGAGCCGAGTGACAGCGAAGAAGGTAATTCCGGGTTACCAAACAGATACTTTCTCAATTTACTAGACCAAAATTCCTCTCTTACCTTTATTCCTAACAATACGCCACAATCACCAGCGCCGGCTGACGAAGCCGATTCTGAAAGGGAAGAGAGCGAGGCCGAGCAAACTGAAGCCGGGTTAAGCAAGAAAAGGAAGCCCAGGGGGGTCACATTCAAGGTGCCATACTCCTCCATGACCACAGAGCCGTACTCATATGCCGGTATGTGCAAACTTAACGAATATCTAACCACTATATCGTCTCTGAAGGCCACATCTCCTCTACCCAAGCGACGGGCAACCCGGACTTCTCCGGGTGACGAGCCCCTCAACCCCGGGATCCCTCAGTCGCCTGTTCGCCGAGCCGGTACTCCTTCAACTTATCCTGACTGTACTCCTCGAAAACTCCCATCTTCGAGTCACCCTTTAGTAGGAACACTCCGAGTCTCACTTTCCAACTCTCTATCAGTGTCTTCCGGGTCTAGCAACGATCTCCCTAGTGATTTCGTCGTAAATACCGGGTAATTTTCATAACCTGATTACATCCCTATACTTTGTGTGTTTTCCTCTATATCACACTAACTCCTTGTTTTTCTTTCCTCAGAGCCAAGGTCACGCTTAGCGATCCGGTGGAAACCCCCGCTAATGACCCAATGGTGGAAGACCTGGTAAGCGCTGCTAACCCTCCACCTGCTAAAGAACAAGGGACGACTAACGCCACCAGCCCAGGAAGCGAGTATCCTCCTCCTATGCCCTAGCCGGATGATCCCGGGGTTGAACACCTTGGGACCAAACAAGGTGCTGCTGCTCCCAACACCGCCACTGCCAGATATGACCCGGAGGAGAAGAAAGCAGCAGCTCATCCGCCTGATAGAGACGCTGGTCCTTCAAGGCCGACTCTCAGCGGCCAAAAGGTTGAAAAGCTGCTCGAGGAGGAAAAGGTCCTTAAAGACCACTGAGGAGGAGATAATCGAGTCTCTGGCGGCTGAGCACCAGGTTAATTTTACTAACACTACTCATACACTCATCCTAGTCCCCAAGTTCCGAGTGTTCTGTACACAGTCACTCGGTACTCGCCAATATGTCCTTTTTGCGCTCTTTGCCGACTAATATTTAATTGTCGATTTGAGGCTTATGTTGCCCGTACTGATGAAATTTTAGCTAAAACCAATGAATTGCTGCAAGTGGAGGTTAGACTCCGTGAAGAACTAGAAGCTAATCTCAAGGATCTAACCAAGAGGCTTAACAAGCAAAAGATGAAACTCGGGAACGCAGAGGAGCTTTTCAAGCAATTCTCAACCTTCATCGGCGATACTTTTAACTCCATCATTGGTGAGTCTAGGTTCCGACTGTCGATTTTTTGTTACCCGGATTTCCCTATCCAGCAGTGTTTTTTTGACTCGGATTTCACTGTCTTATTTCTCTTTTTGTATCACAGGTCCGATTGAAGTTGCTGGGGTTAAAGATAACCACCACAGGCTGACAATACTCAAGACTGTCATCCGGCAATTCTCGACGGGGACAAAGTGGACCCTTGAGGCTGTGAAGTTATACGGTGATTTCACCGGTGTAACCCACATGTTGGCGGCATACTCGACGGTCCCTGCCTAGATTGAGGCCTGGAAGCGCTCAGCCTGCCGGGTAGGAGTGGTACGTGCTCTTGCGCTGCCCAAAGCCTATTACCCCAGGATCGATCCGGCAATGCTTGTGAACGGATTTCTCGAGTTTAAAACTGATGCCTCTAAGTTCACGGGGAAGGACCTCAAGGCCATCAACATCCAGATCCGTCACTCGTCTAGCCTGATCACGGAGACCCTCGACGTGAACAAGCTTACTCCCGCCTATGATGCTGAGGACAAGAATGTACCTATCAAAGACCCGACGCCCTTTGACATCTTGACTCGTTTCAAGGCGGAGCTTGCGAAGAAAAAGGTTGCGGCCGAACCCGGCTCTGTGCCAACTTCATCAACTCCGGTTGTTCCTCCTCCATCACGCGCTCACTCCGGGGGTGACCCGGATATTGAGAAGGAGAAGGCAACAGAAGGGGACGTCGAAGACCCGGCTACCAAGACCACTCATGATGACTCGGCTGAAGCAGCCGGGTAAAGTATTCCTTTTTATCAGTGAACAACTATTCGTCCAATGGGCATTGTAATATGCCTTTTATACATTGTTATTTGATAGTGCGAGTGTGCACTTTTGGTACTACTCTTAAGGTTTGTAATGTATTTGAACTCCTGTGGTTTTGATGACCCCTCTGGTTATCGGTTTGATATGCACTTTTCAACCTTATGTTGGCATAACTTTGCTTTCTATATGCTTTTCGTAAAAGATGCTGAGTCTTGGTTTTGGGACGGCGAAGAGTTTCTTCCAAGTCCACAAGACCCGGATTTTGGGCTAGGGGTTTTTTGGCTTGGGAAACTTTGTCTCTCAAGTCCCCGAGTCCCCAAGACCCGGATTTTGGGTCTAGAGTTTTCTAGCTTGGGAAATATTGTTTTGCAAGTCCCCAAGTCCGCAAGGCCCATATTCACGTTTTGAAGTTACACGCAATATGTAATAAGCTTCGGGCTGTTGCCTTTTGCTCTGCACAACTTATGGTTTAGATGACCCTTTTGACCCTTCTGGTTGTAAGCCGGTTTTCGCATGGATTTTCAATGTTGCAATAACTCTAGTAAAAACATGGTCAGGCAAGTCTCCATGGGCATCATGACTGATTGGATTTATAGGTTAGCAAACGCGCCATTTTGTTGGGAGTTACGTCAAGCTTAAACAAAAGAGGTCAAGAAGAAATTCAGCTCTATTGTCCGGGTTATGAGATTGTGACTGTCCTTATTGCAAGTAATCAGTCCTTATAACCGAATGGCATCCTGGCCGGGTCTAAATGTGTAACTGTGCTATTCAAGCAACTAGCCCCCAAGAGCTAGATATATGCACTATGCAACAGTAGGCTTTCTGCCCTACCGGCTTACCAATAACTTAAATACCGAGGAAAATTAGAACCCACTGGTTTTTAGACCTTGCTACTGGAAAAAAAGCTGCATGAAAATATGCAAAAAAATTAAAAAAAACTTAAAGAACATAACAACCATCATGATTTGACCATTTCTTTATTGATATGAAAAGGTTCGGTCAGCAAGCCGCCTCATTAAAAACCCTCCAGTCCCCTTAGGTACCATGGATAGGAAAAGAGTGCGTCTGAAACCTGCTGCCCGTTACATCTTATAGTACAATCTGCAAACCGAGTCTATACTAAGTGTAGTAGGGACGCAGCTGAGCCCCGTTCCATGGTCATTCACGCTCTTGCATAGATACGGTGGAATGAGCGGTGTCGTTCACATAATCTGACTCTTCTCTTGGATCCACCAGGTAATACGATCCATTGTGCAGATTCCGGCATATAATGAACGGACCCTCCCATGGAGGAGATAACTTGTGCTTTCCCTCCTTAGATTGCACCAGCCGCACCAGGTCTCCTTCTTGGAAAACGCGGGTTTTAACCCTACGACTATGGTATCGCCTTAAGTCCTGTTGATATATGGCAGATCGTTCCAACGCTTGCTCCCTGTGCTCTTCTAACATGTCCAGAGCGTTTTGCCGGGTATTCTCGTTTTCCACCTCAACATAAGCCGCCACTCGTGGCGAGTCATGGATTATATCACTCGGAAGGACCGCCTCTGCACCATAAACCATAAAAAACGGGGTCATTTGAGTAGATCTGTTAGGTGTAGTATTGATTCCCCAAACCACAGATGGTAACTCCTCAACCCATGCTCCAGCAGCTCGGAGACACGGGACTCGTAATCGTGGTTTCAACCCACGAAGTAGCTCCTGGTTTTCCCTCTCCACCTGCCCATTAGCTTGTGGATGGGCCACCGAGGCTACATCAAGCCGAATGCCATTGTTTCCACAAAACTTCTCCATCTCTCCTAAGGACATATTGGTTCCGTTGTCCGTGATTATGCTGTGGGGGTATCAAATCGATATATGATCCTCTTCAAGAATTTCACCGATGTGGCCGCTTCACAGTTTGTAACAGGGCATGACCTCAACCCACTTTGTAAACTTGTCGACAACCACCAGTAGATGAGTCTTTTTGCATGGAGACATGTGGAAAGGGCCTACCATGTCCATACCCCAAACAGCAAATGGCCAAGTCAATGGGATTGTCCGTAGCTCCATAGCCGGCACATGGGTTTGCCGAGCGTACCTTTGACATCCATCACACCTTGCCACCAAGCGTTCCATGTCTGCTAAAGCCGTAAACCAAAAGAAACCGTGCCAATACGTCTTAGCCACAAGGGATCTTGTGCAGGCATGGTGTCCACAATCAGCTTCATGAATTTCCTTCAATATTTGACGGCCTTCCTCCGGGGCTACGCAGTGTAGAAAGACACCTGAAACACTTATCTTGTAAAGCTCACCGTTGATGATGGAACAACCCTTTGCCCCTCTCCGGATTTGCCGGGCTACAACTTCCTTCTGTGGTAACTCACCCCGTAATAAGAACGCCAGGAACGGCTCGGTCCACTATGGGATAGCGCGCACCGCGGCCACAAACTGCAAATCTGGGTCTTGGTGAGCTATTTCTTCTTCTGACTCGGTTTTAACAGAAGGCCTCCATAATTCATCCAAGAAGACATTAGGTGGAACCGGCTCTCGACGGGAGCCGAGTCTCGAAAGCGCATCTGCAGCCTCATTCTTTCGCCTGTCAATGTGCTCCACCTGATACCCGGAGAAAGACCTGGCTACCTTGTCCACCTCTCTTCGGTACGCTGTCATTGTTGCATCCTTTCTGTCCCACGTTCCTGAGACCTGCTGTACCACAATATCCGAGTCTCTGTAGCACCTTATACGCTTAATGTTCATCTCCTTTGCTACTCGTAGTCCATGCAACAGGGCCTCATACTCAGCTACATTATTAGAGCAATCGAAGTGAATTTGCAAGACGTAGCTCAATTTATCTCCTTTTGGCGATGTAAGTACAACACCAGCTCCTGACCCTTCATACTGCTTGGACCCATAAAAATGCATAACCCAAGACTCAGAATTTGTCACCAACGAGGGCATGCTTGTTTGAGTCCAATCGTTAATGAAATCAACCAAGGCCTGAGACTTGATTGCAGACCGGGGCTCATAATTGATGTGATAATCTCCCATCTCGATGGCCCACTTGGCCACCCTGCCTGTTGCGTCTGAATTTCTTATGATATTTGCCATGGGTATGGAACTTACCACCGTTATGGGGTGTTCTTGAAAATACGGCTTCAACTTCCGACTGGCCATGAATAACCCAAAAACCAGCTTTTGCCAATGCGGGTACAGCTGCTTTGCTTCTGACAAGACCTCGCGCACATAATAAACCGGCCGTTGCACCGGGTGATCCTTTCCATCCTCTTTGCGTTCAACCACGACTACTGCACTAACTGCCGAGGCCCAGCCGCAACGTACAGCAACATGGGCTCTTTGGGACCCGGCGCTACCAGAACCTGTGCTTCAGATAACTGCTTCTTCAGAGCCTCGAATGCCTCGTCCGCCTCTTGGTCCCATATGAACTTGTCTGTTTTCATCAAAAGTCGGTATAAGGGTATTGCTTTTTCTCTGAGCCGAGATATGAACCGGCTTAGCGCTGCCACGCAGTCTGTAAGTTTCTGAACATGTTTCAGCTCTTCCGGCTTTTTCAGGCTCTCGATAGCTTTGATTTTTTCCGGGTTAGCCTCGATTCCCCTCTCAGAAACGATGAAACCGAGTTACTTCCCTGCAGGAACCCCGAACATAGATTTTGTTTGGTTGAGCTTCATCTGGTAACTCCTCAGGTTCTTGAATGTCTCTTTTAGGTCATCAAGGAACGTTTCTGCCTTCCTTGTTTTGATCACTACGTCATCAACATAGGCGTGTATGTTGCGCTCAATCTGATCCTCAAAACACTTCTGAATGCACCGTTGGTATGTTGCACTGGCGTTCTTCAATCCAAAGGTCATGGTTTTGTAGCAAAAGGCTCCAATGGGGGTTATGAACGATGTTTTCTCCCAATCCTCCTCTTTGAGCTTTATTTGGTGATACCCGGAATAGGCATCCAGGAAGAGTAACAAGTCACTTCCCGCCACTGCATCTATGATCTGGTCTATCCTTGGGAGGGCAAATGGATCCTTAGGACAATGCTTGTTGAGACTCGTGTAATCTATGCACATTCTCCACTCATTATACTTCTTCAACACTAGAACCGGGTTTGCCAACCATTCGGGGTGAAAAAGCTCCATGATAAATCCGGCTGCTAGGAGCCGAGCTACCTCTGCTCTTATAGCCTTTCTCCTTTCTTCGTTCATTTTCCTCAAACCCTGCTTCACTGGCCGGGACTTGGGGTCGACACGTAAACTATGCTCGGCGAGTTCAGTCGAGATTCCCGGCATGTCGCTAGGTGTCCAAGCGAAAACATCCTGATTCTCGTGAATGAACACTATGAGCGCCTCTTCCTCCCTGTTATCTAGGTTGGAACCTATAGCAAACTTTTTGGAGGGGTCTCCCTCAATGAAAGCCACCATCTTTGTGTCTTTGGCTGTTTTAACCTTAGCTCTCTCATCATCCGTGTTTGGTTTCTTCAAAGCTGTTCGATCTTCCGGGTCTACCTGAGACCTATAATATCTCAGTTCTTCCTTTGCAAAAGCTTGTTCTGCAAGTGCCGCATCTCCCTCATCACACTCTGCTGCCACAGCCTTGTTCCCATGTGTAGTGATGGTTCAGGCTTAGGACCCGGGATCTTTAGCTGTAGGTAGACATAGCACGGCCTTGCCATGAATTTAGCGTAAGCCGGCCTTCCAAACAGTGCGTGATAAGGACTACACAGCTTCACCACCTCGAATGTGAGCCACTCTACTCTGTAATTTTCCTTGGATTCTCCATAAGCGACCTCCAGTGTTATCTTTCCCTCAGGGCAGGCCGAGTGTCCTGGCACAATTCCATGGAAAACTGTGGAGTTTTTCTGCAGCTGAGACTCCTTGAGCCCCATACGTAAAAAGGTCTCCCAGTATAGGATATTGATGCTACTCCCGCCATCCATCAGAACCTTCTTCAGCTCATAGCCATTGACCTGCGGTGCTACCACCAAAGCTAACACACCTGGATGTTCTATTGCTTCCGGGTGATCCCTCCTACTCCATGTTACTTCCTGATCTGATCATCTCAAGTATCTTGGAACACCCGAGGAAACCGAGTTTACAGCTCTTTTGAGTACCTTCCTCTCCCTTTTGGAGGTGCCGGTGGTGTGGACATGATACTGTCCTAACTGCTTTGGGTTAGCCTGAAAACCACCTGCTCCACTTTGGTTATTACCCGGATTGCCACCTCCTGCATTGCCTGCGGGGGGTGGTCCGTTGTCCGGGTTTCCACCCAGACCCGGTCCTCCTCCCCGGCCTGCGCCTTTGCAGGGCCTTCTTTATTTCCCCATTCTTCCATCTCTGTAAATCCACACATTTCTCCAATGAATGGTTAGCCGGCCTGCCATTCCTACTATGACGCGGGCAAGGCAACTTGAAGGCTTCTATGTGGTTAGCCGGCCGCGGTGGTCCTTGATAGTTTCCTCCTCCATTGAAGTTTCCTCCGTTAAAGCTTCCATCTGCTCTAGACCTTGGAAATCCGGCTTCGGTATTGGCGACTAACTCGGAGCTCCCTTCATACGGACGTTTATGCTGGTTATTTCCATTACCACCTCCATGTCGCACCCTGACTTCTATAGGATACTCACCGGGCCGAACTGAATAGTAGATGATTGGATTACGGGGCTTAGCTGCACCCGCATCCTCTTACGAGTAGGCCAACACTTATGTGTGACAACCAATCTCTACTATCCACCGTCGATGTAAACTATCCCATAGAGATCAAGATATACTACCATTGACGTACTTCATACCATACACACATGGTACGTCAACGGCGTTAAACGAAATGATAGCACAACATATCTCTAGGACACAAAAGATGGAAATAAGTTGCGAATTGCTCTCACTAGAGCAGAGAATAGCAAATACAATCATCCAGAGGACACATGTCCCAACATATCATCATTACATCACAGCGGAAGCATTCAAAGGGTCTGAGTACAGACAAATCCAAATAGGCCTAAGAGGCCGGCAATGAAAGGAAGATGTAGCCCATCCACGTAGTCTCGGATCCTGCCCGGGTCCGCTATCTACTCGTCAGCAGCCTCGTCGTACTCCACGTAGTAGCCATCTCGGGGATCCTCGTAAGCGTAGTCTGCGGAAACCACAGCCCCAAAGGGGTCAGTACAACAACGTACTGGCAAGCAAGACTCACAGTTCACCAAAGTGTAACCCGTCAACACCAAGCACATATGCTTTGGGTTCAACGGAAGAAAGGGGTGATACAAAAGATGCGGCAGCTGGCTGCACTAACCAACTACAGAACAATACTACAACTGCCGGCTAACAGAAAAGAGATAAGATAGCGTATCGTAACCAACTAGCAACTAACTCCAAACAAACCCATCCTGGACCTCGCTCCTTATCCAAAGAAGTAATCCGAGGATAACTCACACAGTTGGGTTAATGATGGATCAGGTTGTTGTGTCAATAAGCCTATTACTAGTCACATTATCATTAGTTAGGTGTAAGTTGTTCTGAGTACTTGTTAGCAAGTACTTTCACCAAGTCAACCATAACCGCGGAAAACACGGCTTCTCGAGAAGATTTACCCTGCATGGGTGCACCAATTTGGCCGTACTTGTAAGAATAACCCGCCAGATGGAATGCCTCCCACCAAGCAGGGCACTCAACACAACTCAAGTCTTCTTCGCATCAAGCCCAAAGAACCCCGTGCAGTGAGCGCACGGCTAATCAAGCCCCACGAAGAAAAGGGGACCCTCATAGCACTCTAAGAACGTGTCTCCCTAAATGCCGACTACAAAAGTTCCACCCTGGCCTGGGCTCGCAAAAAACATGCATGCGGCAAATGGAACACCCGAACTAAATGAGGCGATTTGGACGAGATGCGAATCGAATCAAATTGAGGGGGGCGCCCATACACGCTTCCCACATGCGGTTAGTGCGCTCATCATGGATCAGTAGACAAGACCCTTTTCCTAATTAGGGTCGACACTAGCAGGCCTCAAAACCACGCAGGGCCTCCTGCCGGTGCCTTATCATCAAATTATTATTAATAATAACATTAGCATGATTGATTGATTAAACATCGAGCCCCAGAACATGATAGAAATATAGTAACAGAAAGTAACGGGTAACAGACTCGAGCAAAACAACCCTAAGCATGCTAGTAAGACACGGGCAACAAGCAATGGGGTTATAGGTGTGGAGATGAGGCTATATCAGGGTTAAAGGATAACATGTGATAGGATCGAACAGAAGCAACGATTCATAAGGCTAGCAGAAATAGACAACGGAAAGTATCGGTATCCAAGGTTGAAAGGAACACAATGGTTCATGTGAGTGAATAATTGCCTGCAAGCTCAGCATTCTGGTACTGAGCTAAGTCCTCAGAAGGGGTGTCGTAAAGCTCGTCTGTCTCAACGCCGTCGTCTATTCGAGAAGAAGCAAACAAATAATGCAAGGAGACAAACAATCAATAACATGGCATAATGCACAATCATGGGATGATGCATGTCAATTTAATGGATGCATCAGAATAAACTAGTTGACATGGCAACATGTTTAAATGGACCCACATGCAATTGGATTGCAATGGAAAGCCCATGACTTAAGGTTGAAACAAATGATCTACTAACAATGACCATGTGCAAGTTGATTAGCATGATGCATGCATGATGAAAACAAAAGAAAACAACAATAGATGCAAGTAGAAATGAAATTTGACAAGTTTGGAAATTGGTTTATTAAGTTAAGAAATTTTGGTTTCTTAAAGGTGTCACACAAGCATTTGTTGTTTTCATCAAGTTAAATTGTTCAAAACAGATAATAAAGTTCATAATTGAATGGAACACACTATTTTAGTTGGATTACATGTTTCAATTATTGAAAAAGGAATTACAATGATTTAATTATGAATAAAACAAGTTTAAACAAGATTTAAATTAAATTTAATTCAAGTATGAATTTATTTGAATTTTATTTGTTCAAAACATAAATTCAAATTTATATTTGAAAAGCTTATATTTTTCTAGTTTGAAAACATATCTTATAAGTTCACAAATAATTAAATTTGAGCAAGTTATGAATTTAGCAAGTTTAAATGATTTAAACAAGGTTTAAATTATTTAAGCAATTTTAATTATTCAAAACATGAAACAAAATTTATATTTGAAAGGGTGGTTCAAAATGGCATGGAAAACATATTTCATTTGTGTGATTTGAAATAAGTTTGAATTAGTTATGCATTTAATCAAATTTAAAAGGAGTGGTGTGAATTTGATATTTCAATGCATTTGAAATATTCAAAACAGAAAACAAATGCTTTGAATAGGTAGAGAATTTAATTTGGTACAGCAAACATATTTTAGTTGTATTATTTGGATTTAGAAATTAAAAGTTATTAGCATTTTAAAAGCAGGGACTAAACTGTAAAAGAAAAAGGATTTGATTTAAAAGAAAAGGGCAGACAAACAATTTTCACTCCGCAGTGGCTAGCTCCAGCCACTGACAGAGGGCCCCCCTGGGCCACGGTGGCCCGCGTGGTGCACAGCAGCTGACAGGGGGGCCCTCCTGTCAGTGCCCCCTGCGAAAAAAGGTTGGGGTTTTATTTGCGGGAGCAGGGATCAAACCCTGGTCTCCCGAGAGCGCGTGCTAGCTGCTACCACTGCGCTGCGAATCGTTCTTTGACAGTATAGGATGCGCGAACAGGTTAAGGTTCAGTTTCGTTCTCTGACGAAACTGAAGAAAAGTTTTAGTCTTGCGACTGCCACTGACAACGGCGGAGGGAAACGGTGGGCTGCCGGCGCGGTGACCACGATCTGGCGGCGCTGAGCAGGTGTGGGGGCGTACAACAGATAGGTGAGCGTGCTCGTGTGCTTGGAGGGTTCGTGAACGCACAGAAACGTGGCCAACTGCAACCATGGCGGCACGGTGGCGGACGCTGCCGGAAATTCAGACACGGGAGCTCGCGTGCAGGAAACGATCAAGCGATACAGAGGCCTGGGGCGCTGCGGTGGCTCACCATGGGGTGGTCGGAGGCGAGAGAGAGCCGAGAGGTAGACGAAGGCGACGGCGAGGTGAAAGGATTCAGAACAGCTGCGGCGGCGTCAAGCTCTTCGTCGTCGATCAACGGCCCCTGGGTCCTGCTGCTGCTGCTGTAGAGGAAGTAGACGTTCTGGCGGTGCTGCACGTGCCCCTAGCGTGGACGGAGGTGCTCCATGGCGGCCTGCCGACGGCGAGCCCCCCTGCAGTTCTTCCACCCCCCGAAACTCCGGCAGAAATTGGAGAGGAAGAAAGGAAGGAGATGATGGCTGGCGGCGGCAGGGAGGAACAGGGACCTAGGGCTAGGGTTTGGTGGCCGAGGTGGGTAGATATAGGCGAGGGGAAAGGGGAGGGAGCAGGTGGAGCTCCCTGCTGCGTGCGCGCTGGCGTCTGCTAACGCCAGCCGTACGGAGAAAGAAGAAGGGCCAGCGGGCCGCTGCGCGCGTGGGTGTGCTGGGGTGGTGGGCTGGGCTTGGCCCAGCCTGCTTTTCCCCAGCCGTTTTCTTTTTAAATTTTGATTCTGTTTCTTTTTTTTTTGCTGAAAAGAAAAAGGAGAAAAGGATAGGGTTTTTGGTTTAGGAAAATTTAGGGATAAATTTTTATAGATTGTTTATTGCCACAACAACATTGTGCAAGTTTTGTTTTCAAAATTATTTCAAATTATTTGCTGTTTGGAATTTGATTTGAATTTGAATGCAAAATGAATTAGGTGAATTATTAAAAGCCAATTTTAAATAGTTTGAACCTTATGGTTTAATGGAAACAAATGGTTGTTTTATTTGAACTTTTTATTTGGAGAAAATTGTAACATAACAAGTATGAAACAAAGGTTTGAATATTGTTTGAATTTAAATTGTGAAAACAAAGAAAAACAGATGCAAACAAAAGAAAAACAAATGCAATGATTAAGATGCCATGATGCAAAACAATAATTAAACAAGAAGCAAACATTCTAGGGGTGTTTTCATACTTGGGATGTTACAAAACGCCCCCCTTGAAGGAATCGCGCCCCGAGATTCCTACTGAGAAGAGAAAAGGTCCAGATACTTCTTGCGAAGATCCTCTTCGGTCTCCCACGTTGCCTCTTTATCGGAATGATGAGACCACTGCACTTTCAAGAACTTGGTGCTCTTGTTGCGAGTCTTACGCTCGGTCTCATCCAGAATTCGAATAGGGTGCTCCTCATAAGATAGATCTTCTTGCAGTTCAATGGAATCATGATCAACTGCACGATATGGATCTTTGAAACACCTCTTGAGCCGTGACACGGGAAACACATCGTACACCTTGGATAGTTTTTCTGGAAGTTCAAGACGATAGGCATTTTCCGCACGCCTTGAGAGAATGTTGAAGGGACCAATGTATCTTGGTGCAAGCTTTCCTTTCACACCAAAACGATGAGTACCTCTGAGGGGAGTTACACGGAGATATGCTTTGTCACCAGGTGCATAGATCATATCCCTGTGCTTGCGGTCATAGTTGCTTTTCTGACGAGACTGAGCAATTTTGAGATTGTCACGAATGATGCGAACTTTCTCTTCGGCTTCCTTAACAATGTCAGGGCCTAAGAGTGAATGTTCACCAGCTCCAGACCAATTGATTGGACTCCTGCATCTGCGGCCATAGAGAGCTTCAAATGGTGCCATGCCTAGGCTTGCCTAGAAGCTGTTGTTGTAGGAGAATTCAGCATATGGAAGGCATTCCTCCCATTTCATGCCAAAGGAGATACCACATGCTCTGAGCATATCCTCGAGAATCTGATTGACTCTTTCGACTTGCCCCTGAGACTGAGGGTGATAGGCTGTGCTGAACAGAAGTTTGGTGCCCAATGCTTCTTAAAAGCTTTTCCAGAAATGAGAAGTGAATATGCTTCCACGGTCTGAGCTTATTTCCAATGGAACACCATGAAGAGGAACAATCTTTGCTGTGTAGAGCTCTGCTAACTGGCTAGCTGAGATTGTTTCTTTGACAGCAAAGAAGTGAGCTACTTTAGTGAGACGATCAATAACAACGAAGATTCCATCGTTGCCCTTCTTGGACTTTGGAAAACCAGTGACGAAGTCCATTTCAATCATGTCCCACTTCCACTCGGGAATTTTCAGAGGTTGGAGAAGACCGGCTGTTTTCTGATGAACTGCCTTAACACGTTGACAAACGTCGCATTCAGAAACGTATTGAGCAATTTTACGTTTCATGCCAGGCCACCAATACAGTGTCTTAAGATCCTGGTACATCTTTGTACTTCCAGGGTGGATGGAGAGAGGAGTTTCATGAGCCTCCTTGAGAATGACATCTTTGAGACTTTGAATTTGAGGAACTGCAATGCGTCCTTCGAAGAACACAGTTCCTTTGTCATCAATTGAGAAGGATTTGAATTTCTCCTTGCCTTGTTTGATGTTCTCTACCATCTTCTTGATTTCAGCATCACGAAGTTGTTCAGAACGAATCTTGTCCTCAAGATTTGGACTGGCTGTCAAGCTTGCAAGATAGCCTTGAGGAACAAGACCAAGGTTCAGCTTCTGGAATTCTTCATGAAGTGGAGGTTGGCTTTCCATGATCATGAGATTATTTCAATAGGACTTGCGACTGAGAGCATCAACCATAACATTACCCTTGCCTGGAGTGTAAGAAATGGTGAGATCAAAGTCTTTAATCTTTTCAATCCATCTCCTTTGCCTGAGGTTTAGATCTGGTTGAGTGAAGATGTATTTCAGACTCTTATGATCGGAAAAGATTTCAGTGCGATTACCCAACAAGTATTGCCTCCATTTCTTGAGGGAAAACACAACTGCTGCAAGTTCAAGATCATGTGTGGGATAATTTTGCTCATGTGCATTCAACTGACGTGAAGCATAAGCCACAACTTGATGTTCTTGCATAAGAACTTCTCCTAGACCTTGGAGAGATGCATCACATAATATTTGGAAAGGTTTGGTAGTATCTGGGCCAACCAGAACTGGTGTAGAAGTGAGTTTAGTCTTCAGGAGATTGAAACTTTCATCACATTGTGGAGACCAAACGAACTTCTTGTCCTTCTTTGTGAGATCAGTGAGAGGTTTGGCAATCTTGGAGAAGTTTTGGACGAAACGACGGCAATAGCTAGCCAAGCCAAGAAAACTTCTTACTTGCTTCACCGTCTTAGGAGGTTTCCAATCAACAATTTCCTTAACCTTTTCTGGATCAATGGCTATGCCTTTGGCAGAGATGATATGACCAAGATAAGCAACTTCTGAAATCCAGAACTCACATTTGGAGAACTTGGCATATAGACGATGCTCGCGAAGTTTCATGAGAGTGAGACGAAGATGTTCTTCATGCTCTTCCTCGGATTTTGAGTAGACAAGAATGTCATCAAGATATACCACAACGAACTTGTCGAGGTATTCATGGAAGACAGAATTCATGAGTCGAGAGAAGGTCGCCGGTGCATTGGTGAGACCAAAGGACATGACGGTGTATTCATATAGACCGTAGCGAGTGGTGAAAGCTGTTTTTGGAATATCTTCCTTTCTGATCTTTATTTGATGGTAACCCATCCTCAAGTCCAACTTTGAGAATATTGAGGCTCCAGCAAGTTGATCAAAAAGATCATCGATACGAGGAATTGGATACTTGTTTTTGATGGTTTTCTCGTTAAGAGGACGATAGTCAACAACGAGTCTCTTTGTTTGATCTTTCTTCGCAACGAACAGAGTTGGGCAACCCCAAGCCGAGGAACTAGGTTGAATGTAACCTTTCTCCATGTACATATTGATTTGCTCCTTCAAAAACTTCAGTTCAGGAGGAGCTATCTTGTATGGATGCTTAGAGATTGGAGCAGTACCTGGTTCAAGCTCAATCACGAACTCAATTTGCTCTGTCCGGAGGCATCCCTGGCAACTCTTCTGGAAGGACGTCAGGGAATTCACAAACCACCGGAACATTTTCAATTGCAGGAAGAGGTTTTGCATCGAGGGTGCATAGCTGAACAGAACTAGATTCATGTGGAGAATAGACTATCTGGCCAGAAGGGTGGAACAGAGTTATTGCTTAGACGCCGGTAGAAGAACTGAAGTGGAAAGCGACAACAAGGTTTGAACGGACGAAAAGGATGTTGAGAAGAACAGGATAACGAAGCAACATCGGGAAACACGAGAACAAAACACTCCTGAGGTACTACGGAAAACCCATCCGGGCTTCTAAAGGATCAATATCTACTGCTTAACGAATAGAGGATCTACTTCCGGGGCTTACACGCCTCCGTTCTCAATCGTGAGTAGGCAACATGATAAATCATGTCACAACCACCTCCATTCCTATGGTCTAGTAGATATAACTATCCTAGAGAAACCAGGATTCGTGAAATCCTAACTTGAAAGTTTAGGTGAGAAGAGAAAACAACGTTGCACTTCCTTACTAGAAAAGGGAGGGTGGGTGGGGAAAGAAGAAAAAGAACATAATTCCTACTCTCACGTTTCATTTTTTCCTATATAGCTACAAAATAGTTTCTAGACTCAACTGCGACCAGTAAAAGGGATCCTACAGGCAGACAGGCTCTGATACCATTTGTCGCACCCTGACTTCTATAGGATACTCACCGGGCCGAACTGAATAGTAGATGATTGGATTACGGAGCTTAGCTGCACCCGCATCCTCTTAAGAGTAGGCCAACACTTATGTGTGACAACCAATCTCTACTATCCACCGTCGATGTAAACTATCCCATAGAGATCAAGATACTACCATTGACGTACTTCATACCATACACACATGGTACGTCAACGGACAAAAGATGGAAATAAGTTGCAAATGGCTCTCACTAGAGCAGAGAATAGCAAATACAATCATCCAGAGGACAGATGTCCCAACATATCATCATTACATCACAGCGGAAGCATTCAAAGGGTCTGAGTACAGACAAATCCAAATAGGCCTAAGAGGCCGGCAATGAAAGGAAGACGGAGCCCATCCACGTAGTCTCCGATCCTGCCCGGGTCCGCTATCTACTCGTCAGCAGCCTCGTCTTACTCCACGTAGTAGCCATCTCGGGGATCCTCGTAAGCGTAGTCTGCGGAAACCACAGCCCCAAAGGGGTCAGTACAACAACGTACTGGCAAGCAAGACTCACAGTTCACCAAAGTGTAACCCGTCAAACCAAGCACAGATGCTTTGGGTTCAACGGAAGAAAGGGGTGATACAAAAGATGCGGCAGCTGGCTGCACTAACCAACTACAGAACAATACTACAACTGCCGGCTAACAGAAAAGAGATAAGATAGCGTATCGTAACCAACTAGCAACTAACTCCAAACAAAACCATCCTGGACCTGGCCCCTTATCCAAAGAAGCAATCCGAGGATAACTCACACAGTTGGGTTAATGATGGATCAGGTTGTTGTGTCAATAAGCCTATTACTAGTCACATTATCATTAGTTAGGTGTAAGTTGTTCTGGGTACTTGTTAGCCAGTACTTTCACCAAGACAACCATAACCGCGGAAAACACGGCTTCTCGAGAAGATTTACCCTGCAGGTGTGCACCAATTTGGCTGTACACGTAAGAATAACCCGCCAGATGGAATGCCTCCCACCAAGCGGGGCACTCAACACAACTCAACTCTTCTTCGCATCAAGCCCAAAGAACCCCGTGCAGTGAGCGCACGGCTAATCAAGCCCCACGAAGAAAACTGGACCCTCATAGCACTCTAAGAACGTGTCTCCCTAAATGCCGACTACAAAAGTTCCACCCTGGCCTGGGCTCGCAAAAAACATGCATGCGGCAAATGGAACACCCGAACTAAATGAGGCGATTTGGACGAGATGCGAATCGAATCAAATTGAGGGGGCGCCCATACACGCTTCCCACATGCGGTTAGTGCGCTCATCATGGATCAGTAGACAAGACCCTTTTCCTAATTAGGGTCGACACTAGAAGGCCTCAAAACCACGCAGGGCCTCCTGTCGGTGCCTTATCATCAAATTATTATTAAAAATAACATTAGCATGATTGATTGATTAAACATCGAGCCCCAGAACATGATAGAAATATAGTAACAGAAAGTAACGGGTAACAGACTCAAGCAAAACAACCCTAAGCATGCTAGTAAGACACGAGCAACAAGAAATGGGGTTATAGGTGTGGAGATGAGGCTATATCAGGGTTGAAGGATAACATGTGATAGGATCGAACACAAGCAACGATTCATAAGGCTAGCAGAAATAGACAACGGAAAGTATCGGTATCCAAGGTTGAAAGGAACACAATGGTTCATGTGAGTGAATACTTGCCTGCAAGCTCAGCAGCCTGGTACTGAGCTAAGTCCTCAGAAGGGGTGTCGTAAAGCTCGTCTGTCTCAACGCCGTCGTCTATTCAAGAAGAAGCAAACAAACAACGCAAGAAGACAAACAATCAATAACATGGCATAATGCACAATCATGGGATGATGCATGTCAATTTAATGGATGCATCAGAATAAACTAGTTGACATGGCAACATGTTTAAATGGACCCACATGCAATTGGATTGCAATGGAAAGCCCAGGACTTAAGGTTGAAACAAGTGATCTACTAACAATTACCATGTGCAAGTTGATTAGCATGATGCATGCATGATGAAAACAAAAGAAAACAACAATAGATGCAAGTAGAAATGAAATTTGACAAGTTTGGAAATTGGTTTATTAAGTTAAGAAATTTTGGTTTCTTAAAGGTGTCACACAAGCATTTGTTTTTTTCATCAAGTTAAATTGTTCAAAACAGATAACAAAGTTCATAATTGAATGGAACAGACTATTTTAGTTGGATTACATGTTTCAATTATTGAAAAAGGAATTACAATGATTTAATTATGAATTAAACAAGTTTAACAAAAATTTAAATTGAATTTAATTCAAGTATGAATTTATTTGAATTTTTATTTGTTCAAAACATAAATTCAAATTCATATTTGAAAAGTTTATATTTTTCTAGTTTGAAAACATATCTTATAAGTTCACAAATAATTAAATTTGAACAAGTTATGAATTATTCAAAACATGAAACAAAATTTATATTTGAAAAGGTGGTTCAAAATGGCATGGAAAACATATTTCATTTGTGTGATTTGAAATAAGTTTGAATTAGTTATGCATTTTAATCAAATTTAAAAGGAGTGGTGTGAATTTGAAATTTGAATGCATTTGAAATATTCAAAACAGAAAACAAATGCTTTGAATAGGTAGAGAATTTAATTTGGTACAGCAAACATATTTTAGTTGTATTATTTGGATTTAGAAATTAAAAGTTATTAGCATTTTAAAAGCAGTGACTAAACTGTAAAAGAAAAAGGATTTGATTTAAAAGAAAAGGGCAGAAAAAAAAAATTCACTCCGCAGTGGCTAGCTCCAGCCACTGACAGAGGGGCCCCCTGGGCCACGGTGGCCCGCGTGGTGCACAGCAGCTGATAGGGGGGCCCTCCTGTCAGTGCCCCCTGCGAAAAAAGGTTGGGGTTTTATTTGCGGGAGCAGGGATCGAACCCTGGTCTCCCGAGAGCGCGTGCTAGCTGCTACCACTGCGCTGCGAATCGTTCTTTGACAGTATAAGATGCGCGAACAGGTTAAGGTTCAGTTTCGTTCTCTGACGAAACTGAAGAAAAGTTTCAGTCTTGCGACTGCCACTGACAACGGCGGAGGGAAACGGTGGGCTGCCGGCGCGGTGACCACGATCTGGCGGCGTTGAGCAGGTGTGGGGGCGTACAACAGATAGGTGAGCGTGCTCGTGTGCTTGGAGGGCTGGTGAACGCACAGAAACGTGCCCAACTGCAACCATGGCGGCACGGTGGCGGACGCTGCCGGAAATTCAGACACGGGTACTCACGTGCAGGAAACGATCAAGCGATACAGAGGCCTGGGGCGCTGCGGTGGCTCACCATGGGGTGGTCGGAGGCAAGAGAGAGCCGAGAGGTAGACGGAGGCGACAGCGAGGTGAAAGGATTCAGAACAGCTGTGGCGGCATCGAGCTCGTCGTCGTCGATCAACGGCCCCTGGGTCCTGCTGCTGCTGCTGTAGAGGAAGTAGACGTTCTGGCGGCGCTGTACGTGCCCCTAGCGTGGACGGAGGTGCTCCATGGCGGCCTGTCGACGGTGAGCCCCCCTGCAGTTCTTCCACCCCCCGAAACTCCGGCAGAAATTGGAGAGGAAGAAAGGAAGGAGATGATGGCTGGCGGCGGCAGGGAGGAACAGGGGCCTAGGGCTAGGGTTTGGTGGCCGAGGTGGGTAGATATAGGCGAGGGTTTAGGGTTTAGGGTTTAGGGCAAAGGGGAGGGAGCAGGTGGAGCTCCCTGCTGCGTGCGTGCTGGCGTCTGCTGACGCCAGCCGTACGGAGAAAGAAGAAGGGCCAGCGGGCCGCTGCGCGCGTGGGTGTGCTGGGGTGGTGGGCTGGGCTTGGCCCAGCCTGCTTTTCCCCAGCCGTTTTCTTTTTAAATTTTGATTCTGTTTATTTTATTTTTGCTGAAAAGAAAAAGGAGAAAAGGATAGGGTTTTTGGTTTAGGAAAATTTAGGGATAAATTTTTATAGATTTTTTATTGCCACAGCAACATTGTGCAAGTTTTGTTCTCAAAATTATTTCAAATTATTTGCTGTTTGGAATTTGATTTGAATTTGAATGCAAAATGAATTAGGTGAATTATTAAAAGCCAATTTTAAATAGTTTGAACCTTATGGTTTAATGGAAACAAATGGTTGTTTTATTTGAACTTTTTATTTGGAGAAAATTGTAACATAACAAGTATGAAACAAAGGTTTGAATATTGTTTGAATTTCAATTGTGAAAACAAAGAAAAACAGATGCAAATAAAAGAAAAACAAATGCAATGATTAAGATGCCATGATGCAAAACAATAATTAAACAAGAAGCAAACATTCTAGGGGTGTTTTCATACTTGGGATGTTACACTCCATTATTACCCGGTGCTACCCCATTGCCGGGTCTTCCGTTACTGTTCGCATTAACCTTTCCTTTCTTCTCCTCGATATCCTCTTCTGTGGTGTCAGTGGAGTCATGCTTGTTGCACGCATCCATCAACTCCCCCATAGTAATCTCTAAAACGTGCCTGCTGGACTTCATGCGTACCAATTTTTGCACCAAAGGCGTATATCTGCATGTTTTTGCCATAGCTTGTATCGCATCTTTTGGCTAGATATCAGTGGAAGAGTGGAGTATCTCCATGTCTCGGCGCACCCAGCTGCGTGCCGACTCTCCCTTTTTCTGGACACACCGATCTAAGTCATCAATCTTGTATATTTTCCTGCATGTTCCATGAAAATGCTTGATGAAGGTCGTTTTTAGTTCACTCCATGAATTGATGGACCTCTCAGGCAGGTTATTGAACCATAGATTTGCTGCTCCTTCGGACATCATAAGGTACATAAATTTGGCTTGGAGCCTTTCTAAAGCGTTACGAATAGACATAGCCATCTCATAGCTGCTCAACCAAGTCTCCGGGTCCATGGTTAGCTCATAGTTGACGACTTTACCTGGCTCTTTGAATTTGTCCCGGTAAGGTTCAGCTCTGATAGCATCCGACAAGCACTTTGGTCTGGCTAAGTTGGCCGACACTGGCCTTATCCTTGAAACATGTGAGGCCTCGGTGGGTGCAGCGGGAGGCGCCCACCTGCTGGCCCTCGCACTACAGACCCGGCCGCGCGCCGTGCCCGAGAACTATCCACGATTGCCTGTGCCGCCAAGACTGCAGGAGTTGCTGGTCTACGAGGAGGAGGCGGCATTTGCTGCTGCTCTACCCTCCGTCGTGCCGAGTTTGACTAGATGTTGCCTGTATTCCCATGATGCCGGCTAATATACGGGGTCCCGCGCATGCCGCTCCTGTTTTCCGGGTAATTGGCCTGCTGAGCAACTGCGGTGCGTAGCATCTCTATAGCCCACCGAGTCTCTATTTCTTGAGGTGACTCTCCCAGTGGAATACGGTCGAGCGCTAAAGTTGCGGTGTACACGTTATCCATGGGATTATTAAAGTAACCTGGTGGGGTATGGAATCGTGATGGTGGTGGTACAGTATTGCCTCCGACGGCCCCAGCGGGTAGCGTTGGTGACCCGAATGGCATGTTGCTCGGCTGTACCCCTAGCGTCGCACCTTGATACCCGGTTCCTTGATTCACGGCCGGGATTGGTTGGTCTTGAGGTGTGATGAACAATGTGGCCGGCTGTAGATCTCCGCCTGCCGCAGGTAGTCTCGTCTGATGCCTCTGATTATATATTCTAGTTGTTTGGGCTTGTATACGATCCTCCAATTCTACCAACTGGCGTTGGCGCACGGCCATTCCCTGCCTCTCGGCTTGTACATCTCTCCTCTGCCGTTCCAATGCTCGGTGAGCCACATCCAGGTCTTTGGCACGCGCCGCCGCGTTTTCTGGAGTTATCACCGTCGCCAACACTGTGGGATCCAAGATCAGGTTATTGCTGAACAAAGCCGAGTTTGTTGGGTGTGATGTTCCTGCCCCAGCTATTTTGTTCGTCCTGAATCCGAACATGTTTCTGAGATGACCACTTTCCCCTGTTTCGCTGGTTACAGATGCCGGCTCACCATCAACCCGGGCCACAACTGGGTTTCCATTAATCGGCGCTTGTTGTTGACCCAGAGCTTGCGCCGCACCAGCCGCGGCCGCGGACACATCACCCTGATTGAGATTTATTGCAGGGGCCGTATAGACCGCAACTCGACGCGCAATGCCTAGTGAAGACTCGTACTCTTCCTCTTCGCAGATATCTTCTTCATACCGATCTTCGAGCAGATGCAAGATAGATTCGGTATCGTCTTCTCCAATGACCCGGCCACGCGGGGTCCATACCGGCTCCTCCGGTTGTTCCCTCTTCGTGGTGGGTACCTTTTCCGGTTCTGTTGTCCCTACCGACTCTTTCCCGTCCGATTGAACACAAGTGGCGTCCCCTGACACGGAATCATACTCATTATTGTCAGAAATAAAACCAGACGCGCGTACCATGCCGACGAAGACGTTGACCCGGCCAATCGTGACGACATATCCGGTTTCCAGCTGATCCGACTCTAGCCCCCAGCCAAAGTCGTCTACGATCTTCTCTCCTTCAGGGTTGGTAGTGATCTCTCCAATGACGAGGTTCTTCATGCCTTCCAGAGCTTCTCCCGTAACGTAAAAAACATTTGGACGTAGGCCCCATGGTGGGCGTCAACTGTCGTGGGAAAGTCACAGCAGATGTTACCGGTGGTAACTTGGATAAGGTATTTCGACTCTGGTGTTTGTGAGAGGGTTTAGCCCAGGTTGAGCATTAGATGAAATCATACTGGTTAGCTATCTAGAGGCTCGGGCTGTAATGTCGCCGAGACTCCAATCTAGGGTTACAAAGACTCGCTCTTGAATAACTACAATACTCGATCTCTACTGTCTCTCTCCTCTCTATCTTCAGAAGCCTGTTTATATAATACCCGGTCTCCTGACTTTCCTTAGAAGATACCTCGGGAACCCTATTCGGGGTCTACACGTAACCCTAAATTGCTTCCCGTGACCCCCAAGTCACGGATCACAGGGTTTGCGTCGCCTTCTTAGGTCTTCTAGAACTTCCCTTCCCTTGGGCCGGGTCATCAATGCAATCACTGGTCCATTAATAACACCTGGCCCAACATCACAGCACAAGGTCTCGTGTAGTTTCCCTTTGGCCGGGTCTCGTCCCAGGCATGGGCCTGCCGGGTTATCATCCCCCCAACACGACTAGTGAATTGTGGACCCCAGTTCATTTCTTTACACTGATAATACAACCACTTCAACCGTTGTTTCACTATTGCAATCATTGTTCTCTTTCATTTACTACAAAAAAATACTATTTTCCACACTGTACGTCTAATCCTTTGTTTCTGCAAAACCGGTGAGATTGACAACCTCACTGCTTCGTTGGGGCAAAGTAATTTGATTGTGTTGTGCAGATTCCACGTGGCTGCTCAACCAGATGTGCGCCCTGCCAACATCAGCTGACAACAACCTTTGGAAGTGATTTCTTTCTCCTACGGGTCGATTCAACCTTGGTTTCTTTCTAAGGGAAACTTGCTGATGTGCTCTTCATACCTTCCTCTTGGGGTTTCCCAACGAGTGCAAGCTCTTGCACCATCAAACACTTTTCGGGTGCCATTGCCAGGGAGGAAGAAGATTTCTGCAAAAGGAGTCTCTCACTTCCAATCTCTTTACTTTGTTTTTGTTTTGGTTAGTTTATTTTATTTTGTCTCGTCTGCTTCTCTACATCAAAAACACACAAAAAATTGGTTCTTATTCTAGTTGTTATTTTTATCCCATTTTTAATCTTGATAAAGTCAGTACTTCTGAGAACACTAAGTTGTGTGACTTCACTAGCACAATCAACAATTATTTTATTAGCACCCGTATTGCTCCACCTGCTCCTATTGTTGATTTTTATGAGATAAAGCTTGCCCTGTTAAATATAGTTATGAGAGAGAAATTTTCTGGTGTTAGTACTGATGATGTTGATTCCCATCTTAATAATTTTCTCGTGTTAGTACTCTATGAGAAGCAAAAAATATAAGGATGTAGACGAATATATTATTGAACAAAAATTGCTTCCTTTGTCTTTGAGAGGAAGAACTACATAATGGTTGCTATCTTTGCCTAGAAATAGTATTGGTTCATGGACTAAATGTAAAGATGCTTTCATTGGAAAATATTATCCTCCTGCTAAGATTATATCCTTAAGAAGCAGCATTATTAATTTTAAGCAACTTGATAATGAGAATGTTGCTAAAGCTTGGGAAAGAATGAAATCTTTGGTAAATAATTGTCCCACTCATGGACTGACTACTTGGATGATCATCCAAAACTTTTATGCAGGTCTGAATTTTTCTTAAAGAAACCTTCTGGATTCAGCTATTGGAAGAACCTTTATGTCCATCACTTTGGGATCTGCAATAAAGCTTCTTGATGATATGATGGTAAATTATTTCGAACGACACACTGTGAGAGCTCCACCTGGTAACAAGGTAAATTCTGTTGAAGAAACCTCTTCCTTGAGCGATAGCTTGATGCCATTATGTCTATGCTTGTTAATGGTAAAACTTATGTTGATCAAAACAATGTTCCTTTAGCCCTTTTGGTTGCTCAAGAAGAGCATGTTGATGTGAACTTCATTAAAAATAATAATTTCAACAAGAATGCTTATAGGAATAATTTTGGTCGAAACAATTATAGGCCATATCCTACTAATAGTGGTAATAATTTTTCTTATGATAAATCTGGAATGTCTAATGAAAGTATTTCAGAATTTGAAAGAGCCACTAAACACTTTATGCAATAGAAATATGAGCAAAATAAATTATTTACTAAGACCATGGAGGAACAATATGTTATGTTAAAAAATATTAGTCATCAACTTGAGAACTAAAATAGGGAAATTTCTGGTTTGTGATACGTCTCCAACGTATCTATAATTTATGATGTTCCATGTTGATATTATGCCAATTGCTACATGTTTTCTCCCTTCTTTATAGCATTTTTCCACGTTTTCCGGGACTAACCTATTAACAAGAGGCCAAGTGCCAGTTCCTTGTTTTCTGCTGGTTTTGATTTCAGAAAAGTTGTTCTGGAAATATTCTCGGAATTGGACCCCACGAATCCCGAAGTTCCTATTTTCCCTGGAAGCATCCAGAAGTCCCGAAGAGCCGTAGAGGGGGGCCACAGAGTGGCCACACCATAGGGTGGCGCGGGTCCCCCCGGCCGCTCCACCTGGTGGTGTGGGCCCCCTGGCCACCCCCCGGCATCGATCTCTGTTCTGGCACCCTGTCGGGATGGGGAAGTTCCCCCGAAATCCATCTCCATCGACTCCACCACCATCTCCATCGCCGTTGCTGTCTCCTATGATGAGGAGGGGGTAGTTCTCCCCCGAGGCTGAGGGCTCTACCGGTAGCTATGTGGTTCATCTCTCTCTCCCATGGTGTGATCTATATGTGATCGTAAGCTTCGTAATCTAGTTGAATAAGTAGATGTTACTCTTCATCTTGTGCCACTCAAGTGTTTTATTAGTATGAACTTTGGAGTCACCTTGTCCCGCAGTGTGAAGGTGACAGTGTGCACATCGTGTGTGTGTGTATCCTCTATGAATTGTGGTGTTTTTCTAGTACCTTCTAGGGCGCTCGTAGTGACAACGTGGAGTTAACTAGACATGGGAATGCTTACTTTAAGGAATGCTTTTTGCATCCCTACCCAATGATTAGTGTTCGTTATCCAACCGGAGAGGGTTAAGAGTTGCATAGTGAAGAGAAGATATTTAGTTATTTAATTATCTGATCATTGTTGAGAGTGTCCACTAGTGAAAGTAGGATCCCTAGGCCTTGTTTCCAAGCATTGAAACACCGTTTTCGGCCTGTTCTACTACATGTTTGCTTGCTGCCATATTTATTTTAGATTGCTATTATTACTTATAACCATCCATATTACTCGCATTTCACTATCTCTTCGCCGAACTAGTGCACCTATATACCTATCAAGTATATTGGGTGTGTTGGGGACAAAAGAGACTTCTTGTATCTAAATTGCAGGGTTGCTTGAGAGGGATATCTTTGACCTCTAACTCCCTGAGTTCGATAAACCTTGGGTGATCCACTTAAGGGAAACTTGCTATTGTTCTACAAACCTCTTCACTTGGAGGCCCAACACTGTCTACAAGAATAGAAGTGTGCGTAGACATCAAGCTCTTTTCTGGCGCCGTTGCCGGGGAGGTAAGGTAAAAGGTACTCACATCCTCGAGTGTGAGTGCTCGGAGTTATTTCCTTTAGATTCTGCAATTTTATCTTTTTGTTTCATGTTTCACTAGTTAGGCTTATTTTTACTCGCTTCTTGTTTTTATTTTTTACTGTTAGTCTTAATGGAAAAAACAAAAATATGAGAGAGCTTTATAATATTTATCTTGAGTTAGGACATGAAGTGTTTGAAGAGAAAATTAAAGAACCTATGGAGCTTTATTTGCATAATAGTGATAGCAATGTTATTAGCATTAATTCTTTGCATCCCATCATTCCTAATGCTAGGGAAAAGTCTAAGCTCTGGGAAGCTAGTTTTTACGATCTTTTTATTTTTCCAGCTTTAGAGGATAAAATTTGCTCTGATGATACTTTATCTCCCATATGTGATAAACCTAATGATGCTTGTGATATTTGAAATCCTCCTGCTGAAAGCATTCCTTTTAAAATAACCAAGAAAATATTTGAACTTATCATGGATAACCATTATTTTGGAGATGGAACTGTCCATCCTAGTGATCATTTGTACTTTATGCATGAATTATGCGAATTATTCAAGTGTGCAGGTATCTCAACGGACCAAGTTAAGAGGAGGCTATTCCCTTTGTCACTTGAGGATAAAGCAAGGGAGTGGTATGAACTACTAGATGATCCTCGTCATTTGGAGTGGAAGGAACTTGAATATCTCTTTCACTCTAAATTTTATCCTGCTCATGAACTATATTTAGATAGGAATTAGATTTATAATTTTTGGCCTCATGACGGAGAAAGCATTGCCCAAACTTGGGGAAGACTAAAAACATTAATACTCAAATGTCCTAACCACGAGCTTCCTGAGGAAATAGTTGTTACTAATTTTTATGCAAGGCTTTCAGGACATTGGAAGGATTATCTAGATGCCTGTTCAGAGGGTTGTTTTTGTAGTAAGAAGGTTAAAGCTATGTGGGATCTTCTTGAGAGAATTCAAATAAATAGTGAAGATCGGAATAACAACAAAGGTAAAGAATCAGGTATAAACTATGAGTATGATTTCATTAAGAGTTTTGTTAAAACTACTGATTTTCATGAGCTTAATGCTAAATATGGTCTTGATCCTCAAATAGCTGTCAGTTGCTATAGGTCCTTTGCTTCTTATATTAATCTTCCTAAAAATGGGAAAATATATCATGAACCTTTTAAATACACTTGCATGAAAAATGTAATTTTTCTTAATGATTGCAATAAACATGCTCAAACTTCTGAAAGTACTATTTCTTATAAGCATATTAATTTCTATGGAAAACTTAGACCTTGTGAAAAGAATCAAATTGAAGAAGAATATTGTATCCATAATAGGAATGAAAAAATATAATGTGGAATAGGGGTCTAAATGATCTTGGTGAAAAAGTGTGTGCCCTCTATCCTTTTATTTGTGAACTTTGATGTAAAGTGGGTCATTTTAATTTTCAATGCTCAAGCCATGATAGTAGCATTCGAATCCTTTGAGTACTACATGTTTGTATTGTGAACAGTTATTAAGAAAAACATCTTTGGTAGATATGAGTGCTCTTGATATGAATAGTGTCCTGCATGGTTGTCATCTGTATTGTGTTAATAATTGGCACCCAAATACTTACATACAAAATATTATAAAAGAGGAGAATTTACCAAATATGACAGGGATAATATTTGTTTTGATCTTATTAATGAAGAGGAGTAATCCTCCAAAGTTCTTTCTATATTTTATGACAATAAACCAGGGTATGTGGAGAAGCTTCCTTTCAAGCCTCTCCCTCCTATAGAGAGTAAGAAGAAGAAGAAGAAGAAGAAGAGGAGTAAAATGAGAGAGGTAATGGAACCCCCCCCCCCCTAAGCATGTTGCTCCCATTATAGTTTTTGATGAGTCTGAATTCGATGATTTTCCTATGCCTGTTATTTATGAAAGTGATCATGATTGGGAGAAACACACTACTTTTGATATTGAAAATCTCTTTGGTACCAATTCTGAAAATGATGATAATTTCTGTACTATTATTACCATCCATGTCCCTTACAATGATGATATAGAAAGCCCTGAGCTTGTGGATGATGTGTTTGAAAATCCTTTTGCTATTGATGATATGCTTGATACATCTCTTTCTATTAAAAATGATGATAGGTTTACAAATGAATGCACTTTGAAAGATAACTATTCTATTGCCTATGATGATACTATGCCTCAAGTCTTTGATAACTATTATAATATGCTATAGAATAGGCTATGATTACAATTATCCTTATAAAACTTGTCATAGTTATGGAGGGATTACCCAAAAACATCTCCCTAATATACAACTTGTCTATCATGTTGGAGTTCTTTATGATGATTATAATGATTATGATATTTTCATTCCACATACTATTGAGGAGAAAATTAATTATGATTGCAATATGCCTCCTATATTTGATGATTATGGTGATGAGAATAATAATGATAGCTATTTTTTTTAATTTGCTCCCACTACTATTAATAAGAATGACTATGCTTATGTGGAGAGTATTAATTCTTTTATGCATGTGCATCATGATAAGAATGTTTTACGTGATAGTTATATTGTTAATTTTATTCATGATGCTACTAAAAGTTATTATGAGAGAGGGAAACATGGTTTTATGCATCTCAACAATATTAAGTTTCCCCTCTTTATGTTGAAATTTTTGAAGTTGCACTTATTTTGTCTTCCTATGCTAGTCACTTTGTGCTTCGTTGACTTGTTTTTCTAAATGATTCTTTTTCATAGGAAGTGGGTTAGACTTAAATGTGTTTTATATTTGCTTCTTGATGCTCTCTTATTGTGCTTCAACTCTTATTCTTATGTGAGCATCTTTTAAAAATCACTATACCTAGCTGAAAGGCATTAAAGAAAAGCGCTACCGGGAGACAACAAGTTTTATTTCTCTGTTTTTAACCCATTTTCCTTCATTTTCTTGTGTTTTCTTTACACCTGGGTGTTGTCTATTTCCTTAGAAACCCTGTTGTATCTTTTCTTTTGTGTCTTTGTTGAGCCAAGTAAAGCCTCTAGTGGAAAGTTGAGACTATATTTCGGATGTCTGCGCAGGAAACTGATTTCCGCTGTCCACTTTTAAAATTGTATAAAATCACACAAAACTCATAATGACCTGATTTTTTTGTGCATAATCCTAGGTTATATACGCAACTTTTCTTATTTGACCACTTTTTGATTTGAGAAAAATAAGATTTTCTAAAAAAAATCATCTTTACCTGATGTTCTGTTTTGACAAATTTCTGCTAATAATTGCATTTGCCTCTTAATCTCTTTCTTTTGGTGTTCTTTTGAGAAAAAGAGTTTTAAAAGAACTTTTTGACAGTAGCTAATGTTTTTATGAGTGTTAGGCTTGTGTTCAAACTGAACCATGTGAATTTATTATTTGGATTTGCACTAACGTTGGTAATGAAGATTGTGAGAAGTTTGGTGTGAAGGAAGTTTTCAAGCATCAAGAGAAGAGGATGATATGATGTGATCAAGAAGAGTGAAAAGCCTAAGCTTGGGGATGCCCCGGTGGTACATCCTAGGAAATTCCAAGAAGATTCAAGCATCTAAGCTTGGGGATTCACAGGGCATCCCCTTCTTCATCAAGTATTTATCTTGTCAGTTCTAGTGAAACTATGTTTTTATTGAGTCACATCTTATGTGATTTATTTGGAGCATCTTTTTTTTCAGTTTGTTTGGTTTTCTTTGCTGTCATAAATAGTTGGATCCTAGCATATTTTTTCGTTAGAATACTCTTGTGCTTCACTTATATTTGTTGAGTATTCATGCTTAGATATTTTAGTGCTTCTAGCTCTTGTTTTGCATGCATCCTTTTTTCAGAGCTGTTAGATTTTGTAGTTAGGTGGTTCTCATATGTGTGTTTGCTTTGAAATAGGAATGCTATTGTGATAGTTGGTATAGTGGAAAAGATTGCATGTTCTTGTAGATCACCAAACTGCTTCACTTGAGTCATTGCTGTTGTTTTGAGATATTAATTTGGTTAATGGATAAACGGGAAGGACTGATAAGTATAAACTTTTAATGGTTGGTCTAAGAAACTTGAAACTATGCCACACTTAAATTATCAGCTGATAGAAACAATGGTATATGATTGCTACGAGTGATACATTTATGATCGGCCTTTTGTTACGCGCTACGGTCGGGGTAGCTAACAGTGACTTGTCACTTCCACGGGCCCTCTTGGAGTGATTTTCTTTGTGCCTTTTAAGATGATTTGCTTGATGTAATATTTTAAGTCGTGATTCTATGTTGCGGTTCCTGGCACTTCCACCATCCATATTTGCTAGCCTCTTCGGTACTGTGCATTGCCCTTTCTCACATTGAGAGTTGGTGCAAACTTCGCCAGTGCATCCAAATCCCGTGGGAGGACTTTGTTCTCCTACACATAAACACATATATTCTTCCTCAAAACAGTCACCATACCTACCTATCATGGAATTTCCATAGCCATTCCGAGATATAGTGCTGCACAACATCCACCTCCATTATGTTACTTGATGATGAGCTTCATGATTATTTATGCATACGGCTACACTGGCAAGAGCATGCAGTTAAAGACATCAGAGATATTTCTATATGAATTATGAGTACTAAAAGTGTGATGATTTATTGAAATATAGGATGTTGCCCCTACCGGCGAGGATATATTAAAAAATGAAAAAGCCCTAAAAGAAAAGAAAAAGAAAGGGCCAAAGAGAGAATAAAGAGAGAGGGGGCGCATCACTATCCTTTATACCACACTTGTGCTTCATGTTTAGCACCAATGCTTATGTTTGGAGAAAGTTTTCATATTATTATTCATTCATAACTATGTGGGGAATTTTACATTATAGAACTTGGCTTGTATATTTCAATGATGAACCTCCTCAAATGAGCTCTAGGTCTTTGTGAGCAAGAAATTTGGATGCACCTCCACTAGTTCCATTGGAGAGATTTCATACACTTATCGCTCTATGTGAATCAGTTGTGTGGAAATCCCTACTCCTTGCATATCTTCGGTTGTAAGACTTTCTCTTGTCTAATGACCACTTTCAGCTTTGTGAGCCTTTCTTCCATTGACCTTCCAAACCTCCCATAATGTTCTCTTTGCCATAACATCCCGGTGCCAGGGACCAACGCAGAACACTTGCTTGTTTTTAGTGCGCAAATAGTTTAAGATTCAAGCATTGCATCGTGTGGAAAGCTTGACTTGATCCTAACAGGGGTTGTGAAGATCGTTTGACGTGTAAGATATTGTTGTTCTTCAAAGCTTAAATCATCTCTAATAAAATTTACACGGTTGATAGTCTTCTATTATTGATTCGTTAAAAGTTTTGCTTCTTTCTTATTTGTTTATGCATTACTTGTTGATATCTAATATAGATCACAGCTTTAGTTCATTTGATCCTAGTTTACATTCTCTACTTTACATATTATGATCAAGATTGTGTGGTAGCACCTCAGAAATTATTTTGTTTTATCGTTTACCTAATCGAGGACGAGTAGGAACTAAGCTTGGGGATGCTTGATACGTCTCCAACGTATCTATAATTTCTGATGTTCCATGTTGATATTATGCCAATTGCTACATGTTTTGTCCCTTCTTTATAGCATTTTTACACGTTTTCTGGGACTAACCTATTAACAAGATTCCAAGTGCCAGTTCCCTGTTTTCTGCTGTTTTATATTTCAGAAAAGTTGTTCTAGAAATATTCTCGAAATTGGACCCCACGAATCCCGAAGTTCCTATTTTCCCCGGAAGCATCCAGAAGTCCCGAAGAGCCCGGAGGGGGGCCATAGGGTGGCCACACCATAGGGTGGCTTGGGTCCCCCAGGCCGCGCCACCTGGTAGTATGGGCCTCCTGGCCACCCCCCGACATCGCCCTTTCGCCTATTTATACTCCCCCGAGGGAAAACCCTAAAAGAATTGACCTTCTCCACAAAATACATCCGTAGCTCCACAGCTGCCGCCGACAAGTTTCAGGGGACACATCTCTGTTCTGGCGCCCTGTCGGGACGGGGAAGTGCCCCCGGAAGCCATCTCCATCAACTCAACCGCCATCTCAATCGTCGTTGCTGTCTTCTATAATGAGGAGGGAGTAGTTCTCCCCCGAGGCTGAGGGCTCTACCGGTAGCTATGTGGTTCATCTCTCTCTCGCATGGTGTGATCTATATGTTATCGTGAGCTTTGTAATCTAGTTGAATAAGTAGATGTTACTCTTCATCTTGTGCTACTCAAGTGTTTTATTAATATGAACTTTGGACTCACCTTGTCCCGCGGTGTGAAGGTGACAGTATGCACATCGTGTGTGTCTCCTGTATGAATCGTGGTATTTGTCTAGTACCTTCTAGGGCGCTCATAGTGACATCGTGGGGATAAGTAGACATGGGAATGCTTACTTTAAGTAATGCTTTTTGCAGCCCTACGCAATGATTAGTGTTCATTATCCAACCGGAGAGGGTTAAGAGTAGCATAATGAAGAGAAGATATTTAGTTATTCAATTATGTGATCATTGTTGAGAGTGTCCACTAGTGAAAGTAGGACACCTAGGCCTTGTTTCCAAGCAATGAAACACCGTTTTCCGCCTGTTCTGCTACATGTTTCCTTGCTTCCATATTTATTTCAGATTGCTATTATTACTTATAACCATACATATTACTCTCATTTCACTATCTCTTCACCGAACTACTGCACATATATACCTGACAAGTATATTGGGTGTGTTGGGGACACAAGATACTTCTTGTATCTTAATTGTAGGGTTGCTTGAGAGGGATATCTTTGACCTCTACCTCCCTGAGTTCGATAAAGCTTGGGTGATCCACTTAAGAGAAACTTGCTGTTGTTCTACAAATCGCTGCACTTGGAGGCCCAATACTGTCTACAAGAATAGAAGCGTGCGTAGACATCAGTTTGCAAGTTAAAATTGCCTGTGCTGAAACTTGTATTTCATCCATGTCTGAAGCACAATCTTCTTTAATCGATATAATGACTGGTAAAACTGAAAAGATGAAAATCCTTTTGATACTACTAATGCCATTCAAGTTATAATTGATGACAATGTTAGGATGTTAGCTGAATTCCATGCTAGATGGAAAAGAGAAGATGAAATAGTTAGAAAGAATAATATAGCTAATGTTTGCATCATTACCACCACTAGTAAAACTGAAGCTTCTCATGCTAGTAAACCTTCTACTATTAATGGTAAAGTAATTGGTGTTGGCAATACTTCCACTTCTTCTGTTGAACATTTAAAATTTCCTGAAACCACTAAAACTGTTCCTCATGACAGTGCTAAAATTCTTCGAAATATGAGAGACAATGGTCCCTTGGTAAAAATGATCTTGATTTTGATGATTGCAATATATCTGAAGTAATTGTGTTCCTACAAAAGCTTTTTAGTTGTCCTAATGCTAGTGGTATGAATATGGCTTTCACAAAACATATTACAGATGCTCTAATGCAAATTAGAGAAGAAGAATTAATATGTGAAGCCTCTATCCATAGGAAGTTAGATGATGGGTGGGAGTCCATTATTAAAATGAAGGTGGATGATTTTTATTGTAATTCTTTATGTCTTGGTGCTAGTATCTCTGTTATGCCTAAGAAACTTTATGATATGCTTCATTTGCCACCTTTGGAACACTGTTATTTGGATGTTCGTCTTGTTGATAATTTTAGAAATATACCTTTGGGGAGAGTTGACGATGTTCTCATTATGGTTAACAATAACCTTGTCCCCGTTGATTTCTTTGTTATGAATATTGAATGTAATGATTCTTGTCCTATTGTTTTGGGAATACATTTTCTTAGAACTGTTGGTGCTGTTATGGATATGAAAGAAGGGAATATTAAATATCATTACCAGCCAAGAAAGGTACGGAACACTTTCCTAGCAAGATAATGTAGTTTCCTTTTGATTCTATTTTTTTGGGCCTAGCTAAAAGGCGTTAAAGAAAAACACTTCTTGCGAGATAACCCATGGTTTTATTTTCTCTTTGTTTTCTTCTGTTTTCTTTGAGTCAAGGTGTTATTTACATCCGTAGAAAATCCTTTGTATCTTTATTTTCTCGCATTTTGTTGTGCCAAGTAAAGTGTCTAGTGAAAGTTGAGTTTAGATTTGGATTTCTGCGTAGGAAACAGATTTCTGTTGTCCACCGTTAAATTTATGTAAATTTATAGAAAGATCAAAATGAATTGCAAATCTTTGTGCTTATTCCTCATCTAATTCCAAAACTCTTTCTAGCTTTGTTTTTTTCGATTTGAGCAATGTAAGTGCCCTGAAAAAGATTCGTCTTGACAGACTGTTCTGGTTTTGAGAAATTTTGCCTTTTTACTTGTATTCTCTCTTTTACTATGCCGAGTGGATTTCTTTACTCCACAAAACATCATTGTCTGTAGCCAGTGTTTAAAAAGTATTAATAATGCTTTTGTCCAAGGAGAACATGTGAATTGTTCATTTTGCACTAACCCTCTAATGAGAATTACATGTAGTTTGGAGTGAAGGAAGTTTTCAAGGGTCAAGAGAAGAGTGTGATACAATGTGAGCAAGAAGAGTGAAAAGCCAAATCTTGGGGATGCCACCATGGTTCATCCCATCAAATTCTAAGAAGACTGAAGCTTGTAAGCTTGGGGTTGCCGAAGGCATCCCCTTCTTCATCATTAACTTATCATGTCACTTCTAGTGAAACTATATTTGTATTCGGTCACATCATATGAACTTTACTTGGAGCGTATGTTTGTTTTTGTTTCGTTTTCTTTGCTATAATAAATATGTTTGGAACCCAGGATTCTTTGTGTGGGAGAAAGACACGCTCCGCCTTTTCATATGAATACTCGTTTTCTTCCATGCTCGCATTCTTAGTTTTTCTTGTAGCTGCTACAAATCCTTTTAGCTCATGTTTTTCATGCATATCTTATTCAGATCTTTTAGTTCTAGTAGAGTTATGTTAGTACTCTCTGATTTGATTTCTATATCTCTTGGAGATTTTTTGTTTAGTATAAAATGATTGGTTAAGCAGTACTACAATTTTAGTGCTTTTAACGGTGCAAAAAGAACGTTGTATAGACTGTGGCTAGACTTTTTCATGGCATGCTCGATGTTATTTTAATTCTATTCTTAGTAGTTTTTATTGTATCATGACTTGTTTCAAATAGCTAAGAGTGCTCAATGTGCCATTGAAAGCATCATGAATTGTTGTTGTCATATTGAAACATAAATCTGTGGTGTTCTCCTTTGAATGCTTTATTTGGTTGACTTGGTGCATTCTTACACCATGTTTATGACTACAAGCCAGTCAATTATAGCCTCTATGATCATTCAATTTTTGAACTTGCAATACCCTTTATGCTTTGATTAATAAATTTTTTGTCGCTATGCGTGATTATGGTCGTTATTGCTCTCTTGATTTGTCGCTCCTAGTCTTTTGCTAGTCTCTACCTATATTGAGTATGTGCTCTACTCATCCATCCAACTTCCAAAAACCAAAGTTTGCCAAATGTGCCCATCATACCTACCTACATGTGGTATTTAACCGCCACTCCAAGTAAATTTCTCATTTGCTACCTTTAAACTTTCAAAATTATTCCTGTTTTGTTCCCCTGTTTTAGCTCACGAGGACGTGAGTAGAGAATATCTATCTCACTTGTTGATTGGACTTTACACACCTAGACTAGTGGCACATACGCTCATAAAAAATGATAGAAGTGTTGGCTGCAGGGTGCCCAGCCCCAAAATTGGTTACTAGAAAATTCTCTTCACTATGTTTGCCCTTGATTTATCAGTCAAAGCATAATTCTGTAAACAAAAGAGAAGAGGGATGATCTACTACACCAGTAGCATCCTGCAATGGGAGCCTCTATTGTAAGGTCTAGTTTGCTTGTGACGTACTGTATTGTCTATTTACCATTCAATGACATAAGCATACACATCTCTAAAAAATATTTTCAATGTCTATGTTTAATAAAATAAAAATCTCTAGCACATGAGTCAATTTCTGCTTCCCTCTGCGAAGGGCCTTTGTTTTACTTTTATGTTGAGTCTCCATCTTCTATCTTTATGCACAGTTGAAAGAGCGTAGTTGTCATTCTAAATTTAATGTGCATCAGTCGCAAAGATTATTATTGCATGATTCATGATGTGTTATTACTTGCTCTCAAATTATTTGTTCTAGTCATCCACTTGAACTTTGAAGGTGTCCTGACATTTATGATTTGCCCCACTCTTAAACACAAGCGAAATATCACTTTGATATGTTTTTTTATGCTCGAAACAAATGTGCAAGTTTAAAGTGCATTATTATTCATGATCTTTTATTTGTGTTACTTTTCATGATGGAAAGTGATTGCTAAGTTTTATTGTTAAAATTATATCTATCTTGGATGTGTTTAAAGTACTATAATCTCTGCGTACATAGGATTTTACTTCCTTTATGATCAAGTTTATGTAGGTAGCATGTCAACTTAGAAGTTATTTATTTTTATTGTTTACCTACTCGAGGACGAGTAGGAACTAAGCTTGGGATGCTTGATACGTCTCAAACTTGTCTATAATTTCTGATGTTTAATGTTGTTTGGATGCCATATGCTACATGTTTTTTATACACGTTATGTCATTTTTATGGATTTTCTGGGATTAACCTATTGACAAGATGCCACAGAGTCAGTTCCTGTTTTCTGTTGTCTTTGGTTTCAGAGAAGTTGTTCCAGAAATATTCTCGGTATTGGACGAAACAAAATCTCATAGTCTTAGAAAATCGTCACGTACATGGAGTGCGGAAGAGACCCTGAGGAGGACCTTAGGGGCCCCACACCATAGACGCTATATTTGTGGTCGACCCGTAATCGTTATTTATTTCCGTGATCCGTAATATTTTGTTTCATCTTATCCAATTTATTGTTCCCTCATTTTTTTTGTGTTCCATGGTCTTCGGACGGCCGTTTTGTGATCAACATGTACTTGTAATTTATTTGCTTAGCTTAATGTTTTTGTCCCGGCTGAATATTGTTTATCTTTCCCCAGTTTTCTATTTCTTAATCGTTTTTATTGCTTCACCTGTATTCATGATTTTTCTCGTCGGACACTAAAATTTATTCATACTCAAAAATTAAGTTCTTGCTCTTGTTTATTTATTTTGTCCCAATAACACAAAATAATGTAATTTTTCTAGATTAATTTATTCTTGAAAAAAATATTTTTATTTGGATCACTACGGGAATCAGCTCAGACGCCGACGGCCCTCAGAGACGCCGACGGCCAAACATCGTCCCCCTCGGCGTAGGGTGGCCGACAGGATCGGCGCGCACCGTGCCCGTCGGCGTCTGTTCGCCCCTCGGCGTATGGAACCTACGCCGAGGGCCACCGTCGGCGTATGTATCACCCTCGGCGTAGGGGCCGCCCCGTTACGCCGTTGGAATTAGGCCCGTTACGTGATGGGCTACCCCGAGGGGGTGCCGTCGGCGTATTATAAAGTTATTTTTTTCTCCCGCGCTCGACCGTACCGTGCGCGGGCGTGTGTAACCTAGCCCTACGCCGAGGGGGTGCCGTCGGCTTAGGGTTTTTTCTTTTTTCTTTTGCATTTCGTCAATTCAAACAAGGCAGAAAGGAACCGTATATATAGTCATAAACAAGATCTAATATGAGTGGAACCTTCTTGTGCTAGGTGGATTATTAGTATCATAATCGGCGCGACAAACTCGTGTCGGTCCGCTTCTTTATCACGGGTGTCGGCAGCCCATGCTAGCTCCCCTGAACATTCTGCTATCACGGGTGTCGGCAGGCGGCCATGTGCGTGTGTGTTTTAAAAGAAACCTTTCCCTACGCCCGTGTGGTATAAATTTGTTCTAATATTAGAATTTGTTTCTTCTAATATTTTGTTTAAACCAATGCATTATCCTAGTCTTTCTAATATACCGCCACCCGCGCCCATGAAATAACACGGTGAAATCTCCCGGAGCCGACCCTATACAACACGGTGAAATAACACTAGTTCCACAATGCTACCCCCTTTCGACGCTGTTACCGCGTGTATCCGTATAAGTCTGGTATTTCTCCAGCGGGTCTAGGTTTTCAGCGGAGGGGGGCTACGGAGCGTCCGGGTCCCCACACAAGCTAGAGGGTGGCATAACATGTTAGTATAGGTGTGTTGTGGTCTTTGGATGGCAAAGATTGCACTCCGGGGTGTGACCCGCTTCACCGGCGTCCGTTTCTCCCTCGTTAGTTTACATGCGCTTATAGGGTGAAAGTCCCTTATCGGACGAAACGTCGGGAATCTTCCGAAGAGTTGGGTTCTACCAACTTGTTTTATGTTCCTATGGGATACCCTAACACAACCAAGCAGCTGGTTCCACAATGCTACCCCCTTTCGACGCCGTTACCGCGTGTATCCGTATAAGTCTGGTATTTCTCCAGCGGGTCTAGGTTTTCACCGGAGGGGGGCTACGGAGCGTCCGGGTCCCCACACAAGCTAGAGGGTGGCATAACATGTTAGTATAGGTGTGTTGTGGTCTTTGGATGGCAAAGATTGCACTCCGGGGTGTGACCCGCTTCACCGGCGTCCGTTTCTCCCTCGTGAGTTTACATGCGCTTATAGGGTGAAAGTCCCTTATCGGACGAAACGTCGGGAATCTTCCGAAGAGTTGGGTTCTACCAACTTGTTTTATGTTCCTATGGGATACCCTAACACAACCAAGCAGCTGGTTCCACAATGCTACCCCCTTTCGACGCCGTTACCGCGTGTATCCGTATAAGTCGGTATTTCTCCAGCGGGTCTAGGTTTTCACCGGAGGGGGGCTACGGAGCGTCCGGGTCCCCACACAAGCTAGAGGGTGGCATAACATGTTAGTATAGGTGTGTTGTGGTCTTTGGATGGCAAAGATTGCACTCCGGGGTGTGACCCGCTTCACCGGCGTCCGTTTCTCCCTCGTGAGTTTACATGCGCTTATAGGGTGAAAGTCCCTTATCGGACGAAACGTCGGGAATCTTCCGAAGAGTTGGGTTCTACCAACTTGTTTTATGTTCCTATGGGATACCCTAACACAACCAAGCAGCTGGTTCCACAATGCTACCCCCTTTCGACGCCGTTACCGCGTGTATCCGTATAAGTCCGGTATTTCTCCAGCGGGTCTAGGTTTTCACCGGAGGGGGGCTACGGAGCGTCCGGGTCCCCACACAAGCTAGAGGGTGGCATAACATGTTAGTATAGGTGTGTTGTGGTCTTTGGATGGCAAAGATTGCACTCCGGGGTGTGACCCGCTTCACCGGCGTCCGTTTCTCCCTCGTGAGTTTACATGCGCTTATAGGGTGAAAGTCCCTTATCGGACGAAACGTCGGGAATCTTCCGAAGAGTTGGGTTCTACCAACTTGTTTTATGTTCCTATGGGATACCCTAACACAACCAAGCAGCTGGTTCCACAATGCTACCCCCTTTCGACGCCGTTACCGCGTGTATCCGTATAAGTCCGGTATTTCTCCAGCGGGTCTAGGTTTTCACCGGAGGGGGGCTACGGAGCGTCCGGGTCCCCACACAAGCTAGAGGGTGGCATAACATGTTAGTATAGGTGTGTTGTGGTCTTTGGATGGCAAAGATTGCACTCCGGGGTGTGACCCGCTTCACCGACGTCCGTTTCTCCCTCGTGAGTTTACATGCGCTTATAGGGTGAAACTCCCTTATCGGACGAAACGTCGGGAATCTTCCGAAGAGTTGGGTTCTACCAACTTGTTTTATGTTCCTATGGGATACCCTAACACAACCAAGCAGCTGGTTCCACAATGCTACCCCCTTTCGACGCCGTTACCGCGTGTATCCGTATAAGTCCGGTATTTCTCCAGCGGGTCTAGGTTTTCACCGGAGGGGGGCTACGGAGCGTCCGGGTCCCCACACAAGCTAGAGGGTGGCATAACATGTTAGTATAGGTGTGTTGTGGTCTTTGGATGGCAAAGATTGCACTCCGGGGTGTGACCCGCTTCACCGACGTCCGTTTCTCCCTCGTGAGTTTACATGCGCTTATAGGGTGAAACTCCCTTATCGGACGAAACGTCGGGAATCTTCCGAAGAGTTGGGTTCTACCAACTTGTTTTATGTTCCTATGGGCTACCCTAACACAACCAAGCAGCTGGTTCCACAATGCTACCCCCTTTCGACGCCGTTACCGCGTGTATCCGTATAAGTCCGGTATTTCTCCTGCGGGTCTAGGTTTTCACCGGAGGGGGGCTACGGAGCGTCCGGGTCCCCACACAAGCTAGAGGGTGGCATAACATGTTAGTATAGGTGTGTTGTGGTCTTTGGATGGCAAAGATTGCACTCCGGGGTGTGACCCGCTTCACCGACGTCCGTTTCTCCCTCGTGAGTTTACATGCGCTTATAGGGTGAAACTCCCTTATCGGACGAAACGTCGGGAATCTTCCGAAGAGTTGGGTTCTACCAACTTGTTTTATGTTCCTATGGGCTACCCTAACACAAACAAGCAGCTGGTTCCACAATGCTACCCCCTTTCGACGCCGTTACCGCGTGTATCCGTATAAGTCCGGTATTTCTCCTGCGGGTCTAGGTTTTCACCGGAGGGGGGCTACGGAGCGTCCGGAACCTTTCACAAGCTAGAGGGTGCCATACCATGTTATTATATGTGTGTTGTGGTCTTTGGATGGCAAAGATTGCACTCCGGGGTGTGACCCGCTTCACCGACGTCCGTTTCTCCCTCGTGAGTTTACATGCGCTTATAGGGTGAAACTCCCTTATCGGACGAAACGTCGGGAATCTTCCGAAGAGTTGGGTTCTACCAACTTGTTTTATGTTCCTATGGGCTACCCTAACACAAACAAGCAGCTGGTTCCACAATGCTACCCCCTTTCGACGCCGTTACCGCGTGTATCCGTATAAGTCCGGTATTTCTCCTGCGGGTCTAGGTTTTCACCGGAGGGGGGCTACGGAGCGTCCGGAACCTTTCACAAGCTAGAGGGTGCCATAACATGTTATTATATGTGTGTTGTGGTCTTTGGATGGCAAAGATTGCACTCCGGGGTGTGACCCGCTTCACCGACGTCCGTTTCTCCCTCGTGAGTTTACATGCGCTTATAGGGTGAAACTCCCTTATCGGACGAAACGTCGGGAATCTTCCGAAGAGTTGGGTTCTACCAACTTGTTTTATGTTCCTATGGGCTACCCTAACACAAACAAGCAGCTGGTTCCACAATGCTACCCCCTTTCGACGCCGTTACCGCGTGTATCCGTATAAGTCCGGTATTTCTCCAGCGGGTCTAGGTTTTCACCGGAGGGGGGCTACGGAGCGTCCGGGTCCCCACACAAGCTAGAGGGTGCATACCATGTTAGTATAGGTGTGTTGTGGTCTTTGGATGGCAAAGATTGCACTCCGGGGTGTGACCCGCTTCACCGGCGTCCGTTTCTCCCTCGTGAGTTTACATGCGCTTATAGGGTGAAAGTCCCTTATCGGACGAAACGTCGGGAATCTTCCGAAGAGTTGGGTTCTACCAACTTGTTTTATGTTCCTATGGGATACCCTAACACAACCAAGCAGCTGGTTCCACAATGCTACCCCCTTTCGACGCCGTTACCGCGTGTATCCGTATAAGTCTGGTATTTCTCCAGCGGGTCTAGGTTTTCACCGGAGGGGGGCTACGGAGCGTCCGGGTCCCCACACAAGCTAGAGGGTGGCATAACATGTTAGTATAGGTGTGTTGTGGTCTTTGGATGGCAAAGATTGCACTCCGGGGTGTGACCCGCTTCACCGACGTCCGTTTCTCCCTCGTGAGTTTACATGCGCTTATAGGGTGAAACTCCCTTATCGGACGAAACGTCGGGAATCTTCCGAAGAGTTGGGTTCTACCAACTTGTTTTATGTTCCTATGGGATACCCTAACACAACCAAGCAGCTGGTTCCACAATGCTACCCCCTTTCGACGCCGTTACCGCGTGTATCCGTATAAGTCCGGTATTTCTCCAGCGGGTCTAGGTTTTCACCGGAGGGGGGCTACGGAGCGTCCGGGTCCCCTCACAAGCTAGAGGGTGCATAACATGTTAGTATAGGTGTGTTGTGGTCTTTGGATGGCAAAGATTGCACTCCGGGGTGTGACCCGCTTCACCGACGTCCGTTTCTCCCTCGTGAGTTTACATGCGCTTATAGGGTGAAAGTCCCTTATCGGACGAAACGTCGGGAATCTTCCGAAGAGTTGGGTTCTACCAACTTGTTTTATGTTCCTATGGGATACCCTAACACAACCAAGCAGCTGGTTCCACAATGCTACCCCCTTTCGACGCCGTTACCGCGTGTATCCGTATAAGTCCGGTATTTCTCCAGCGGGTCTAGGTTTTCACCGGAGGGGGGCTACGGAGCGTCCGGGTCCCCACACAAGCTAGAGGGTGGCATAACATGTTAGTATAGGTGTGTTGTGGTCTTTGGATGGCAAAGATTGCACTCCGGGGTGTGACCCGCTTCACCGGCGTCCGTTTCTCCCTCGTGAGTTTACATGCGCTTATAGGGTGAAAGTCCCTTATCGGACGAAACGTCGGGAATCTTCCGAAGAGTTGGGTTCTACCAACTTGTTTTATGTTCCTATGGGATACCCTAACACAACCAAGCAGCTGGTTCCACAATGCTACCCCCTTTCGACGCCGTTACCGCGTGTATCCGTATAAGTCTGGTATTTCTCCAGCGGGTCTAGGTTTTCACCGGAGGGGGGCTACGGAGCGTCCGGGTCCCCACACAAGCTAGAGGGTGGCATAACATGTTAGTATAGGTGTGTTGTGGTCTTTGGATGGCAAAGATTGCACTCCGGGGTGTGACCCGCTTCACCGGCGTCCGTTTCTCCCTCGTGAGTTTACATGCGCTTATAGGGTGAAAGTCCCTTATCGGACGAAACGTCGGGAATCTTCCGAAGAGTTGGGTTCTACCAACTTGTTTTATGTTCCTATGGGATACCCTAACACAACCAAGCAGCTGGTTCCACAATGCTACCCCCTTTCGACGCTGTTACCGCGTGTATCCGTATAAGTCTGGTATTTCTCCAGCGGGTCTAGGTTTTCACCGGAGGGGGGCTACGGAGCGTCCGGGTCCCCACACAAGCTAGAGGGTGGCATAACATGTTAGTATAGGTGTGTTGTGGTCTTTGGATGGCAAAGATTGAACTCCGGGGTGTGACCCGCTTCACCGGCGTCCGTTTCTCCCTCGTGAGTTTACATGCGCTTATAGGGTGAAAGTCCCTTATCGGACGAAACGTCGGGAATCTTCCGAAGAGTTGGGTTCTACCAACTTGTTTTATGTTCCTATGGGATACCCTAACACAACCAAGCAGCTGGTTCCACAATGCTACCCCCTTTCGACGCTGTTACCGCGTGTATCCGTATAAGTCTGGTATTTCTCCAGCGGGTCTAGGTTTTCACCGGAGGGGGGCTACGGAGCGTCCGGGTCCCCACACAAGCTAGAGGGTGGCATAACATGTTAGTATAGGTGTGTTGTGGTCTTTGGATGGCAAAGATTGCACTCCGGGGTGTGACCCGCTTCACCGGCGTCCGTTTCTCCCTCGTGAGTTTACATGCGCTTATAGGGTGAAAGTCCCTTATCGGACGAAACGTCGGGAATCTTCCGAAGAGTTGGGTTCTACCAACTTGTTTTATGTTCCTATGGGATACCCTAACACAACCAAGCAGCTGGTTCCACAATGCTACCCCCTTTCGACGCCGTTACCGCGTGTATCCGTATAAGTCCGGTATTTCTCCAGCGGGTCTAGGTTTTCACCGGAGGGGGGCTACGGAGCGTCCGGGTCCCCACACAAGCTAGAGGGTGGCATAACATGTTAGTATAGGTGTGTTGTGGTCTTTGGATGGCAAAGATTGCACTCCGGGGTGTGACCCGCTTCACCGACGTCCGTTTCTCCCTCGTGAGTTTACATGCGCTTATAGGGTGAAACTCCCTTATCGGACGAAACGTCGGGAATCTTCCGAAGAGTTGGGTTCTACCAACTTGTTTTATGTTCCTATGGGCTACCCTAACACAACCAAGCAGCTGGTTCCACAATGCTACCCCCTTTCGACGCCGTTACCGCGTGTATCCGTATAAGTCCGGTATTTCTCCTGCGGGTCTAGGTTTTCACCGGAGGGGGGCTACGGAGCGTCCGGGTCCCCTCACAAGCTAGAGGGTGGCATAACATGTTAGTATAGGTGTGTTGTGGTCTTTGGATGGCAAAGATTGCACTCCGGGGTGTGACCCGCTTCACCGACGTCCGTTTCTCCCTCGTGAGTTTACATGCGCTTATAGGGTGAAACTCCCTTATCGGACGAAACGTCGGGAATCTTCCGAAGAGTTGGGTTCTACCAACTTGTTTTATGTTCCTATGGGCTACCCTAACACAAACAAGCAGCTGGTTCCACAATGCTACCCCCTTTCGACGCCGTTACCGCGTGTATCCGTATAAGTCCGGTATTTCTCCTGCGGGTCTAGGTTTTCACCGGAGGGGGGCTACGGAGCGTCCGGAACCTTTCACAAGCTAGAGGGTGCCATACCATGTTATTATATGTGTGTTGTGGTCTTTGGATGGCAAAGATTGCACTCCGGGGTGTGACCCGCTTCACCGACGTCCGTTTCTCCCTCGTGAGTTTACATGCGCTTATAGGGTGAAACTCCCTTATCGGACGAAACGTCGGGAATCTTCCGAAGAGTTGGGTTCTACCAACTTGTTTTATGTTCCTATGGGCTACCCTAACACAAACAAGCAGCTGGTTCCACAATGCTACCCCCTTTCGACGCCGTTACCGCGTGTATCCGTATAAGTCCGGTATTTCTCCTGCGGGTCTAGGTTTTCACCGGAGGGGGGCTACGGAGCGTCCGGAACCTTTCACAAGCTAGAGGGTGCCATAACATGTTATTATATGTGTGTTGTGGTCTTTGGATGGCAAAGATTGCACTCCGGGGTGTGACCCGCTTCACCGACGTCCGTTTCTCCCTCGTGAGTTTACATGCGCTTATAGGGTGAAACTCCCTTATCGGACGAAACGTCGGGAATCTTCCGAAGAGTTGGGTTCTACCAACTTGTTTTATGTTCCTATGGGCTACCCTAACACAAACAAGCAGCTGGTTCCACAATGCTACCCCCTTTCGACGCCGTTACCGCGTGTATCCGTATAAGTCCGGTATTTCTCCAGCGGGTCTAGGTTTTCACCGGAGGGGGGCTACGGAGCGTCCGGGTCCCCACACAAGCTAGAGGGTGGCATAACATGTTAGTATAGGTGTGTTGTGGTCTTTGGATGGCAAAGATTGAACTCCGGGGTGTGACCCGCTTCACCGGCGTCCGTTTCTCCCTCGTGAGTTTACATGCGCTTATAGGGTGAAAGTCCCTTATCGGACGAAACGTCGGGAATCTTCCGAAGAGTTGGGTTCTACCAACTTGTTTTATGTTCCTATGGGATACCCTAACACAACCAAGCAGCTGGTTCCACAATGCTACCCCCTTTCGACGCCGTTACCGCGTGTATCCGTATAAGTCCTGGTATTTCTCCAGCGGGTCTAGGTTTTCACCGGAGGGGGGCTACGGAGCGTCCGGACCCTCACAAGCTAGAGGGTGGCATAACATGTTAGTATAGGTGTGTTGTGGTCTTTGGATGGCAAAGATTGCACTCCGGGGTGTGACCCGCTTCACCGACGTCCGTTTCTCCCTCGTGAGTTTACATGCGCTTATAGGGTGAAACTCCCTTATCGGACGAAACGTCGGGAATCTTCCGAAGAGTTGGGTTCTACCAACTTGTTTTATGTTCCTATGGGATACCCTAACACAACCAAGCAGCTGGTTCCACAATGCTACCCCCTTTCGACGCCGTTACCGCGTGTATCCGTATAAGTCCGGTATTTCTCCAGCGGGTCTAGGTTTTCACCGGAGGGGGGCTACGGAGCGTCCGGGTCCCCACACAAGCTAGAGGGTGGCATAACATGTTAGTATAGGTGTGTTGTGGTCTTTGGATGGCAAAGATTGCACTCCGGGGTGTGACCCGCTTCACCGACGTCCGTTTCTCCCTCGTGAGTTTACATGCGCTTATAGGGTGAAAGTCCCTTATCGGACGAAACGTCGGGAATCTTCCGAAGAGTTGGGTTCTACCAACTTGTTTTATGTTCCTATGGGATACCCTAACACAACCAAGCAGCTGGTTCCACAATGCTACCCCCTTTCGACGCCTGTTACCGCGTGTATCCGTATAAGTCTGGTATTTCTCCAGCGGGTCTAGGTTTTCACCGGAGGGGGGCTACGGAGCGTCCGGGTCCCCACACAAGCTAGAGGGTGGCATAACATGTTAGTATAGGTGTGTTGTGGTCTTTGGATGGCAAAGATTGCACTCCGGGGTGTGACCCGCTTCACCGGCGTCCGTTTCTCCCTCGTGAGTTTACATGCGCTTATAGGGTGAAAGTCCCTTATCGGACGAAACGTCGGGAATCTTCCGAAGAGTTGGGTTCTACCAACTTGTTTTATGTTCCTATGGGATACCCTAACACAACCAAGCAGCTGGTTCCACAATGCTACCCCCTTTCGACGCCGTTACCGCGTGTATCCGTATAAGTCTGGTATTTCTCCAGCGGGTCTAGGTTTTCACCGGAGGGGGGCTACGGAGCGTCCGGGTCCCCACACAAGCTAGAGGGTGGCATAACATGTTAGTATAGGTGTGTTGTGGTCTTTGGATGGCAAAGATTGCACTCCGGGGTGTGACCCGCTTCACCGGCGTCCGTTTCTCCCTCGTTAGTTTACATGCGCTTATAGGGTGAAAGTCCCTTATCGGACGAAACGTCGGGAATCTTCCGAAGAGTTGGGTTCTACCAACTTGTTTTATGTTCCTATGGGATACCCTAACACAACCAAGCAGCTGGTTCCACAATGCTACCCCCTTTCGACGCCGTTACCGCGTGTATCCGTATAAGTCCGGTATTTCTCCAGCGGGTCTAGGTTTTCACCGGAGGGGGGCTACGGAGCGTCCGGGTCCCCACACAAGCTAGAGGGTGGCATAACATGTTAGTATAGGTGTGTTGTGGTCTTTGGATGGCAAAGATTAACTCCGGGGTGTGACCCGCTTCACCGGCGTCCGTTTCTCCCTCGTGAGTTTACATGCGCTTATAGGGTGAAAGTCCCTTATCGGACGAAACGTCGGGAATCTTCCGAAGAGTTGGGTTCTACCAACTTGTTTTATGTTCCTATGGGATACCCTAACACAACCAAGCAGCTGGTTCCACAATGCTACCCCCTTTCGACGCTGTTACCGCGTGTATCCGTATAAGTCTGGTATTTCTCCAGCGGGTCTAGGTTTTCACCGGAGGGGGGCTACGGAGCGTCCGGGTCCCCACACAAGCTAGAGGGTGGCATAACATGTTAGTATAGGTGTGTTGTGGTCTTTGGATGGCAAAGATTGCACTCCGGGGTGTGACCCGCTTCACCGGCGTCCGTTTCTCCCTCGTGAGTTTACATGCGCTTATAGGGTGAAAGTCCCTTATCGGACGAAACGTCGGGAATCTTCCGAAGAGTTGGGTTCTACCAACTTGTTTTATGTTCCTATGGGATACCCTAACACAACCAAGCAGCTGGTTCCACAATGCTACCCCCTTTCGACGCCGTTACCGCGTGTATCCGTATAAGTCCGGTATTTCTCCAGCGGGTCTAGGTTTTCACCGGAGGGGGGCTACGGAGCGTCCGGGTCCCCACACAAGCTAGAGGGTGGCATAACATGTTAGTATAGGTGTGTTGTGGTCTTTGGATGGCAAAGATTGCACTCCGGGGTGTGACCCGCTTCACCGACGTCCGTTTCTCCCTCGTGAGTTTACATGCGCTTATAGGGTGAAACTCCCTTATCGGACGAAACGTCGGGAATCTTCCGAAGAGTTGGGTTCTACCAACTTGTTTTATGTTCCTATGGGATACCCTAACACAACCAAGCAGCTGGTTCCACAATGCTACCCCCTTTCGACGCCGTTACCGCGTGTATCCGTATAAGTCCGGTATTTCTCCAGCGGGTCTAGGTTTTCACCGGAGGGGGGCTACGGAGCGTCCGGGTCCCACACAAGCTAGAGGGTGGCATAACATGTTAGTATAGGTGTGTTGTGGTCTTTGGATGGCAAAGATTGCACTCCGGGGTGTGACCCGCTTCACCGACGTCCGTTTCTCCCTCGTGAGTTTACATGCGCTTATAGGGTGAAACTCCCTTATCGGACGAAACGTCGGGAATCTTCCGAAGAGTTGGGTTCTACCAACTTGTTTTATGTTCCTATGGGCTACCCTAACACAACCAAGCAGCTGGTTCCACAATGCTACCCCCTTTCGACGCCGTTACCGCGTGTATCCGTATAAGTCCGGTATTTCTCCTGCGGGTCTAGGTTTTCACCGGAGGGGGGCTACGGAGCGTCCGGGTCCCCACACAAGCTAGAGGGTGGCATAACATGTTAGTATAGGTGTGTTGTGGTCTTTGGATGGCAAAGATTGCACTCCGGGGTGTGACCCGCTTCACCGACGTCCGTTTCTCCCTCGTGAGTTTACATGCGCTTATAGGGTGAAACTCCCTTATCGGACGAAACGTCGGGAATCTTCCGAAGAGTTGGGTTCTACCAACTTGTTTTATGTTCCTATGGGCTACCCTAACACAAACAAGCAGCTGGTTCCACAATGCTACCCCCTTTCGACGCCGTTACCGCGTGTATCCGTATAAGTCCGGTATTTCTCCTGCGGGTCTAGGTTTTCACCGGAGGGGGGCTACGGAGCGTCCGGAACCTTTCACAAGCTAGAGGGTGCCATACCATGTTATTATATGTGTGTTGTGGTCTTTGGATGGCAAAGATTGCACTCCGGGGTGTGACCCGCTTCACCGACGTCCGTTTCTCCCTCGTGAGTTTACATGCGCTTATAGGGTGAAACTCCCTTATCGGACGAAACGTCGGGAATCTTCCGAAGAGTTGGGTTCTACCAACTTGTTTTATGTTCCTATGGGCTACCCTAACACAAACAAGCAGCTGGTTCCACAATGCTACCCCCTTTCGACGCCGTTACCGCGTGTATCCGTATAAGTCCGGTATTTCTCCTGCGGGTCTAGGTTTTCACCGGAGGGGGGCTACGGAGCGTCCGGAACCTTTCACAAGCTAGAGGGTGCCATAACATGTTATTATATGTGTGTTGTGGTCTTTGGATGGCAAAGATTGCACTCCGGGGTGTGACCCGCTTCACCGACGTCCGTTTCTCCCTCGTGAGTTTACATGCGCTTATAGGGTGAAACTCCCTTATCGGACGAAACGTCGGGAATCTTCCGAAGAGTTGGGTTCTACCAACTTGTTTTATGTTCCTATGGGCTACCCTAACACAAACAAGCAGCTGGTTCCACAATGCTACCCCCTTTCGACGCCGTTACCGCGTGTATCCGTATAAGTCCGGTATTTCTCCAGCGGGTCTAGGTTTTCACCGGAGGGGGGCTACGGAGCGTCCGGGACCCACACAAGCTAGAGGGTGGCCATACCATGTTAGTATAGGTGTGTTGTGGTCTTTGGATGGCAAAGATTGCACTCCGGGGTGTGACCCGCTTCACCGGCGTCCGTTTCTCCCTCGTGAGTTTACATGCGCTTATAGGGTGAAAGTCCCTTATCGGACGAAACGTCGGGAATCTTCCGAAGAGTTGGGTTCTACCAACTTGTTTTATGTTCCTATGGGATACCCTAACACAACCAAGCAGCTGGTTCCACAATGCTACCCCCTTTCGACGCCGTTACCGCGTGTATCCGTATAAGTCCGGTATTTCTCCAGCGGGTCTAGGTTTTCACCGGAGGGGGGCTACGGAGCGTCCGGGACCCCTCACAAGCTAGAGGGTGGCATAACATGTTAGTATAGGTGTGTTGTGGTCTTTGGATGGCAAAGATTGCACTCCGGGGTGTGACCCGCTTCACCGGCGTCCGTTTCTCCCTCGTGAGTTTACATGCGCTTATAGGGTGAAAGTCCCTTATCGGACGAAACGTCGGGAATCTTCCGAAGAGTTGGGTTCTACCAACTTGTTTTATGTTCCTATGGGATACCCTAACACAACCAAGCAGCTGGTTCCACAATGCTACCCCCTTTCGACGCCGTTACCGCGTGTATCCGTATAAGTCCGGTATTTCTCCAGCGGGTCTAGGTTTTCACCGGAGGGGGGCTACGGAGCGTCCGGGTCCCCACACAAGCTAGAGGGTGGCATAACATGTTAGTATAGGTGTGTTGTGGTCTTTGGATGGCAAAGATTGCACTCCGGGGTGTGACCCGCTTCACCGGCGTCCGTTTCTCCCTCGTGAGTTTACATGCGCTTATAGGGTGAAAGTCCCTTATCGGACGAAACGTCGGGAATCTTCCGAAGAGTTGGGTTCTACCAACTTGTTTTATGTTCCTATGGGATACCCTAACACAACCAAGCAGCTGGTTCCACAATGCTACCCCCTTTCGACGCCGTTACCGCGTGTATCCGTATAAGTCCGGTATTTCTCCAGCGGGTCTAGGTTTTCACCGGAGGGGGGCTACGGAGCGTCCGGGTCCCCACACAAGCTAGAGGGTGGCATAACATGTTAGTATAGGTGTGTTGTGGTCTTTGGATGGCAAAGATTGCACTCCGGGGTGTGACCCGCTTCACCGGCGTCCGTTTCTCCCTCGTGAGTTTACATGCGCTTATAGGGTGAAAGTCCCTTATCGGACGAAACGTCGGGAATCTTCCGAAGAGTTGGGTTCTACCAACTTGTTTTATGTTCCTATGGGATACCCTAACACAACCAAGCAGCTGGTTCCACAATGCTACCCCCTTTCGACGCCGTTACCGCGTGTATCCGTATAAGTCCGGTATTTCTCCAGCGGGTCTAGGTTTTCACCGGAGGGGGGCTACGGAGCGTCCGGGTCCCCACACAAGCTAGAGGGTGGCATAACATGTTAGTATAGGTGTGTTGTGGTCTTTGGATGGCAAAGATTGCACTCCGGGGTGTGACCCGCTTCACCGACGTCCGTTTCTCCCTCGTGAGTTTACATGCGCTTATAGGGTGAAACTCCCTTATCGGACGAAACGTCGGGAATCTTCCGAAGAGTTGGGTTCTACCAACTTGTTTTATGTTCCTATGGGATACCCTAACACAAACAAGCAGCTGGTTCCACAATGCTACCCCCTTTCGACGCCGTTACCGCGTGTATCCGTATAAGTCCGGTATTTCTCCTGCGGGTCTAGGTTTTCACCGGAGGGGGGCTACGGAGCGTCCGGAACCTTTCACAAGCTAGAGGGTGCCATAACATGTTATTATATGTGTGTTGTGGTCTTTGGATGGCAAAGATTGCACTCCGGGGTGTGACCCGCTTCACCGACGTCCGTTTCTCCCTCGTGAGTTTACATGCGCTTATAGGGTGAAACTCCCTTATCGGACGAAACGTCGGGAATCTTCCGAAGAGTTGGGTTCTACCAACTTGTTTTATGTTCCTATGGGATACCCTAACACAAACAAGCAGCTGGTTCCACAATGCTACCCCCTTTCGACGCCGTTACCGCGTGTATCCGTATAAGTCCGGTATTTCTCCAGCGGGTCTAGGTTTTCACCGGAGGGGGGCTACGGAGCGTCCGGGTCCCCACACAAGCTAGAGGGTGGCATAACATGTTAGTATAGGTGTGTTGTGGTCTTTGGATGGCAAAGATTGCACTCCGGGGTGTGACCCGCTTCACCGGCGTCCGTTTCTCCCTCGTGAGTTTACATGCGCTTATAGGGTGAAAGTCCCTTATCGGACGAAACGTCGGGAATCTTCCGAAGAGTTGGGTTCTACCAACTTGTTTTATGTTCCTATGGGATACCCTAACACAACCAAGCAGCTGGTTCCACAATGCTACCCCCTTTCGACGCCGTTACCGCGTGTATCCGTATAAGTCCGGTATTTCTCCAGCGGGTCTAGGTTTTCACCGGAGGGGGGCTACGGAGCGTCCGGGTCCCCACACAAGCTAGAGGGTGGCATAACATGTTAGTATAGGTGTGTTGTGGTCTTTGGATGGCAAAGATTGCACTCCGGGGTGTGACCCGCTTCACCGGCGTCCGTTTCTCCCTCGTGAGTTTACATGCGCTTATAGGGTGAAAGTCCCTTATCGGACGAAACGTCGGGAATCTTCCGAAGAGTTGGGTTCTACCAACTTGTTTTATGTTCCTATGGGATACCCTAACACAACCAAGCAGCTGGTTCCACAATGCTACCCCCTTTCGACGCCGTTACCGCGTGTATCCGTATAAGTCCGGTATTTCTCCAGCGGGTCTAGGTTTTCACCGGAGGGGGGCTACGGAGCGTCCGGGACCCTCACAAGCTAGAGGGTGGCATAACATGTTAGTATAGGTGTGTTGTGGTCTTTGGATGGCAAAGATTGCACTCCGGGGTGTGACCCGCTTCACCGACGTCCGTTTCTCCCTCGTGAGTTTACATGCGCTTATAGGGTGAAACTCCCTTATCGGACGAAACGTCGGGAATCTTCCGAAGAGTTGGGTTCTACCAACTTGTTTTATGTTCCTATGGGATACCCTAACACAACCAAGCAGCTGGTTCCACAATGCTACCCCCTTTCGACGCCGTTACCGCGTGTATCCGTATAAGTCCGGTATTTCTCCAGCGGGTCTAGGTTTTCACCGGAGGGGGGCTACGGAGCGTCCGGGTCCCCACACAAGCTAGAGGGTGGCATAACATGTTAGTATAGGTGTGTTGTGGTCTTTGGATGGCAAAGATTGCACTCCGGGGTGTGACCCGCTTCACCGGCGTCCGTTTCTCCCTCGTGAGTTTACATGCGCTTATAGGGTGAAAGTCCCTTATCGGACGAAACGTCGGGAATCTTCCGAAGAGTTGGGTTCTACCAACTTGTTTTATGTTCCTATGGGATACCCTAACACAACCAAGCAGCTGGTTCCACAATGCTACCCCCTTTCGACGCCGTTACCGCGTGTATCCGTATAAGTCCGGTATTTCTCCAGCGGGTCTAGGTTTTCACCGGAGGGGGGCTACGGAGCGTCCGGGTCCCCACACAAGCTAGAGGGTGGCATAACATGTTAGTATAGGTGTGTTGTGGTCTTTGGATGGCAAAGATTGCACTCCGGGGTGTGACCCGCTTCACCGACGTCCGTTTCTCCCTCGTGAGTTTACATGCGCTTATAGGGTGAAAGTCCCTTATCGGACGAAACGTCGGGAATCTTCCGAAGAGTTGGGTTCTACCAACTTGTTTTATGTTCCTATGGGATACCCTAACACAACCAAGCAGCTGGTTCCACAATGCTACCCCCTTTCGACGCCGTTACCGCGTGTATCCGTATAAGTCCGGTATTTCTCCAGCGGGTCTAGGTTTTCACCGGAGGGGGGCTACGGAGCGTCCGGGTCCCCACACAAGCTAGAGGGTGGCATAACATGTTAGTATAGGTGTGTTGTGGTCTTTGGATGGCAAAGATTGCACTCCGGGGTGTGACCCGCTTCACCGGCGTCCGTTTCTCCCTCGTGAGTTTACATGCGCTTATAGGGTGAAAGTCCCTTATCGGACGAAACGTCGGGAATCTTCCGAAGAGTTGGGTTCTACCAACTTGTTTTATGTTCCTATGGGATACCCTAACACAACCAAGCAGCTGGTTCCACAATGCTACCCCCTTTCGACGCCGTTACCGCGTGTATCCGTATAAGTCCGGTATTTCTCCAGCGGGTCTAGGTTTTCACCGGAGGGGGGCTACGGAGCGTCCGGGTCCCCACACAAGCTAGAGGGTGGCATAACATGTTAGTATAGGTGTGTTGTGGTCTTTGGATGGCAAAGATTGCACTCCGGGGTGTGACCCGCTTCACCGGCGTCCGTTTCTCCCTCGTGAGTTTACATGCGCTTATAGGGTGAAAGTCCCTTATCGGACGAAACGTCGGGAATCTTCCGAAGAGTTGGGTTCTACCAACTTGTTTTATGTTCCTATGGGATACCCTAACACAACCAAGCAGCTGGTTCCACAATGCTACCCCCTTTCGACGCCGTTACCGCGTGTATCCGTATAAGTCCGGTATTTCTCCAGCGGGTCTAGGTTTTCACCGGAGGGGGGCTACGGAGCGTCCGGGTCCCCACACAAGCTAGAGGGTGGCATAACATGTTAGTATAGGTGTGTTGTGGTCTTTGGATGGCAAAGATTGCACTCCGGGGTGTGACCCGCTTCACCGGCGTCCGTTTCTCCCTCGTGAGTTTACATGCGCTTATAGGGTGAAAGTCCCTTATCGGACGAAACGTCGGGAATCTTCCGAAGAGTTGGGTTCTACCAACTTGTTTTATGTTCCTATGGGATACCCTAACACAACCAAGCAGCTGGTTCCACAATGCTACCCCCTTTCGACGCCGTTACTGCGTGTATCCGTATATGTCCTGTATTTCTCACAGCGGGTCTAGGTTTCACCTGAGGGGCTAAGGAGCGTCCGGGGGGGGGGGTCCCCACACAAGACTAGAGGGTGGCAATAACATGTAGTATAGGTGTGGTTGTGGTATTGGATGGATAAAGATTGAACTCCGGTGTGTGACCCGCTTCACCCGGACGTCCGTTTCTCGCAGCGGGAGTTGTCATGGCGCTGTATGTGAGGGGTGAGGCAGAGTCCTTGGGACGGAGCGAAACGTCAGGAATCGTCCGAAGAGTTGGGTTCTTCCAAGCTTGTTTTATGTGCCCTATGGCTACCCTAACACAACCAAGCAGCTGGTTCCACAATGCCTATCGTCCCCCATGTCGACGCCGTTACCCCCTCCATGCGTGTATCCGTATAAGTCCGGTATTTCTCCAGCGGGTCTAGGTTTTCACCGGAGGGGGGGGCTACGGACGTCCGGGTCCCCACACAGGCTAGAGGGTGGCAATAACATGTTAGTATAGGTGTGTTGTGGTCTTTGGATGGCCAAAGATTGCACTCCGGGGTGTGACCCGCTTCACCGGCGTCCGTTCTCTCCCTCGTGAGTTTACATGCGCTTATAGGGTGAAAGTCCCTTATCGGACGAAACGTCGGGAATCTTCCGAAGAGTTGGGTTTCTACCAACTTGTTTTATGTTCCTATGGGATACCCTAACACAACCAAGCAGCTGGTTCCACAATGCTACCCCCTTTCGACGCTGTTACCGCGTGTATCCGTATAAGTCCGGTATTTCTCCTGCGGGTCTAGGTTTTCACCGGAGGGGGGCTACGGAGCGTCCGGGTCCCCACACAAGCTAGAGGGTGGCATAACATGTTATTATAGGTGTGTTGTGGTCTTTGGATGGCAAAGATTGCACTCCGGGGTGTGACCCGCTTCACCGGCGTCCGTTTCTCCCTCGTGAGTTTACATGCGCTTATAGGGTGAAAGTCCCTTATCGGACGAAACGTCGGGAATCTTCCGAAGAGTTGGGTTCTACCAACTTGTTTTATGTTCCTATGGATACCCTAACACAACCAAGCAGCTGGTTCCACAATGCTACCCCCCTTTCGACGCCGTTACCGCGTGTATCCGTATAAGTCCGGTATTTCTCCAGCGGGTCTAGGTTTTCACCGGAGGGGGGCTACGGAGCGTCCGGGTCCCCACACAAGCTAGAGGGTGGCATAACATGTTAGTATAGGTGTGTTGTGGTCTTTGGATGGCAAAGATTGCACTCCGGGGTGTGACCCGCTTCACCGGCGTCCGTTTCTCCCTCGTTAGTTTACATGCGCTTATAGGGTGAAAGTCCCTTATCGGACGAAACGTCGGGAATCTTCCGAAGAGTTGGGTTCTACCAACTTGTTTTATGTTCCTATGGGATACCCTAACACAACCAAGCAGCTGGTTCCACAATGCTACCCCCTTTCGACGCCGTTACCGCGTGTATCCGTATAAGTCCGGTATTTCTCCTGCGGGTCTAGGTTTTCACCGGAGGGGGGGCTACGGAGCGTCCGGGTCCCCACACAAGCTAGAGGGTGGCCATAACATGTTAGTATAGGTGTGTTGTGGTCTTTGGATGGCAAAGATTGCACTCCGGGGTGTGACCCGCTTCACCGGCGTCCGTTTCTCCCTCGTTAGTTTACATGCGCTTATAGGGTGAAAGTCCCTTATCGGACGAAACGTCGGGAATATTCCGAAGAGTTGGGTTCTACCAACTTGTTTTATGTTCCTATGGGATACCCTAACACAACCAAGCAGCTGGTTCCACAATGCTACCCCTTTCGACGCCGTTACCCGCGTGTATCCGTATAAGTCCGTATTTCTCCAGCGGGTCTAGGTTTTCACCGGAGGGGGCTACGGAGCGTCCGGGTCCCCACACAAGCTAGAGGGTGGCATAACATGTTAGTATAGGTGTGTTGTGGTCTTTGGATGGCAAAGATTGCACTCCGGGGTGTGACCCGCTTCACCGACGTCCGTTTCTCCCTCGTTAGTTTACATGCGCTTATAGGGTGAAAGTCCTTTATCGGACGAAACGTCGGGAATCTTCCGAAGAGTTGGGTTCTACCAACTTGTTTTATGTTCCTATGGGATACCCTAACACAACCAAGCAGCTGGTTCCACAATGCTACCCCCTTTCGACGCCGTTACCGCGTGTATCCGTATAAGTCCGGTATTTCTCCTGCGGGTCTAGGTTTTCACCGGAGGGGGGCTACGGAGCGTCCGGGTCCCCACACAGGCTAGAGGGTGGCATAACATGTTAGTATAGGTGTGTTGTGGTCTTTGGATGGCAAAGATTGCACTCCGGGGTGTGACCCGCTTCACCGGCGTCCGTTTCTCCCTCGTTAGTTTACATGCGCTTATAGGGTGAAAGTCCCTTATCGGACGAAATGTCGGGAATCTTCCGAAGAGTTGGGTTCTACCAACTTTTTTTATGTTCCTATGGGATACCCTAACACAACCAAGCAGCTGGTTCCACAATGCTACCCCCTTTCGACGCCGTTACCGCGTGTATCCGTATAAGTCCGGTATTTCTCCTGCGGGTCTAGGTTTTCACCGGAGGGGGGCTTCGGAGCGTCCGGGTCCCCACACAGGCTAGAGGGTGGCATAACATGTTAGTATAGGTGTGTTGTGGTCTTTGGATGGCAAAGATTGCACTCCGGGGTGTGACCCGCTTCACCGGCGTCCGTTTCTCCCTCGTTAGTTTACATGCGCTTATAGGGTGAAAGTCCCTTATCGGACGAAACGTCGGGAATCTTCCGAAGAGTTGGGTTCTACCAACTTGTTTTATGTTCCTATGGGATACCCTAACACAACCAAGCAGCTGGTTCCACAATGCTACCCCCTTTCGACGCCGTTACCGCGTGTATCCGTATAAGTCCAGTATTTCTCCAGCGGGTCTAGGTTTTCACCGGAGGGGGGCTACGGAGCGTCCGGGTCCCCACACAAGCTAGAGGGTGGCATAACATGTTAGTATAGGTGTGTTGTGGTCTTTGGATGGAAAAGATTGCACTCCGGGGTGTGACCCGCTTCACCGGCGTCCGTTTCTCCCTCGTTAGTTTACATGCGCTTATAGGGTGAAAGTCCCTTATCGGACGAAACGTCGGGAATCTTCCGAAGAGTTGGGTTCTACCAACTTGTTTTATGTTCCAATGGGATACCCTAACACAACCAAGCAGCTGGTTCCACAATGCTACCCCCTTTCGACGCCGTTACCGCGTGTATCCGTATAAGTCCGGTATTTCTCCTACGGGTCTAGGTTTTCACCGGAGGGGGGCTACGGAGCGTCCGGGTCCCCACACAAGCTAGAGGGTGGCATAACATGTTAGTATATGTGTGTTGTGGTCTTTGGATGGCAAAGATTGCACTCCGGGGTGTGACCCGCTTCACCGGCGTCCGTTTCTCCCTCGTGAGTTTACATGCGCTTATAGGGTGAAACTCCCATATCGGACGAAACGTCGGGAATATTCCGAAGAGTTGGGTTCTACCAACTTGTTTTATGTTCCTATGGGATACCCTAACACAACCAAGCAGCTGGTTCCACAATTCTACCCACTTTCGACGCCGTTACCGCGTGTATCCGTATAAGTCCGGTATTTCTCCAGCGGGTCTAGGTTTTCACCGGAGGGGGGCTACGGAGCGTCCGGGTCCCCACACAGGCTAGAGGGTGGCATAACATGTTAGTATAGGTGTGTTGTGGTCTTTGGATGGCAAAGATTGCACTCCGGGGTGTGACCCGCTTCACCGGCGTCCGTTTCTCCCTCGTTAGTTTACATGCGCTTATAGGGTGAAAGTCCCTTATCGGACGAAACGTCGGGAATATTCCGAAGAGTTGGGTTCTACCAACTTGTTTTATGTTCCTATGGGATACCCTAACACAACCAAGCAGCTGGTTCCACAATGCTACCCCCTTTCGACGCTGTTACCGCGTGTATCCGTATAAGTCTGGTATTTCTCCAGCGGGTCTAGGTTTTCACCGGAGGGGGGCTACGGAGCGTCCGGGTCCCCACACAGGCTAGAGGGTGGCATAACATGTTAGTATAGGTGTGTTGTGGTCTTTGGATGGCAAAGATTGCACTCCGGGGTGTGACCCGCTTCACCGGCGTCCGTTTCACCCTCGTGAGTTTACATGCGCTTATAGGGTGAAAGTCCCTTATCGGACGAAACGTCGGGAATCTTCCGAAGAGTTGGGTTCTACCAACTTGTTTTATGTTCCTATGGGATACCCTAACACAACCAAGCAGCTGGTTCCACAATGCTACCCCCTTTCGACGCCGTTACCGCGTGTATCCGTATAAGTCCGGTATTTCTCCAGCGGGTCTAGGTTTTCACCGGAGGGGGGCTACGGAGCGTCCGGGTCCCCACACAAGCTAGAGGGTGGCATAACATGTTAGTATAGGTGTGTTGTGGTCTTTGGATGGCAAAGATTGCACTCCGGGGTGTGACCCGCTTCACCGGCGTCCGTTTCTCCCTCGTTAGTTTACATGCGCTTATAGGGTGAAAGTCCCTTATCGGACGAAACGTCGGGAATCTTCCGAAGAGTTGGGTTCTACCAACTTGTTTTATGTTCCTATGGGATACCCTAACACAACCAAGCAGCTGGTTCCACAATGCTACCCCCCTTTCGACGCCGTTACCGCGTGTATCCGTATAAGTCCGGTATTTCTCCTGCGGGTCTAGGTTTTCACCGGAGGGGGGCTACGGAGCGTCCGGGTCCCCACACAAGCTAGAGGGTGGCATAACATGTTAGTATAGGTGTGTTGTGGTCTTTGGATGGCAAAGATTGCACTCCGGGGTGTGACCCGCTTCACCGACGTCCGTTTCTCCCTCGTGAGCTTACATGCGCTTATAGGGTGAAACTCCCTTATCGGACGAAACGTCGGGAATCTTCCAAAGAGTTGGGTTCTAACAACTTGTTTTATGTTCCTATGGGCTACCCTAACACAAACAAGCAGCTGGTTCCACAATGCTACCCCCTTTCGACGCCGTTACCGCGTGTATCCGTATAAGTCCGGTATTTCTCCTGCGGGTCTAGGTTTTCACCGGAGGGGGGCTACGGAGCGTCCGGGTCCCCACACAAGCTAGAGGGTGGCATAACATGTTAGTATAGGTGTGTTGTGGTATTTGGATGGCAAAGATTGCACTCCGGGGTGTGACCCGCTTCACCGGCGTCCGTTTCTCCCTCGTTAGTTTACATGCGCTTATAGGGTGAAAGTCCCTTATCGGACGAAACGTCGGGAATATTCCGAAGAGTTGGGTTCTACCAACTTGTTTTATGTTCCTATGGGATACCCTAACACAACCAAGCAGCTGGTTCCACAATGCTACCCCTTTCGACGCCGTTACCGCGTGTATCCGTATAAGTCCAGTATTTCTCCAGCGGGTCTAGGTTTTCACCGGAGGGGGCTACGGAGCGTCCGGGTCCCCACACAAGCTAGAGGGTGGCATAACATGTTAGTATAGGTGTGTTGTGGTCTTTGGATGGCAAAGATTGCACTCCGGGGTGTGACCCGCTTCACCGGCGTCCGTTTCTCCCTCGTTAGTTTACATGCGCTTATAGGGTGAAAGTCCCTTATCGGACGAAACGTCGGGAATCTTCCGAAGAGTTGGGTTCTACAAACTTGTTTTATGTTCCTATGGGATACCCTAACACAACCAAGCAGCTGGTTCCACAATGCTACCCCCTTTCGACGCCGTTACCGCGTGTATCCGTATAAGTCCGGTATTTCTCTTGCGGGTCTAGGTTTTCACCGGAGGGGGCTACGGAGCGTCCGGGTCCCCACACAAGCTAGAGGGTGGCATAACATGTTAGTATATGTGTGTTGTGGTCTTTGGATGGCAAAGATTGCACTCCGGGGTGTGACCCGCTTCACCGGCGTCCGTTTCTCCCTCGTTAGTTTACATGCGCTTATAGGGTGAAAGTCCCTTATCGGACGAAATGTCGGGAATCTTCCGAAGAGTTGGGTTCTACCAACTTTTTTTATGTTCCTATGGGATACCCTAACACAACCAAGCAGCTGGTTCCACAATGCTACCCCCTTTCGACGCCGTTACCGCGTGTATCCGTATAAGTCCGGTATTTCTCCTGCGGGTCTAGGTTTTCACCGGAGGGGGGCTTCGGAGCGTCCGGGTCCCCACACAAGCTAGAGGGTGGCATAACATGTTAGTATAGGTGTGTTGTGGTCTTTGGATGGCAAAGATTGCACTCCGGGGTGTGACCCGCTTCACCGGCGTCCGTTTCTCCCTCGTTAGTTTACATGCGCTTATAGGGTGAAAGTCCCTTATCGGACGAAACGTCGGGAATATTCCGAAGAGTTGGGTTCTACCAACTTGTTTTATGTTCCTATGGGATACCCTAACACAACCAAGCAGCTGGTTCCACAATGCTACCCCCTTTCGACGCCGTTACCGCGTGTATCCGTATAAGTCCAGTATTTCTCCAGCGGGTCTAGGTTTTCACCGGAGGGGGGCTACGGAGCGTCCGGGTCCCCACACAAGCTAGAGGGTGGCATAACATGTTAGTATAGGTGTGTTGTGGTCTTTGGATGGAAAAGATTGCACTCCGGGGTGTGACCCGCTTCACCAGCGTCCGTTTCTCCCTCGTTAGTTTACATGCGCTTATAGGGTGAAAGTCCCTTATCGGACGAAACGTCGGGAATCTTCCGAAGAGTTGGGTTCTACCAACTTGTTTTATGTTCCAATGGGATACCCTAACACAACCAAGCAGCTGGTTCCACAATGCTACCCCCTTTCGACGCCGTTACCGCGTGTATCCGTATAAGTCCGGTATTTCTCCTACGGGTCTAGGTTTTCACCGGAGGGGGGCTACGGAGCGTCCGGGTCCCCACACAAGCTAGAGGGTGGCATAACATGTTAGTATATGTGTGTTGTGGTCTTTGGATGGCAAAGATTGCACTCCGGGGTGTGACCCGCTTCACCGACGTCCGTTTCTCCCTCGTGAGTTTACATGCGCTTATAGGGTGAAACTCCCATATCGGACGAAACGTCGGGAATCTTCCGAAGAGTTGGGTTCTACCAACTTGTTTTATGTTCCTATGGGCTACCCTAACACAACCAAGCAGCTGGTTCCACAATTCTACCCCCTTTCGACGCCGTTACCGCGTGTATCCGTATAAGTCCGGTATTTCTCCAGCGGGTCTAGGTTTTCACCGGAGGGGGGCTACGGAGCGTCCGGGTCCCCACACAGGCTAGAGGGTGGCATAACATGTTAGTATAGGTGTGTTGTGGTCTTTGGATGGCAAAGATTGCACTCCGGGGTGTGACCCGCTTCACCGGCGTCCGTTTCTCCCTCGTTAGTTTACATGCGCTTATAGGGTGAAAGTCCCTTATCGGACGAAACGTCGGGAATATTCCGAAGAGTTGGCTTCTACCAACTTGTTTTATGTTCCTATGGGATACCCTAACACAACCAAGCAGCTGGTTCCACAATGCTACCCCCTTTCGACGCTGTTACCGCGTGTATCCGTATAAGTCTGGTATTTCTCCAGCGGGTCTAGGTTTTCACCGGAGGGGGGCTACGGAGCGTCCGGGTCCCCACATAGGCTAGAGGGTGGCATAACATGTTAGTATAGGTGTGTTGTGGTCTTTGGATGGCAAAGATTGCACTCCGGGGTGTGACCCGCTTCACCGGCGTCCGTTTCACCCTCGTGAGTTTACATGCGCTTATAGGGTGAAAGTCCCTTATCGGACGAAACGCCGGGAATCTTCCGAAGAGTTGGGTTCTACCAACTTGTTTTATGTTCCTATGGGATACCCTAACACAACCAAGCAGCTGGTTCCACAATGCTACCCCCTTTCGACGCCGTTACCGCGTGTATCCGTATAAGTCCAGTATTTCTCCAGCGGGTCTAGGTTTTCACCGGAGGGGGGCTACGGAGCGTCCGGGTCCCCACACAAGCTAGAGGGTGGCATAACATGTTAGTATAGGTGTGTTGTGGTCTTTGGATGGCAAAGATTGCACTCCGGGGTGTGACCCGCTTCACCGGCGTCCGTTTCTCCCTCGTTAGTTTACATGCGCTTATAGGGTGAAAGTCCCTTATCGGACGAAACGTCGGGAATCTTCCGAAGAGTTGGGTTCTACCAACTTGTTTTATGTTCCTATGGGATACCCTAACACAACCAAGCAGCTGGTTCCACAATGCTACCCCCTTTCGACGCCGTTACCGCGTGTATCCGTATAAGTCCGGTATTTCTCCTGCGGGTCTAGGTTTTCACCGGAGGGGGGCTACGGAGCGTCCGGGTCCCCACACAAGCTAGAGGGTGGCATAACATGTTAGTATAGGTGTGTTGTGGTCTTTGGATGGCAAAGATTGCACTCCGGGGTGTGACCCGCTTCACCGGCGTCCGTTTCTCCCTCGTTAGTTTACATGCGCTTATAGGGTGAAAGTCCCTTATCGGACGAAACGTCGGGAATATTCCGAAGAGTTGGGTTCTACAAACTTGTTTTATGTTCCTATGGGATACCCTAACACAACCAAGCAGCTGGTTCCACAATGCTACCCCCTTTCGACGATGTTACCGCGTGTATCCGTATAAGTCTGGTATTTCTCCAGCGGGTCTAGGTTTTCACCGGAGGGGGGCTACGGAGCGTCCGGGTCCCCACACAGGCTAGAGGGTGGCATAACATGTTAGTATAGGTGTGTTGTGGTCTTTGGATGGCAAAGATTGCACTCCGGGGTGTGACCGCTTCACCGGCGTCCGTTTCTCCCTCGTTAGTTTACATGCGCTTATAGGGTGAAAGTCCCTTATCGGACGAAACGTGGGGAATCTTCCGAAGAGTTGGGTTCTACCAACTTGTTTTATGTTCCTATGGGATACCCTAACACAACCAAGCAGCTGGTTCCACAATGCTACCCGCTTTCGACGCCGTTACCGCGTGTATCCGTATAAGTCCCGTATTTCTCCAGCGGGTCTAGGTTTTCACCAGAGGGGGCTACGGAGCGTCCGGGTCCCCACACAAGCTAGAGGGTGGCATAACATGTTAGTATAGGTGTGTTGTGGTCTTTGGATGGCAAAGATTGCACTCCGGGGTGTGACCCGCTTCACCGGCGTCCGTTTCTCCCTCGTTAGTTTACATGCGCTTATAGGGTGAAAGTCCCTTATCGGACGAAACGTCGGGAATCTTCCGAAGAGTTGGGTTCTACCAACTTGTTTTATGTTCCTATGGGCTACCCTAACACAAACAAGCAGCTGGTTCCACAATGCTACCCCCTTTCGACGCCGTTACCGCGTGTATCCGTATAAGTCCGGTATTTCTCCAGCTGGTCTAGGTTTTCACCGGAGGGGGGCTACGGAGCGTCCGGGTCCCCACACAAGCTAGAGGGTGGCATAACATGTTAGTATAGGTGTGTTGTGGTCTTTGGATGGCAAAGATTGCACTCCGGGGTGTGACCCGCTTCACCGACGTCCGTTTCTCCCTCGTGAGTTTACATGCGCTTATAGGGTGAAACTCCCTTATCGGACGAAACGTCGGGAATCTTCCGAAGAGTTGGGTTCTACCAACTTGTTTTATGTTCCTATGGGATACCCTAACACAACCAAGCAGATGGTTCCACAATGCTACCCCCTTTCGACGCTGTTACCGCGTGTATCCGTATAAGTCCGGTATTTCTCCAGCGGGTCTAGGTTTTCACCGGAGGGGGGCTACGGAGCGTCCGGGTCCCCACACAAGCTAGAGGGTGGCATAACATGTTAGTATAGGTGTGTTGTGGTCTTTGGATGGCAAAGATTGCACTCCGGGGTGTGACCCGCTTCACCGACGTCCGTTTCTCCCTCGTGAGCTTACATGCGCTTATAGGGTGAAACTCCCTTATCGGACGAAACGTCGGGAATCTTCCAAAGAGTTGGGTTCTAACAACTTGTTTTATGTTCCTATGGGCTACCCTAACACAAACAAGCAGCTGGTTCCACAATGCTACCCCCTTTCGACGCCGTTACCGCGTGTATCCGTATAAGTCCGGTATTTCTCCTGCGGGTCTAGGTTTTCACCGGAGGGGGGCTACGGAGCGTCCGAGTCCCCACACAAGCTAGAGGGTGGCATAAAATGTTAGTATAGGTGTGTTGTGGTCTTTGGATGGCAAAGATTGCACTCCGGGGTGTGACCCGCTTCACCGACGTTCGTTTCTCCCTCGTGAGTTTACATGCGCTTATAGGGTGAAACTCCCTTATCGGACGAAACGTCGGGAATCTTCCGAAGAGTTGGGTTCTACCAACTTGTTTTATGTTCCTATGGGCTACCCTAACACAAACAAGCAGCTGGTTCCACAATGCTACCCCCTTTCGACGCCGTTACCGCGTGTATCCGTATAAGTCCGGTATTTCTCCTGCGGGTCTAGGTTTTCACCGGAGGGGGGCTACAGAGCGTCCAGAACCTTTCACAAGATAGAGGGTGCCATACCATGTTATTATATGTGTGTTGTGGTCTTTGGATGGCAAAGATTTCACTCCGGGGTGTGACCCGCTTCACCGACGTCCGTTTCTCCCTCGTGAGTTTACATGCGCTTATAGGGTGAAACTCCCTTATCGGACGAAACGTCGGGAATCTTCCGAAGAGTTGGGTTCTAACAACTTGTTTTATGTTCCTATGGGCTACCCTAACACAAACAAGCAGCTGGTTCCACAATGCTATCCCCTTTCGACGCCGTTACCGCGTGTATCCGTATAAGTCCGGTATTTCTCCTGCGGGTCTAGGTTTTCACCGGAGGGGGGCTACGTAGCGTCCGGAACCTTTCACAAGCTAGATGGTGCCATACCATGTTATTATATGTGTGATGTGGTCTTTGGATGGCAAAGATTGCACTCCGGGGTGTGACCCGCTTCACCGACGTCCGTTTCTCCCTCGTGAGTTTACATGCGCTTATAGGGTGAAACTCCCTTATCGGACGAAACGTCGGGAATCTTCCGAAGAGTTGGGTTCTACCAACTTGTTTTATGTTCCTATGGGATACCCTAACACAACCAAGCAGCCGGTTCCACAATGCTACCCCCTTTCGACGCCGTTACCGCGTGTATCCGTATAAGTCCGGTATTTCTCCTTCGGGTCTAGGTTTTCACCGGAGGGGGTCTACGGAGCGTCCGGAACCTTTCACAAGCTAGAGGGTGGCATAACATGTTAGTATAGGTGTGTTGTGGTCTTTGGATGGCAAAGATTTCACTCCGGGGTGTGACCCGCTTCACCGGCGTCCGTTTCTCCCTCGTGAGTTTACATGCGCTTATAGGGTGAAAGTCCCTTATCGGACGAAACGTCGGGAATCTTCCGAAGAGTTGGGTTCTACCAACTTGTTTTATGTTCCTATGGGATACCCTAACACAACCAAGCAGCTGGTTCCATAATGCTACCCCCTTTCGACGCCGTTACCGCGTGTATCCGTATAAGTCCCGTATTTCTCCAGCGGGTCTAGGTTTTCACCGGAGGGGGGCTACGGAGCGTCCGGGTCCCCACACAAGCTAGAGGGTGGCATAAAATGTTAGTATAGTTGTGTTGTGGTCTTTGGATGGCAAAGATTGCACTCCGGGGTGTGACCCGCTTCACCGGCGTCCGTTTCTCCCTCGTGAGTTTACATGCGCTTATAGGGTGAAAGTCCCTTATCGGACGAAACGTCGGGAATCTTCCGAAGAGTTGGGTTCTACCAACTTGTTTTATGTTCCTATGGGATACCCTAACACAACCAAGCAGCTGGTTCCACAATGCTACCCCCTTTCGACGCCGTTACCGCGTGTATCCGTATAAGTCCGGTATTTCTCCTGCGGGTCTAGGTTTTCACCGGAGGGGGGCTACAGAGCGTCCGGAACCTTTCACAAGCTAGAGGGTGCCATACCATGTTATTATATGTGTGTTGTGGTCTTTGGATGGCAAATATTGCACTCCGGGGTGTGACCCGCTTCACCGACGTCCGTTTCTCCCTCGTGAGTTTACATGCGCTTATAGGGTGAAACTCCCTTATCGGACGAAACGTCGGGAATCTTCCGAAGAGTTGGGTTCTAACAACTTGTTTTATGTTCCTATGGGCTACCCTAACACAAACAAGCAGCTGGTTCCACAATGCTACCCCCTTTCGACGCCGTTACCGCGTGTATCCGTATAAGTCCGGTATTTCTCCTGCGGGTCTAGGTTTTCACCGGAGGGGGGCTACGGAGCGTCCGGAACCTTTCACAAGCTAGAGGGTGCCATACCATGTTATTATATGTGTGATGTGGTCTTTGGATGGCAAAGATTGCACTCCGGGGTGTGACCCGCTTCACCGACGTCCGTTTCTCCCTCGTGAGTTTACATGCGCTTATAGGGTGAAACTCCCTTATCGGACGAAACGTCGGGAATCTTCCGAAGAGTTGGGTTCTACCAACTTGTTTTATGTTCCTATGGGATACCCTAACACAACCAAGCAGCTGGTTCCATAATGCTACCCCCTTTCGACGCCGTTACCGCGTGTATCCGTATAAGTCCGGTATTTCTCCAGCGGGTCTAGGTTATCACCGGAGGGGGGCTACGGAGCGTCCGGGTCCCCACACAAGCTAGAGGGTGGCATAAAATGTTAGTATAGGTGTGTTGTGGTATTTGGATGGCAAAGATTGCACTCCGGGGTGTGACCCGCTTCACCGGCGTCCGTTTCTCCCTCGTGAGTTTACATGCGCTTATAGGGTGAAAGTCCCTTATCGGACGAAACGTCGGGAATCTTCCGAAGAGTTGGGTTCTACCAACTTGTTTTATGTTCCTATGGGATACCCTAACACAACCAAGCAGCTGGTTCCACAATGCTACCCCCTTTCGACGCCGTTACCGCGTGTATCCGTATAAGTCCGGTATTTCTCCAGCGGGTCTAGGTTTTCACCGGAGGGGGGCTACGGAGCGTCCGGGTCCCCACACAAGCTAGAGGGTGGCATAAAATGTTAGTATAGGTGTGTTGTGGTCTTTGGATGGCAAAGATTGCACTCCGGGGTGTGACCCGCTTCACCGGCGTCCGTTTCTCCCTCGTGAGTTTACATGCGCTTATAGGGTGAAAGTCCCTTATCGGACGAAACGTCGGGAATCTTCCGAAGAGTTGGGTTCTACCAACTTGTTTTATGTTCCTATGGGATACCCTAACACAACCAAGCAGCTGGTTCCACAATGCTACCCCCCTTTCGACGCCGTTACCGCGTGTATCCGTATAAGTCCGGTATTTCTCCTGCGGGTCTAGGTTTTCACCGGAGGGGGGCTACAGAGCGTCCGGAACCTTTCACAAGCTAGAGGGTGCCATACCATGTTATTATATGTGTGTTGTGGTCTTTGGATGGCAAAGATTGCACTCCGGGGTGTGACCCGCTTCACCGACGTCCGTTTCTCCCTCGTGAGTTTACATGCGCTTATAGGGTGAAACTCCCTTATCGGACGAAACGTCGGGAATCTTCCGAAGAGTTGGGTTCTAACAACTTGTTTTATGTTCCTATGGGCTAACCTAACACAAACAAGCAGCTGGTTCCACAATGCTACCCCCTTTCGACGCCGTTACCGCGTGTATCCGTATAAGTCCGGTATTTCTCCTGCGGGTCTAGGTTTTCACCGGAGGGGGGCTACGGAGCGTCCGGAACCTTTCACAAGCTAGAGGGTGCCATACCATGTTATTATATGTGTGATGTGGTCTTTGGATGGCAAAGATTGCACTCCGGGGTGTGACCCGCTTCACCGACGTCCGTTTCTCCCTCGTGAGTTTACATGCGCTTATAGGGTGAAACTCCCTTATCGGACGAAACGTCGGGAATCTTCCGAAGAGTTGGGTTCTACCAACTTGTTTTATGTTCCTATGGGATACCCTAACACAACCAAGCAGCCGGTTCCACAATGCTACCCCCTTTCGACGCCGTTACCGCGTGTATCCGTATAAGTCCGGTATTTCTCCTTCGGGTCTAGGTTTTCACCGGAGGGGCGCTACGGAGCGTCCGGAACCTTTCACAAGCTAGAGGGTGGCATAACATGTTAGTATAGGTGTGTTGTGGTCTTTGGATGGCAAAGATTTCACTCCGGGGTGTGACCCGCTTCACCGGCGTCCGTTTCTCCCTCGTGAGTTTACATGCGCTTATAGGGTGAAAGTCCCTTATCGGACGAAACGTCGGGAATCTTCCGAAGAGTTGGGTTCTACCAACTTGTTTTATGTTCCTATGGGATACCCTAACACAACCAAGCAGCTGGTTCCATAATGCTACCCCCTTTCGACGCCGTTACCGCGTGTATCCGTATAAGTCCGGTATTTCTCCAGCGGGTCTAGGTTATCACCGGAGGGGGGCTACGGAGCGTCCGGGTCCCCACACAAGCTAGAGGGTGGCATAAAATGTTAGTATAGGTGTGTTGTGGTCTTTGCATGGCAAAGATTGCACTCCGGGGTGTGACCCGCTTCACCGGCGTCCGTTTCTCCCTCGTGAGTTTACATGCGCTTATAGGGTGAAAGTCCCTTATCGTACGAAACGTCGGGAATCTTCCGAAGAGTTGGGTTCTACCAACTTGTTTTATGTTCCTATGGGATACCCTAACACAACCAAGCAGCTGGTTCCACAATGCTACCCCCTTTCGACGCCGTTACCGCGTGTATCCGTATAAGTCCGGTATTTCTCCAGCGGGTCTAGGTTTTCACCGGAGGGGGGCTACGGAGCGTCCGGGTCCCCACACAAGCTAGAGGGTGGCATAACATGTTAGTATAGGTGTGTTGTGGTCTTTGGATGGCAAAGATTGCACTCCGGGGTGTGACCCGCTTCACCGGCATCCGTTTCTCCCTCGTGAGTTTACATGCGCTTATAGGGTGAAAGTCCCTTATCGGACGAAACGTCGGGAATCTTCCGAAGAGTTGGGTTATACCAACTTGTTTTATGTTCCTATGGGATACCCTAACACAACCAAGCAGCTGGTTCCACAATGCTAGCCCCTTTCGACGCCGTTACCGCGTGTATCCGTATAAGTCCGGTATTTCTCCAGCGGGTCTAGGTTTTCACCGGAGGGGGGCTATGGAGCGTCCGGTATTCCTATGGAGTCCGGCGCATCTTCCGAGAGGTTATAAGTTGAGAGGTATATTCCCAAAGTTTGACAAACTCCTGGATGTTTTGGATGGAGAGGCCCGCGGAGATGTCAATTTGGGAGATCCAAGCGTCGTTGAGGATCGCATTCCGAACGCTCCAAGTCTTGCGTTTAGATAGGGCGAAGGTTGTGGTCCCCCGGTCGGTATGATTCCGAACAATATTCTACTAACACGTTCTCTTGTAGGATTAGACTTGATTAGAAGTAGACTGCACTAGTTGTGCCTGTCGCGATAGGGTGATAGTACGGCAGACTGGTTTTCGTCCATATTACTCTATCTTCACGACTTTTTGTTGTTGTTGCGATGAGTATGTTGATAACGAGCTGGACACAATAATATTAACTTGCAGTAAAAATATTTATGAGAAAATTGGTTCCTGAACAGAATATTAGAGAGCATTGACTTGCAAGAATATCGCTTTCGAGTAAAAAAATAAGAAAAAACTACCTAAGCCGACGGCTTGCCGTCGGCGTAGGTATAGAAATTTTTTTTATAACACGCACGCGTGCAACGCGCAGGGAGGGAAAAAAAACTGACAACCTATGCCGACGGCTTGCCGTCGGCGTATGTGTTGAATTTTTTTTTTAAACACGCACGCGTGTATACAGAGGACTTAACGCGCGGAGAAAAAAAAATAACGAAACCTAACTCGATCCCGCGTCGCCCCGTCCCCGTCTTCCTCCCAGCTACCCCCCGCGCGCCGCCGCCGCCGCCGTCCGGCGCCTCCCCGTCCACCGCCGCCGCCGTCCGTCCCCTCCCCGTCCGCCGTCGCCTCCCCGTACGCTGCCGCCGCCTCCCCCCAGCCCCTCCCGCGCCGCCCCGTCCCCGTCCCCGCGCGTCCCGGCCGCCGCGTCCCCGTCCCCCGCGCCACCCCGGCCGCCGCGTCCCCGTCCCCGCGCCTCCCGGCCGCCGCCCCGTTCGGTCGCCTCGTCGCCCCGCTCCCCAGCCCACACCGTCGATCGCAGGAGGAGAGCAAGGGGCAGCGAAGCATGGTGAGCAACGTGCGCTTTTTTTTTTTGTCTTTCTAAACAAACTGTAATTTCGGATTTAGACTCTTCAGATGTTATGATCGGTAGCAAGGTTCAGATGGGAAAATCAAACCTGTAATATGTGTGTATATTTAATGGCAGTGGTACAATGGTTCATCAGTTTTGAGACCAATTTTCTAGCCTGTATCCCCACCTGAAAGTGCTCATCTAATCAAATCTTCTAGCAGTAGAAGAAACAATTTGCCTAGGAAATTTTAAAATCAAATTGTATGTAATCTAGCAGAAAACCAAGCATCCCCTGTCAAGCCAGTAACAGATCCAGAAAGACTAAATTAGAAGATGCTCCAAACAAACCAAAATGCACAAAGACTTAGAAATTTGAAATATTGTAAACAGAGGCGGCATTGTACCATGTAGAATACATATGTAACGTAAGCAATTGATGGACAAACTACATTGTCAGTTCCAAATTTTCGTTGCTTAAATGCCGCTTTGCATTTTCATAGCATAAATGTTAAAAAAAACATGAATGTAAAGGTAAATAGTGTTTTTATTCGAGCTGCTTACTTCCAGTTACAGGTAAAATAAACAAATTAAACTTAATATTATTTTGGATAACTCCATATTTGTTAGGAAACGAACATAACAAATAATGAATATGTAACTGACATATTGCTTGCTCTACTCCCCGTAGATATCTGTTTTTCTAATTCGCATATTATGTGCTACAGGATATCGGGTAGGAGCCGCCAGGACACGCCATCGATCTTTGACCCCGCCACCGCTGTCTGCAGCCGCCACGACACGCTGTCGATCCCCGACCCCGTCACACCGTCGATCCCCGACCCCGTCACGCCGTTGTTCGACTACGTCCTCTACCGCCGCGGGTGAGCTAGAACTCTGTCTTCTCCCTCGCATTTTTTTTTGTCGCGTCACCTAGGTGTCATTTCCCGTCCGCAAGCGTTACGAAGATAAATATGCAATAGTGGTAGGCATATTTTGAACCGTAACGCTTGCGGCATTCACAGGACAGTCGGCGGATGCGTAGTTGGGTACGTTTTCCATGTTCTGCTCCGGTCTGGGTCAGGATTTCGGTAGCGCTTCCCCGTTGTTCTCCTTATGCACATTCTCTCGGCTTTTTGCCGAGACGTGTATCGGGAGAGCAGCGGGGAGGTGCTGCCGAAATTCTGTCTCGGATCGGGGTAGAGCATGGAAAACGTACTCAATCTACGGATCCGGCGGCTGCTAGGACCCTTGACCTATTAGATATGTAGGTTTTGCCGCTAGGAAATAAAAATATCATGCATTTAATTTCATGCTATTATTTGAGATGATTACAGCAGATTATTTGACCTGTCTCGAATACAATATGTGTTGTTTGCCTCGCAATACAGCAGATTATGGCTGATAATGGTTGGATGTTCACTGGCCGAAAAAATGCGATGGAAAGAACAGATGAGTGGGTATGGAAGACTAATTTCTTAGTGAGGGAGTTAGGGCGTGGTTCAAAGTCGGGCATCCGTCCAGGTTGCCCTTGCGCTCGATGCAAGCTGCGTCTTCGTAAGGGAAAGCAAGATATGTCTAATCACCTATGGTCTTATGGGTATTGGGCGGAGTACACCACGACGATCGACTTTGCTGAGTACGAACGTGAAAATGGTAGGGTGATGCGGCAGCGGATCAATGGCATTGAGGATGATGGGATAAGAAACTTCCTAGAAGATCTCCGTGATGCCGACATACCAGATGTCGGGGGGTTACCCCCGAGTAGGGTAAAGACAGGTGGTAAAGGCCGTTTACAGAAGAGAGGTTTGGTCGAGTAGCCGACTACCGGGTACTCTCTACCCGGTCGACTGCTACCCGGTCTCACCTCAAGATGACCAGAAGGAGATATCAGTCAAGTTTTACCCTGTCGAGTAGAAGGTTTGGCCCGAGTACAATTGGCGGGAACCTTTGGCGGGAAACTACTCGGGCAGGAAGTCAAAGGAGCCGTTCTGACACAGGATCCCGCGTATCCTGGGTCCGTACTTGGCAGCATTCGAACTACTGTACACGTGGGGACGGCCTGCCTGACAAGTGACAGCATGGAAGCAGTCGGTGGCAGGATAAGGGGGGCCTACTCTGTGACTAGGTACAGTGATACCAGTCTGTCCCCTAGTTTTGCCCAACGACTTTACAGAAGCAGCCAAGACCAACGACCAAAGATGTCAGCGGGTACTCGGAGAAAGGACAGTGTGGACACTATGTCGACACTTGTCCATTTTTGGACGTATCCGGCTGGGCACCATGTATATAAGGTGCCCCGCCGCCTCCTGCGCGAGGCATGCTCCCAGAGGCTCTTAGACACACGCTCACACAGGCTCCTTGAAACCCTAGAATCCCTAAGTGCTTGACCTAGCTCTACTCGGAGAGGGGCAAGGGGCTACTCGGTAGCGATATCATTTGTGTTGTACCTACTCGGAGAGACACCGTAATACATAGAGAAAGGCAGGAGTAGGGGTTTTACCTCCTCACGAGGGCCCTGAACCTGGGTATATCGTGTTGTTTGTGTTGTGTGGATCTTACCTCACGCGGCTACTCGTCGCGTGATCCCTCCCCGGACACCTCCAGCGTCCATCGTTCCCACATCTTTAGCCATCCCATGGCATCTGCCGTGACACCACCACGACAGTTGGCGCCCACCGTGGGGCTACCAGCGGCGCTGGCTGGAGTTTCTGTTCGGACGGGATCTTCATCAGCGGAGCGCGTAGTTTGTGGCCTTGTCCACAGATTCGGCTCCTTCGACTTCGTCACCGACAACGCCGGCTGTTTCGGCGGCAAGACCATGCCGGAGGGCGGCACGGTGATCTCCTTCGGCTCTCACCTCGTCTACGTCGCCACCGTCGCCAACAGCACCTACCCCGAGCTGGTGCACGACGCGGAGGATCCTCCCGCGGTTGTTGCTGCTCGTGGAAGGCCCGTGCGCAGCTCTGCATGCTGCGCTGAGGTGATGGTGACTGGCTTGGCGGCAAACGCTGGCGCAGCTGCTACTGGCGCTGCGGCCGTCGTCGAGGAGGTCGACGACCCGCCCGCGGGTGGCAGGACACGCCGGCCCTACGAGAAGGAGAGCAACCTGCCGCCTTCCGCGTCTACGGTCATCCCCGCGTCAGCTGCGCGAACCGGGATGCCCACTCCCACCGACCTCGAGCTCCTAGCAGAGAGGGAGCAGCTCGAGCGGCAACGCCAGGAGCTGCTCGCCGAGCAGGCGGAGTTGGAGAAGATCAGGTTGGAGCTGAGCCTGGACCAGCTCGAGTACAACAAGGCTCATGGCTTCACGCCGGTGGCCAGGAGGCCCAGCAGGGTAGGCGCTACGCGGCGCAACCTAGGCGCCGAGATGGCGACTGTTGCGGAGGAGCCCGCGCAGTCGGCTACCGCGAACACCTTCACAAGGCCGAGGTACAGCACGCCCGCCAAGACGCTGCGAGCTGCGGAGGCTGTGGCTGCCGAGTTGCCGCGCCTAGAGGGAGAGGCGCGTCGCAGGCAACAGGAGAGGCTTGGCGAGCTGGTGCTGGAGGCCGCCAGGCAGAACGAGGAGTTCCGGAAGGCCAACCCGGGAGCTGGAGCCTCGCAGGTGGTTCACTCGCACGCGGCCAGATCTAACGATCAAGCCTCATCTCCGCATCCTAGCCGCGAGAAGAGCCGCAGCGGGCGTACGGGTAGAGACAGGCAAATGCAGGTGTATGACCCGGCTGCTGCCGCGAAACAGGTTGCTGTGCCGCAGCAGCCCGGGCAGGAACACAACGCTGCAAGAGCAGGCTCTCAAGCCCATCAAGCTCAAAGCCGTGTCCGAGAAGCCGCACGTCCGGGTACTTCTCGGCAACCCGCGGCTCCGCCTACTCGGCAGAGGCAGCAGCCACGCCCAGTGGCGCCAGTCGCCAACCCGGTCGAGCAGCCTGCTGCAATGCAGGTGGATAGGTATGATGATGGCTACTCGGCTATGGAGATGGCTGGTTATGACATCCATGACCGTGTGGGAGAGCGCGTGTTGGCGCCTGGAGATGCAAGGCACCAGCTGGACCGTATCAGTTTGTCGGCGCGGCTTGAGAGCACGGGTCCTCCTGGCCCCGAGTGCTTTGGCCCGCGCATCATGAATGAGCCGTCCGTGAAGGGTTTTCAGCTCGCGAGAGGCACCAAGAGCTACAATGGTAGCACCAAGCCTGAAGATTGGCTCAACGACTACGTCACCGCGGTCCATATCGCGAACGGCAACAGGAGATGGGCGGTGCGCTATGTGCCGCAGATGCTAGAGGGTCCAGCTCGCACTTGGCTCAACAACTTGCCCAAGAACAGCATTAACTGCTGGCTGGACTTCTCGGATGCCTTCATCAGCAACTTCACCAGCACCTACAAGAGGCCGAATAGGCCACAGCAGTTGTCGGCTTGCCGGCAGCGAGAAGACGAGACGGACCGCGAGTACCTTACTCGGTGGAGCACCTTGAGGAACACCTGTGAGGGTGTGAATGAAGCACAGGCCATCACTTGGTTTGCGCAGGGTTGCCGGCATGGCAGCATGCTGTGGCAGAGATTGCAGAGGGAGATGCCTAACACCCTGGCCGAGACCATCAAGATTGCGGATCAGTACGCACTCGGTGATCCTACTCAGCCACTGATGGATTCCTCTGAGCCGAGAAGAAACTTCAACAGCAGCAAGCGCAACGAGTTCCGCAACAAGCGCCGAGTAGATACTCGGTATGATCCCGAGGAGGTGAATGCAGTGAACGTCGGAGGGGGTGGTGGCCAAAGGCAAAAACCTGCTGGAGCCTACGGGCAGAACCAGAACCAGGGCCAAGGCAACAAGAAACCGTTCCGCACTGCGCAGCCGAGTAGCGGGAACTCCGAGCAGCCGAAGAAGTTTGTCTTCGATGACATGAAGGATGGCCCATGCAGCTTTCACACTCATCACCCCTCAAGGCCTGCGAACCACACTACTCGGCAATGCGAGTGGTGGGATGTGATCAAGAGTGATGGCTTGCCTCCTCCTCCTCCTCTGCCAGCTGCCAATGCTACTGTTCAGCCTACTCGCGCTCCCGCAGCTCGGCCGCCAGTGTACCCGAGAAGGGAGAATGTCAACCAGGTGGCTCTAGGAGCCAACCAGAACTTCAACAACGAAAGATACCGCAACAACAACAACTACAACCGCAACAACAACAACAGAGGCAACAACAACTATCAGGGTAACAACAATGGCAACAATGGCAACAACGGGGCCAATGGCCCTAACCAGTACCAAGAGCACCATGAGAGCTATATGATCTTCACTTCCGAGGCAGTCGACAAGCAGTCACAGCACAGGCGAGCCATGGAGGTCAATGCAGTAATTCCGGCTGTCCCTCACTACATGTACTGGTGCGACCAGGAGATCAGGTGGACTCGGGCAGACCACCCCAAGGTGATGCCCAATCCGGGTACCTATGCCTTGGTGCTGGATCCCACTTTCCTGGGCCCCGAGAAGAATGTGAGGTTCAGCAAAGTGCTGATCGACAACGGCAGCAGCATCAACATTGTGTACAAGGACACGCTCGAGAAGCTTGGCCTGGCCGAGAACATGATGCTGCCTAGCAAGACCACTTTCCATGGCATCGTGCCCGGGATCTCCTGCAACCCGATTGGCCGAGTGTGGATTGATGTGCTATTCGGTACTCGGGAGAACTGCCGCACTGAGCGCTTGCAGTTTGAAGTGGTGGATCATCAGAGCCCATATCATGCTCTACTCGGGAGGCCTGCTCTGAGCAAGTTCATGGCCTCTACCCATGTGGCTTATCTGAAGATGAAGATCCCTGGGCCCAATGGCATCATCACCATCTCGGGAGATTACAAGAAGTCCATGGAGTGTGCCTCTGCTAGCTCTCAACTGGCGGAATCGATGGTGATTGCTGCCGAGAAAAAGAAGATGTACGAGGTGGTGGCCATGGCTCAGTCCGCACAAGCTGGCGCGAAGGGTGTGCCGAGTACCCAGCATGGTACTGCTTTTCAAGCTGCCAAGGAGACCAAGACTGTTCAGGTTGACCCCGAGTTCCCGGAGCGCGTGGCCATCATTGGTGCCGGGTTGGCGGAGAAATAGGAAAGCGCGCTCATCCACTTCCTCCGTGAGAATCGGGATGTTTTCGCCTGGACCAATGAAGATCTACCAGGAGTCCCGAGGGAGTTGGTTGAGCACTCTTTGCATGTGCGCCCTGACGCCAAGCCCGTGAAGCAGGCTTTACGCCGTTTCGGGGATGAGAGAAGGAAGGCCATCGGTGATCAAATCACCAAGCTGCTGATCAGTAACTTCATCATGGAGGTGCTGCACCCGGACTGGTTGGCCAATCCGGTCATGGTCGAGAAGAAAAAGGAAGATCCCAAGGCTGCCACCGCATGGCGCATGTGTGTCGACTACACCGACTTGAACAAGGCATGCCCCAAGGATCCTTTCCCGCTACCTCGCATCGATCAGGTGATCGATTCCACTGCCGGCTGTGAGCTGTTGTCTTTCATAGATGCTTACTCTGGTTTCCACCAGATTGCACTCAACCCTGCTGATCAAATAAAGACTGCTTTCATTACCCCGTACGGGGCTTATTGCTATCGTGTCATGTGTTTTGGCCTGAGGAATGCGGGTGCAACCTATCAGAGATGCATGCAGAAATGCTTGCACGACCAACTCGGCAAGAATGTGCAGGTGTACGTAGATGACATTGTCATCAAAACGAATGAAACACATACTCTGCTTGCCGACTTGGAGGAAACCTTTGCTAACCTACGCAGGTACAAAATGAAACTGAATCCGAGTAAGTGCACCTTTGGTGTACCAGCTGGAAAGCTACTCGGTTTCCTGGTTTCTAGTCGGGGCATTGAAGCTAATCCGTCTAAGATAAAAGCTATTGAAAGCATGTCTTTGCCGAGATCATTGAAAGATGTGCAGAAGTTCACGGGTTGTTTGGCATCTCTGAGCCGTTTCTTGGGCCGAATGGGCGAGAAGGCTCTGCCTCTGTACCAGCTGATGAAGAAGAGCGACAAGTTTGTCTGGACTCCGCAAGCGGATGTGGCATTCAATGAGCTGAAAGCAATGTTGGCTAGCGCTACTGTCTTGGCTAGTCCACTACCCAAGGAGCCTATGCTGCTATACATTGCCGCGACTAACCGAGTAGTCAGCGCGGTGATAGTGGTGGAGCGAGAAGAAGAAGGCAAGAGTGTGCAGCGCCCAGTCTACTATCTCAGTGAAGTGCTGTCCAGTTCCAAGCAAAACTATCCACATTACCAGAAGATGACATATGGTGTGTACCTGGGCGCCAGGAAACTGAAACATTACTTCCAGGAGCATCCCGTCACTGTCGTGAGCTCAGCTCCCATCTCGGACATCATGGGTAACAAGGAGGCGAGTGGCAGAGTAGCCAAGTGGGCGATCGAGCTAGCCGCGTACGCTCCCGCGTATACGAGAAGAGAAGCAATCAAGTCTCAGGTACTGGCGGAATTTCTTGTGGACTGGGCCGAGATGCAGTATGAACCTCCCGCTCCAGTTTCCAACTATTGGAAGATGCACTTTGATGGCTCAAAGGTGAAAGAAGGCCTCGGGGCTGGCGTTGTGCTTACGTCACCCAAGCGGGATCAACTCAAGTATGTGTTGCAGATTCACTTCAAGGCATCCAACAATGTAGCCGAGTATGAGGCAGTGGTGCATGGCTTGCGAGTAGCAAAGGAGGTTGGCGTGCAGCGCATTATATGCTATGGTGACTCAGATCTAGTGGTGCAGCAAGTCTCAGGTACCTGGGATGCTTTGGATGCCAACATGGCATCATATCGTTTCCTGGTGCAGTCGATGACTGGGTTTTTCGAAGGCTGTGAGTTCCAGCATATTCACCGAGCAGAGAACGAGGCAGCAGATGAGCTGTCCAAATTGGGATCTTCTCGGCAGTCCATCCCGGCAGGGATTGCCTTGGAGCATTTGAGGAAGCCATCCATCAAGCCTTCCCCCAACTCGGAGTCCATCTTTGTCCCTTCTCTGCCAAGTGAAGAATCTGACCCAATGGAGATTGACTGGGAGAGTGCTGCAGGGAACCCGGGGACTGCCGTCCTATACTCGGGGACTGCCGCTCCTTACTCGGGGACTGCCGTTCCCTACTCGGGGACTGCCACTCCATACTCGGGGACTGCCGCTCCTTACTCGGGGACTGCCGTTCCCTACTCGGGGACTGCCACTCCATACCCGGGGACTGCCACTCCTTACTCGGGGACTGCCGCCCTCAACCCAGAAGCTGTTGCACTCATTGAAGAAGTTCTCGCCAATCGATCTGGGCTGCAGAGAAGCGCTCCTACTCCTCCTGTGCAACCACCAGAGCATGTCCCAATGGAGATGGACGAACCAGTGTTTCCCGTGCGGGAGACACCGAGTTGGGCAATGCCCATATTATCCTTTCTAAGGGACGGTACTTTACCTGAAGATGAGGTGACCGCGAGGCAGATTCAGAGAAGATCCAAGGGCTACGCCTTAGTCCGAGATGTGCTGCACAAGAGAAGTGCCACTGGTGTGCTGCAACGCTGTGTGAGCCCAGAGGAAGGAGAAGAAATCCTGGTGGAGATACATCAAGGGGAATGTGGGCATCACGCCTCTTCTCGGGCTTTAGTCAAGAAAGCTTTTCGGCATGGCTTCTACTGGCTCACTGCATTGCAGCAAGCTGAGGACATTGTGAGGAAGTGCGCCGGCTGCCAGATGTTCGCAAGTAAGATTCACATGCCAGCATCCGAGTTGAAAACAATTCCTATCACATGGCCGTTTGCTGTTTGGTGCTTGGATATGGTTGGTCCTTTCAAGCCGGCTAAGGGCAATATGACACATGTCTTGGTCATGGTGGACAAATTCACTAAGTGGATCGAGGTGAAGCCTATTCGGAAGTGCGATGGAGTCACAGCTGTGAAGTTTGTGAAAGATGTGATCATGAGATATGGCTACCCGCACAGTATCATCACCGACAACGGCACCAACTTTGCAGAGGGGGCAATGGTGCGATTCTGCAGAGATAAGCATATCCGACTAGACGTTGCGTCAGTCGCGCACCCTGCCTCCAATGGGCAAGTTGAAAGAGCAAATGGGATGGTACTGGCAGGCATCAAGCCGAGGCTGATTGAGCCACTGCTGAAAACACCTGGGTGTTGGCTAGAAGAGTTGCCAGCGGTGTTGTGGAGTCTAAGGACTACCCCTAACCGGTCAACCGGCTACACGCCATTCTTCTTGGTATACGGGGCTGAGGCCGTGTTGCCAATAGACTTAGAGCATGACTCCCCCCGAGTAGCCCTCTACACTGAGGTGGAGGCGAGAGAAGCTCGAGAAGACGACGTTGACCTGCTTGAAGAAGCAAGAGAGCTGACTCTGTCACGTTCGGCTATCTACCAGCAAAACCTGCGGCGCTATCATAGTCGAAAGGTGAACCCAAGGGTTTTCCGAGAAGGAGACATGGTCCTTAGGCTTGTGCAGCGCACAGCCGGGATGCACAAGTTGTCTCCCCCATGGGAAGGGCCCTTCATTGTGAGCAAAGCGCTGCACAATGACGCGTACTATCTTGTAGATGTGCGCCCGTCGCAGGCGAACAGGGCAGATAAAGCTGGAGAGGAAACCAAGCGTCCCTGGAATGTAGCTCTACTTCGTCGTTTTCATTCGTAAGCAAAGATGTGTATGTACCCTTTCACCCGAGTTGAAATTCTACTCTGCAATCTAAAATTGTTCTCGGGGACTGCCCTCGTCCAAAATTGCTCTAAGTGCTTTTACTCGGCTTGTTCTTTTGTCTATTCGGTTGCTTCACTTCAGAACTCAAAAGTGCATTGAGTACTGTGTTTAAACCTATATGCCAACTCTTCGACTTCGCTGCTGTCCGAAACCCGACTTCATGGCAAGCAAGAGAACAAGCAAAAGGTCAATAAGCACACGAAAATCACTAAGGAAGAAAGAGTGCAGGAACCGAGTAGATTGTCGGTTACTTTTTGTTCCCTGTTTTCGTCTTCTCGGCTAGGTGGTGGGCTGCGTTATCATGATTGTTTTCTAGCGGCTAAGTATTTGCAGCCTTGTTCTTTGATTCTTGTGACTCGAATACCAAACAAGCGACAAGTCGCAGGTAGAGCAGAGATGAAAAGACAGGGTGAATGAGAAAAGCTACTCGGGGACTCGCATGGAAACACAACTCGGCATTAAGCCAGTGTCGTTCAAATTGATTAATGTCAACATAAACCGAGTGGGCATAAAAACTGAGTAGCAAGCAAGATAAAGGTAGTCTGTTACATCTGCTCCCGGCATCCCGGGAATCTGATAAAATGTTTAAGTGAAAGAAAAGATTGCAGGTTGCTTCAAGTTGAAGAGGAGATGTTCTCGGCGCTGGCCTTGGCTGATGTTTCCTCGGCGGCGGCCTTGGCAGCAGTTTCTTCAGTGGCGCTGGCGGTAGCTGCTTCTTCGGTGCCGGCTTGAGTGGCATCCGCCCCCGTCTGCACGGCGGCGGATTCCTCCATCTCGGCGTCTTCCTGGGTGACCGCCTGCTCGGAAGTGGCCGTGGCCACCGAGACGGGTCCTGGAGTCGAGGAAGAGCCTGAAGCATGGCCAGGAGGAGGCACCGTGTCATCAAGAGCAGCACCTGAGGAAGTGCCGAAGTCGAGTGGCTCGGAGTCGATGTGCGCCTCTTCGTCTTCATCGCTACTCGCGACGACAGTGGATTTTCCCTTCCCGGCCTTGCCCTTGGGAGATTCGAAGAAATCACCAAGCTCTTCCGCCTCGTCATCATCTTCTTCGTCCTCGTACTCGGTGTCGGGTTCGGGGACGCCGTCGATGTAGACCTCCGTCTCGGCGCATTCTGCGACATCATATGCAATTTGCTTGCGCAAGGCCACGCTATCGGCGTCAGTCTCCCACTTGGAGTCATTGCGCTTCCCGCGGATGAGCTGCATATCCAAGTTTTCATACCAGGACGCAATGCAGAGAAGCATCACGTCCGCACCAGCACGGGCTCCGGAGGCTCGCCACTTCTTCAACTCGGCCTTCACGCCTTCCAGCTTGAGGGCGAGCGCCCGCATGCTTTTTGGCTCAGGATCATGGGGCCAGAACAGCCGGTGGAGCTCAATGCCCGCATGCATCAAATCAGTCCCGCAGCCGGCCAGCTGTTCGAAGTAACCTTTGAGCACCACCAAGCTGTCCTCGATATCAGCCCTGGTGTCAATCGGCTCACCCAGCGAGAGGCGAACTGCTCGGGCCTTGGCTATCGTGGGCGCAGAGGTAGACTCAAGACGAGGCCAAATTTCTGAAATAGCAAGTGGCAAGGTCAAAAACCGAGAAAGAAAAGAGGAAGCCGAGAAGGAATAGGACCGAGAAGAAAAGATGCAATGAAAAAAAGAACTTACCGATCAGTTGGCGGCGCAGCTGCTGCAGCTTGCTTCTCCAGGATTCCTCGTTGTTAATCTGCTTTGATTGAACCTGGCGCAGGGTGTCCATCTGAGCGAAAAGATCAGCATTGGTCTTTTTCAGAGTCTCGCACTCAGCCTCGAGGGCCCTCTCCTTGGCCTTGAAAGTAGTCTCGGCCTTGGCCTTCTCGGCGATGGCCGCGTCCCTCTCGGCGCCAATCTTCACGGCGTCTTGGAGCGCGTTCTGAAGCTGGACCTGCAGCTTCTCCATCTCGGTGGTGTGGTCCTTAATCAGAGTAATGGCCTGGTCGGACAGCTGTTTCTCCACCTCTGCTGGCTGGACGCAATCTTGGTGCGCCTCAGCAAATGACTTATAATCTTCTGCGAAAAGATAAGATGAGGTCAGTAAATGGGCAGAGAAGAACCAAACTCAAAGTCACACCGAGTAAACAGCAAACTCACCTTCAAGTTTCTTTATCGTGGCCTCGGCGTTCTCCACGAAGCTACGGCATTTGTCATGCTCGTCGGCCAAGGCTTTCAGTTTCTCTGCAGAGAAGGAAAGGTTAATGCGTGAAAAAGCAGAAGCGGGCGTAACCATAAAACGCAGGAACCGCGTGGCTAAAGGCGTACCTTGCACTTCGGCCAGCTGTTGGGTGCTGTCGTTTGCTTTTTTGCTCGCGGCCTCAGCAGCTAACTTCTCCTTCTCCAGCGCAGCAATACGCCTCCTGGCGATGGAGTGATTCCAGAGAAGGATGCGGTACAAGTTGGTCCGCTTAAGAACGCTATCCTGAAAACCGAGAAGAAAATGAGTCAGGCAATGCAGAGAAGATTCGGCCCGAGTAGGAGGCTACTCGGAGAGTATCCACCTACTCGACCCAAATCTCGGGGACTGGGAGTGATGGTGAGAAAGTAGAAAGGCGAGTAGAAGAGAAGAAAATTCAACTCGGAAAAGGCAAAAAGACTTACTGCGTAGCTCTGTTCGATATCTTCGGCGTTCTTGCGGTGCAAGAACATCTTGGCTGCGAGGGTTGCGGTATCGGTGGAGACAGACATGGGCTGGTGTCCCAGGTCGATCTTGTTCCACTCCACGCGGTAGTGGTCGACGGAGCCAAGGGTCAAGCCGTGCCACTTCTCCTCTCCGAGAACCCCGCTGTCCCACTTGGCGCTGATGTAGCCGACAGTATCCAGTACCTGCTCAAGACCCTTGGAGGTTATTGGCTTGTCTTGGGGTCCCCGAGAAGCAATATTGACGGGTTTATTCTGGGCTGGATCGAAGGGAGGAGTATTCCTGGCTACTGCCTTCCTCCCCTTCTGAATAGCTACAGCTTTATCTTGGGGAGGGAAGCCGATGCTATGTTGGTGGCTAACCTCAATCATATATTCCGGGTAGCAAGGCTGGCCAGCAGCGCGAGCGCCCGCAGAGAGTGCAGCAGGAATCGGGCCGGAGTCGCGGATCGCGAGTGCTCCGCCTGCGGATGCGCCTTGCTCTCTGGCCCTTTTCTTCGTCTGCTCCTTCTCGATCTTCTGCTTCGCGGGATCCTCGGGTTTTTTCCCCTCAGTCTTGGCCTTTGCCTTCTCGGCGACTGCTTCCTCGGCAGCTCGTTTCTCGGCTTTCTTCTGTTCAGCCCTGGCCTTCTTCTGCTCGGCCTTAGCTCTCTCAGCAGTTTCTTTCTCGGCTTTGGCCTTCTCGGCGGTTTCCTCCTTGGCCTTGGCCTCCTCGGCAGCCACCTTATCGGCAGTCTCCTTTTCGGATAGACCTTTCTTGGAACAGTAATCCCTCAGAGCATCAAGGGCCTGTTGCTTGGCTGCTCGCCCAGGAGAGCTGGATGTGTCCTTGCTCTGCGGAGACGAGGAGGAAATCGGTGGTGTAAGGCCTTGCGCAGTTGGTGGCGTAGGGCCTTGCGCAGTTGGTGGCGCCGCAGATCCACCGCCTGGCAGTGGGTAGACATCTGCTACGGTAGCGTCCGCGGCGGGGTCATCTGTCACCAGCTGCTCGGCAGCAACGTTCTCTTGTGCGGCAGCCTCATTGGTGGGCTGCTCTACTTCTGGTCGCTCAAGGGCGGCGGCGTCTTGCTTTTCTTGCTCTTGATTCTCCTCGGCGTTGCTAGCCGGAGGAGAAGGGGGTCTCTCGTCGTGGACGGCGGTGTCATGTGCTGCTGGTTCTGACGCTGCCCCTTGTGCTGGGTTGGCAGCAGCAGCATTGGCGTCGCGATCCTCATCATCATCGTCCAGGTTAACCAGAGGTACTGGTTTCTTCTGGGCTGGGTCGGATGCGAGGGCTGCGTTCGCATCCATGGCAGGACTGCAGAGAAGAAAGGAATTAAGGATTGGAAGAAGGTTTGGAGGAAAACAGTATTACGCGAGAAGGAGGGCAAACGAGAAGAGAACTCACGCAGTGGTGGATTTAAGCTGTCGTCGGGGTTTCTTGACAGTAACCTTCTTCTTCTTCTCGGCGGCCTCCTCCTTCTCGGCGGGCTTCCTTTTCTTGGCTGGAGGCGCCTGTGCTTCGATCCCGGTCCGCTTGCGGGTTTCGGGAGGGGCAGTAGACAGAGGTTGGACGACGAGGGGCGCATCGCCCTCGTTCTCGCCCTCATCCTCGTCCTCCTTCTCCGCATCGGCCTCATCTGAGAAATTCAAAAGAGAAGAAGGAAGAATCAGAAACAGCATTGCAAGGGGCTGGTGTTTCTCGGAAGCAAACGAGAGGAAAAATAACAATACCGTGAGAGCCTTCATCTGACCAAGTGCGGAGAGCATCTCGCTTGTCAGGAGCGGGGCTGCTCTGTCCCGCGTCATCAGAGGGCAACATGTCATCCTCCTCGCGATCGGCGAACCAGTTCTCCTCAAAAACCTCGCGACTCTCAATCAACTGTCGAGTAAGAGTCTGAAAGACAGAGAAGGATCATAAGTCAACCGAGTATCAGGATGGAACTCTACTCGGATAGGCATGCAAACACAAAGCACACTAAGCCTATGCAGTTTTCCAAGTGTTCTACCCGGATAGGCGTGCACACACAAAGCATACTAGGCCTAAGCGTGAGTCGATTAAGTTCTCTACTCGGCGCATCAGGTGATTGCTAGTCGGGGCGGAAAGGGAAGCTATCTACTCGGAAAGCAGAGGCGAAAACAGAGAAGGAAGAACGTACCCGGGCAATCGGTAGCGTGCGGCTGTACGGAGCGAAGCCATACCGCCACCTCTCGGTGAGGCTTGTCTTCAGCATGTTCCTGGCATGATAGGCAACATCCACGTCGTCGATTTCGATGGTGGTGGTCCTGGTGCAGTCGCGCGGGCCTCCCATGTAGCACATGAGATGGCAGCGCTCCTGCAGTGGGAGTACTCGGCGCTTGATCCAGCATATCACCGGGTCGTCATTCTTGAGGCCCAGCTTCTTCAACTCGCCGAGCCTATCTTCTATCTCGACGGCGATTTCGTCGATGTTGGGCTTCTCCTTCCAGTTCGACCCGAGTGGAGCACGGTTCCTCCAAGCGGGCAGGTTGATTCGGTCATCAACCACACCTCCTTCCGTGGCGGGGACATTCTTGACATAGAAGAATGTCTGTTGCCACATTCGGCAGGAATCCAGCCCCTGGATGCGGGGATGGTTTGTACCCGTCCGCTGCACCATCATGGCACAGCCCGTGTCGGTGGCGCGGCCGATACCTGCACCTTCTTTCTTCCCGACTGATTGTTGGCGGAGATTGAAGTACCTGAGCCACGTATCAGTCGTGGGCCTGATGCCGAGAAAAGCTTCACAGACGACGACGTGGTAGGCGAGGAAGACGACCGCGTTGGGCGGCAGATGATGCATCTGCAGCCCAAAGTGGTCGAGGAACTTGCGCAAGAAGTCCGAGGCGGGCAGTCCGAAGCCGCGCTCGAAGTGCGACATGAAGACCACCCGCTCGCCGTCCCGCGGAGTTGGTACGACCTCGTCGTCGGGTGCCCGGCACTCCACGCCGGGAGGAACCCTCCTGCTGGACACGAGCCAGGCGAGATTGGCCTGGGTGACGGAGGAACCCGCCCAGCTAGCCTTGGCCATCCTTGCGAGTGGGAGGAGTGGATGATTTTCGAGTGGAGTTGCTCGGTGGACAGAGTCCGCGGCGGCGCGGAAGCTTGCGCGGCGGCGGAGGGCTCGGTGGAGAAGAAGAACAGGAGGCAGAAGGGGAAAAGCGCAGGGAAGAAGAAAAGGAAATTACCGCAGGGGTATTTATACCTCCCTCGCGGGATTACCGTTACCACCGCGGTAGTGGGATCGACTGTGGCGTGTGGTGGGTCCTGTGGCCGAATAGAAACGCACGCAAGCGCGGGCTGCGCGCGTAACGGCCGCATTTGATCCCACCTTCAGATCGTGGCCAGTAATTGCGCGTGATGGGACATGACGGCCAGTGGGCCCACAGCGTGAGAACTGGACACGTGGCGTCGTGTCCTGGGCAACCAAACGACAAGGTCGTGGATGCTTGACACGTAGGCAGTGCCTGCGTGAAGGGCTGGATGTTACTCTGCGCTGCAGAGGCTCAGTTTGCGAAATTTCGCTAAGTCTTTTTACTCGGATACAGAGTAGAAAGCAAGAGCTACTCGGAAAGAGGAGACTCAAGATACTTTCCGGATAGCTACTCGGAGGACCTACTCGGCATCTTGAGGTTCGATGGCTGAGATGCAAAGGCTGGTTTTAAGCTGGCAGAGCCTAGTGAACAAGTTCGCAAGACTCAACCAGCTTCGGGGACTGCTGTCGGGGGGTTACCCCCGAGTAGGGTAAAGACAGGTGGTAAAGGCCGTTTACAGAAGAGAGGTTTGGTCGAGTAGCCGACTACCGGGTACTCTCTACCCGGTCGACTGCTACCCGGTCTCACCTCAAGATGACCAGAAGGAGATATCAGTCAAGTTTTACCCTGTCGAGTAGAAGGTTTGGCCCGAGTACAATTGGCGGGAACCTTTGGCGGGAAACTACTCGGGCAGGAAGTCAAAGGAGCCGTTCTGACACAGGATCCCGCGTATCCTGGGTCCGTACTTGGCAGCATTCGAACTACTGTACACGTGGGGACGGCCTGCCTGACAAGTGACAGCATGGAAGCAGTCGGTGGCAGGATAAGGGGGGCCTACTCTGTGACTAGGTACAGTGATACCAGTCTGTCCCCTAGTTTTGCCCAACGACTTTACAGAAGCAGCCAAGACCAACGACCAAAGATGTCAGCGGGTACTCGGAGAAAGGACAGTGTGGACACTATGTCGACACTTGTCCAGTTTTGGACGTATCCGGCTGGGCACCATGTATATAAGGTGCCCCGCCGCCTCCTGCGCGAGGCATGCTCCCAGAGGCTCTTAGACACACGCTCACACAGGCTCCTTGAAACCCTAGAATCCCTAAGTGCTTGACCTAGCTCTACTCGGAGAGGGGCAAGGGGCTACTCGGTAGCGATATCATTTGTGTTGTACCTACTCGGAGAGACACCGTAATACATAGAGAAAGGCAGGAGTAGGGGTTTTACCTCCTCACGAGGGCCCTGAACCTGGGTATATCGTGTTGTTTGTGTTGTGTGGATCTTACCTCACGCGGCTACTCGTCGCGTGATCCCTCCCCGGACACCTCCAGCGTCCATCGTTCCCACATCTTTAGCCATCCCATGGCATCTGCCGTGACACCACCACGACACCAGATTCGCCACCTTCACGGGAGGAACCATCCGAACCGAGTGAACCAGAGGAACCAGAGCCAACCGCACAGTCCTATTTTCGTATGATGTCCTCGGGTCAGAGGCCTCTGTACGATGGTGCAAAAATTTGTCAGCTCGATGCCATCTCCCAAGCTCTCCCAAGCCCTAGCCGAAAAGCTCAAGCACGGCAATACCCGTTCATTCTTTGAATCTCATCTGCAAACATATGGTAACATGCTGCCTGAAGGACATTGTTTGCCTAAAAGCATGTACGAAACAAAGAAAATCCTGCGAGAGCTGAACATGGATTATGAGAAGATAGATTGCTGTCCTAAAGGCTGCGTTTTGTTTCGGCAACAGTTTGCGGAAGACAAGTATTGTATCAAGTGTGGGGCCTCTAGGTATCATGAGGTAAATGGACGTGATGGTCAGAAGAGGCAGACAAAAGTCCCCATGAAGATTCTTCGGTACCTCCCGTTCATAAAAAGAATCCAACGACTTTACATGAATAAGGAGTCTGCCACCCAGATGACCTGGCACAAGAATGGGAAGAGATACGAGGACGAGCACGGACGGATAAAGATGGGACATCCATATGATGGTATGGCATGGAAGAATTTCGATGCAAAATACCCTGAGGAGGCAGCCGAGGCTCGGAACGTCAGAATTGCGATAGCAACCGATGGTTTCAATCCGTATGGTATGTCGACTGCCTCGTACAGCTGCTGGCCCGTGTTTGTTATTCCGCTCAACCTCCCTCCCGGAGTCCTAATGCAAAGGAAGAACATATATTCCTGTCATTGATCATTCCAGGGCCTGAATACCCTGGGAAGAATTTGAGTGTCTATTTGCAGCCGCTTGTGGATGATCTAAACCACTCTTGGCACCATGGTACCTTCACATACGACCGTGCATCGAAGAGGAACTTTTTGATGAAAGTTTGGTTCCAGTATTCCATGCACGACATGCCGGGGTACGCCCTATTCTGCGGATGGTGTACAGCTGGTAAGTTCCCATGCCCAGTGTGCAGGAACCGGCTTGAGTTTCTTTGGCTAAGCGCGGGTAAGAAGTATTCCGCGTTTGATACGCATCGAAAGTTTCTCAAAAGAAGACATTGGTTTAGAGATGACGAAAAGAACTTTAAGAAGGGCAGAATTGAGCGTGTAGAGGCAGAGATACCAACTTTCGATGGTGCAGTTGTTGATGCCGAGCTAAGTGCTCTCGTGCTTGCTCAGGGAAATGGCCCACGATATTCGGGATATGGTGTGGACCACACCTGGACTCACGTGGCAAGCATTACGCAACTCCCATATTACAAGGACCTCGAACTTCCCCATAACATTGATGTGATGCACACCGAGAAGAATGTCGGAGAGTCTCTGTTTCACACTGTCCTGAACATTCCTGAGAAGTCAAAGGACAATGTGAAGGCTAGAGTCGATGTTCAGAAGCTCTTTGATAGGGAGAGATTACACATGCAGGAACCTGAGGGCCGTCGAAAAAACTGGTTCAAGCCGCATGCCTTCTACTGCCTTAATAGTATCCAAAAGAAAGAGGCGTTCATGTGGCTCAAATACGTCGTGATGTTCCCTGATGGATATTGTTCGAATATAAGTAGGGGAGTCAATCTTTCAACGGGAAAAGTCAACGGGCTCAAGAGTCACGACTATCATATATGGATTGAGCGGCTGATGGCGGTGATGGTTCGAGGGTATCTCCCCGAACGTGTCTGGCGTGTGCTCGCGGAGTTGAGCCATTTCTTCCGCATGCTTTGTGCTAAGCAGATATGTCCCCTGATGATTAAGAAGCTGCATGAGCTAGTGCCGGAGTTGCTATGCAACTTAGAGATGATATTTCCGCCTGGCTTCTTTACTCCGATGGCACATCTTGTTGTGCATCTCGCGAACGAGGCACTATTGGGTGGACCGGTGCAATTTCGTTGGCAGTTTTGTATTGAGAGAGAGTTTAAGTATATTCGAACCAAGTGTGGAAACAAAAATAAGATTGAAGCATGCATAGCTGAGGCAACTGTCCTCCAGGAGATGGCAGACGCCAGGCTAACCTACTTTCCCGATGATGTTCCCACTATGCATAACCAGGCCTCTCGGTACAATGTTGATGAGCCCAAGCAAGACCCCAAGCTCCTCCTCTTCCAGTTTCCCGGTGGCAAGGCCGGTGGCGCAAAGAAGTATAACTTGACCTTCGAAGAGCAGGAGTGCATAATGCTCTATGTGCTTCAAAACATGAAAGAAGTGACCCGCGACGAGCAAAATGAGGCGGGCAGTTTCCTTAGGTAAAATGGTGAACAAAGTATCTTTTCAACTAGTATCTTGGTTTTGGTCTAATACGTATTTTGTCCTTTTAGGCAATTCACCGATGAAATATGGCCGGGAACTGTGGACCCCGATGAAGCCGAGCTGGACACTCTTATGAAAGAGGGTGCCCCCGGAAAGAAAAATTTCACGGCTTGGTTTAGGGAAAAGGTAAACTCTAACCTGTCCCTCCTACCTTGCAATCTGTGTCTTGTCCATCTTATTACACGTAACTAATGCACAGAACAATTTGTACCAAACTTGTAGGGAGGTGATCCCACTATTGTGATGTCGGATGAGTTGAGATGTGTCTCCCAAGGTTGTAATCGTAAAGTTGAGATGTATGAGAAGTATGACGTGAATGGGTTTCGCTTCCATACAGAGTCTCACCAGAACAGTCGGCCCAATGCAAAAACTATAAATACCGGGGTCTTCACCAAAGGAGCCGGAGAGTTTGATTACTATGGGAGGTTACAAAACGTATACGAGGTGACGTACAATAATACGAACATAGAACTCAAGCTCGTCGTGTTCAGATGCCACTGGTTTGACCCAACGGAGCATGGACTGAGAAAAACCCCTTCCATTGGGTTAGTTGAAGTTAAGCCTTCAACCACCTATAGTCGATCTGATGTCTTTGTTGTGGCTCACCAAGCGAAGCAGGTTTATTATTTGCCCTACCCATGCAAGAAAGATGGACTCAATGGATGGGAAGTCGTGTTCCATGTATCACCACATGGTAAGCTACCCATGCCCTCGGACGATGATTACAACAACATCGACCCTAAAACATATGAGGGGATTTTCTACCAAGAGCAAGAGAGCTTTGGGGACTTTGGCATACAAGATCTTGTGGACCTCGAGAACGAATCACAAACAGGCGGTGAGGCAGTGATGGATCTAAAGGACATAGATATGCTCAACAAGTTTCATTCGGACATTGCCAATGATGAGCCTCCACCGTGCGATGAGCATCCACCGTACTACTCACGTGATAGTGATTCTGATAGTGACAATGAGAACACAAGATTTAACTATGAGAGTGATGGTGAGGGTCTTTTATGTTTATGCTTAGTATTTAATTTCTCTCATGTAGTTAGCTTAATACTTATTTTCCTTGCATTCTTTATTATGCTTACTATATATTTTTGAACATGCTTATTAATTGTTTACCCTTTGTCAATGCAGGTGATTGAGCAATATGAGCGGCAAGGAATCCTCGGCCACCTTGAGCAAGTCGCAGCGCCGGCGGTTTGCGAACCCGCGTTACACTCAGGAGGGGGGTGAGAGAGGAGGTGCACGACGAGGTGGAGGGGTAGCTTCTGATGCACTTCCCCAGAGGGGACGCCGAGGTGGAGGACGAGCTGGAGGACGACTAGGTGGACGGGCACGAGTGGAGGAGTCTCCTGAGGCCGAGGCGGAGGAGCAGTCTCGAGACGAGGAGGTGGAGGCCGAGGTGGAGGCCGAGGTGGAGGACGAGGATTCTGGAGAGGAGAACCCCGAGGCTCCGAAGAAGCTAAAGTTACGTGGGGAATCCGGGGTACCTGATGAGTCACAGGAACCTGCACCGGAGGCGAGAACCCTCATTAAGGGCAACGGCAAAAGGTAAATGACTACCCATTTTGAACACGGTAATTTCATGTTGACGTGTATTAATGTTTCATTATTGTGCAGCACTTGGATTTTTGCACCGGGGATCAAGCGTACTCCTAACAGCCTGGTTGGATCTCTGCTTAGGAAGTATTGGCCGGGCTATTACTCTCCCGTCCCCGGTGGCGAGAGGATTCTAGCCAGCAGTTGGCACGACTATCAGGCCGCCCCTTGGGTTGGCTACGAGTCAGCTGCTGACGCTGTTATCACCAGGTTTTGGGTAAGACAAACTCTTCAAATTTCTTTCATAGTTGATAGTTGATGACTCCACCATGCTACCTCATGACTCTCACAATTATTTTTATGCCTAATTTACAGAGATTCTTTAGGGTGCTTCCGGAGGATCAGGACACGGCGGACAAGACTTTGCAGGGGGCTTGTAAGAAATTGGTGCCGCAACAGTTCTATAATCAAAAGAATACGTCCATGAACGTATTCAGTTCTGAGAAGTTGGGAAAGAGGGCGCCGAAGCACGAGAATGTGGAGAATCCACCTGACATTACCCTGGATGATTACATGTTGGTAAGTAAATTGTCAAAAAGTTCATATGTTGCTGCTAAGGTGCATTTGCAATTTCTGTGCTTCAAATGAGTATCGATTTTTCAGGTTCGACCCTCGTGGACCTTAGGTAGGGAAGACGCATGGGAAGCGGTGGCGGAAAAGTGGCTCGGGCAAGACGCCGAGTTCAAAGCCGTGAGCGACCGAAACAAGGCAAACCGCGGCCACGTCGGGACACACCGTGCGGGTGCCTGCGGCCTTGCCAACTTCAAGGAAAAGATGGTATACATGGAACAACCTGCATCTATTTCGTGTTGTTTTCCTACTTGATGAACATAACATTTCCTCTTGTGTTCCTACTTGATACGCAGGCGCAATCTACTGGAGGGTTTGTTTCGGACGTGAAAGCATGGGAAACAATAAAGCTTAAGAAGCCCGATCCATCCAAGCCTCCTCCCGAGGTTCCCGAGTACTACGGCACAGCAAAGGCGAAGTTGGATTTGTACTGCTCGACTTTCCAGACTTTCCATCCGCATGTGGAAAACCCTTTGGAGCACGAGACCGATATGAGAGCGTTGGTCGTGGCGGGAGGTGGCAGGGAGCATGGGCGTTACTTCCTAGCTGATACGGTGACCCCGCACATGCCTGAGTTGAGCTTGACGCGTGTCAAGTCTACCCTCACCGCCGATGACCCAAAGGTCACGCGTCATCGCCGGCCTTCCCGAGCTGACCACGATGTAAGTTGTCTCAATTTCATCCTATTTTCGACATTCGTTCCTGAGGTGACTGTTCACGAGATTCAATTTTCTTGGGATTGTAGCCTGCTTTCGAGGCGGCCTACGCAGCCGCTTTTGCGGAGTATGAGACGGCGTATAACGAGTGGCTGCAGGTCTCACAGGCATACGCCGAGTATAGAGAGATGCTCGATAATGTAAGTTACAACCTGTTGTTTCTACAAAATATTACAAGTCTCATTTCCCGTGGTTTGAACCTTCATTTCTACAACGCCTAACATCTACCCTATCTTGCAGGCGACCCGCATGTTTCTTATCACTGGTGAGAGGCCGACAACGCTACCAGAGGCACCAGCGAACCCGGGGCCGGCGCCACGGGCCCCGTCGAAGGATATGTTCGCTCTTGGATACTACTCATCGACTCCGGTAAGTAATTTGGCAAACTAGTTGTGATCGATATCATGTGCATTCTAACTTGCTAACTTTTGCTCACACATGCATGTAGGGCTCGGGATGCTCCACGCATCGACCCTTTGGTCGTCCTGATGCCTCGCCCACGGGTTCCCGAGAGATCACAGCCTCGCCGAGTTCGTCTCGTCAGACCACACCGGTTCATGCCGGTGCCGGTGGTACTGCATCGCCGAGTTCCGGGGTTGGTTCGACGGCGGCTACCCAGCGCCAGGCGTCGCCGATTTTCACGAGGTCGGAGATGGGTACCTCGAGTGACGAGGCCGTGTAGCTAGGAGATGGTTGTGCTGGTAAGCACGGTTGAATAGTGTCGTTGGATCATGTATGCACGATGGTTGGATGATTATGTATGCACGGTTGGATCATGCTTTTGTGATGTTATATGATGTTTGGATTGATATGTACTATTTGTGTGAAGTCTATGATGTTTCTGTGATGATATTTAATAATGTAGAGCTTTCATAATGTGAATTGATATGGTACAGGAAAAAACAGCGACAATTCGAAAAAAACAGCAAAACTGCCAGGGGCTACGCCGAGGGGAACCCCGTCGGCGAAGGCGTTTGCCCCAGCCCAGGAAGGGGGCTACGCCGAGGGGGAGGCCGTCGGGGTAGGCCTTTGCCCCAGCCCAGGAAGGGGGCTACGCCGAGGGGGAGGCCGTCGGGGTAGGCCTTTGCCCAGCCCAGCTCGCCCCAGACGCCGAGGGGGTGGCCGTCGGCGTACGCAGCTGCGGAGCGTCAGCTGCCGCCACGTGCCCCAGACGCCGAGGGGGTGGCCGTCGGCGTACGCAGCTGCGAAGCGTCAGCTGCCGCCACGTGCCCCAGACGCCGAGGGGCGTGGCCGTCGGCGTACCGGGGGCGTAACGGATCCGTCCTGGCACGTCTGTGGGGCCCACCAAACTGGACGCCGAGGGCTTACTATACGCCGACGGCCAGAACGGCTTCGCCGACGGACTTGTACGCCGAGGGGGCTACGCCGAGGGTGGCCGTCGGCGTATGGGTACGCCGAGGGGGAACGGGGAGACGCCGAGGGGTTCCGGCCGTCGGCGTACCGTCGCGTTCCTGCAGTGGATAGATGTTCGACTAGATCATGTTTTTGATGCTCTTATTTCCTTTTGTTTGCTATGGTTAATGCTTAGTCTAGAAGCTAGAAATTTAACCACGTACGGTGCTTGCATATGTTGGTGCCGTCTTTCTTCCATCGTTCTAATACTTTGGAGCTCGCGAGATAAGCTGCGAGGTAAAAAAGAATGGCACGCAGCCAAAGTTGTATACAATATCCATACAGGAGCATCGCCCTCACACCGACACCTCAGCGCGCGAGGAAGAATCTCACCAACACTCTGGCTCAGAGTTAGTGAAAAGAACGACGCTCAGCGACCAAATAATGGAAGTCTTACCGTTTCGCTGCCCACGCCAGAAGAGGCGATCGGGGAGGCGAACACATCTGCGCCAAACTACAACGGTCCCCGCCTTGGCCACTCCGGCGACGCGAGGAGGTGGGGACCATGGTGTTTCGGCGCCAGTCTGTAGTTAGGGTTGTCTAGTATTTTCTTGGGGCGTCGTTGGGGTGGTGGGATCGACGTCTTGGGGAATAAATCTGACTCAACTCCACTCCCACACCGGCGACGATCTTTACGGCGACATCTCGGAGTTGATGGCAACGTGTGCTGCTCGGTCCTTTAGATCGGCAGCGTGGTCTTCTCGTCGTTCTTCAGATCTGGTGACATCTGTTTCTCGGTGTGTCGCTGGCGTTCGTGGTTCGTGACCAAGTTGGCGGCCGGGACAAGGTCGTTCTTCTGAAGCGAGGATGTTGGTCCGGAGGTGGTGGATCTGCTATTTCTCTCCGACTTTGTCGATGGGAGGCAACAGATCTTGGTCCAAGACAGCACGGGGACGTCCCCCGGTCGACGTGCCACAACGACATGTGTCTTGCTGCGTGCAGCGGGCCTGTTTATCGACTCACAAAGGCTCGTTTGCGATGGTGCTTTCTCGGATCTTTCAATGGTGGATGCTCGGCGTATCTTCCAGCGTTCGCATTGGCGGCACCGGAGTTCGACGGCGGCCGTTCGTTACGGTGGTTGCAGTAAACCCTAAGGATTGTTTTGTATTTCTCGGTCTTTTTGATTTTTGACTGCAAATTCTGGATAATTATTTTATCCCGATTTGGCTTTTAGTTTCCACGTGTGTTGCTTATTATAACTTGATCTTCGATTAATGAAATATGTGGTTGCTCTCAAAATAAAAAAAGTAAAAAACAATGGAAGTCTTCATGTGCTGTACTCACGTGTTGGTCCAATCAGGCTAGAAACCGAGCAATGGGCCGGGAGCATCCCTTCGCACCTAAATGGATTTTTCCTTCTCACCCACGGACGGATGGATAAACATTTTTTCGGGTTTCGTTATTTTAAAATGAAATATCTCGAGAACCGTATTTCGAAATTACGAATAATTTTTTTCATATTTGAGATCCTCGCGTCGAGATATTCAAAACTACAAAACCATGAATTTATTTTTACATACAAAATCAACACGGATGTACGCCCAGTTACACACAGATGTATATCCTGGTCCAGTGACCGATGTACGTCCCAAGTGCAATGCTGACGTACATGCAGGTGCACCACGGGTGTATGCCCAGGCGGTTGCACACCTAGGTGCAGGGCCATTGACGTACACCCACGTGCACCGCGGGTGTACGCCCTGGCTGATATACACCCAGATCCAGTGCTGATGTACATCCACGTGCACCGCGGTTGTACACCCAGTTACACCGCGCTTATAATTTCAGGTACATTGTGTGTATACTTTTAGTAGCAACCATTTTATATGTTCCGATACAACATGTGGGTACTTTTTTAGGTGAAGTGCCGTAGGCGGTTTCTTCGAGGCGAAGCCGAGCGGTATCACGAGACACCACCGAGCCTAAAAAATATCGAGGCTAAGCCGAACATCAGTATACTTTTAGATACTGTGTACATGTACTGGATGTACACTGTATACGTGGTGTACAGCCACGTGGCGGCTTCTGGATTTACATCCACATAGCTACTAGATGTATAAACTGTTACGGAAAGTACAAAGTGTATAGAACAGGAAGTATAAAGTACGGAAAAAAAGTTTCTCGAAACATATCAATATGGGATATAGTTTTGAAGATCTCGACGCGAAGATCTAAAATATGAAAACAGTTCGTAATTTTAAAATACGGTTCTCGAGATATTTTATTTCGAAAAAACGAATCTCAAAATAAATGCATGCACACGCTCCGTCTGGTTTCTGGCTGCCATGCGTCCATCGCTCCAACCTCGCGCATGTGACCTCTCCTTAGCTTCTGAGAGGGAACCCTTCCCCTAGCGGCGCTTCAAGGAATGAGCATGTTGTCGGGCTCTGTTTCTGGGCTCGCCGCCTCGCACGACAAGGAGGAGACCGCGGGCCTTTCCTTGGCTTTGGGTGCGCGTGCCAGCGGTCGATCGCATGAGGAGCTCCAGTCCCGATCATGATTCGTGAACAGACACCATCGTGGATCACATCGATGGATCGGAAAAAAGGGCCAGAGCAAGCAAGGCACTTGCAAATAACTGCATGGAGTGATCCAGAGACCAAAGCGCCTCAAGTGAACAGTTCCTCAATCCTCTAAAATACACTTCTTTATTGATTGGCTGATCACAGGTAGCCTGCTCTGGGTATCTCATTCTTTGTTATTAAGTTATTATATTTTGGCCGATTGGCTCCTCTTCGATTTCTTAAATACTAATTAACTTTTGATACGGATCCTTACAAATAGGTTTTCAGTTTTTGTCTTTTCGGTCAAAGAGTACAATATACGAGTTCAACCTGACGGGACACGAAACTAGGTGACTTAGACGGATCGTATAATTTTCAACTATTGACGCATAATATCCAATTGATATATCATGCCGTATCACTTCAATTTTATTTTATCCGACTTTTGTATCTTGTGTTTCAATAATACAGATTTCAGTCGTCATGAGGAAACAAGAGTCTAGTTACCATTATATAACTAGACTCAAGAGAGAGGAAAAGGAGCAGGACTTCATTAAATAGCAAACATGTTTTATGCACAAGTTTGTTGAAAAGAATCATCACAAGTGCCATCTGCTAATGAGTCCTATGATCCTTCTACTCTTGCACTTGATCCTTACACTGATTCAAGAGATGGTCAGACGGAGACCGCTAATATTGAGGTAGAGGAAGCTATTGATGTGAACTTGAATAATTCACCTGCTGCGGTTGTTGATGGTTCTTTTTAGTCTGATATATTTGATGATTCTTTTCAGTCTGATAATATTAAGGTAGATGAAGATAATTATGTGAACTTGAACAGTTCACCTGCTGAGGATGTTGATGATTCTTTTCAGTGTGATATATTTGATCCAACAAACTAGGATTCTCTTGATTATAAACGCATTGATATTTTAGCATAAAAGTGTCCAAGAAGAGACTTTTCAATTAAAAAAGATCCTAAGAATAGATATCGTAAAAAGTTTACTATACTATTCTATATTGGATTGCTACCAAATGGGGAGCATTGTAATAGGGATAGGCTTGCCTATTCTAAGAAACTCGATAGAGTATTTTTCTGTGGTTATAAATTATTTAAAAATGGTTAATGGAAAGGTTAGTTGGCAAATGAGGGATCAAATAATTGGTCACGTATGACCAATAGACTAAAAGAGCATGAGACAAGTGTGGATCATGTTGCGAATATGACTAGTTGGCATGAGTTGCGTAGCAGATTGGAAAAACATCAAATATTGATAAAGCTGCTCAACAACAACTTGAGAAAGAGAAGGACCATTGGAGAAAGGTATTATTCAGAATTGTTTGCATTATAAAATTTCTTGCCAAACATAATCTATCCTTCCATGGTACTAATGGCAAGTTGTATGAAGATAGCAATGGTAATTTCTTGGGTTTGGTAGAGATGTTGGCTGAATTTGACCTTGTTATTCAGGAGCAGGTTCGTCGTATTACAAATGAAGAAACTCGTGCTCATTATCTTGATCGTAAGATAGAATGAATTGCTACACTTGCTTGATTCTGCTATTTATAGTGGCAATAGTCATTTTGTATGAGGTATTGTCTGATGTTAATCTAGTAAGCAAAAATTTGCAAAAAAAGGATATGCTTATTGATGTTGCTACTCAGAAAATGCAAGGGATTATTTCTTTCTTCAAGGAATACATGGAAACATGGTTTTTTGAAAGCATTGGAGATAGAAAAAGGTATTGCACTTGAGATTAATATTGGTGCAACTTCTCGTATAAGGAGAGAAATTAAAAAAAGAAACAATTTGATAAGAATCCAGATGGCACAAATATTGCCACACACTTTGTAGAAGAATCATTTAGAATCAACTATTTTATACCTCTTGTTGATCAAGTAATTTTCTCACTAAAAAATAGATATGAACAATATTAGGGTTATCAGAAATTTGTTGGTTTCTTATCTACCTTACAAACACTTCCATTGGCAGTTTAAAATATTCTAGTGTTAATCTTGAGGCTGCTCTTACTAAAGATGGAGAATCTAACATTGATGCCAATGATCTATTTGTTGAATTGAAGTTTTTTCAAAAATACTTGCCAAAATAAAACATGGGGCCTGTTGAAGTTTCGAAGTTTTTAAAGCGGCATGATTGTTTGCCGAATGCAAGTACTGCATATAGATTTTTGTTGACAATTCTTGTGACAGTGGCATCGGCGGAACAAAGCTTTTTAAAATTGAATTTATTGAAGTACTACATCCGTACTACAATGACACAACAAAGTCTCAATGATTTAGCCACAATAGCATTGGAAAGCGAATTGTTGGAGAAGTTTGATTATGAGGATATCACTGAAGGTTTTATTTCAAAAAACACAAAAAAAATGCTGGTGTTCAAATAAAACAGTATGCAACTTCGAGGTTAATAGGTATGCTTTTTTTAGTAGGGAACACATGGTGGATCATGACAGAGAGAGAGAGAGAGAGAGGGAGAGAGAGAGGGAGAGAGAGAGAGGGAGAGAGAGATTCCAACGGTGATCATGTGCACAATCTGAAATAGTAATATCCCTTTATCTAGAATGGGCACTTTAAATATTTCTGGCTATATGGTAGCATTGAGATAGTACGTAGCTTTATAGATGCCTCTCTCTAGCTACAAGTTGTAAGTAATTTATGAAGGTTAAGATCACATAAATGACTTGTTGCTCTTCTCAAGCCCCTCGGTGTAAATAAGCGTACTATCTCGTTCCATAAATACCTAGCGGGTCATATTTTTCATCTAATGCGATCTTCCTTGCTTTGTGCATCCATATTGATCCCACTGCATTTTGCAACCTAATGCTGCTCACATTGACTTGGCCCGACACCTCTATCGTTGTTCATACCTTTGATCACAGGTAAATATGTGATCCTTGTTTAGGTAGTATGTTACTCGTAAAAAACTTCAATGTAAGTTACAACCTGTTGTTTCTACAAAATATTACAAGTCTCATTTCCCGTGGTTTGAACCTTCATTTCTACAACGCCTAACATCTACCCTATCTTGCAGGCGACCCGCATGTTTCTTATCACTGGTGAGAGGCCGACAACGCTACCAGAGGCACCAGCGAACCCGGGGCCGGCGCCACGGGCCCCGTCGAAGGATATGTTCGCTCTTGGATACTACTCATCGACTCCGGTAAGTAATTTGGCAAACTAGTTGTGATCGATATCATGTGCATTCTAACTTGCTAACTTTTGCTCACACATGCATGTAGGGCTCGGGATGCTCCACGCATCGACCCTTTGGTCGTCCTGATGCCTCGCCCACGGGTTCCCGAGAGATCACAGCCTCGCCGAGTTCGTCTCGTCAGACCACACCGGTTCATGCCGGTGCCGGTGGTACTGCATCGCCGAGTTCCGGGGTTGGTTCGACGGCGGCTACCCAGCGCCAGGCGTCGCCGATTTTCACGAGGTCGGAGATGGGTACCTCGAGTGACGAGGCCGTGTAGCTAGGAGATGGTTGTGCTGGTAAGCACGGTTGAATAGTGTCGTTGGATCATGTATGCACGATGGTTGGATGATTATGTATGCACGGTTGGATCATGCTTTTGTGATGTTATATGATGTTTGGATTGATATGTACTATTTGTGTGAAGTCTATGATGTTTCTGTGATGATATTTAATAATGTAGAGCTTTCATAATGTGAATTGATATGGTACAGGAAAAAACAGCGACAATTCGAAAAAAACAGCAAAACTGCCAGGGGCTACGCCGAGGGGAACCCCGTCGGCGAAGGCGTTTGCCCCAGCCCAGGAAGGGGGCTACGCCGAGGGGGAGGCCGTCGGGGTAGGCCTTTGCCCCAGCCCAGGAAGGGGGCTACGCCGAGGGGGAGGCCGTCGGGGTAGGCCTTTGCCCCAGCCCAGGAAGGGGGCTACGCCGAGGGGGAGGCCGTCGGGGTAGGCCTTTGCCCCAGCCCAGGAAGGGGGCTACGCCGAGGGGGAGGCCGTCGGGGTAGGCCTTTGCCCAGCCCAGCTCGCCCCAGACGCCGAGGGGGTGGCCGTCGGCGTACGCAGCTGCGGAGCGTCAGCTGCCGCCACGTGCCCCAGACGCCGAGGGGGTGGCCGTCGGCGTACGCAGCTGCGAAGCGTCAGCTGCCGCCACGTGCCCCAGACGCCGAGGGGCGTGGCCGTCGGCGTACCGGGGGCGTAACGGATCCGTCCTGGCACGTCTGTGGGGCCCACCAAACTGGACGCCGAGGGCTTACTATACGCCGACGGCCAGAACGGCTTCGCCGACGGACTTGTACGCCGAGGGGGCTACGCCGAGGGTGGCCGTCGGCGTATGGGTACGCCGAGGGGGAACGGGGAGACGCCGAGGGGTTCCGGCCGTCGGCGTACCGTCGCGTTCCTGCAGTGGATAGATGTTCGACTAGATCATGTTTTTGATGCTCTTATTTCCTTTTGTTTGCTATGGTTAATGCTTAGTCTAGAAGCTAGAAATTTAACCACGTACGGTGCTTGCATATGTTGGTGCCGTCTTTCTTCCATCGTTCTAATACTTTGGCGCTCGCGAGATAAGCTGCGAGGTAAAAAAGAATGGCACGCAGCCAAAGTTGTATACAATATCCATACAGGAGCATCGCCCTCACACCGACACCTCAGCGCGCGAGGAAGAATCTCACCAACACTCTGGCTCAGAGTTAGTGAAAAGAACGACGCTCAGCGACCAAATAATGGAAGTCTTACCGTTTCGCTGCCCACGCCAGAAGAGGCGATCGGGGAGGCGAACACATCTGCGCCAAACTACAACGGTCCCCGCCTTGGCCACTCCGGCGACGCGAGGAGGTGGGGACCATGGTGTTTCGGCGCCAGTCTGTAGTTAGGGTTGTCTAGTATTTTCTTGGGGCGTCGTTGGGGTGGTGGGAGCGACGTCTTGGGGAATAAATCTGACTCAACTCCACTCCCACACCGGCGACGATCTTTACGGCGACATCTCGGAGTTGATGGCAACGTGTGCTGCTCGGTCCTTTAGATCGGCAGCGTGGTCTTCTCGTCGTTCTTCAGATCTGGTGACATCTGTTTCTCGGTGTGTCGCTGGCGTTCGTGGTTCGTGACCAAGTTGGCGGCCGGGACAAGGTCGTTCTTCTGAAGCGAGGATGTTGGTCCGGAGGTGGTGGATCTGCTATTTCTCTCCGACTTTGTCGATGGGAGGCAACAGATCTTGGTCCAAGACAGCACGGGGACGTCCCCCGGTCGACGTGCCACAACGACATGTGTCTTGCTGCGTGCAGCGGGCCTGTTTATCGACTCACAAAGGCTCGTTTGCGATGGTGCTTTCTCGGATCTTTCAATGGTGGATGCTCGGCGTATCTTCCAGCGTTCGCATTGGCGGCACCGGAGTTCGACGGCGGCCGTTCGTTACGGTGGTTGCAGTAAACCCTAAGGATTGTTTTGTATTTCTCGGTCTTTTTGATTTTTGACTGCAAATTCTGGATAATTATTTTATCCCGGTTTGGCTTTTAGTTTCCACGTGTGTTGCTTATTATAACTTGATCTTCGATTAATGAAATATGTGGTTGCTCTCAAAATAAAAAAAGTAAAAAACAATGGAAGTCTTCATGTGCTGTACTCACGTGTTGGTCCAATCAGGCTAGAAACCGAGCAATGGGCCGGGAGCATCCCTTCGCACCTAAATGGATTTTTCCTTCTCACCCACGGACGGATGGATAAACATTTTTTCGGGTTTCGTTATTTTAAAATGAAATATCTCGAGAACCGTATTTCGAAATTACGAATAATTTTTTTCATATTTGAGATCCTCGCGTCGAGATATTCAAAACTACAAAACCATGAATTTATTTTTACATACAAAATCAACACGGATGTACGCCCAGTTACACACAGATGTATATCCTGGTCCAGTGACCGATGTACGTCCCAAGTGCAATGCTGACGTACATGCAGGTGCACCACGGGTGTATGCCCAGGCGGTTGCACACCTAGGTGCAGGGCCATTGACGTACACCCACGTGCACCGCGGGTGTACGCCCTGGCGGATATACACCCAGATCCAGTGCTGATGTACATCCACGTGCACCGCGGTTGTACACCCAGTTACACCGCGCTTATAATTTCAGGTACATTGTGTGTATACTTTTAGTAGCAACCATTTTATATGTTCCGATACAACATGTGGGTACTTTTTTAGGTGAAGTGCCGTAGGCGGTTTCTTCGAGGCGAAGCCGAGCGGTATCACGAGACACCACCGAGCCTAAAAAATATCGAGGCTAAGCCGAACATCGGTATACTTTTAGATACTGTGTACATGTACTGGATGTACACTGTATACGTGGTGTACAGCCACGTGGCGGCTTCTGGATTTACATCCACATAGCTACTAGATGTATAAACTGTTACGGAAAGTACAAAGTGTATAGAACAGGGAGTATAAAGTACGGAAAAAAAGTTTCTCGAAACATATCAATATGGGATATAGTTTTGAAGATCTCGACGCGAAGATCTAAAATATGAAAACAGTTCGTAATTTTAAAATACGGTTCTCGAGATATTTTATTTCGAAAAAACGAATCTCAAAATAAATGCATGCACACGCTCCGTCTGGTTTCTGGCTGCCATGCGTCCATCGCTCCAACCTCGCGCATGTGACCTCTCCTTAGCTTCTGAGAGGGAACCCTTCCCCTAGCGGCGCTTCAAGGAATGAGCATGTTGTCGGGCTCTGTTTCTGGGCTCGCCGCCTCGCACGACAAGGAGGAGACCGCGGGCCTTTCCTTGGCTTTGGGTGCGCGTGCCAGCGGTCGATCGCATGAGGAGCTCCAGTCCCGATCATGATTCGTGAACAGACACCATCGTGGATCACATCGATGGATCGGAAAAAAGGGCCAGAGCAAGCAAGGCACTTGCAAATAACTGCATGGAGTGATCCAGAGACCAAAGCGCCTCAAGTGAACAGTTCCTCAATCCTCTAAAATACACTTCTTTATTGATTGGCTGATCACAGGTAGCCTGCTCTGGGTATCTCATTCTTTGTTATTAAGTTATTATATTTTGGCCGATTGGCTCCTCTTCGATTTCTTAAATACTAATTAACTTTTGATACGGATCCTTACAAATAGGTTTTCAGTTTTTGTCTTTTCGGTCAAAGAGTACAATATACGAGTTCAACCTGACGGGACACGAAACTAGGTGACTTAGACGGATCGTATAATTTTCAACTATTGACGCATAATATCCAATTGATATATCATGCCGTATCACTTCAATTTTATTTTATCCGACTTTTGTATCTTGTGTTTCAATAATACAGATTTCAGTCGTCATGAGGAAACAAGAGTCTAGTTACCATTATATAACTAGACTCAAGAGAGAGGAAAAGGAGCAGGACTTCATTAAATAGCAAACATGTTTTATGCACAAGTTTGTTGAAAAGAATCATCACAAGTGCCATCTGCTAATGAGTCCTATGATCCTTCTACTCTTGCACTTGATCCTTACACTGATTCAAGAGATGGTCAGACGGAGACCGCTAATATTGAGGTAGAGGAAGCTATTGATGTGAACTTGAATAATTCACCTGCTGCGGTTGTTGATGGTTCTTTTTAGTCTGATATATTTGATGATTCTTTTCAGTCTGATAATATTAAGGTAGATGAAGATAATTATGTGAACTTGAACAGTTCACCTGCTGAGGATGTTGATGATTCTTTTCAGTGTGATATATTTGATCCAACAAACTAGGATTCTCTTGATTATAAACGCATTGATATTTTCGCATAAAAGTGTCCAAGAAGAGACTTTTCAATTAAAAAAGATCCTAAGAATAGATATCGTAAAAAGTTTACTATACTATTCTATATTGGATTGCTACCAAATGGGGAGCATTGTAATAGGGATAGGCTTGCCTATTCTAAGAAACTCGATAGAGTATTTTTCTGTGGTTATAAATTATTTAAAAATGGTTAATGGAAAGGTTAGTTGGCAAATGAGGGATCAAATAATTGGTCACGTATGACCAATAGACTAAAAGAGCATGAGACAAGTGTGGATCATGTTGCGAATATGACTAGTTGGCATGAGTTGCGTAGCAGATTGGAAAAACATCAAATATTGATAAAGCTGCTCAACAACAACTTGAGAAAGAGAAGGACCATTGGAGAAAGGTATTATTCAGAATTGTTTGCATTATAAAATTTCTTGCCAAACATAATCTATCCTTCCATGGTACTAATGGCAAGTTGTATGAAGATAGCAATGGTAATTTCTTGGGTTTGGTAGAGATGTTGGCTGAATTTGACCTTGTTATTCAGGAGCAGGTTCGTCGTATTACAAATGAAGAAACTCGTGCTCATTATCTTGATCGTAAGATAGAATGAATTGCTACACTTGCTTGATTCTGCTATTTATAGTGGCAATAGTCATTTTGTATGAGGTATTGTCTGATGTTAATCTAGTAAGCAAAAATTTGCAAAAAAAGGATATGCTTATTGATGTTGCTACTCAGAAAATGCAAGGGATTATTTCTTTCTTCAAGGAATACATGGAAACATGGTTTTTTGAAAGCATTGGAGATAGAAAAAGGTATTGCACTTGAGATTAATATTGGTGCAACTTCTCGTATAAGGAGAGAAATTAAAAAAAGAAACAATTTGATAAGAATCCAGATGGCACAAATATTGCCACACACTTTGTAGAAGAATCATTTAGAATCAACTATTTTATACCTCTTGTTGATCAAGTAATTTTCTCACTAAAAAATAGATATGAACAATATTAGGGTTATCAGAAATTTGTTGGTTTCTTATCTACCTTACAAACACTTCCATTGGCAGTTTAAAATATTCTAGTGTTAATCTTGAGGCTGCTCTTACTAAAGATGGAGAATCTAACATTGATGCCAATGATCTATTTGTTGAATTGAAGTTTTTTCAAAAATACTTGCCAAAATAAAACATGGGGCCTGTTGAAGTTTCGAAGTTTTTAAAGCGGCATGATTGTTTGCCGAATGCAAGTACTGCATATAGATTTTTGTTGACAATTCTTGTGACAGTGGCATCGGCGGAACAAAGCTTTTTAAAATTGAATTTATTGAAGTACTACATCCGTACTACAATGACACAACAAAGTCTCAATGATTTAGCCACAATAGCATTGGAAAGCGAATTGTTGGAGAAGTTTGATTATGAGGATATCACTGAAGGTTTTATTTCAAAAAACACAAAAAAAATGCTGGTGTTCAAATAAAACAGTATGCAACTTCGAGGTTAATAGGTATGCTTTTTTTAGTAGGGAACACATGGTGGATCATGACAGAGAGAGAGAGAGAGAGAGAGGGAGAGAGAGAGGGAGAGAGAGAGAGGGAGAGAGAGATTCCAACGGTGATCATGTGCACAATCTGAAATAGTAATATCCCTTTATCTAGAATGGGCACTTTAAATATTTCTGGCTATATGGTAGCATTGAGATAGTACGTAGCTTTATAGATGCCTCTCTCTAGCTACAAGTTGTAAGTAATTTATGAAGGTTAAGATCACATAAATGACTTGTTGCTCTTCTCAAGCCCCTCGGTGTAAATAAGCGTACTATCTCGTTCCATAAATACCTAGCGGGTCATATTTTTCATCTAATGCGATCTTCCTTGCTTTGTGCATCCATATTGATCCCACTGCATTTTGCAACCTAATGCTGCTCACATTGACTTGGCCCGACACCTCTATCGTTGTTCATACCTTTGATCACAGGTAAATATGTGATCCTTGTTTAGGTAGTATGTTACTCGTAAAAAACTTCAATGTGTTGACCATTGGTTTTTGGACATGAAACCACCTGACTGTGATGCAACACCCAGCCGAACTCGTTTTACTGTTTGGAGTAAGAAGCATCGTGGAAATATGATGGATTTAGCTATCTCATTGCACGACTTGTAGGCATGAAATTTCAGTTGTCTTTTGGTGAGCAATAATCTTTTGAACTCTGAGCACAAGTTGCACCTGTACCCAGAGCAGTCAGCTATTTTCACCTCGAGATTATTTTTGTGCGGACCCTTGAAAAATACATTGCCATGATGACATTAAGGATGAAGGATCAGCGAGAACAGTCACATGATCAGAGGTCCATTTTGTGATCTCTGAAACTGAAAAAGGGACAGAGAAAATATTTTACTGTAGCGTAAATCCCTACCGCTTGTTTCTTCTTCTTCTTCTGTATCTTATCCTGGATCAAACCAACCTCATGCCGTCATGATTGGCATGCCCTCGACTATGTCGTGCCATCCCACGACCTGGAACATGCCCACAACGTACTTATGTGTGAGTAAGAGCGCAAATATAAAGTCTTCACCCAGTTCAAATTGCTCACAGAAAATGCTACGAAATAGCTAACTCTAAAAATTCATAACTTAACTGAATCTAACACTGTCGTCTAACAGCTAGTTTATTCCAACTCATTTTGAATGTGTAGGGATGTAGTTGTACAGTGGAGATTCATATTAATCCAAAGAACATTCACTTACGGAGCGAATGGCATGCCCTAGACGCATTGGACCCTCAATATCGATAACCGCTGCCGCATGTCTACAACACTGTACAACAGTGTCATCTTTGGGCAGTCCAAGCAGTAGAGGAATGAGCAGAAAGGAAAGCATGTGCGTCTTCTATAAATTGAATGAATGGAAGCTTGAGCTGTCCGAAGTAGATTATGCTTCCACCAGAAAATCTTCGCAAAGTAATTTTGCTAAAGAAAGGATTGAACGCTGTCATGCAAAATGCTTTTTTTTATTGCGAGAATCACTACTTTAAGATCCACCATCAAATGACACACGCTTAACATCAAACACACTCAGTAACAGGCATTGTGAGTATCACAATCAACGCAGTAGTGGAAGTTCATTAACCCTAACAGGCACCGCTTGTGCATAGTATCCTTCTGTTAGGCGTTGATTTTGGAGAAATAGGAGATCAGATGTTGTCTTGGTGGTGGTATTGCTGCTGCTCCAAGGACTGGAACTCTTTACCGAGACTTATCTTTTGTAATTTCTTCTTCTTTTTTCCGGTTGTCTGTATCCATAATGCCATTAGGTTATTGAGTTGGTGCAGAGACTGGATGTAATTGTTACGTCTTTGATATTAATATATGCTTCTTTCAAAAACAAAAACAAAAACCTAACAGGCATGCCTCGATGTCACTGGAAACATGATTACAACTAATTGGATGAGCGCAAAATGTCTCTCACTACAACCCACCTACCGCTCACAGTTATGGGCGCACGCTGTAAGTGGACATAACTGTAAGTATTTTAAACAAGAATTACCTAAAGCTTTAAGACGGGTAGTGAGCGAGGCTTCTCAGGGCATGAGCCAGTTTGTATCTATGTCTTGTGGGCCACCGTAGCTCCAGCAGCTGTCCTCCCCCACCCACCTACTCCTCTCGAGGAGGATCTCTGCAACAAAGAAGACGACTTGCTTCGTCTCCCGCAGCCTCCACCATTTCCACATCTGTAGCCGCTGAGGAGGCTGCCATCTTCCGGCTTTATCCCGGATGGCTGCGGCACCTGAGGTCATCGGCCGATTTGAATCTCTCGCGCATGGGTCCCGTGTGCAGCTACTCACATACGCATGCCTCTGCCCACGCGGTCCTGTGTCATCTTCTTTGTGTCCGTCCTTGCCGCACTCCGTTTCCTCTTTCTCTCCGCATGATATCCCGCCGCCGCCTCCAAGCACCAGACATAAAAACGGGTGTTATTTCCCCCGCGATCAGAGGCCTTCTCTGCTCGGGTTGTGGAACAGCGAGGTCGAGTTGCGGTGGCCAAGCAGGAGGCGGGATCTGGAGGTCATCCGGTAGAAGGGACATCTGTTGTAGCATGGCGGCGGAACTTCCTGTCTCTCCCATGGCGGCTGGAGCGGAAGACGAGGGTGGCCGCGAGGGCTGTCATACGCAAGAGAGAAGGGTCTGGCGGGACTTCGGTTTCCACGGTGTCAATCGGTGGAGGGATGCGAGCACCGTCACAAGATGAGTAGTAAACATAGGGTTCATGTGTTCTCCATTGGGAAGGTAAGGATGGACGCGACAGGGTAATGGAAGGGGTGGAGGGTAAAAGGTAATGGCGGCGAGTGGTCTACGACGCACAGGAGGATCTCGAGCTTCGTCATCAGTCCGCAGTTCCATGGGCCTGTCAGCGAGTCTCCAACTCGACTACCAGCTCCGAGTGGTAAAAGGAGGGGCAAGGTCCGCGGTGAGAACCGGCAGCTTGCCACTCCTTGTTGGAAGGCCGGACAATAGCAGCCTTCATGTCGACGACGGAGAGCAGGTCAGTGCCGACAGCTGAGCCTTCTTCTCCTTCTCTGATCCCTTTATGGAGAACCTTTTGATTTTGATATGAGATCACCGAAATTGATAGCATAACATACCCCCTGCAGTAATTTCCATTAATCAATTGTATAAAGTCCTTTTGGTTAAGACATAGAACACCAAAATTTCTGTGCAATATCCTTTTTACACACGAATTTATGATTCCTGAGTTAGTCTTAATAGTTATGTATAGAAGTAAAATAATATTGGTCCTTTCAAGGTCGCAACCTCCATTGGCGATCTACTATTCTTGAAGCTAAATTCAGGAGGACGATACCATGATGTTTTTCCACTTTATTTCATTTTAAATGAATTGGTATATGCAAATTCATTATCGTGTGTGAGAGATCAGGAGATCATTTGAGGCCGCACATGTGCCATGGATGACCAAATGGTTCTAGGTATATATGGCCCAGTTCAATGTAAATATTAACCTAACATGTATTGCGGTGCAAATACTGCATAGAGAGTGCTTCCCCTAGCTCCATATGTTCGGATTTGTCTCTTGAGTAGTATATTTTTTCCTAATCAAGAATTCACATGTTCGCATGATGTGTTTAATAAGATAGTCCTTTGTAACCTAGATGAGTGCTAGATGAAATTTCATGTAGTTTAGTCGTCTGAAATATTGCTTTGCTCCTTAGTGGGCCAAATTTTATTTTTAGGATGCACTAACTATTCTATGGATATTTGTAGTTCCAATTGAAGGCATTCCAAAGAGTAAGATTTTTTTCATCAGTCTTGATTTACTGCTTTAGTTACTACATCCTAAATATTCGATTTGTTTTGTCCCTCTTTTGTGTTAAGATCTATGGTGATATTAGATACCCCACAAGAAAATAATGAACTTTAGGATCAGGGCATAAAGTTACATGGAGTGATAATAATAACACACGTAATAAGGCACCGATATAGCATTTTGTCGGTTATTTTGGGATGATTGGTGAGTGATTTAATAGGTACTGATATTTGGTTGTGCAGTTAGAAATTAAAATCAATGATAGATAACCACCACTTTCAGTGTTAATTAAAATTAGTGAGCATGTTTTTCTGCAGTAGTTGTGTTTAAGCAAGTTTGGTCAGTTGCTTCCTTATTTGGTTGACTACAAGAAATATATACTTGAGGTCCCAATAAATTAGATCTACTAGAACTTTTACCTTAGAGTGAAAAATAAAGTTCATGTTGCTATTGTATTTATACTTAAGTTAAAGTGATCATGTTTGGTTACCTATCTGCCTATACTGTGAATAGCTTAATATGCAAATTTGCAGTACACAACAATTTGAGTGAGGATTTAACGAACGGAGAACTGCAAATTAGGTCTCTGAAAAAATTTCAGTTGCATGCTTGGAAATGGAAACTTTTAAGAAGTGTTGTGATTTTGATTTGTCTTTAGTGTTTTGTTAGTCTGTTAAGTATCGGAATTGTAAATACACCTAACTATCAGTATATAATCCTTGAGAACCAAACTGATCCATAACATCAGATCTGGGCTATTTTGACGCAACAGACTGTCTAGCCACAACTATAAAATTGTTGTTCGTTCATGGATACAGTAGAAACATTCCGGTTCACCTTGGTCTAATTCAAAAGTGACAATAGATTTAAAACCAAATAATGATGAGTTTTGTGGCAAACAATCAAGTGATCATGAATTGACATCTCTACATTTGGGAAACAACGTGTGCTCTGTCCTAAAACTGAAAGTATACGTACTGTTCCTCAGTTTTAGGTGTCCAGCTAGCATGCCTCCGTGACAGTACATATGACTATGTGAAAATAAACTCCTGGTTGCTAAATCAAGTGATCATGAAAGTTGACGTGTCTACATTTGGGAAACAACGTATGATATGTCCTGAAACTGAAAGTATACGTATTGTTCCTCTGTTTTAGGTGTTCAGCTAGAATGCCTCTGTGACAGAACATATTGTTGGAATTTATGGGCTGCACCATGTGGCCCGACTAAGGCCAATAAATCCTGAAATTGTCATGGCTCATTCATAAATAATACAAGTGGAGAGTAGGATTAAACTTTAATCCCACATTGCAAGTTTGGAGAGAGTGGAACAACCTTATAAGGTGAGCCATTATAGCTCATGTATGAGTTGGCAACACAAGAGTAGAGGTGTGCCACACGCGCGCTCCTCCTCCGCCGCCCACCTCACCACGCCTCGACACGACGCGCCACACCGCGCCGTGGGAATGAGCCGAGAGCGTTTATTTTGTCGCTTGGGAAAACTCAATGAGTCATTAACTTGGTAATTAACGGATGCGTTAATTTCTAAACTGTTTCTGTTTCCTTCTGGATCGTGGAACCGAACCGACTCATACGTGGAATTATGCCCCGTCTCTCCCAGCCCGCATATAAATACGCGTATACGGTAAACCCTGGCCGCCACTTTGTCTTATGGTTTCGCACCGATCCAAAGCACTGCGCCGCCAATCGAGGCTTCTCCATCCCTTCTTCCGGCGTGCACCGCGAGGAGGGACAGCAGGCCTCCGGAACCCCGCCTCTTCTGATCCTGTACGGGAAAGGGGCGATCAGGTTTTTGGGGGGCGCACTCGTGCGACTGATGACGCCAACTACTTCCCAGACGACGACTGCTTTCGAGATCTCGGCAACCTCTTCATCGACGATGACATGGCCGACATCGACAACACTGCAGCCGGTGCTGCCGCCGCTGCACCGTACTTATCTCTCTCTCATCTGTACGAGATGCTACTGCAATTCTTTTGTCTAGTTTTGACTGTAGATTGGATCGGTTTCAATACGGCACTAGATTTTGATATTTGGATGCTTAGTATAATTGCGACTGTCATGATTTTCTTCATGTTATTTCGGATTAAATCATATGCTAAATTGCTTTTATATTCAACAATCCAAAAACCTGATTATAGGCAATTTTTGCATCTGCACCGTCTATTATTGCGGCGACAAGGCCAAACCATTTCAAGGGTGTGGATTATAAGAGGTGGCGCACGAGAGTAGTGCTATGGTTTCAAATCTTGCGCTGCTATGCTGCCACAAAGGGCAAGCCTGAGGGCGATCTCAATCCAGCACAGCTGGAGGCTTTTTAGAATATGGACACTATGTTTAAAAGTGCCCTCCTCGGTATCATTGATGATTCTATTGTGGATCATTATATGTCGTTTGATAACGGCAAGGATATGTGGGCTGCACTCGAGGCCAAATTTGGGGCCTCGGATGCTGGCAGTGAGCTGTACGCCATGGAGCAATTCTATGACTACAGGATGATTGTTAAGCGTTCTGTTGTTAAACAGTCTCACGAGATATAGTCACTCGCTAAAGATTTTGAGCACTTTAAGTGTATGTTACCGGACAAGTTTGTGGCCGGAGGCATTATTTCCAAGCTTCAATCTTCATGGAGCACCTTTGCTACTTCTCTGAAACAAAAGAGATATGAGTTTTCCGTTTCAGACCTCATCGGATCTCTTGATGTGGAAGAGAAGGCGAGAACAAAGGATACACGTGCTCGGATTGCTGAGATATGTTATGTTTCCCATGTGGTAGAGAAGAAACACTACCCGCCCAACAAGCCTAAATATAACAAAAAAAATCCGAGTTTAAAGCCAAACCCGATGGCAAGTTTAAGCCTTCGCACTCTACCAACTTCAACAATAAGAAGGGGTCCTACCATGTGTGTGGTGACCTAACTCACTGGGCTCCAAGGTGTCCTAAGCGACATGAGCTGCCGTAGCTAGAGAATTACGGCAAGTCCGCTATTATTGTCATTGGTGACACTGAGATGAAGGATGCTGGGTAAGGTATAGTTCCTACTATTCTTTCTGTTTGTCATACTCCTGAATGCTTAATTGATACACGTGCCAATGTACATGTGTGTGTTGATGCTTCCATGTTCTCTTCTTACCAGGTCACAGAGACTTCCCCCGTGCTGATGGGGAACGGGTCACATGCTACTGTTCGTGGTGTTTGTAAGGTCGATTTGATGTTTACTTCGGGGAAGATCATGCGACTGAAGAACGTTCATCATGTGCCCTCCATCAATAAAAATCTCGTCAGCGGTTTACGTCTGTGTCGAGATGGTTTTAAGTTGGTTTTCGAGTCTAATAAAGTTGTAATTTCCAAGTATGGAAAATTTCTTGGTAAAGGCTATGTGTGTGGAGGCTTGTTCCGCCTATCCTTGTCAGATATTTGCACCAACGTTATTAATCATGTTTGCGACGATAATGATTCTGATGTTTGGCATTCATGACCTTGTCATATTAATTTTGGCTGCATGATGCGATTAGCAAATATGAGTTTAATTCTGAAATTTAGTATTGTTAAAGGTTCCCAATGTAAAGTGTGTGTTCAAGCTAAGACTGCGGAGGCGAGAGACTTGGCACCACTAGAACTTATACATTCTGATCTTTGTGAGATGAATGGCGTATTGACAAAAGGTGGAAAGAAATATTTCATGACACTTATTGATGACTCCAATAGATATTTTTATGTGTATCTTCTGAAATCTAAAGATGAAGCTTTAACTTTTTTCAAGAACTATAAGGCCGAAGCTGAGAACCAACTTGATCGTAAAATTAAACGGCTTAGGTCTGATCGTGTTGGAGAGTATTTTTACAACGAGTTTAATCCTTTTTGTGCGGAACATGAAATTATTCATGAAAGGACGCCTCCCTACTCGCCTCAGTCAAATGGGGTGGCTGAAAGAAAGAACCGAACGCTGTCTGATTTGGTTAACGCCATGTTAGATACTTCGGGTCTCTCCAAGGCATGGTGGGGGGAGGCGCTAATGACTGCGTGTCATGTCCTAAACCGAGTTCCCACAAAGAATAAAACCATTACTCCATTTGAGGAATGGGAAACGAGAAGGTTGAAACTCTCCTACCTACGTACTTGGGGTTATTTGGCGAAAGTCAATATACCAATTCCCAAGAAGCGCAAGCTTGGACCAAAAAATGTAGATTGTGTTCTTCTGGGTTATGCTTTTAATAGCATTGGTTATAGATTTTTGATAGTAAAATCTAAGGTATCCGACATGCATGTTGGTACTATTATGGAGTCGAATGATGCGACTTTCTTTGAGAATATATTTCCTATGAAGGATATGCCTAGCTCATCAAATCAGGAGAAACATGTTTCATCTAGTCAGGAATTAGTTGAGATTCCTGAATCCACCATTCCGATAGAACACGTTGAGAATCCCGAGGAGGATGACAATGAAGTTCCTGTAAGGAGCAAGAGACAGAGGACTGCAAAGTCCTTTGGTAATGATTTGATTGTGTAACTCGTGGATGACACACCCAGGACCATTTCAGAAGCATATGCATCTCTTGATGCTGACTACTGGAAGGAGGCTGTCCATTGCAAGATGGATTCCATCTTGGCTAACGGAACCTGGGAAATCACTGATCGTCCTTATGGGTGTAACCTGTAGGATGTAAGTGGGTGTTCAAGAAAAATCTTAGACCCGATGGTACAATTGAGAAGTACAAGGAAAGGCTTGTGGACAAGGGTTATACATAGAAAGAAGGTGAAGACTACTTTGATACTTACTCACCCGTGGCTACACTGACAACTATTCATGTCCTACTTTCACTGGCTGCCTCGGATGGTCTTCTCGTTCACCAAATGGACGTTAAGACGGCTTTCCTTAATGAAGAGTTGGACGAGGAAATTTATATGGAGCAGCCAGATGGTTTCGTAGTACCCGGTCAGGAAGGCAAGGCGTGCATGTTATTGAAGTCATTATACGGCCTCAAGCAAGAACCTATGCAATGGCATGAGAAGTTTGAAAGGACTTTGACTGCTGAAGGCTTTGTTGTAAACGAAGCTGACAAGTGTGTGTACTATCGCCATGGTGGGGGCGAGATTGATCTTTGGGATCAATCTTGATTTAATCAAGGAAGTTAAGGATTTCTTATCTTGTTGTTTTGAGATGAAGGTTCTAGGAGTAGATGATGTTATCTTAAACATCAAACTATTGAGAGATGATAATGGTGGGATCACACTGCTTCAGTCTCACTATGTGGAAAAGGTGTTGAGTCGCTTCGGGTATAGCGACTACAAGCGTTCTTCAACTCCATATGATGCTAGTGTATTGCTTAGAAAGAATCGACGGATTACTAGAGATCAACTGAGGTATTCTCAGATCATAGGCTCGCTTATGTATTTGGCGAGTGCCACAAGGCCTGACATCTCTTTTGCTGTGAACAAATTGAGCCGGCTTGTTTCCAATCCGGGAGATGATCAGTGGCGTGCGCTTGAGAGAGTTATGCGCTATTTAAAAGGCACTGCGAGCTATGGAATTCACTATACCGGAAACCCGAGGGTTCTAGAAGGATATAGTGATTCTAATTGGATATTTGATGCTCATGAGCTTAAGTCCACTAGTGGTTATGTTTTTACAATTGGTGGTGGCGCTGTTACCTAGAAGTCTTGCAAGCTGACCATCTTAACGAGGTAAACTATGGAAGCGGAACTCGCAGCATTAGACACAACCATTGTTGAAGCAGAGTGGCTTCGTGAGCTCTTGATGGACTTGCATGTGGTTGAAAAACCAACACCCGCAATCCTAATGAACTGTGATAATCAAACAATGATCATCAAAGTGAACAGTTCTAAGGATAATGTGAAGTCATCAAGACATGTGAAGAGGACATTGAAATCGGTCACGAAATTAAAAAAAGTCCGGAGTTATTGTGGAATGTGATAGATAATGCATCGAGGGAGATGGGTTTGAGACTCACGGTATGAATTTCCCACAGTGGTAACCCACTCTATGTGATCGGAGATCCCGTGAATTAGAAGTGTGAGACAATCTGTTGGTCGGCTGAGAGGAGAGTATCCTTATATTTTATCCCACTCCATGAAAATGCAATACTCTCCTCATCTATATGGTAGGTTGACATTTGACATAATGTGTTCCAAGTGGCTTATTTATATAAGCAGAGATGTGTCCCGCAGAAAATCTCCCGAGGAACTCACCTATATGAGTCTGACTGATAAACGTCGCAGTCTATAAGAATAGGGTGCTCTCTAATAAACTCATGAAAGGCCTTCGGAGTATGACGCATACGCTCCACCCGAGGGGAAGCCTTGCGGCAGCCTAGTATCGGTACAGACGTTGTGTGAAACTGGTATCACAGAAAACTTGTAGTTCAAGGCGTAGTCCACTATTCAAGTTGTGAATTATTGTAACATAATCTTCTAAGTGGATGTTCAACTTAACAGTCTCCACTAAACACCGGTATATAAACAATGTTTTGGAACTGAGATTATGAGATGTGCTAATGATACTTTGTGGGGGATTGTTGGAATTTAAGGGCTGCACCATGTGTCCCAACTAAGCCCACTAATTCCTGAAATTGTCATGGCCCATTCATAAATAACACAAGAGGGGAGTAGGACTAAAGTTTACTCCCACATTGCTAGTTTGGAGAGAGTGGAACCACCATATAAGGTGAGCCATTCTAGATCATGTATGAGTGGGCAAGGCAAGAGGAGAGGTGTGCCACACGCGCGCTCCTCCTCCGCCGCCCGCCTCGCCACGCCTTGCCTCGCCTCGTCACGACACGCCGCGGGTTGCGGGAATGAGCCAAGCCGAGATCTTTTATTTTGCCACTTGGGAAAATTTAATGAGTCATTATCTTGGTAATTAACGGACGTGTTAATTCCTAAACCGTTCCCTTTTCCTTCTGGATCGTGGAACCGAACCGACTCAGACATGGAATTACGCCCACATCTCTCCCATCCCGCATATAAATACGCGCATACGGTAAACCCTAGCCGCCACTTCGTCTTATGGTTTCGCACCGTTCCAAAGCACTGTGCCGCCAATCAACCCTTCTCCATCCCTCGCGACTGCTGACGGCAAGTACTTCCCCAACGGCGACTGGTTTCGAGATCTCGGCAACCTCTTCATCGACGACGACATGGCCGACATCGATAACACTGCAGCTCGTGCTGCTGCCGTTGCACCGTACGTATCTCACTATTATCTTTACGTGATGCTACTGCAATTCTTTTGTCTAGTTCTTTGTGTGGATTGGATCAGTTTCAATACTGCACTAGATTTCGATATTTTCATGCTTAGTATAATTGCATCTGTCATGATTTACTTCATGTTATTTCGGATTAAATCATATGCTAAATTGGTTATATATTCAACACATATGACTATGAGTAAATAAACTCCTGGGTGCTAAATTCTAAGTGGTTATGTAGCAACGATCGGCTATGCCCTTACCATTTTTTTCAGATTAGTAACACCGCTACTGTAGTGTATATTTAGTTTTCGACAACGAACGTAGCTTGATAAAACAGTCATGCCTTGCAGGTTAGAGTACTTATTGCAGAGACCAAATATCGCAAATGTTGTAAGTTTATGGAGAGGCATCGGATGTATCAAGCCATGTCGTGTACTTGTAATTGTATTTGTAGTTCCAGGATTAGTATCTACGATTTCATTTCTGATGTTTTAATAGACATTATTCATTCACCAAAACCATCAGGATCTAAATAACTGGTGATAGACATGGTAGCTCCAGGTTACATATAAGCATGCTTGGTGATCTGTCAAATACTGGAATAGCAAAACTAGGATCAGACCATGATGAGTAGAACATATATGCTTGGTTTAGTCATAGGAGTTAAGTGCCACGTTATTCTCTCCATCGAGAAGTAGCATTTTATTGGACCAATAGAACATATTATGTTATTTTTTTATCCATCTATATTCAAATAAATGTATAACAAGGTAAAATAAAACTTGAACTCAGTTTGACCAATTATTCTCTTGGATCATGTGAAAAAAAAACATGTTCATGAATTGGAAGATCTGAGTGAGGTCCGTTGTCTGATGGTTGGTGCAGACCTGCTACTTGCGCTGCAATATAGGCTTATAAAACTATATTTCATTTCAAGTTCTTATTTCATAGTTGATGAATATGTTATGCTAGCTGAACCGGCTATTTAAATAGTAGCGATATGTTAAGTGTTGATTCGCCTGCTGCTTTAACAAGTGGAAATGCAAGCTTGTCCTGAAAAATAGAGTTACTATTTGTGTTGGATTTAGGATTGGATGGCAATCCTTTGAATGGGGAAGTTTTGCTTTATTAGCTTTCTATGTAGGGAGGTGACTTGAGTCAACATACTGATTCATCGGGTAGCGGAGCTGTGGATGTTCTTACTTGCATGGTTTCTTGAGTTTCCTAGCTACAATGGGTTGCATTTTATGCCCAATAACGTTATTTAGTGACCTATTTATTTTTTCTGAATTGCAGGTACGTCTCCTTGAAGGGAATGCTTACTATCTACACTACTTGACAATTAAGAAAGCAAGAGATGGTTTTCACGCCATGGATAACTGTTTTGAGGCTATGGAAATAGCTAAGATTAACCCTGTCCCCAAATATGTGACTTCATATACATACAAAATCAGATCATTCCAAAATATGTTTGCCGTGCGGGTGATTAGATCTATCTTGCAGGTGTTCTTGTGTGTCCATGGCTTTGTTTTGATAAGACCTATCTTTCTATCACGTGAATACGCCACAATGCTGGCAGATTTTTTTTTAAATGGGAATATCCCAGCCTCTGCATCATGATGATGCACACAACTGATTTTTATTAAAACAATATTTGCAACAAGAAAGGAACACATATGAATCCATGAGCGCCCGCTGTGCATGTGGTAGGAGAAAGGAACACATATGGATCCAGTAAGTAGCGTGGTGAACAACCTGCAAAAAGTGAGCACCTCTAACCTTGTTAAAAACCACATCATTCCGACAGTTCCAAATTGCCCATAATGCTGGCAGGTGATCCTACACACCAAACCAACCGACGTCTTCGACACCAGGTTTGCACACAGACCGTGCATATACTGCTGACCGTGCATGGTTTCACCCAAACAAAACAACAACGCGCCATGCAAGAACGAGAAACAGACGGTGCGACAGAGCGCGCTACTTCGTCTAGTACACATTTAAGCTACCTGCTTTAGATACTTCACTGTGAAGACTACCAAATGTTGTGCTAGTAGCAACCTGGATCCGTCGTAAATTGCATAAAGATTGTATGTTGTCCGCTCAATTTGACATCGAGGTTCCAGTTCACACGGATGTGCCAATAAAATTGCTGGCGAACCTAAAAAAATACATCAAGTCAGCGGGCGATAATGGGATGATTTTTATCAAGCATAGATAGCGGCATAGTCTACACATGGGTTCTCCATCACTTAGGGTGCGCCTGGTTCGCAGTTTCGTTCGGCGAAACCCCCGTAAATCAGGTGGGCGTGTAATTTTTACGAAATAGCACTTGGTTGGTCGTTAGTTTTCTCGGGCTGTATATTTCTCGGTGGGTAACCTGGTGCGCACGTCACAATAATTTCACGGACCTGTGGTGGTCCGTATTAGAATCCGGATACAACCACCGGTAGAAAAAAGGCCTTCCATACGCCCCCATCAGTCTCCACACTTCGCGCATCGTGACTAAAGGGCTTTTAGTCCCGGGTCGGGAGGAGACCCGCGATAGAAGGTCATGCGTCGTGGGTTGGGAAGGGCGTGGAGGCGCGTGGAGGGCATTAATTCCTGTTGGACTGGACACCCGGGGCTAATGGTCCAGTCTGCTGGCCTCCCAGACTTTAGTCCCGGTTGGCCTGGCCACCCGGGACTAAAGATACAAACTGCTCGCCTCCCGCGCGGCGGTTTTATTTCGCGAGCGAGAGGCAGAAGGGCGCCATTGCTACAGTGCGCACCCGAGTCTCTATTTCTTCTTCTCTCTTCTCTTCTCTTCCCTCTCTTCGATCTTCCTCCACCAAGCACCATGGATGAAGTTTGGAAGACATTCCGTGTGGCCACACCATGCGGCAAGAGTCTCGACGTGGCCTACATGAACAATTGCGAGAGGCTCCCCGGTGTTCTTGAGCATTTGATCTAGAGTCTATTATGAAGAAGCCGATGAACACATGTTCTTCGGGCTTGATCTAGAGTATACGGCGGATCAACGGGATGTTGCCGTCATCCAGATTGCGTTCAAGGAGGCCGTTTTGGTCTTCCAATGGTCAAGGTAACGCACACGTACAATCTTGCATTTTTGATTTGTTTGTTGCATCTGAAGAATACATGTGTTGCAACATATCTAACACGTATCAAATTTTTGTTGTTGCAGTAGTTCAAAGCATTCTCCGGCACTTGTTGATTTTCTTGTCAACAAGGGGTATGACTTCTGCAGCGTTGACATCACTCAAGACCGTCAGAAGTTGATGCGCTTGGGTATTGTGATACCTGAAGATCACTACATTGATCTTCAGGACCTTATCCATTTTGATTATTTGTAGTGGCCCAAGACCGGGATGGCTCCCATGGCAACTGCCTTCATCCACGACGGCTACGAAACCGTGAAGTCTCGTTTCCCCTCCAAGAATCACAGGTATTGGGAGAAGACCCCACTGGACCGGACCAACGTCAACTATGCATCTATAGATGCATACGTTTCCTACGAGTTGTTCCGCATCAACTCGACAGAGCTCGAGTAGATGTTGTTTGTGTACCGCATCTTGCGTTAGATATATGCATGTAATGGATATCTTAGTATGTAATGGATATATTATTATGTAATGGATATTATTTCTATATTAATTCCTAGCTATACTATTTCTATATAATGTCAAACACACATTTCAAAACAAACAAACAAAAAACATCAAGAAAACAAACAAAAACACATCAAGAAAACAAAACAGAAAAACTACAGTTTCTATATATCTGTTCACCAAAAATTAATCTAAGCCAGGAAAACATATATCTAGTCAATACCAAACTCATCCAGTTGGATTTACTTCAAAATACATTTTTGAACTCATTCTAAAAATAATTCAAGAGCCTACTGGTCTTTTTAAGATTTTAAAATGAATTAGTATTATTTTTCTTCATTTTTCGATATATTATTTTTGTTTTTAAGATTTTAAAATGAATTAGTTCTATTTTTCTTAATTTTTTGATATATTATTTGTATTTTTAAGATTTAAAAATGAATTAGTTTTATTTTTCTGAATATTTTGAATATTAATAGTATTTTTAAAAATAATACAAATTAAAAAGTTAATGTTTAATTATTTATTCAAAATTATTAATTACATCATTACTTTTATTTATTAAAAGATTTATTTGAAATTCAAACAATAAAGAAATGACCAATATGTTAATAAGATTGATATGATACTACTATCACATACATGCGTGCGAAACACTTGGATGCGGGACGGGATGGAACTCAGAAGTTAAGCGTGCTAATGCTAGAGTAGTGGAAGGATGGTGACCGAGCGGGAAGTTTGACCACGAGTAAGTATTTTGACTAGAGATACTTGTAGTTAGACACTAAGCAAATAATACAAATTCTGAAAAAAATAAGGGAGTGAAAAAAAGGAGAGAAAAATTGGTGTGAAAAATAATTAGAAACCCAAATGAATTAAAGAAATTACGAAATAAAGTTTATTCCCGGTTCGTGTGGCCAACCGGGACTAAAGGTCCTCAGCTCCCCGGCTGACGCCACCCGCCCACGTGGCCGGGCCTTTAGCCGCGGTTCGTAAGAGGCGCGACAAAAGGGGGACCTTTATTCGCGCCTATTTAGTCCCCGTTGCGCGGCCGGGATTAATGGGTCTGACGAACCGGGACTGTAGGCCGATTTTCTACCAGTGAACAACACCCGCCCGTAAACCGGGGATTCCTATGCATCACGTTAAGCGAATCGGAATCTCGTCTTGCTCGTGTGTGCTTCCCACCTCCCCCACACGTGGGCCGGCCCAATTAGTTAGGTTCCTTTTTTTGAGACTCGCTAGGTAAGTCGTGTGACACACTCGCGTACACGTGCACGCTGAGGCAAGCTAGCTTTTCTCACGTGCAAAGGAGAAGCTAGCGACAACAGTTTTTCTTTCTCGTCCCATTTAGCTTGCCTACTTTAGGTGCACCAAAAAACGCCAATTAAGCAAAAAAAAAAAAAGTGAAATCAAATTTTCGACGAACCAAGATGGTTCCAAATTAAAAAATGGTTCTAATTTTTAGAAATGGTTCCAAACTAAAAATGTTTTAATTTTTAAATGGTTCCTCATCTAAAAATAGTTCCGTAAATAAAAACTGATTGAAAAATTCAAAAAAAAATATTTTCAAATAAAAGGAAAATAAAACTAAAAATAAAAAGTAAAACATAAAAAAGAAATAGATAATAAAAACATAAACAAAAAAATGATAAGGAAAAATGAAATCTGAAAACGGAGCAATAAATCACTACAAGAAATATGTTGATACATGACCCTTTTTTAATGACCGTGGATGAATTTGTCATAGATCCATGACCATGTTTAATCTGTTGGTCATGACATGTTTGGGAGGGACTAAACACATGATGTTTTTGCCAAAAAGTCATGATTTTCTTTAACAAGATGGTCATAGCACATGATACCTGGTGTATGACCCTTTTTTTTGCTTAACTAAGACCAAATTGAATTGGTCATGCGTTTGTTGGCAATGATTTTTGCTTATGTGTCATGTCCACGTGTCAATTTTTGCCTATGTGTCATGTCCGCGTGTCAATTTTCGCCTATGTGTCATGTTCACATGTCAATTTTGACTATGTGTGTCATATCCACGTGTCAATTTTGACTATGTGTCACTCACAATTTCAACATTTTTTTTAAACCGTGTCTACCTTATCTGTCACGTCCACTATACTAGACCCTGCCAAATTGACACGCGGGACCCACAACCTGAGAAATGGGACCCACAAGTGGAACTGACAGAAATGGGACCGCGCATTCTGCTGAACCTGGCAGGGAGCAGCCTGCTTATCTGTTCAAATCCCGCAAAATAAATAATCGCGCGCGGAGGAGCCATCCCAGGGATCGAACCCGCGTCTCCCACGAGAAGAACACACCACCGAACCACCACGGCCAAGCCCGCTACATGATATATTTTGAGCGCAATACAATTTATCCAGGAATAGGAGGGGCCGGTCGGCCTAGGTTAGTTTGCTGGGCCAAAGCCCACTTCCAGCAATGCGAATGGGCCGATCATCCTGGGTTGGATAGGACAGGCTAGGTCCGGGCCGGTTCTCTTATTTTTTTTCTCTTTATCTGTTTTCTTTTATAATTTTTGATTTTGAACTCCAATTTTATGTAAATAAATTTTAGTTTTCTCCCCTATTATTATATTCTATTAGGGGCTTTTGGAGTCAACATAAAATATAAACTACCTATAAGTTTCTGCATTGCATTATACAAGGTTTTGGATAATTTAAAATAAAAAAAATGTATGCCGATTTTGAAATACGGTCAAAACGGGGGGCATGACCGTTGGTAGATAGGGGTTGAATCTTGATGAAATAGGTACTTGGTTATCTAAAAATGATTTTTGCAAAAAATAAAGAGAAAACTACGAGGCACCTGTAGTTCAAATTTAGCCCGGTTTCAACGGAATCGGCTGAAATTTGTCTTTTTCAAAAGAGGTGTATATGAATATTTTTAGATAATGAAATTTGGTTATTTGTATATAAAATATCGTATAATAGCTTCATAATTTTACTTTGTACAATTTTGTGTCATATTTTGGGTATGTGCTTCACAAAAAAACCCGGTTTTGACACTCCGGAAAGGGAAAATGGTATTTTTATTCAACGAAAAATAAAACTTTCTTCGTGAACATTGTTAGTTGTACCAATATGCATCTTTGTGTGGAATATGGTCACATTTAAACAAACTATGCCATGGAAGTGGCCAAAACATCCGTCATTTCGCCCGAAAGCTATGAATCTTTGTAAGAGATAGCTCATTTCTGTGAACACATTTTCCACCAAATTGTTGTATTCCAAGTTTATTATTTTTTGTGGATACTAGGACATATATAACAAGACCACGCGAAGGTCTTGCATCGTTTCGAATTGTTTTGAATTTTCTGTAATTTTCTAAGCCGGTTTCGGGAAACGGTCAAAACGGGGTGCATGACCGTTCGTACCTAGGTGCTGAATCTTGATGAACTATTGGTGTATCTATGTTTAAATAGGTACTTGGCTACCTAAAAATGAGTTTTGCAAAAAATCACGAGCAAACTACGAGGCACCTGTAGTTCAAATTTGGCCCGGTTTCAACGGAATCAGCAGAAATTTGTCTTTTTCGAAAGAGGTGTATTTTGAGCTATTGAGAGGTAGTAAGTTTGTTATTTGTAGATCAAACATGACATAATATATTTATAATTTTACTTTCTACAATTTTGTGTCATCTTTTGTGTATGTGCTTCACAAAAAAACCCGGTTTTGACACTCCGGGAAGGGAAAATGGTATTTTTATTCGACGAAAAATAAAACTTTCTTCGTGAACATTATTAGTTGTTCCAATATGCACCTTTGTGTGGAATATGGCCATATTTAAACAAACTATGCCATGGATGTGGCCAAAACATCCGTCATTTCGCCCGAAAGCCATAAATGTTCGTACGAGATAGCTCATTTCTGTGAACACATTTTCCACCAAATTGTCGTATTCCAAGTTTATTATTTTTGGTGGATACTAGGACATATATAACAACACCACGTGAAGGTCTTGCATCGTTTCGAGTTTTTTTGAATTTTCTGTAATTTTCTAAGCCGGTTTCGGGAAACGGTCAAAACGGGGTGCATGACCGTTCGTACCTAGGTGCTGAATCTTGATGAACTCTTGGTGTATATATGTTGAAATAGGTACTTGGCTACCTAAAAATGATTTTTGCAAAAAGTCACGAGCAAACTACGAGGCACCTGTAGTTCAAATTTGGCCCGGTTTCAGCGGAATCGGTAGAAATTTGTCTTTTTCGAAAGAGGTGTATTTTGAGCTATTGAGAGGTAGTAAGTTTGTTATTTGTAGATCAAACATGACATAATATATTTAGAATTTTACTTTGTACATTTTTGCAACATATTTTGTGTATGTGCTTCACAAAACAAGCCAGTTTTTACACTCCGGGAAGGGAAAATGGTATTTTTATTCGACGAAAAATAAAACTTTCTTCGTGGACATTGTTAGTTGTTCCAATATGTACCTTTGTGTGGAATATGGCGACATTTAAACAAACTATGCCATGGATGTGGCCAAAACATCCGTCATTTCGACCGAAAGCCATGAATCTTCGTACGAGATAGCTCATTTATGTGAATACATTTTCCACCAAATTGTCGTATTCCAAGTTTATTATTTTTGGTGGATACTAGGACATATATAACAACACCACGCGAAGGTCTTGCATCGTTTCGAGTTTTTTTGAATTTTCTGGAATTTTCTAAGCCGGTTTCGGGAAACGGTCAAAACGGGGAACATTGCCGTTCATACCTAGGTCCTGAATATTGAAGAACTCTTGGTGTATCTCTGTTGAAATAGGTACTTGGGCACCTAAAAATGATTTTTACAAAAAATCATGAGCAAACTATGAGGCACATGTAGTTCAAATTTGGCCCGGTTTCAGCTGAATCGATAGAAATTTGTCTTTTTAAAAAGAAGCGGATAGAAAGATTTTTAGAGGATGCAATTTGGTTATTTGTAGATCAAATATGACATGATATCTTTATATTTTTAGTTTGTCTAATTTCGTTTCATATTTTGTGTATGTGCTTCACAAAAAACCCATTTTTGACACTCTAAAAATGGAACATGGAAAATGCTTCTCATATTTTTGGTACGTGCTTCAGAGAAAAATTAAAATTTGTTCGTCAAAAGAGGTAGATGAAAACCTTTTGAGAGGAATGAATTTAATGATTTTTTACTTTAATTTACTTTTTTCTTCTATTTTCTACTATTTTCTGAGGTTTATTTACTATTCTCTTATTTACTATTTATATTCAGCACATAATATACCACACCCACCTCAAAACTAAGGCTGACCTGCGGGACCATTAGTGTCTTGTCCCTACTGTCGGTGAGCCTGAAAGAGCAGAGGAATAGAGCCCGCGTCCTCCCCCAAACCATCGCATCTCCCCCACCCTCTAACCCTAAAAATACATGTTGCCCCCCTTCCTCTCTCATTTCTTCCCCGCCGCCAGTATCCTCTTTTCGATCTGATCTCGATTCGATCAAGCGCCTCGCCTCGCCTCGCCTCCACTCCCTCCTCACCTCGGCTCGCCTTGCACCCTCATGGTCCGTGGCATCTCCGCCTTCACTCCCTCCCTTGGCTTCTCCGCATCGTATACCGAGAGAGAGCCACCGACCTCCGCATCGTCTACCGAGAGAGAGCCACCGACCTCCGCATCCTCTCTCGCAGCGGCGGCGCTGCTCGCGACCTCACCTCCCTCCACCGGAGACCCGCAAGGGCGGGCGGGACCCGTCTCCTCCACCGCGCTCGGAGGAGCTAGGCCCTCCGGAGGCGCTCCTCCACTGCACCTCCTCGATGTAGGGCATCTAGGCGGCCGGCTGTGCTCCCGAGCTTGGCCAGGGAGACCCGTGCCGGCTCTGCTCCCGATCTCGGCCAGGGAAAGCCGCGCATGGTCGTGAATGGCCGGGGGCGGCGTGTCCCATCGCGTCGTTGGTCGCCGTCGTCACGCACGCACGCACGCCTCCCATCCCGTGTAGATCTGTGCAGAACCATGCTGTCTAAAGTGAGGTTCCGATCTGGGTACTACGCCCCGTATCTTGGCACGAAGCGCTGGATCCGACTTCTTCTCTTTTTTTCCTACTGTCAAAATTCCTGGAAGATTTCTTTCATTGTTGTTCCTTTATGGATGTGACAACTTGTATGGATCCGCAGAGAAATCTGGATGAAGCCCTTTGTTTTCTGTATGAATCTTGAATGAACATTTGGAATCATGTATGAAACAAGATGTATCTAGATTCTAAATATGCAACTGATTGTTGATTATGGGTGTACCATGCTATAAAAATTACAGCACATACATGTTACACATCTAAATCCATGGAGCCATTATTTATTGGGATTAGTTTTTCTTTGATGTGCCAACTGCAGTGCCTACCGATAATTGATATGCTGCCAACATGTGGTATAATGTTATTAGCTTGCTACTACTTTATTAGAGGGGTTTTTATGTTGGAGAATTTGAGCATCGATCCCAGTTTATTTTTCCCCAAGCAGTACTTTTCTAGGTATCATGCACTTCTGTAATTTTATTCTCTGTATATAGGATATTTTCTTTGCCTCTTTTTGATCACTATGAGCTATATAGAGGCAATCATGAGTAGTAGAGCACTACACTTAGATTTTTTCATTTTATAAACAGTTAGTCCCGTGCATCTTCTTATCCATTTTACTAGTTTGATTATGAGAGTTGTTTGTTATTTGCAGGTCCTAACTTGCATGGTCTGCTTAGGAGACAGTCAGGTATGCCTGCTGGTTACTCCTACTTGGTCTCTCCAAGAGGGACCACTTGTTGCTGGCCAGCCTGGGATCTTGCTATCTTCTGTATCCAAGATGCATTATTTCCGCTCATGATATTTACAACTGCAAATAAGTAATCTAATCAATTATTGTTTAAACGGATTGCAGAACTACATTATTCTAACTGTTCTCCAGCTAGTTGTACTGTACGCTCAGATTATGTTTTGTAGTTAATAAACATTCCCCATCTAATTATCTGGCAGAAAATTGATTCGAGCAAAGTTGGCTAGCCAATGCAGAAAGTCTAGTGAGATCAATTAAGGTCCTTTATTAACCAAGCTGGTACTATGTGTAAAGTTGGATTTGAAAGTGCATGTGATGTGAAGGTGGATGCCTCTTTTGCTGCAGCTAGCTCGACCCAGTCTATTCGCGCATTTTTAGCATAAAATAATCTACTTAAGTGATATCAACTGGTTCACTATCTTAAAGCACATTTTTAGCATTGTTTGCTGCTAATATATCCCCAGGTAAGCTAATCTACTTTCTTTTTTTTTCCTTCTGTCCACCTCCACCAGGTATAAGGCATGGAAGACCGTGTGTTTGACGGCCACGGCAGGTGCGTCCACTTGATCATCAAGATGGTGAGTATCTTGTGACTTCTACCATATCCCTCAAAACAGTATCCAGCTGGTGTTATCAGGTACAGAGGCCACCGTTTGAGAGATTCAAGTTCTTTTTAAATGAATCATGTATGAAGTTGAGTTATTTAATTCCTCGCCACTCCATATTGTATGGTGCATACATCGGTGTTTTAGGGATTGTCTACTCCTGTAGAAAGTAAAGCACTGCAATGTTTCATTTATGAAGTTTGTGTGCTGCCAACATGTTTTTCGATTGCAAGTATAGCTGACATATACAGATCAATAGGATAATATGCACGAGCTTCGTCTAGCAATTTGAAATGCTAGCGCTTAACTCCCATGTTATTGCTGGTCTGAGGTTACATGCATCTATGCTGAATTGTTGATGCTCTAGCAGTTAATCTTGAATGTTAATGCAAAAAAATTAACTACAATTTAACGTTTAACTATTTTTATCCCTGTTTCAGTCTGTCAAAGAAGATTGAATGCTAGAATGGTGATGCTGGTTAAGGACACTGCATCCTTATTTTGTGACACCTTGTAATCTTTTGAGCTACTGCTTATTGATATGATCCCTTTAGAAGGTTGGTTGATGCTTAATGTGATGAATTTCTGCCTTAACCAATTTTTTGGTTCATTCCAAGTACCTAAATTAGCTTAGCTTAGCTGAACAGCATTTCCTTGTGTCTCTTGGGCAACTCTTTCATACTTATATAGTTAGTTTGGGCCACCTTATTGTACAACCCTTAGATTATTGTCTCTAGCGGTTGTCTTGCTGCTTCAATGTGCATTTGAGCTGGGCTTACCATCCAAGTTAGCCCCAGGGTTGTTTTAACTCGCTGTTTGGTTGTGGTCAAATGGACATTGACAACAACCCAAACAATAGACAATTTTTGTTGTCGACTCGTCAAACCAAACATACATTATAGCTAAGCTTCCCTCTTTTAGTCGCCACTTTCTTCTGTTGTATATATGGGGTTATAGTACCTCTGCTTTTGTATGTAGTGCGCTATACCTCTGCTGTTTATATGTTATATAGAAGGTTCATAAAATTGGTTAGTCTTGTGTCAGTAATTTGTGTCACCTGGCAATCATTGGAGCTACTGCTTGTTGATACCCATCCCTCTTCATCTTTAATTTCCTGGTTTTTCTGTTTTGGTGTTCCTGTGATTCTGTGTCAGTTCTGATTCAATTTGTGGATTGTTTCTGTTGTGTTGCAGGCTCTAGGTAATGAAGAGAGCTGAAAAGGACCCACACAAGCCCAAGCAATCCCTGAGATCCTTTTTCTTCATTCAAGTAAATCAAGGCTGTAGATATAGATCATATACTACACTGCTATTAGCTTGGAACTACGATACAGAACATTCACTCCTACTCAGTCCTACTGAATGTGTGTATCTGGGCATTGCTGGATGCGCGAATCCGTAATTTGGTGTTTTATCGTTTTGTTGTTGTGTAATGTGATGAAGTGACATCTACTGCTTATGATGAAGTGTGATTAACTGTAATGGAAGTAAAATGAAATTATTCTGGTGCTTTGTCCATATTTTGTTATTGTTAAGAAACAATTTCTACTCAACTTGTACATGTCTATGCCCTAGCAGTACGTGGGCTACTAAAATCTCTCGGGCTGGAATAAACTTACCATAAAAGCCTGCAAGGAAAATGCTAAAAAAAAGGCTCGAATTTGGAATCTAGGCCATGGCCCAAAAGAATGAAATAAAAATTATACCATGTAAAGGCCAGGGCCCATGAAAAATTGCCCAAAAATATTGGATTTGATCCATGTAGCTGAAAAACTAGTCAGGCAAAAGAAAACTTCAATTGGCCGAAATGTTGGGCTGGCCCATATTCAGGAGCATCATGGACTGGGCTGAATCTCTTCCATGACCTACTCAGTTGGTCATAATTTTGCCACGTAGGATTGGCCACGTAGGATCTGACGTGGCTATGGCAGGATATCACATGACCAAATCAGTTGGTCATAGGGTCATGACCCCTCTGATTGAGTCATAGAGTCTATGACAATTTCATTCAATTAGTCATTGACGATCAAATAAGACGCTCGGTATGTGACTTTCCATTTTAGGTCAAAAAGGGGTCATCAATCAACCTACGTGTCTAGTGACAAAAATTAAGGGTCACGTATCAACATATTTCTTGTAGTGAATAGATCCAAAAGGATGGTTGTAAAGTAACTTGTTGTAGCATAATCAGGGGCGGAGACAAGGGGGGGGGGGGTCTAGCAGGGGCTAGACCCCTCCCAATGTTTGCCGCCCTCAATAATTATTCAGTATGCTGCATTGCACCATTCGAAGTACTTCATTGCATTATGTACAGAAACATAAATGTATTTCCATGTGCTAGACGAGACCAAGCCCAAGAGACCAATACCAGCCCATTACGATCAATTAGTAGCGAGACATAAGAGTTATCGGCTATCTTCTAGGGACCTTGGGTGGACGTGATACAACTGAGCCTGTAACGTCCTATTCGACTTTGATTGATTGCATTGTACGCTCAAGCTAGCCGCCTCTATCCTCCCTAGGAGTCAGACCAGATGCATCCCGACCGTCGGTGATGGATGTGTCAGGCGGCTGTAGCTGCCGCCTGCCGCGCGTGACTATTGCATCTCCATGTGCCGAACAACGAACGCAACACAACTCAGTTTAACTACAACTCCTACTCAATTGCAAATTATTTCATATACTTCCTTGTTTCCATATGTGAAATTGCATAACGAAAATTTTAATGGAAGATCAAATTACCTATTTTACAAAAATAAATTTGGAGACGGATTTTTTTCTTAGGACAAAGTAGTATACAATGAGAATAAACTACTGCAAAAATGTCACAATTCGTGACATTTTCGACTTGTTTAATAACTCCAATGGATCTATAGATATGCATGTTCCTTCAAACGCAAAGCCTATATTATCATCACTTAAGCGATGGATTGACGTTATATTTAAAAATTGATATATATGTGTGACATTGCTTGGCTGGTTTTTTTTTTTATTCGCCTTTAAATCCTGGCTCCGCCCCTGAGCATAGTGGCTGTGCATGTACATACCGTTACATGGGAAGTTCCATTCCCCCTTTCCGCCTTATTTTCTCTTTACACTAGATCATCGATGGCGCGCGTTGCCGCGCCCGTCTATTTTGACAATAAAATAGTAGAAATTCACATAAATAAATGGAGCCACCCAACATGAAAGTAAAATTGCATCAGCTAACACATATTTGTTATTAATGGAACATATAGAGTTTACTGCTTTGGTCCTGCAATAGATATTCGATCATCCTATCCCAAATTGCCTCATGTTTTCTTTACAGCAAATCGGACCAGAAATGTCATAATTAGAGTAAGAAAAATCGAACACAACATTTATGTTTATCAAATATCCAAATATCCTCTCAGAACAATAAATATCAGACTCGAGATCTCCTCGAAAATCTATGGGCTCACTCAATGGTCAACTGGAAGATATCGAGTCAGGGATCTGAAACCGTTGTGCCCAGTCTCATTTGTTTTTGGGTGTAATCCATTGGGTGCAGTGGGGAAGGTAAGTTCGATTGTTTGAATTGCCGCAATGGGCACAAACATGTCTTTTTTTTCTCACGGCAATAATTTACTGGTGTTTGTTACTTCTGAATTGCACAACGAATTATTTCTGAATATATCTATGCGAATCAAGTAGATCCTAACATATATTCTAGGTTCTAGAACTATAAGACTACATATATGGAGAAGATTCGTACTTTGGCATTATAGAAGCAACACAATATGTTTCAGTTGTCAAGCTTCATGCACTAGCCAACTATCCCAAAAGTCCGAACTGATGGAAAGGCTAGTGCAATCCACATATACTGTAACACCCCCTCTCACGTGTGACTCGGAGAGGCCAACACGTGCAACCGGAAGAGAGCAACGGCGCGCAAGTCTCAGAGGTATACGCCTCGGCCAACACGTGGACTCAGAGGTATGACTCTAGAGGCCTATACGTGGACTCAGAGGTATGACTCAAGAGACGTATACGTGGACACAAAGAGGGGCTACAAATATATTTTTAATAAAGCGCGGAAGCTAGGACTCGAACTCGAGACCCTGGGCTCTGATACCATGTCAAGCTTCATGCACTAGCCAACTATCCCAAAAGTCTGAACTGATGGAAAGGCTAGTGCAATCCACATATACTGTAACATCAGTGAAGTATTACCACAAACTGGCTTGTAAAACCATCGTTTACACAATGAATTACATCCACACTGGGTGTTTACTGTACCATCTAAATGCTGGTACGGCGAAAAATAAATAGTACTGACCATGGCAGAGTAATCTATTCTGATAATTCATATAGGAAGAAGACATACAAGATATAGGAATATACTTTCCTCATATTCCTGCTGACCCAGCGTAGGGCAGAAGCACAGAGGCCGGCTTGGCTGAAAGCATGCTTTCAATAAATCTGCTGCAGCAGTAACACACTTGTAACTTCTCCTCGTACGTGATAGTCAATCAAAATGAAAGTATCAATAGTTGATAGACCGGTTTGAGTGTAATAGTGAACTACAGAAACTGAGAAGAACAAACAAGACCCCTAATACTTAACCTGCAGCTGTTCCGATGAAGATTTGGCACCATCTCCTCTAGCCACAGAAAAACTCAATGTCAAAAACTTCCTCTGAACTCTTGAGATACAAATTTTAGCAGTTGAGCAATATTGTAAATGCATGTAGGCAAAAGCCAACATTTACCTGAAAACGAGAATCAGCACATACAAAATCCGAATCTTGTAGATTGTCAGGCAGATTCATTGATATGAGTGCAAATCTCCACTGATCAGACAGGCATGAATAGGTATATACGTTCGGTAGTTGTACAATATACTCGTTAAATCGTACAATAGAAAGATAAACGAGGATACAAATCAAGATCCGCAAATAAAACATTGTGTTCAGTATTCTTACTTTTGCCAACATATATGAGCGTAGCTCGAGAAATACTCGGGCGAGTACTTTTATAATATGTACATTACGAGTTTTAGAGTGGTTGGCATTTTTTACAACCGTTTATCTAACTTAATCCAATGGTAAAAAAATAAGAGGTACCTAGAGGTACTGGATTAGAGGTACCGAGAGGTACTTAAAAGTACTAAGTTTCTTTTATTTTTTAGCAAATAAGAAAGGGCAGTAACGTAATCTTACCTCACTGGCTTATCTCTTTCTCAATCTCACTCTCTCTGCTTCACTCACCGATGCCCCAATTCCCCACCCGAGCTCTCTGCTTCACCCCCAAATTCCCCACCCAAATTGACCGCATCGGCGCCCGTAGCCAGCCAGGACGACGGAGGCAGCGGCCGCGAGGAGGAGGAGGACCTCGAGGAGCGCGGGTTCGAGGCGTCGGAGAAGGTCCCTCTCCATGGACGATGCGGACGCCGGCTCGAGGGGGACATCCAGGCCGGCGCCGCCGGCGGGGACACGCCGGTGTGGCTACTCATGTGGGTCTCCCCGTGCAGCTCCTTGCCGCCTGCCTCGGGGTCGCCACCGGTCGGCACCTCGCCGAGCTCTGCCGCGACGATGAGCCATCTCGAGGGGGACCTCCAGGCCGGCGCCGCCGCGGGGGACACGCTGGTCTGGCTGCTCATGTGGGCGTCCTCGTGCAGCTCCTTGCCGCGTGCCTTGGGGTCGCCACCGGACGACACCTCGCCGAGCTCTGCCGCGACGACGAGCCCTCCTCTCACCTCGAGGGGAACCTCCAGGCTGGCGCCGCCGCGTGTGACACGCTGCTGTGGCTGCTCATCCGGCGTTTCCCTCCCCGTCGCTGAAGCCGGCCGTATGCGCCGTCAGCGGCGTTTCCCGCCCCACTTCCAGTGGCCAGCAGCAGAAGCCGGCCCTATGCGCTGCCCACGACGAGGCTCCGTTCCCAGGAGCTGCAGCAGCTCATTGCGGCGCTGCTGGAGTTCATGGCGGGCAATCCGTGTGCACTTCAGGCTGATAGGGGAGGAAGACCAGGAGTTCCACACGCTCGAATTGAACTCTGAGTCCTGCCGGCGATGGGGAAGATGACTAGCCGGAGATGCGGTTGCTGCCGTCCGAAACCCGCATCGAGAAGAGCGGGGGCGGCAGGTCAGACCCCTCGTGTGACTAGGCGGGGGAAGAGAAGGTTGCGGGGGAGCTCTCCTGTCGCCGCCGTCGCACTCACACGAGACAGAGGGAGGAGAAGGTATCGGGGATGGGATTAGGGGAAAACGAATCACAGCACTTGCGTAAGCCATGGAATCCAGACCAGAGACCATATTGCCCCTACTTCATTTAATTTAATAGTTCTGCTTAATTCTCTACATCAACGGTCCAGAAAAATCAAAGCCAGAGGTACCTAGAGGTACTCGTGGTACCTGGACAATCACCGTAGTAGAGCTCTATGTACATTGTGCTTGCATCACCAATAGACAATTTATGATAACTGTTCTTCTTTTCTACTGAAAAATTACATAATAAAACTGAGGCTACAGAAAGATATCTAAACAACTCTCAGCTATTTAGGAACTGACCTGGTCGACAACCATTGCGAATTGTCTGAACTCCAAAATCAGATAATCCAAAGACACTCCTTTATTTAATGAATCGAATTAAGGGGGACAAGCAGGAATCAATCTGCAAGGAATTGGATTCAGAAAAATGAGGATTTTACGGACCTTGAAAATTTTTGGGTGGAAAGAGGGAGATAGCAGGACAGGGAGGAGACCTAGCAGAGAACCATTGAACCTGAAGGTTAGGATGGAAGGAAATAATATATAGCGAACATGTACATCGGCAATAACATACAATCATCACCCATCAGCGGTGAGTTGCGCACGATAGCCGTCATTATTGTTTGCGTGAGGTGAGAATTTACTCTGACTTGAAGGCAGAAATGCTTCGCATCTCACAGGCGCATCAATTGGGGAGGATTGACCACTGCCGCATCAGCTGCCAAATGCCGAATCGTCGCTGGATGACCCCGGATCCCTGCCGCTCGCCGCATCGTTCCTCTCGGGTCGGACGCCCGGCGCAGCGCATCGGTGGAGTGCTCGATCCCCTCTGCGTCGTGGTCGTTGACATATCTATTTTTTTACAGAGCACAGTGTCGCTCAAAGCTTCAGTAGATACTTCCGCTCTGCGTCCTTCGCTGGGTTTAGTACTTTTCTGGCCCAATAAATCACGGATGGCCTAATTGATGCCCAGATTAGCAGCCCCTAGGACATATATGGGCCAGTGCATCCAATGGCTACAAACTTAGACAGAGGGAGATCCGACGGCCACAACCGCCCAAAACGTGAGGGATGCGTGGGAAGCCTCCTTTTTGGCTCAGTTTTAATACCCCTAATTAATGAGCTGGCCCGCTTAGAAGCGTACAGTGGGCGAGTTCTTATAGTGCCTGCATGTAAATCTTCTCCGTCCGGAAAATAAAACGCGGATCTAAGCGGGGCCTTAAGGTTTTTTTTATCTGCGTTTGTTATTGTAGTTTGTGTTCATTGTTGAAACTTTATGTACTTTTTGGTATCGATGTACATGGCTTTACATTTAGAGCTTGTTCGTTGAGAGTTTCGGAAATTGGAGCGACATCTTGGGATGCTGACGTCGTGCTGTAGGGTATCGCCTCTGGTCGTATCGGCGACTGAGCCATTGGGTTATCTGGAACGCAATCCTCCGGTCTTTTGCATGCATGTGCCAGATAAATCAGATTTTTCACCTACCTTATCATGTGGCTAAGTTTGTTAATTTCTTCTTCATGAAAACCACACCTAGCTCCCGCTAGTTGCATAAAGAAAATAGGTGTCCTATATCGCACTGGGGATCTCATAGCACCCACAACGGTCTTGTGAACCAATGTGCAAAGTCACTAGTGATAGTTTGCTCATACTCCGTATATGGTAAGTGGCCTTTCCGTCAGAGGCCTACACTAAATAAATTAATTTACCAACTCTAACTTGTTTTCTCCTCCCATAAATACCTACTATCACTGCTATGCAACCCAATGCTGACCACCGAGCTAGACTTATATATCACAAAACCGCGGTCTCAGGGCATCTCCACCCGTCCCCTCCAGCGCCCCCCCCCAAGACGCGAATTAGCGTCGTTTTTCAACCACCCCCCCCCCCCCCGAACCCCAAATAGAGCCGTTTCGGCGGAAATTAGCGTCAGCGCACGCAGGCGAAACCCAGCCCGTTGGGTTCGGCTTGGGGGTGGCAGAAGGAAAAGCGCGCGTGGGCCAGCACTGTCGGCGAGGCAACACCATTTCCCCCACTTTCCCCACCTCGACTCGCCTTTTCCTCTCGCCCGACTCGCCGCCCCCACCCCGTCGGCCACCCCCACGCCGCCACCGTCGGCCACCAGCACACACGAACAATGAGTCGAACCTCCACCGTCTAGCTCCGCCGCGCCGCCGGCGCCGTTTACTCGGCCTTCCGCCACGAGGGAGGTTGTGCCCGGCAAAACGCGTCCACCCCCCCTCCCCCCTCCCCCCCGCGCAAGGTGTTCGACGTTCTGGCCGGCCCATGGACTCTGACGCCGAGGAGATGCTCGCCGAGCTATTCGACGAGGAAGGTCAGGCCGCCATCGACAACGAGGTACACTTGTTGATCCTGAGCTGCCTGGACGGCTTGCAGGCCTAGGCCGCCCAGCCGCGGCGTGCTGGATCGAGGCCCTGTCGCCGCAAGAGCAAACCGAGGCAGCGGTATTCTGTTCAGATAGAGACCAATTTTAAATGATCATGTTGCCTCATATGTCATGCTTTTGCCTAGGTATCAAATCTCATCCGGTGTGTCAGCCCTTTTGCGGCCGCCTAATTAAGCAAAAAGGGGCAGCCGAGGATTCGAACACGGGCCCTCACGCTCCTTCCCTTGCACTCTAACCACCAGACCATCACACAGGTCTTCCTAGTATATACATCGGGAGCCTTATTACCATACAATATGTTGATGGGCCTTGGCCTCCCGAGGGAAACAAGAGACCTGCTCCTGTCATGGGCGTAGGCCTGCTCGCAGAGAACAAAAAGGCAGTGTCTGGCCTGCCTTGTTTGAGCTGCGGCTGGGCAGATTGGGTCCATATTTTTTCCTTCTTTTTTTTCCTTTTCCGTTTTGTTTTATAGTTTTTGATTTTAAACACCAATTTCAACAAAATAATTTTTTATTTTTCTGTAAAAATGTCCTATGTCATTGTAGAGTATTAAGGAATGTTTTTAGCCAATAAAATACAAAGTCTATTTTTTGAAAATTTTGAAACTTTTATGCCGATTTCGAAATACGGTCAAAATGGGGGACATTACCGTTGGTATCTAGGTGTTGAATATTCTGAAACAACTGACGTATCTATGTTGAAATTGGTACTTGGATACCTAAAAATGATTTTTTCAAAAAATAAAGAGAAAACTACGAGGCACCTGTAGTTCAAATTTGGCCTGGTTTGAGTTCAATCGGCTGAAATATGTCTTTTTCCAAAGAGGTGGATGGAAAGATTTTTAGAGGAAGTAATTTGAGTTTTTGTAGATAAAATGTGGTCTAATACCTTCATATTTTTTGTGGTACAATTTTGCAACATATTTTAGGTAGATGCTTCACAAAAAACCCGTTTTTGACACTCCGAAAATGGAAAGTGGTATTTTTATTCAAAGAAAAATAAAACTTTCTTCGTAAATATTGTTCGTTATTCCAATATGCATGTTTGTATGTAATATTGGCAAATTTAAATAAAATATGCCATGGATGTGGCCATAATATCCGTCATTTGGCCCAAAAAACTTGAATCTTCGTAGATGATAGGTCATTTATGTGAACACTTTTTCGAGATAAATTCCGTATTCCAAGTTTATTATTTTTGGAGGATATTAGATCACTTATTATAACAACATGCGAAGGTCTTTCTTCATTTCAAGGTTGTTTGAATTTGATGGAATTTTCTAAGCCGGTTTCAGGAAACGGTCAAAACGGGGGACATGACCGTTCGCTCCTAGGTGTTTAATATTAATGAACTCTTGGTGTCTCTATGTTGAAATAGATTCTTGGGTACCTAAAAATTATTTTTTTCAAAAAATAAAGAGAAAACTAAGAGGCACCTGTAGTTCAAATTTGGCCTGCTTTCAGCTAAATCGACTGAAATTTGTCTGTTTCCAAAGAGGTGGATGGAAATATTTTTATAGGAATTAATTTTAGATTTTATACATAACATGTGGTCTAATACCTTCATATTTTTTATGGTACAATTTTGCAACATATTTTTGGTAGATGCTTCACAAAAAAACCCGTTTTCGACACTCCGAAAATGAAAAATGGTATTTTTATTGAACGAAAAATAAAATTTTATTTGTAAACATTGTTCGTTGTTCCAATATGCATGTTTTTGTGAAATATTGACACATTTAAATAAACTATGCCATGGATGTGGCCATAACATCCGTCATTTGGCCCGAAAGCCATGAATCTTCGTAGATGATAGCTCATTTATGTGAACACTTTTTGAGATAACTTATGTATTCCAAGTTTATTATTTTTTGTGGATACTAGGTTACATATAATGAGACCACGTGAAGGTCTTGCGTCATTTCGTGTTTTTTTTGAATTTTATTGAATTTTCTAATCCAGTTTCACGTAACGGTCAAAATGGGGGACATGAACGTTCGTACCTAGGGGTTGAATCTTGATGAACTATTGCTCTATCTATGTTGAAATAGGTACTTAGATACCTAAAAATGATTTTTTTAAAAAAAATAAAGAGAAAACTACGAGGCACCTGTAGTTTAAATTTGGCCCGGTTTCAGCTGAACCGGCTGAAATTTGTCTTTTTCCAAAGAGGTGTATTGAAATATTTTTATAGGAAGTAATTTTAGTTTTTGTAGATAAAGTGTGGTCTAATACCTTCATATTTTTTCTGGTACAATTTTGCAACATATTTTTGGTAGATGCTTCACAAAAAACCCGTTTTCGACACTCCGAAAATGGAAAGTGGTATTTTTATTCAACGAAAAATAAAACTTTCTTCGTAAACATTGTTCGTTGTTCCAATATGCATGTTTGTGTATAATATTGGCACATTTAAATAAAATATGCCATGGATGTGGCCGTAACATCCGTCATTTGGCCCGAAAGACTTGAATCTTCGTAGATGATATCTCATTTATGTGAACACTTTTTCAAGATAAATTCCGTATTTCAAGTTTATTATTTTTGGAGGATATTAGATCACTTACTATAACACCACGCGAAGGTCTTTCTTTATTTCAATCTTGTTTGAATTTTATGGAATTTTCTAAGCCGGTTTCAGGAAACGGCCAAAACGGGGGACATGACCGTTCGCTCCTAGGGGTTTAATATTAATGAACTCTTGGTGTCTCTATGTTGAAATAGATTCTTGGGTACCTAAAAATGATTTTTTTAAAAAATAAAGAGAAAACTAAGAGGCACCTGTAGTTCAAATTTGGCCCGCTTTCAACTAAATCGACTGAAATTTGTCTGTTTCCAAAGAGGTGGATGGAAATATTTTTATAGGAATTAATTTTAGTTTTTATACATAACATGTGGTCTAATACCTTCATATTTTTTATGGTACAATTTTGCAACATATTTTTGGTAGATGCTTCACAAAAGACCCGTTTTCGACACACCGAAAATGGAAAATGGTATTTTTATTGAACGAAAAATAAAATTTTCTTTGTAAACATTGTTCGTTGTTCCAATATGCATGTTTTTGTGAAATATTGACACATTTAAATAAACTATGCCATGGATGTGGCCATAACATCCGTCATTTGGCCCGAAAGCCATGAATCTTCGTAGACGATAGCTCATTTATGTGAATACTTTTTCGAGATAACATCCGTATTCCAAGTTTATTATTTTTGGTGGATACTAGGTTACATATTATTTGGCCCGAAAGTCATGAATCTTCATAGATGATACTAGGTTACAGACGGCGCGACAGAGCGCACTACCTCATCTAGTACACATTAAAGCTACCTTCTTTAGATGCTTCACTTTGAAGACTACCAAATGTTGTGCTAGTAGAGACCTGGACCCGTCGGAAATTGCATAAAGATTGTATGTTGTCCGCTCAATATGACATCGAGGTTCCAGTTCACACGGATGCGCCAATAAAATTGCTGGCGAACCTGAAAAAATACATCAAGTGAGTGGGCGATAATGGGATGATTTTTATCGAGGTAATTGCATGGGAGGCCCGTGTACTTGTCCAGTAGGTGCAGTTTAGTACACGAACTTGCAGAGCGTGAAGACTTGGTCCAAGTACTTGACTTGCGGGTTCATTTTAGTCCACAATGGCTGTGCGACTCGACACGTGTATGGGCCAGGCGAAGAGAAGAACTGAATTTTCATTTATCCTCTCCTCGCTCTCTCTGTGAAGTTACCAGTGTTCCATCTCAAAAATCCCCAAATCGACGAGCGACGAGGAGCCCCAAGCTTAGAAAGGCGATGGGAACGGCGGCGATGGTAACGGCGAGAGGCGATGGGAACGGCGGCGAAGAGGCCCAAATCTCTGTGAAGTTATCCTCCTCCTCGCTCTCTCTGCGAACGGCGGCGAGAGACGATGGGAACGATTCGAGGCGACCGCGGCCGGGCTGCGCGTCGGAATGGCAGGCCTCCGGGAAGGCCTCGTCGGCCTGGGTGCCGAGCCAGACGGAGGACCTCGCCGCGGTGGAGCTTCTCCCTGCGGTTCCCCTCGAGCCTGTACCGCGAGCGGGGAGTCCGGCGGCACGCGTACGGGTACCTCGGAGAGGTCGAAGGCGACGCGGCCGAGACGAGGTCGTCGCCGCCGGCGAGGTCCTTGGCCTTGACGGCCACCTCGAGCAGATGCGCCTGGAGGTGCTCCTGGAGGTGCGTATCGAAGAGATAGCAGTTGTGCAGTGTGTTCTTGCAATCTTGCATGTGTATTTCTCTATGGCATCTTTGCAATTCTGATTCGTGTCATGAAATCTTTGCAATTCTCTGCTTTGCATCATTGATGAGTGCAAGTGGGTGTGATGTACTGAATGTGTACTGGCAATAAAGATTTGTATGTTTGCAAAATTTTGTCCAGTCTGTAGATTATGCAGAGAAGAATGTGTACTAAGCACTTTTGTCAACTATATGACTATTTAACAATAGGTATTTTGTGCAGGAAATTCCAGGATTGAATTGGACAATATATTGAATCAGAAGAACAATAATTTTGTAGATTGAAATCTGGGTTTGTCAACTGAATTTAAATTGTGCATAAGGTTGCACACATGGTTTGGCAGACTAGGTTCACAAAAGTACACAGATTGGACAATGAGGTACAATTCGACACATCACTAACAGTGAGCTAGAATTTAACCTATATATCATCTTCAGTAGGTGCATTCTGACTAACAGGTACTTCATGCAGGTTCAAATCGGGGATAAATTCTGCAATAGGAGCATTGAGATCCGGTAGTTGAGGCTGCTGATTCTCATCTCCAAATAGCAGATAGTGTACACTCCCAGGACCTGTGTTGTATGCTCCTCTTCTCCTAGTTGTTCCTCTGCCTCTTGCAGGTACACTTGTAGATGCAGAAGTTGTCCTTTTTTTCCTGGAGCTTCTTGATGTATTGGTATTTTCTTGCTGCACTTGATTTCTTACCATGCCTCTTCTCCCAAGTTGCCCTCTAGATGTGGCAGTGGTTACCCTAGCAGATTTATTCGGAATGGTGTCCCTAGCATTAGCAACAAATGCATTTTCTGGCAAAGGGCCATGCACCCTATTTATTGGGATTTTTGCTCTATCCTGCAATGGAATATGTGAGACTAGCAGCTATAATAGGCAAACACAAGTGGAACTGAAAGATCAACACAAACCTCTTGGCCCATTTTGTAAATCATGCTGTTCATTTGATTAGTAGGATCTAAGGAAGGATTTTGATTTATAGGGAACAAATGCTGCAATTAAAATAAATAGACATAATTAACAAATGTAGCTTAAGTAACCAAACAGTGAATAAATGTTTGTGTTCTTACGTTCAATATTTCTGGAACATCTACTCCTTCTTCACCATCAATTGTGGCCTCTGGTGGTTGCTCATGCACTTGACTGTCAAGGAATTTCTGGTGCCCTTTCTTGTTATGATCAGCTCTGCCACATTCGGAGCAGTGCATAGTGACTCCATGCCGGCTCAATCTTGGAACACCATTTTTCATTTTCTCCTCTGGTGCCTTTTTCCTGTTTTTCTTTGGCCTGCCCATAACCTTTGTGTACAGAGGTGGATGCACTATTACTCCATTCTGTTTCTCCCAGTGCACCCTACCTCTCAGTGGTGCTAATTTGTATTCATAGGCTTGTAGAAAAGTGTCAACAGTGTAGCAGCTATGGACAAGATTTTCTGGGTTGATCCTCTCGTGTCTGCAGCAAGCAATGGCATGATGACATGGTATTCCACTCAATTGCCACCTCCTGCAGTCACAACTTCTTGTGTTCAAGTCAACAATATATGTTCTGTCCAACTCAAGTGAGCTAACCGAGAAAACTGCATTGCCAGCAGACATAACACTGCACTGTGCACTCCATTCAACAAATTTGTCAAGTTTCTTCTTAATTTTTGGACATATCCTTCCTTTCCACTTTTTTGCTTCTCTAGATTTTCCTTCCATTCTTTGTAACATCTTGTAAAATATTGTTTCAAGCATTGATAAGATGGGCATCTCCCTAGGTTCCAATATGTAGCTAGAATAAAGGAAATTCAGTCAACTGAATAATAAACACTTACTATGAATTATGCTAAATCTATGCATGTAAAGAAATTCTGTAAACAACATGTCGATTTATATCTACCTGTTGAAAACTTCGGAATGGTTGTTTAACAACATGTCACATTTTGGGAACTCATTGAAGAATGATTTTATCCATGTATTAGGCACAAGTTCATCAACCCACTTGTATGCTTCTTCACTGTCAACCAATAATTTGTCCATATTCTTCCTCCAATTTGGAAGGTTTGTTGACCTGGCAATAGCCCAAAGGTCATTCTTAAGTGTTTCACCCCTATGACCTGCTCTCTGATAGTTTTGTAGCAAATGCCGCACACAAAACCTATGCTCGGCATCTGGGAATATTTTTTGAACGGCATTTATAAGACCCTGCAATAGACATTTATAAGATGGTTTGAACATGTAGGCTATCATCCATTTCGAAACATCTATCATTCCGCAAATAATAGAAATGCATACCTTTTGCTTGTCGCTCATAATAGTCCATGGAGATGAGTTGGTGATCCTGAGATCATCCTTTAGAGTAGTAAGAAACCACTCCCATGAAGAAGTGCACTCAACTTCGACAAGCCCCATTGCAATTGGGTAAATACAGTCATTGGGGTCTATGCCTACGGCTGTCAACAGAACACCTTTGTACCTTGTTTTAATGTGGCATCCATCCAAACAAATTAGTGGTCTGCAGCCTTGCAAAAATCCCCTTTTACATGCATCATATGACCAATACAAGGTAGCAAGATGTTCCTTTGGTACTGTACTATCAGGCTCTTTAACTTGATTTGTTGACAAATAAAAAGTGGATCCAGGATTAGATATTCTTAGCTCCTGCCCATAATCCCAAAGCAGCCCAAATTGGGACTCCTCATCACCATGTATTTGTAACAAAGCAGCTTTCCTAGCCCTTCCCAACTTATACCTGTCAGGGCACATGTTAAATTCTCTTCTCACTTTTGCGCCAAAAGTCCCTAGGTCCATCTTCTGATTATCTCTAAATTCATTGATGAATTTCTCGGTCAGTAAGTTTGCTGTCAATGCTTTTGTTTCCCAGTCCCTCTCACAAGTGTGGTTGCCTACATATGTTCTAATAACAAACCCTCCAGTCCTGCTATCAAGGCCTGCTTTCAACATCCACGGGCAGTCCTCAAAGCACTTGGCTTCCAATCTTTTAGTGTCGTTTTTCTGTTTTTTCACTCTGACTCTTTGTCTGACAATGTATGAAGCCAATGCCCTCCTCAGATCCTTCACATTATTGAAGAGCATCCCCACTTTGAATTCTGGATTGTCCATATCAACCAAGGGATTAAATGATTTGAATTTGTATTTCAACTTTTTTGCTGCGTCTTCAGTAAGGTCCAGATCAGGATCCTCAAGTGCAGCTCCAAAATCCTCCTCTTCAACCACTTCCATCTCATTATGATCATTCACATCTTTGTCCACATTATCAAGAAACAAGTCATCATCTCCTGACTCTGCATTGTAATCACTGTCGACAAAATCCGAGTCTGCATCACTGTAACTCTGCTCATCACACTGCTCGGGATCCAGCCCATTTGACTGAAACTCCTCAAAATTCAATTTATCCTTGTCTGCACCTATCACTATTGTTGAAGCTGATGCTTCACTCGGATTAGGCCTAGGGAATTTCTTAGGGCTTAGCACAGGGGGCAAAGAGGGCCCACCATTAATGATAACATCATCTCTCCAGGACTGAAGATGATTGGAGTGATCTAACATCAACACAAGTGTCTTGTGCTGCTTGCTGGCCTCTATCATCTGGACAATTTCTGCATCAGACTTCACATGCACTAAACCATCACTAATGTTCTTCCCTGGCAAATTCCAGTACACTTGCAGTCTTCCATCCCTCTCCAAATCAATCTGCTTTAGCAAATCATCAATCCATAGAATGCTCCAAGTCTCAGCATCACAATAATCAAACATAGCAGTGGAGTAGCTTAGGTAGGTCAGATTGACACCACTTCCACAGAAGATGCCGCTGTGCTCAATTTCAACGGAGAAAAAATCCGAATCTGGTCCTGCAACAGTACCACAGAGAGAGTAAAAAATGCAAGTAGACTGTGGAATAGAAGCTGCTGCTCGACACTGTACTTTTGACTTGCTATTTCAAAACGTGAATATGTTCTATGTGAATGTGCAGTAGACTGTCTAGCCTTGCTAAATACAATGGTTATGTATACCAAGCTGCCAAATAAATGTTCTATGTGAATCTGTTACATTGCAAAGTTCTGGCAGATATATACCAAGCTGTCAAGTATTAATCTGCACCATATTGAAGCTATACTTCAAGATTCAGATTTCTAATCTACTAATCCTTCACGATTTCTACAATACTAACCCCAATATTTGTGATAGCCTTGGAAATTCAGATGCAAAACCAGTTCCCCAACATCTAAAGCCCATAATCCATGGTGATCATGGGTACCAAGAACCCTAACTAAACCTTGCATGGAGGGGAGAAACAGAGCAGAGAAGGCGACAGCGAAACAGAGACGAGATGGGGTTGCATATCGTACTCCGGCGGCTCATCCTCGAATCTACGAAACTGCGGCTCCGGCGGCATGGCGACACCACGTTCTCCGGCGGCGGTGGCGACTGAGAAGACGATGCGTCCGTCCCAGTTTTCCTGTTCTGGTCGAAGATGGAACGACCGATGCGTCTAACACATATATGTGATATGGGGTTCTTTGCAAAACGAATAAAACCTAGCTATTCCTTCACGTTTCTGATTAATTACTTTTCACAGGGATGTTTCTGATTAATTACCGAACAGATTCGGACTAAATGGACTGATTAGCACATGACAATCAAGTACTTGGACCACGTCTTCACGCTCTGCAAGTTCGTGTACTAAACTGCACCTGCTGGACAAGTACATGGGCCTCCCATGCAATTACCTCATTTTTATCAAACATAGAATAGCAGCATAGTCTATGCATGTGTTCTCCATCACTTAGGGTGCGCTTGGTTCGCAGTTTCCTTCGGCGAAACCCCCGTAAATCTTGTGGGCCTGTAGTTTTTACGAAATAGCACTTGGTTGGTCGTTAGTTTGCTCGGGCTGTATATTTTCTCGGTGGGTAACCTGGTGCGCACGTCCCAATAATTTCACGGAGCTGTGGTGATCAATATGAATCAGAGCAATTTTTTAAAATAGTGAACAATTGTAAAAAGTAAAATTGGGACAAGTGAAGAATTTTTTGAAATTAACAAAATCTTAAGCAATTTTCAAATATAAACGATTTAAAAAACATGAACAAAATTTACATTTAAAAAATTCTCAAATATGAAAAATTCTCAAACTTTTAAAATTTAACATTTTTTAACCGAACAATTTTCTAGTTTGAACATTTTTCAGTTTCAACAATTTTTTGAAAACAAATCGGTGAACAAAAAATAATCGTGAACAGAAAATGCGTACACACCAAAAATAATAGTGAACCAAACAATTTGGTGAACCGAAAATAATAGGGAACAAAAAAATTTGGTGCACCAAAAAACGGCAATTAAGCAAAAAAAGTGAAACCAAATTTTCGACGAACCAAAATGGTTCCAAATTTAAAAATGTTTCTAATTTTTAGAAATGGTTCCAAATAAAAATGTTTTATGTTTTAAATGGTTCCTCATCTAAAAATAGTTCCGTAAATAAAAAAATAAAAAATGATTCGAAATTTCAAAAACAAAATATTTTCAAATAAAAGGAAAATAAAACTAAAAATAAAAAGTAAAACATAAAAAAGAAACAGATAATAAAAACATAAACAAAAAATATGGTAAGAAAAATGAAATCTGAAAACGGAGCAATAAACAGATCCAAAAGGATGGTTGTACAGTAACATGCTGTAGCATAGTGGCTGTGCATGTACGTACCGTTACATGGGAAGTTCGACTCCCCCTTTCCCCCTTATTTTCCTTTTACACTAATGGGCGGCCCGCTTACGAGTGTATAGTGGGCGAGTTCTTACGGTGTAAATCTTCTCCGTCCGGAAAATAAAACGCGGGGCCTTAAGGTTTTTTTATCTGCGTTTCTTATTGTAGTTTGTGTTCATTGTTGAAACTTTATGTACTTTTTGGTATCGATGTACATGGCTTCACATTTAGAGCTTGTTCGTTGAGAGTTTCGGAAATTGGAGCGACATCTTGGGATGCTGACGTCGTGTTGTAGGGTATCGCCTCTGGTCGTATCGGCGACTGATCCATTGGGTTATCTGGAACGCAACCTCCGGTCTTGTGCCTGCATGTGCCAAATAAATCGGATTCTTTACCTACCTTATCATGTGGCTAAGTTTGTTAATTTCTTCTTCATGAAAATCACACCTAGCTCCCGCTAGTTGCTTAAACAAAATAGGTGTCCTATATCTCACTTGGGATCTCATAGCACCCACAATGGTCTTGTGAACCAATGTGCAAAGTCAGTAGTAATAGTTTGCTCATATATGGACAGTGGCCTTTCCGTCGGAGGCCTACATAAATTCATTTATCAACTCTAACTTGTTTTCTCCTCCCATAAATACCTATTTTTTTTTGAAATGGAAGTCTATTGGCCCCGGCGTCTGCATCAAAGTGATACACAGAGCCAGGATTTTATTAAAAATAAGTATAAAAATTCACGGGATAACCCGGTTACAGTCTCAAATCGCAAGATTTCATGTCGAGAAAGGCCAGCAAAAAAGAACGTATTCCTAAACATCGATACGCCGATTATTAAGCCACCCATCCCGACTGTAGATAGCCCGAACGACCGTCATCATTCGATCACATCCTGAATCCATAAGTCCTCACTGGACGGCAGGCAGCAGGAAGGACCATGTTTGGATAGAAAATATCACCTTGTTGATAACCTGAAAGAAATGAGCATTTGGTCTCTTGTTAAACACAATATCATTACGGCAGTTCCAAACCTCCCAAATAACAGCACACACGCCTATCCGAATACGTGCCTTAGTTAACGAGTCTATACCGTTCAACCATCCACCAAACATATTCGCTATATTATTAGGTGGACGGATGCTAAACGTGAAATGAATTAAGCCCCATATGTCTTTAATTAAAGAGCAAGAAATAAAGGGGTGTTCCACTGTTTCATTCGTACCACAGAAAACACACTTCTTATCGCCATTTCAAACTCTTTTGACTAAATTGTCTTTAGTCAAGATCGCCCTTCTATTAACAAACCAAAGGAAATTTTTTATTTTTAGAGGCACCTTTAGCTTCCACAAGTAGTTACGCAAAAATCTCGTGGAGCCATGCATCAGGTTTGCATAATAATATTTGACAGAAAACACCCCATTTGGTGTGAGATTCTATCTAAAATTATCTGATTCCCGTGATAACGAAACACCCATCAGACGCTCAACGAGATGCAGCCATTGCACTCTCCTCTCCCCGGTGATGAACCTCCTAAACTGAATATTAAGCGGAATGTTTGCTAGCACGCTTGCTACCAAAACGTTTCTATGATCCACAATATTATATAACAAAGAATACTCACGAGACAACGCATTATCCCCTAACCAAATATCCTCCCAAAACCGCACCGATTGTCCATCACCTAGTGTAAAAGAACATTTATCGAAAAGATTGTTCTTAACACGCATCAACCCTTTCCAAAAAAGGTGAGTCTGAAGGCCTAGATTCAACTTGGGACAATGTTTTATCCCCTAAATATTTATTTACCAGAATCTCCTGCCAAACCCCTTCCTCATGCAAAATATTATGAAACCACTTACTAAGAAGGCATTTATTTTTCACATCAAGCACCTCAATACCCAAACCCCCTTGATCCTTTGGACGACACACAATATTCCACATAGTTAACCGATACTTTTTTCCTTGCTATCGCTTTGCCAGAAAAATCGTGATCGGTATTTTGAAAAACGAAAGGAGAAACATCGAAAGGCCTCTTAAAACCAAATTAATCAAAATGAGACGATCCCCATATGATAATAGTTTCCCAACCCAAGCACTAAGCTTTAGCTCGAAACGGTCTTCTACTATTCTCCATTCTTTATTTAACAACTTTTGATAATGAATCGGAATCCCAAGGTATTTAAATGGTAGACTCCCTACATCACAACCGAAAATGTGACGGTAGTCTTCTTGATGTTCTTTAGCCTTGCCAAAATAAAAAATCTCGCTCTTATTAAAATTAATCTTCAAACCCGATAGTTGTTCGAACAACACGAGTATGAGTTTCATATTAAGAGCCTTCGGTAAATCATGCTCCAAAAATAGAATTATATCATCCGCATATTGGAGAATTGATATTCCACCATCAACTAGGTGTGGTATCAACTCCCCAACTTGACCATCCTCCTTTGCCCGAGAAATTAGAATAGCCAACATATCTGCCACTAAATTAAAAAGAATAGGGGACAACGGATCCCCCTGCCTCAACCCTTTTAATGTTTGAAAATAATGACCGATATCATCATTAACGCGAATACCCACACTCCCTCCCTGCACAAACCTAGCTATCCAGTCACACCACTTAGGAGAAAAACCCTTCATATGCAACACTTGCTGCAAGAAGGACCAATTAACAACCACCCCGTGCACCAGTGTAGATACTAAAGTGGAGGTCTGCTATATTCTCGATATTATGACGGAGGCTATTACTGATAAATACTTGGGTTTACCCCCTATTGTTGGGGTGGATAGGACAGACTGTTTCAAACATCTTATTGACAGAGTGTTAAAAACTTCTTAGTGGTTGGAAGGAGAAGCATCTCTCCTTTGGTGGTAAGGAGATTCTAATCAAAGCGGTAATTCAATCTATTCCAGTTTATGCAATGTCAGTTTTCAGGCTTCCCAAACAGATTTGCAAAGGGATAATATCTACAATATCCCAATTCTGGTGGGGAGACGATGACCAACAGAAGCATATGCACTGGTTTTCTTGGTTTAAAATGTGTGTGCCTAAAAATCAAGGTGGTATGGGGTTTCGTGACTTGGAGTGTTTTAACATGGCTCTCCTCTCAAAACAATGTTGGAGATTGATATCTGAACCGGAGTATATTTGTGCACAAGTTCTGCGCTCCAAATACTTTCCCTCGGGTAACATTCTAAACTGTGAGTTGAAAAAAGGTAGTTCATTCACTTGGCAGAGCATTTGGCATGGGATTCAGACCTTTAAGAGGGGCCATATTTGGAGAGTTGGTGATGGTGAAAATATAAATATCTGAGACGACTGCTGGATTCCAAACAGTCACAACCGCAAGATTATGAGTACAAGAGGTAATATTGTTCTCACAAAGGTGGCTGATCTTATTGATGCTGATAGTAGAGTTTGGGATGAGGAATTGATCAGATCGCTATTTTGTGGGATTGATGCGGAAAGGATCCTCCGAATTCCTCTCACAATTGGCATGATGGGGGACTTTATTTCATGGCATACGGATAAGAGAGGTATGTTCTCTGTTAAATCGGCATATCACCTGGAGTGGTTTAAACAACATGGACGAAATCTCCGGAGATTGAATTACCTCAGCTCGTCTGCTGCGAGCCCTATTTGGAAATCTATATGGGCCCTCCGTACCCCGGCAAAAATAAAAATCCATATGTGGAGAGCTATGCTTGGAGCTATTCCATGTAAAGGAGTTTTAGCTAATCGACATATACAATCATCTAGTCAGTGCCCGATGTGCAACCAGGCGTGTGAAAGTATTGCGCATGCCTTTTTTAAATGCAAGAGAGCAAAGGAAATTTGGGAATTTATGGGGTTTCGAAGTATACTGTTGGCGCCCGAAGCAATCGAGGCGTCAGGAGCTACTATGCTCGAATTTTTGCTGTTGAAGTCGGAGGCGTCACCGTTGATTCCGAAGATTCGTACCTGCGACATTATGGCTGTCGCCTGCTGGTACCTGTGGTGGGAGAGGCGCAAGGCTGTCCACGGGGAGGTGATCCAAGCACCGGCCCGCTCGGCTCAATCTATCACAGCGCTATCTCTGAATTACTAAAGGGCTAGAAAAAATGTACAAGGCCCAATCACAAGACATGGTTGGATTAAACCACTAGAGGATTTCATAAAGCTCAATGTGGATGCTGCCTTTGCGGCGATGTGGGTACTGGAGGAATAGGTGCGATTCTGAGAGATCACCTGGGCTCCTTTATTGCATGTGGCCGAAGGAGTATCCAATATGTTAATGATGCAACAACTGCGGAAGCAATAGCTCTAAGGGATGGACTTCTCCTAGCAGGACAAGTTGGGTGCAACAGGTTGATTGTGGAAGCGGATTGCGTGGAGGTCATCGAGACAATGCAGAATGAAGGAAATTCGCTAGGAGCGGCGGCAGCAATTTACGAGGAGTGCGCTTTTCTATGCAGAAGTTTTACCAACGTGAGATTCCACCACTATCCGAGAGAGGCTAATGAAGCAGCTCACTGCTTAGCTAGGGATAGTGGGGAAACATATGATGTTTGGCATGGGGACCCTCCTGGTAGCATTTTACATGTACTCGCAAACGATGTAACACTTATCTGAGCAACAAGTTTCGCACTCTTTTCCTTACCAGGGTACCTGAGGGGACTGGAAGGTTTTTAACGAGGCGGCTTGTTTGCTATATTAATATAGTTTCTTACTGCCAAAAAAAAAAAAACCACCCCCTCTAAAATATTTCTCCCTGGTAAAAAAGCCGATTGAGACGGTCGGATAACTCTACTCGCTATAGATGTTACCCTGTTGGTACCTACTTTAGTAAAAATCTTGAAACTAACATTAAGAAGGCAAATGGTTCTATATTGCTCAATTCTACTAGCATCTTCTTTCTTAGGTAATAACGTAATCACCCCAAAGTTTAGCTTAAATAATTGCAGCCTACCCTTAAACAACTTAGAGGATAAAGCCATCAAATCTCTTTTGATGACTTCCCAAAACTTTTGATAAAACTCCGCCGAAAACCCGTCTGGTCGTGGGGCTTTATTATGCTCCATAAGAGAAATCACATCAAACACCTTCTGTTCCGTAAACGGGGCTGTGAGGATCGCATTCTCATATGGAGAAATCTAAGGCATGCCATCGGTCATTTCCTCTACTAGAGAAACATATCTTGGAGCCAGTGCTCCAAATGATTTCTTATAGTATCCAGAAATTAAGACTTTTAGATTTGCTTCCCCAACAATAGTACCTTCATCCTGTTCTAACTGAAAAAATTTCTTCTTGCGATGTTTACCATTAGCAATAAGATGAAAGTATTTCGTATTACTACCACCCTGCTGAATATGTTTAACCTTTGCCCTTTGAGCCCATTTTGCCTCTTCATCCCGTCTCAACAAAGCTAGCCCAACTTCCGCATCCTTTTTTCCTGCTCCCTCAGCAACACTTAAAGGAACTGTTTCCATAAATACCTACTATCACCGCTATGCAACCCAATGCTGACCACCGAGCTAGACTTAGACATCACAAAACCGCGGTCTCAGCTAATACCTTTGGTAATCATTGTACTACAACTTGAGTTTTTCAATGGGTTAGCTTTCGATGTTTTGACCTGAAACCACGTGCCTCGTACAATGCCATATAGTCATGGTCGAATTGGTCAGCTGTTTGGAATAAGAGGCATCAGAGAAATATGTTGAGAACTTGAGATACCCACTAGCTTTGAGAAACAAATCCTCCCCGAGAGTCAAGTACCATGTGGTCAGGAAGAATACTTGGTGCACATATATAACACAAAGGATACCAACAGGAGTGGTGATCAACTGCAATCTTGAGATTTTTGATTATCTGCACTCTCTGAAAGGTGAATAGATGCTGGCCTGATTGCAGCAGATAGGCATGTGTATCATCGGGATCGGTGCCACGTTTCTCAAGGTTGGGAATATAATCCTAGAATTTGACCCGGTCTACGAAGTCGTCAGGTTAGCATAATCTTACCTAATCGTGTGTTAGGGAAGCTGGACGTATTGCCTGGGTTGTAGAGTTGTAGTCAATTAGGAACACTAGTCCAGTTTGGACTATGTGTCCATGTGGTGGTATACGTTAAAACCTAGTTAGGAATTGTATCGGGTATGCTAGCTTAGCTAGCTGAGTTCTAGTTGGTACATGTCCTCGTGGTAGAGTAGGATTAGGACATTGGGACGCTCGATTGTCCGTGTATATATACACGGCAGTACTAGTCCGTGTACCATGTGATTTGAGAAGAAATAAATTAAAAAATAGATGTATGTGATATGTGCCCTTGGCAAGAGTTATTGTGTGCGTGTGTTCGTCTAATTTGATGTGATCGATTCTGTGGGAATACCAACAATTGTATTAGAGCGAGGTTGAAGATTTTATCCCACACTTGCATCGGGGAGGCAACCCGTACTAGGGCCTCGGGGCGGGCTATCATCGCTCGACGGTGCGACATGGAGGAGACGTCGGGGAGCTATCGTCGGCATGGCGGTAGAGGTGGATGATTGTTGAGGGAGCGGGGGTGCCGAGGTGCGGTGCCAGGTGTCTTGTCAAGATCGTCGGCCGGGGTGTTAGCGAGTTGGCACGTTGACTTGAGTCAAGTATGTGAGTCGTGTTTGTTCCCAACAGCTCGTCTATGTGAGGGCTCGTTGCAGTTGAACCGCGTCACGATTGAGGTGGGCACGGTTTTTCTGTGAGTTGTGTCCAAGTCCTCGTGCAATGTCCTGGTTATGGCCAGTGTGATTCGGTGCGATGCCAAAGGCGAACAATGCTAAATAAAGCTGTCGTAAAGCGAGGAGGTGTGCCACCGGTAGAAGGCTACTGCAAGAAAGTACATGGACACTATAGCTAGTGTTTGTGCAAGTTTAACAGTAATTTACAATTAATCATATTGATGCTCAAAAGAGAAGGCATGGAACCTCTTATTTAATCAATAGCCTGATTCCAAAAATGAAAAACTACCAAAACAATAGTAGGTGTATCTCATATACCAATACCAGAAGGAAATCTATTTACTCATAATCCAACCAATTTATTACTATATCCCGAGGTGTCTTTAGATAATTTAACAGACATATGTAGCAGACATATCCGACACTAAGAGTAGAAGTTGGTAGAAAGTATTAGTGGCAGATGTACGACATAGTTTCTGAGTCCAAAATAATGTCATGGATCGAAACCGAAACTATACTGCGCCAAAATGTAAACTAGTAGGGAATTGCCATTCTATGGAATGGATTCTGTGGCGCACCTCTATCTGGTGCGCCACAGAAATATTGTTTTGTGGCGCATGGCCCAGGGTGCGCCACAGAAATACATATTTTTGTGGCGCATGTGGAGGACGTGCGCCAAAGAAAGCGTGCGGGGCCCACACCAATCATTGGGCTGGGTGTCAGAGGCCATATTTTTATGGCGCACCCTGACGCGTGCGCCACAGAAAGGGCAACTTCTGTGGCGCACTGCACAGGTGCGCCACAGAAACACCATATTCTGTGGCGCATCCTGCCCAATGCGCCACAGAATATGTTGTTTCTGTGGCGCACCTGTGCAGTGCGCCACAGAATAGCATACAGGTGCGCCACAGAAATATGCGCAATGTGCACATAAAGGGGGCTGCCCCCTCTCTCCCCCCACTCACTTCATTGCAAGTGGATGTTGCTCACTCGCCCCCCCCCCCCCTTCTCTCCACTCTATTTTTACACATTTAGTTCTCCTTTTTAGGTAGGTGAACCTACTTATTCGATGTATAATTGTTGGTGAAGTTTGTTGTTGTTGGGGGGCCTAATTACCTTGCATCTATACTCCGGTGCCTCCCTCTCCCTCGCTCTTTTCGCGTGTCGGTATCGAATCTACTCGGTGAGTATAGTTGGAGGTGCATATGTCTTGTGTGGCCATCGATCGATGTGTATGGGTGTTTGTCATGCATGTGCAGGTGGACCGATCGATTGTCGCGCGTGCGGGCGCGGTGGTGTATGGATGTTTGCCGAAATGTTGATTCACTTCCATTTCGGCAAACTTTTGCACCCCATATGTCCTACTTATAGGAGAGGTCATGCCGAATTTTTCCGGCGACTATGCATGCATGTTGTGGTTCTAATTTTCTGCTCTCTATGTGTCTGTGCATGCAACCATGGTACTAGAAATGAGCTCTGCTCGAATCGCTAGATACAAAAAAGACGCGAAGGCGGACATGATTCGGTGCAACAGGCGGCAGATAAGATGCCCGTGTCGATCATGCAAACTCGTGCGCTGGATTGACCCTGATTCCGGACAATTGGAGGAGCACCTTCTCAGACGCGGTTTCTTTGACGACCGCAACCACATGGCACCGCCGGCAGCAAAAGTTGTGCACGAAGAGGAGGGCGAGCGAGGATATGACAGCGAACAAGATCATCATGAAGAAGGATATGTCGGCGGAGAAGATCGACATGACGATGAAGGCGAGAACACGGAGACCCCGCTAATTTCGGCCTTGCGGGACTCTCATGTTCAGGATCTGCTGCTTAAGGAGACGAGCAACGACATAGCTGCAGCTAGGGAGAAAGCCAAACTGGCGCAAATGGAGATAGACGGGGTGACTCCGTTGTTTCCTGGGTGCCGCCCCGAGGATACGCGGTTGCATGTAACGCTTGCTGCTCTGAAGATGAAGACGCAAAACAAATGGACCGACTCGAGCTTCAACAAGAACTTGAAATTCTGGCACGATCGCCTTCCCGAGGGGAACACATTGCCAAGCAGTATCAACGAGGCTAAGAAAGTCGTGTGCCCTCTTGACCTACCTCACGAAAAATTTCACGCCTGCATCAATGATTGTGTAATTTATCGGGGGGAGTACAAGGACACAATCACATGTCCGAAGTGCGGCCACGGACGATACAAGTGTGGAACCAACAACAAGAAAATTCCTCGAAAAGTGGTATGGTACTTTCCTATCACTCCCCGTCTTCAACGGTACTACGTGGACCCTAAGGAAGCAAAGCTCATGCAATGGCACGCAAAAAGGGAGAAGCCGGAAGAAGATCCGGAGAAGGGTTATATCATGACACATCCTGCAGACGCTGCCCAGTGGGAAGCATTGGACATAGCTTTCCCGAGTTTTGGGGGCGACGCGAGGAACGTCAGGCTGGGTATGAGCACCGATGGACTCAATCCGTTCGGCAACCAGAGTAGCACACATAGCAGCTGGCCCGTGTTTGTATGGCCTTACAACCTACCCCCGTGGCTGTGCACCAAGCAAAAGTACATACACTTGAGTATTCTCATCCAGGGGCCAAAACAACCAGGTGTCGACATGCATTTGTATCTCGGGCTGCTGAAAGACGAGTTAGACACGTTGTGGAAGACGCCACCCCCGTACGTGGGACGCGTACACTATAGATTATTTCCATATGAGAGCCGCGTTGCTGACGACGGTCACAGACTATCCTGGTTACGCGTATGTATCTGCCCAGGTCGGCCACGGATTCTGCGGCTGCGTGAAGTGCATGGACGGGACCCCGCATCTCCAGCTACCAAGGGATCCTGGGTCTTCGAAAACCGTGTACCCAGGGGCTCGAAGGTGGCTTCGCCTGGATCACCCATGGAGAAAACGCGGTGAGTTGTTCAATGGTAAAGACGAGCCCGATGGAGCCCCGCGCACGAGGAGCGGTGAAGAAATCGACGAGCTTCTGAAAAATTGGGACGAGTGCCCTTCGCCGGGAAAGAAACGACCCAAGCCAGAGCCGCTGCTGGGTGTATGGAAAGCGAGGTCTGTTTTCCACGACTTGGAGTACTGGCCGGTCCTCCACGCGCCTCATAGCCTTGATGTGATGCACATTACGAAGAACGTTACGGAGAGTCTGCTTGGCACTATTTGCAATTCGGAGAAGTCCAAGGATGGGTCGAAAGCAAGATACGATCTAAAACATTTTGGCATTAGGAAAAATCTACAGGTCCCCGCCGATAGTGATGATGATGATGACGATGAGGATAAGACGGAAGGGACTCAACGTCCTCCCCGCAAAAAGGCTAAGAAGAACACCGTGGTGCTTCCCGCTGCCTGCTTCACATTGAGTCCGCCGGAGCTTGAGCAGTTTTTCAGGTGCCTCGTAGAAGTCAAAGTTCCTCACGGATACTCAGGGAGTATAAGAAGATATCTGGACTTAGCGAAGAAGAGGTTCACCGGGATGAAGTCTCACGATTGTCATGTGCTCATGACGCAGATACTTCCTGTTGCGATCCGAGGGATAATGGACGAGCATGTCCGTGATACGTTGTTTGGCCTTTGCAACTTTTTCGACGTTATCACCCGGAAATCGATCGGCGTGAGGCAGCTCAAGATGCTACAGGATGAGATCGTGGTGATACTATGCGAGCTCGAGATTTACTTCCCGCCGGCATTCTGTGATATATGTGTACATCTCCTTCTCCATGTCGTTGATGACATCAGGCATCTCGGCCCGACGTTTCTGCACTACATGATGCCGATGGAAAGGCAGAATGGTGTCCTGAAAGGATACGTTCGCAATAGGGCCCGTCCAGACGCAAGCATGGCCAAAGGATTTCAAACCAACGAGTGCATCTCTTTCTGCGACAATTACCTAAGCACCGAAGACGATCAGGATGTCGGTTTGTCCACCAGGACGCACCTTGGCAGACTCAACGGAGTCGGTCACCGCGAGGGCTTCTGCAACGTCCATGTCGGCATTCAAAAACGACGCGACGACTTTGATAGGGCTCACCGGGTCGCGCTACAACACTTAAAGTTGATCGAGCCTTTCGTGGAAGAGCACAAAAGCTTAATAAATCAGAATTATATTGAAATGGGCGGGCCGAGGAAGATGGGAGACGTAACCAAAGAGCACAACTCCGGCTTCACGCGTTGGTTCAAGCAAAGTCAACTGATTGAAGCACGGAGAAAAATGCCTTCTACGGAAGATGAAAAACTCATATACATCTTATCATAGGGCCCCGGGCAGAACGTAAGGACCTATCAGGGGTACGACATCTCCGGTTACAGATTCTCCACCGAGGACAAGGACATGAGTAGCGAAAATCAAAACTCAGGAGTAACTATGCTATCATATGGCGATGCCGAGACTAATGTGGAAGAAAGATACTTTGGAAAGATCGAGGAGATATGGGAGCTCAACTACTGCGGAGAGACGGTGGTGCCAATGTTCCGTGTGAGATGGGCCAAGAATGTCAAGAAAGAAGGACGGTATTTCACCACAATGGTTATACCCGATGCCAAATCGAAGAACGCATCCGCGAAAAATGAGCCATGGGTACTCGCTAGCCAAGTTGACCAATGCTTCTTCATCACCGACCCGTCAAGGACTAGCCGTGTTGTCGTGAGGAGGGGCAAGAGGAGCATCATCGGAATGGAAGGAGACGCCAACGAGGAAGACTTTGACAAGAACGGTGATCCGAAGATCGAGGAGGAGTTCGACAAGCACTTCGACATGCCTACTACTGGTAAAGTAAGAAGGAAGACATCCCTACCTACCCACGGTTGTCCGTTCACGCGAAGAAATCTCAAGGTGGCCGGTATAAAGTATCCAGTCGCCAACAAAAAGGGAAAGAGACGCTAATTAAGCTAGATCGGAACCGAGACAAAAAAGACTTTATTATGTAATATGCTCATGTGTATGTTACACAACCATATGTGTGTGTGAGACTTTATATAAAAAATATTCTAATATTAAATGTGTGTTTTATTTTTGTAATTGTAATTTACTGTTTTATTTCTTTAATTATAATTAAATAAAATGTTAAAAAATGTGGGGGGATATCAAGATTCGAACCTGGGTGGTGAGAACCTCACATCAAACCACTGCACTAGTAACACAGATTTGTCAAAGTACAACCGTGCGTGTTTTTATTTACCTATCCACAGAATTCTGTGGCGCACGTTCTTGATGGTGCGCCATAGAAATTTCTACGGCCCAATGACATGTGGCCCCGTACACTTGGCCACAGAATAGGCCCAAGCATTTCTGTGGCGCACCCCTGGAAGCGTGCGCCATAGAATTCTAATAATTCTGTGGCGCACGGGCTCGTGGTGCGCCACAGAATGTGCTTTCGATCAATGACATGTGGACCCGCCCGCCTGGTTTTCTTCCACACTTAGGCATTTTGCATCCCCGCTCGATCCCCTCACTTCGTGCGACGAACCACGCTCGATCCCCGCTCGATCCTTTCTTCTCCCTCGCGCTCGATCGCCACCGTGGAGAAACCTTGTGGAGGTGGTAGGAGAGGAGGAGCCGCGCGCGCCGTGTGGAGGTTGTAGGAGAGGAGGAGCATCGAGGAGCACATCGAGGAGGACCGCGCGCGCCGTGACCTAGGAGAGGAGGAGCCGCGCCGTCGCCGTCTGCATCGAGTGCCGCCGCGCCGTCGCCGTCTGCATCGAGCGCCGCCGCTCGACACCGTCTTCCTCGACGCCTTCAACCTAGGGCAGGTAAGCCCCCTCTTCATAGGGTTGATGTGGTGATGTTGGTTGCCCTGTTTTGCTACCATGCCAAAGTCCTTGTGGAGCAAGTGCTTCTTCTGTTCCTTCACGTCCAGAAAAGACGATTGGGTCGTGCGTGGACCCGTTCTCATCTGCCCGTTGAGACCAAAACCGCTGGATCAACGCAGAAATGCCTTGACTTTGCAGCATCAAGTGTGCATTATCATGGCTGATGCTCTGGCCGCCCTGATCACCGGCGCCGCGTCGATGTGGCCTGCGCGCACTGAACTTCTGAGCCACGTGAACTATCTGAAGCTACTTACCCTTTCGCTGATGTAAACCGCCATGTGTTTACTTGTACTACGAGTAGGATAGTTTATCTCTTCCACCATCAACGTATAAAGGACATAATGCAAGTGTCAAACGTTCTTAATTCTAGGTTTTTAGTACATTCATTTCATCAGACTTCAGGCTTGTGATCACCCAATCAGCAGCTCTTCTGAAATATGTGGGTTTTTATGAAAAGAACTGTTCTGAGATTCAGATAACCTTGCAGCTGCAGAGAATCATGGCTGATGGATGCTCTCGTTATTCGGTTGGTAGAACACAATGTAATCACCAAAGACATTAGATGAGCATTAGAGCAAATTCACGATGAATTTTAACCGCCTCCAAGCGATCTACACGGACCTATATCCAATGCAGTCTGAAAGCGTCACCTCGGCTCTGAGCAAATTCATGATGTATTTTAACCTGTTTTGATGTAGCAGATGAGGTCTAGTTGAATTCATTGCAACCTGGAGCTTTGTGTTGAGAGAGTGACATGAAATATATGTGCTGGTAGGTTTTTTGTGCAGGTTTTTTCTTCTTGAGATGCCAATGTTTCGCGAGGAAGTTGATTCATTTCCTTCCGAGCGAATTTCTGGCACTCTTAGACATAGAAAATTAGCAAAGGTCATGCCCAATTTTTTCTATGAATTTTATACTTAGCAAAGGTTGCCTGTTAAAAAATGCTTTGCAAAAACTATCATTGGTGGCAAAAAACCTACTGCAGCTTAGGGACATTGTTTCTCTTAGCATTTGTTTCAAAAACTATCATTGGCTGACAAGCTTTACAAAACGTCCTCAGAAGGTTGCTTAACAGCTAGTCCACCCTACATAGCTAAATAGCAAAAAAAAATACCAAACATTCAGGGAGTTAGGTTTTGGAAAATTTTAATGCCCAAACAATTTAGGGAGTTGCATGCTAGAAGTGGCAGTTACAATATCAGTAAGGATCAGAAAAACAACTTCCTGACCTTATATAATATCAGTAAGGATCAGAAAAACAATATGCATGCTAGAAGTGGCAGTTACAACAGTTATACATCGAAGTATTAGTATTTGTGTGCCATACAACTATACGTGGAAATGTCAGACTATTATCAACTTGAATTTCATATCCCCTGTTAGCATTGTTATCTGCAAGTCATACGTTTTAATGTGACTATTTGTTACTGCCACCTTGAATTGCATAGCCCCTATCAGATAGAATTTCGGTCACCGTTAGCATTGTTATCTGCTTGATTCGGTCACCGTTTGAATCGTGTTTGTAAATCTCAGCTGGGCACCAATACACTGCTAGACTGCTAGTCTGATGGACGAAATTTCTGTGGGATAAGTGCTGGGAGCTCATTCAGATGTAGATCAAACACTGCATCTGCTCCTAAATTGTAGACCTGAACTAAAGTTGAGAGAGATAGAGGGAGGGAACTGCAGAAGTGGCTGCAACTTGTTGGCTTCGTGTCATTCATTTTGTTTAAGACCCTGGGTGTTAGTCGTTCTTTAGACCATGTAAAAACTATTGTTGGTATTGAAGAGTCTACACATCGGAGTTGCGGAATGCTTTTAGTTTATATGTAACAATTCATATAGAGCATGACAAACATAAGAGCCTGTTCTAAGGGTATGTTACTTGTAGTTGATTACTTGGTAATAAAAATGTTACCAGCTGCACAATTTTAATATTGCCCACCGAATAGTTTTTAATTATTTCTGTTGAGCTAGTAGGTATGCTCTTGAATCATTTGGTGAAGTATGTTTGTATTTGGAGACCACAAATGCTGGAGTATCATGTCTAAAGCTGCATTGATATGAGAAACAGAACATCTCTAGCATTAATATGAGAAGCAGAAGGTTGGCCAGAATTCAGTTGAATCAATTGCCATAGATACGTCTGACCATGTGAGTTATATTCAGTTGGACAATGCCATACTTCACATTAGTGAATTACTTGGGGTATTTAACTGGATGTAAACTGTTGAGCTTTTTCTTCTTCCTCAGCTGAAAATAAAATGTTCAAACAGATTTGATGTTAGCAGCTATCAGTTATTGGAATATGCAAGTACAAGTATTTAAATCAGATTCATCTTTTTTAAGAACAAGAGATGAATACACGATGAAAAGGAATGTACATATTGCTTCTTGTGCGGATGAATTAAATGTAAATGCTTGGTTTCTTAGTGTTTTCTTTTCTTCCTTACGGATGAACCTGAAACATGACTAGAGGGCAGATAGTAGGTTATTCTCCTACTAACAGTAGCATTTAGGTGCCCAACTAAGTGAACTCAACACTAAACATGATCAATCATGTGAGATGGATGTAATTGGTTTAACTGACCAATAGAGCAACCTATTTCTCTTAGCCACCTATATATCTAGAGAAAGTAACTGGTCAAGTAAGACCAAGACTCGAACTCACTCGATGTATGCATGGTCATTTCTTTGATTCCATGTAGAGAATTGATAAATCTTGTTGTATGAATAGAAACCACACGCGGTTATGTTTGACATCTTTTGTCTAAATTAGGACAACTATTTGATCCATCTCTCCAGTTATAATTTATATTCTGTGGTTTTGGCATTCAGCTAGTACTTACTAATATGCTTTGTGTCTATCTATATAGATGACGTACTACGTGGTGTTCGAGGGTCGGGTTCCAGGAGTCTATGACGAGTGGAAGGACTGCAAAGCACAGGTTGACAAGTTCAGCGGCAACTGCTATAAAGGATACGAGACTAGACACGAGGCGGTTGCGAAGTGGAGGGACCACCAGTCGAAACAGAACAACAAGATGAAGACCTCCATCAAGCTACCATTCTTGCTCACCATCGTCGCCGTGCTTGTAGTCTATTTCATCTTAGCTTAGACCTTATCGAGTAACTATGTGGTGTCATGTTCGATGAACTATGTGGTGGCATGTTCGATGATGTTTGATGTATCACTATGTTCGATGATGTTCGATGAACAAAATTTGATACTTTTGCACTATGGATCACTATTGTATATTATGTTATTATCGAGTAATGTGTGACTTATATCTTTGTCAAATATCACTTATATGTTTATATATTTGTGAAATATCACTGCCTGTATTCAAACTGTATAAATCCTGTAATATTGCTGGTATTTATACCAGAAACAATTTAAATTTCAAAATATTACAGATGTTTCTGTGGCGCACCATGGGACAATTCTGTGGCGCACCAGGAGCGGATGCGCCACAGAATCGACTATTTCTGTGGCGCACTGGCCTGGTGCGCCACAGAATCCACAATTTCTGTGGCGCACGGGCTGGGTGCGCCACAGAAATTATTTTTGTGGCGTGTGTTCTGTGGCGCACCCCTGTGGCCCCAGGGTGCGCCACAGAATAGGATTTTGGTGCGCCACAGAAGAGGGTTTCCCTACTAGTGGTAAGTACATTGGAAATAACTTCAGCTTTATTTCACGGAGCTCAATAAATTTTTCTTTCTAGCCAATTAAATTAATTCGCAGGGGGCAAGCAGGATTTTTTTTTGATTATACACAAATTTGCTGCCAATGGAAAGTAACAAAATTCTCGAAATTATGTAAATTTCGCAAATTATTTCGGACAAATTTATGTTTTTTGTTTGAATATCGATAAATTCTAAGTCCAACTTACTTATTAAAGAGTAGATAGTACCGAAATTCTAAATGTCTTCTGGATTAGTGGTTCGTCCATTAAATTCAGATAAAGTGACCCAGGTTCGAATACTTTTAAATCATATTATTGTGCAAAACCTTCTTTATATGGCAATAAAAAAATATGGCAGTAAGGAGAAATGAACGGTGGACCTGATGATCGAAATAATATAGTATGTTCGATAGTAGATTGCAAAACAGTTCAACTCTTGAGTTTAGATGCACTGAAATAGTTCAAACGAAATGTAAAATTTTCACTCACCCACAAACTACATGAATTTGTGAAAATCCGACAAAACGTTTTCCCTGGGGACAATATACCTGGAGAGGAACAGGCCAGTGAGCTTGCCGGATAACGGGATGCCGACCTCGACGTTGAACTGAACAAGTCGGAGAGGAAAAGTTATAAGTTGGAGGGCGAGCTCATTGGGAACCGTGATGACGAGTGTAAGGCGCACCAGTAGCGGTAGTTTACAACTAGAGTAGCAGAAATGGTGTCGGGGGAGGTGCGCTGACTAGGGCATAGCCAAACTTGTAGTATGAGATCTATAGGACAAGAAGGTGAGTGGGTGGACCCGGCTCACGGCACCGGCCCATTATCATTCAAGCCCAACCCATGTGGTCATGATGTTTCGGGACAGGTCAGTGACCCAGCGGAACGACCCGCCCATTGCCATCTTGAATGACATGTGACTCGTGTGGCACACTACTTCTTACAGCTAGCCACCATTAGTCTTGGACTCGACTCGTGGCACACTACTTTTTACAGCTACCATTAAATTTCATCGTAGTGTCGCCATCAAGTCCGCTTAGTAATTTATATATGTGTTCCCGGTGTGTTGCCAATCGGCCTGTTATCTTATTTCTACTAGGAGCAGTACAAACTTAACTAGACGGTGTAGGCATCGCTACAATCCACTGGGAAGGATAAAACGAAAATAATTTAATAGCAGTGTCCCTCGGAGTAGCTTCCGCCAAGAATACTTTTTTTTTTCTTCTTCCACACTTGTAATCACATCCGAGTCGCGTAACACAAGAAGCATGCGGCGTGTGGATTTTTAAGCCGAACAATGCTGTTCTTGCAACGAGAGGCATAGGGAAGATGTTGGCTCGACCAGCAGAGACGGACGCATGAGAAGGACGCCTGCCATTTACAGAATTATTGATAGACGCAGCAAGATGGGCCAAAGCAGCTCTCAAAATTTTTCACCACCCTTATGCGCTCGACCTCTTGTATCGGTCTAGCAAGGAAATTTGTAGGGATGTTACTACACCCCTGTCGGCCACGGAGAAGCTCTTCTCGGTGTCTATGTGATGTTCTAAGTCCTGATGAGTTTGGTTGGAGGTTTGCAGTTTTGACACTCTCACGACCAGACTTGCCTTTTGCTGTAAATATGGTCTGTCAGTACCTTTCTCAGCCCACTACGGTTCATTATGAAGCCGTGAAGCACGTTCTTTGGTATGTTCGCGGTACAGTTTTCACTGGTCTCTGTCTTTAGAAGGCTCAGTCTAATGTGCTTAATATTTTCACGGATGTTGAGAGGGCCGGATGTTCTGATGATCATCGCTCCACTGGTGAATTTGTTGTGTACCTTGGCCCTAATCTTGTCTCTCGGAGCTCACGTAAGCAACCCACTGTCTCTCGTTCTAGTACTGAAGCGGAATACAAGGCATTGGAAAATTAGACAGCTGAAGCGGTTTGTATTCAGTATGTTCTTCGAGAGCTTGGTGTGCATCAGTCTCGACTTCCTGTTCTTTGGTGTGATAATCTTGGTGCTACGTACCTATCTGCAGATCTGGTGTTTCATGCTCGACAAAGCATATTGAAGTTGATTTTCATTTTGTGCGTGAGAAGGTTGCTCTCGGTTATCTCGATGTTCGCTTCATCGCGTCTGGTGATCACCTCACTGATATATTCACTAAACCATGTACCGACCTGATGCTCCAACGTTTTCGTTCCAATCTCAACCTTATTCACGACGTTTCAGATTGAGGGAGAGTATTAGAGTTTCCCTTTTATATTCGAGTTTTCGTAAATCTTTTACAAAAAGGTGAAAGAAAAATAGGCCAATCGGGCTAGCTAGAAGTGCTCAAGCCTAACCGGAGATTGATAAACCTAGTTGCTACTCCGACAGCCTTTAGGAATTAAAATTTGAATCTATCAATCCATGCGTCGTTCACATTGTTCTTATATCGTGCTCCCTATATGCTTTCACATGCATCTATGATTACATTTTACCGAATGGTCAACATGCCCTTACCTCGACATCGGAACGGTGCACAAAACCTTATTTTATTGCATAATTTAGTTCCGTAACAATCAATTTTAATTGAAAGATCGCTCATTGTGGCGATCATAATCAAACATCAAAAAACGAAAAAAATAATAAGTGTGCCACCAACCACTGGTTGAATATAGACAACACGACTGCCATCAAATGGAAACAATAGAATCAATAGGATCAGACTGCTCTGGAACCACATGTGTATCTAGTTCGTAACTCATTGCACAACCTACAAAAAGTGAATAACTCCGGCTTTTTTAAAATCAAAATAATTTTGGCAATTTCAGATTACAACAAGAGCACAAGCGTCAATGCAGATATGAGATATAGATTTCTTCTCAATCCGATTTTAGAAATTCTAAACACATTATAAATATTGGTAGGTGGAGATATGTTAAAGGAAAAATGGATAAGTCTCGTAATATTGTTACAAAAATAAAAAGCTATATTCAAATGTTCAACGGGCTCGATTGCTTTTATTTTCCTTTTATCTCTCATTAGTAATGCTTCGATTTATGTTCCATTAGGTGGGCCTAGGGTTCTTGTTGAACATTATATTTTGGCTCCAATCTCTTCACCGAAATAAGTTGAACCAAGTTATCATACATACGGTAGGATCATTTTTCTTTCCTTCAGCAACATCACACTATAAGAAATATGATGATACACGACCCTCAATTTGGGTCACTTAAATATCACGGAGCTCCATTTAAGGCCGCTCCCAGCGGCTAATTCGACCATTAATGACTTTCTTAAGTGGCATGTACGTAACAATTATTACTAAATTAGCGTTTCATAACCTATGACTAAATTATTTAGTTATGGATTCTGTGTTGTGGCCATGTCAGAAACTACGTGGTCAATCCTACATGCAAAAATTATGACTGAATGCGAAGGTCACATGTGAGATTCGACCCAGTCCACTTTTTGCTTTACATAGGCCAAGACAAACCACATGTGCTAAGCTACATTGTATTGCGGCGTAGCCTTGTGGATCCTACATGCATCAGACTATTTATTATTTTTCCATGGATATTTTTGCTAGCTACATGTGCTAAGCCCAGCATTATATTGCTTCGTAGCCTTTTTGGCTCTACATTTTCCATTTTTATCTTTATTTAACATGGGCCCACTACTGTGATGGGTCCTAGTTCTAAAACTCAGGAAAGTGGGACCTAGATCTCAGCTTCATATTCTACCTATTTCTATTTGGTAGTAAAAAAATAACCAATTGGCAGAGACTAAAATAAACACAATACTTCAACTAACAACAATACAATTACAAGATATACAATCACGGTTATGGAGCCTATGCTCTACAAATAACATGTAATACAATGGAAATCATAGTTACAAGTCGTACAAGTGTAATAACAAACATGACAAGAAGGGTCTTATAGTTAAGGAGCCCGTTAATATTTAAGAATTGTAAAGTGCAAAAAAAAATTCTCCAACTGAACAAAAAAAAAAAGACTAGCACGGACAAGGTAGCAAAGCAACTTCTACACTACCCATGGAGCTAGTTGGTCCAATCACGCCTTCCTTCTGGGAGATGATGATCCTTACGCTCCAACACATATCAAAGGAATCATCATGATAGACATACTACAAGACATACAAAAGTAAGGACAAAGTACATAAAGATATACCCCATGGGGTCAAGGTTGATGGAGCCCTTGTTCTTGAGCTGCTGCAAGATATTATAGGACAGCGCACCGCTACTCTTGCATAGTTTTGGAAGACATGATCCATTCCCCTGTCGTCCATCGTAGATCTTTTCTTGCATGTGAGGCTGCAGAGAAACTATGAAACATCACACAAATAAGAGATGTTCTAGAGGATACATTTAGAAGAAGAACAACATTGAAAAAGGAAAAAAAAACCTCCCTAGCCTTGATGTAATAACATCTGGGTTCATAAGTTATCTTCCTTTTGCTTTTCCTATTTTTGCTAGTTTCGTCACTCAAGTTTGATTTAATTTAGGTTATCCATATTTATTATTATTATTTCCATTTGAGACTGAAAAATGTACCGTCTTGGATGTGGTTTTTAGGGCTAATTATAACAATATGTAGTTCTGACATTATCCACTTGTGCAAAAACTTTGTTCCACATGGTCTAAATTTTTGTTTCAATAGTATGCGTGATTTTTTTCTCACGATATTAAACTTTTCCCCTTATGATCTATTTTTTTTCCTTTTGTATATGTGTTTGTTCCTTATCCCCTAAATTTCGGTCCACATATTCTAAATTTTTATTTCGGTAATAACCGTTATTTGTTTTTATGCCTTTAAATTTTATTCTTCATGATCTAACTTTTCTTCCTTATGCCATAAAATACTGTTTTCACTTTATATTTTTTATTTCGATAGTAGTCGTGATTTGTTTATCATACCTTCAAACTTTGTATTTCATGATCTAATTGTTGTTCCTTATGCCCTATATTTTTGTCTACTTTGTAAATATTTGTGTTCTTCCTATAGTCATGTTCCTTTATTTGGATACCAAAAGTTTGTTGCGTTTGGCCCTAGTTCCCTTTGTACTCATGATATTTTCCACGGTCACTAAATATGTATTCCACATATTGTAGATTTTTGTTCCGTGTGTATATGTTATTAGTTCCTTCAACACTATAATATTTTGCCCTAAGTTTAGTGTAATTTTGTTCCATTTAAATTAATTCTTTGTTCGTCCTGTAGAATTTGTTCCTCAAAAGCTAAATTTTGTTTCATTTGGTCTAATTCTCTTTGTACTCATGATTTGTTCCATCGTATGTAAATATTTATTCTGCATACTATAATTTTTTTGTTCCGCGTGTATGTTTGATTTATTTCACTGGTACTAAATTATCTTCCTTAATTATAGCGTGGTTTTCTTCGTTTAGTCTAAAACTTTGTTCCCATGTACATACAATATGTTTCTCGGATGTTAAAGTTTGTTCCGCTTATCAGACAAATTTTTTGGATAGTTCCCCATGCCATAATTTTTTGTTTTATCACTTTTCCTTGGTATAGATAATTTTTTCCAAAAATTTGTTTATATTTGGACTCACGACCTACTATGGGACGCGGCCATGCACAAGCTAGAATTCCACGCACTCTCTTCACAACATGAACAAAGAAAAAGCTACCGTTTTCAAAGCCGCAACATTCAAAGCATGCAACTTTTTTGTTTTGGTAGCTCTTTATATAGGCACGCTGGATGGAGGCTATACTGTTGGTCCTGATCGAAGAATGCATGTGGTGTGTGGCAGTGCATGGCAAGAGGAGACCGTGGTGGTGAGTGTAAGGCGAGTCGACACCAACAGTGGTTGAGATGGTTTGTGGAGGAGCCACGCTTACTAACCAACTTGTAGTACTCCCTCCGTCCACTTTTCTAAGTCCCACTTCTTACCATTTTAATGCTAAAAAGTGGGACTTACAAAAGTGGACGGAGGGAGTATATGATTTTATAGGACAGGAAGTTGAGTGGCTGGACCCGAGTCACGGCACCAGCTCCATTAACCCATTATCATTCAAGCCCAGCCATGTGGCCATAATATTTTGGGACGGGTCAGTCACCCAGCGGGATCGATCCGGCCGCCCATTGCTATCTCGAATGACATGTGACTTTCACAACACAGGCAGGGTCGGGCCGGTAAAATTTGGGGCCCCGTGCGAAACTATAAATTGGGGCCCTCTTTCATCTTTGTCTAAAGCTAACAACTCACCCAATAGAAGTGCAAATCGTTATTGGGAAATTGACGATCGTCCGGTCACAAGCGCGGTAGATGTTCGAAAGGAAGAAAAGACGAACGGGAGCTCGATCTTCTCGTATGGTTTCTCATGTCGCCTAGGCGAGGGCTTTCAAATCTTTTGAACCGATCGATGACAATTAACATCGGCCCTCTTCTAAAAATATCAATGTCAGTTTGGAAAAGTTCTGGTTACATTTAATTTAAACGTTTTTAGAGCTGGTCGTTATTAACTTCGTTCTTCTCTAAGAAATATCGCCATCGTTTAAAAAGAGTATAGATGCATCTTAATTTAAACGTCTTTAGAATCGGTAACCGTTAGTTTTAATCCCTCTCCTAGTATGGCAACTGTTTGAAAAAAATTCCGGACACAATTTAATTTAAACGTTTTATTCTAGCTTAAATAGACAATGTATATACTTGTTTGCATGGCTGAATATGTTATATCGATACTTTTTCTAAAATACGGACCAAATTAATTTAAACGATTAATGGTACTAGCTCAAATGGATTATGTACCGTTTATGCCTGTTTTCATGGGTTGCTGCGTGCCGTGGCCTTTCCTGAGACCAAAATGTTGTACTGTAGCTTAGATGTTCTTTTCACGTGTAAAAACAATGAAAAAAGTAAACAACTGATGTGTAGGCAGAGAGGTAGGGTTAAATGGGCGCTTCAGGGGGACGCAAATACAGCTTATTTCCATGCGGTGGCCAATGGGCGGCGCCGTAAGTGTTTGATCTCGGTTCTCCAAGCTGATACAGGCCCAATCTCGAATCCTGCCCTCATCCAGGCCCACATTTATTCCTATTATAGGGAGCTGTTGGGCTCTGAGGCCCCGCGGCACCTCGGTCTGGCGGCGGCCACGTGGGAGGGCCCTGCTAGGGTGTCCGAGGAGGAGAACGCGGGGCTGATGCGCACTTTCTCAGAGACGGAGCTATCCGCGGTAGTTGACGATATGCGCGTAAACACTGCACCCGGTCCGGATGGGTTTCCGGTATCATTCTTTAGGAAATTCTGGCCGCTGTGCAAGCTTGGGGTGCTGCATATCCTTAATGATTTCGTTCTGGGAAGAATCGACGTGTCTAGATTGAACTTTGGGGTTCTCTCTCTTATCCCGAAGGTGCAAGGGGCAGATCATATTTCACAATTCTGGCCGATTGCACTCATCAACGTAATCTTCAAGATTATCTCTAAGGCGTTTGCCTCTCGCCTCGACCCGGTGGCAAACAGGGTGATCAGTCCGACCCAGACAGCGTTCCTCAAGGGCAGGCACATCCTCGACGGCCCTTTAGCGTTACTTGAGACCTTGCATGAGTTGAAAACTAAGAAGCTGGGGGGCATCTTATTAAAGCTGGATTTCGAGAAAGCATACGACAGGGTGAACTGGTCATTCCTGCTCGAAGTGCTTCGTTGAAAAGGGTTCGAATCAGGCTATGTTCATAGGGTTCATCAACTAGTGGCAGGGGGCCAGACTGCCATCTCCATCAACGGAGAGGTCGGCCCCTATTTTCGTAACAAGAGGGGAGTGCGTCAAGGGGACCCGCTCTCCCCTATTCTTTTTAACTTCGTGGCGGAAGCGCTCGCAGCCATGCTCTCTGCCGCCAACGCGGCTGGGCACATTAGGGGGGTAGTTCCCCATCTTATTCCAGGGGTAATCACGCATCTGCAATATGCAGACGATACCTTAATCCTGCTGCAGAATGACGACCTGTCCATAGCCAACCTCAAATTCCTGCTCCTCTGCTTCGAAAACATGTCGGGACTGAAAATCAACTTCCATAAGAGTGAGGTTTATGTGCTTGATCAATCCCTGCTTGAGCAGAGGCGCGTGGCCAACATGCTGAATTGCAAGTTGGGTTCGATGTCGTTCCTTTACCTAGGTCTTCCCATCTCGGATAGGAAGCTTACTATCGAGCAATGGGCTTATCTCGTTTCCAAGCTGGCAGCTAAGGTCGAGACATGGATGGGCAGATTACTCTCCTCGGGAGGTAGACTGATCTTGTCTAATGCCTGTCTCGAGGCGCTTCCCACCTTTGCCATGGGATTGTTTCTGCTTCAAGACGGGGTACACGAGAAGATGAATGCGATCCGTGCTCGCTTCTTCTGGGAAGGAGCAGGCCCTAACCGCAAATACCACTGGGTTAACTGGCCGGCGGTGTGCCGGCCAAAGCAGTTTGGGGGGCTAGGATTGACCAACACCAAGGTTCTGAATGAGGCGTTGATGCTAAAGTGGATCTGGAAACTTTTTCACAACTCGCCTTCACTGTGGCGGACGCTACTAGTGGCTAAATATCCTGAGGCGACGAATATCTTTGCAGGGCAGACCCAAGGGGGGTCGCCATTCTGGCGTAGTCTTCACAAGATTAAACATCTGTTTAAGCTGGGGGCTAAATTCAGAGTGTGTAACGGGGCGAGGACGTTTTTCTGGTCGGACTGGTGGGTGGGGAGGGGGCCCTCTTAAGGACCGCTTCCCACGTCTGTTTGCGGTGTGCGAGAACGAGGAGCGGCTGGTGGCGGATGCCTTCCTTGTGGACGGTGTCAGATTTAGACGGGCCCTATCGATAGAGGCGACTGCCCAGTGGGCTGGGCTGGTAGAGGAACTCAACTCGGTTGAGCTTCACGAGGGCGATGACGAGGTTAGTTGGTCGCTGGAACCTTCGGGGCGGTTCTCGGTGGCTTCAATCTACCAGAAACTTGCGCAGGGTGCGCCGGTTAGTCACTGTAAGGACATCTGGTCAGCTAAACTACCTCTCAAAATAAAGATATTCATTTGGCAGCTAGCGCTTAACCGTCTGCCGTCGAACTTGAACCTTGCCAATCGGTTCGGACCTTCGGATGGGAGCTGTGCCCTGTGTGGGTTGGGGGAGGATGCGTCCCATATTTTCTTTACTTGCGCGTTGGCAAAACTGGGGTGGAGTGTGTTCTGGCGTCTGTTAGGCTGTTCTTGGAACCCGGCCAATTTTCCACAGTTCTTTGCTTCCCAACAAGTGCTCCTCGGGAACCAGCGCAGAGCCAGCTGGGTGTTGTTTGCTGCGCTGTCCTGGGCACTCTGGGGTTACCGTAACAAGCTGACGATGGAGGCCCGTTTGCCGAACCACCCGGCTGACCTTGTCTTCAAAATGATTTCTCTGTTGCAGGTGTGGGCAAACGCCGCAAAGGAGGACGACCAGGGGCGCCTGCTGCTGTGGGTGGCCGACCTTAGGGAGATCTACCGTTAGCTGACGGCCCGCCGCAGGGATTAGCGGCGCTGGAGCAAGCCGTCGTGCCGCTTTACAGAGCCTCGTTGTCGAGTCGGAGCCGCCCCTACCCAGCTTTCTTTTTTCTACCGTTTTCGGACTCTTTTAGCTGTTTATCTTTCGGCAAGCTGTAGGCCTCAGCAGTTGTTGGCATGTGTGCCTTTGTGTGGTCCTTGTTGTAACGCTGAACCTTTGTTTTATTAAGTTAAAACAGGGCATTTATGCCTTTTATCTAAAAAAAAAAAGTATTCGATCCCTGTACCTGGAGGATGATCATAATTTATCCTAACGACTAGGCAGTTGTAACTTTCACGTGAAAGAACGTATACAAGCCCATTTTCGTGTTTCTACGAGAACTCAAAATTCGAATTTTGGGCCCCCAGAATTTTGGGGCCCTGTGCGGCCGCACGGGTCGCACTCCCGTGGGCCCGGCCCTGAACACAGGTACATTCCTACCACAGTACTTTTTACAGGTACCATTAGTATTGGAATCAACTGTCCTTTGCTAGTAAAATCCATTGAATTCAATCGTATTTACGCTTTCACTTCTGCTTAGAAATTTATATGTACGTTCCCAGTGCGTACCTATTCCGCCAAAGTCACCATGCCATATATCTTATTTCTGCTAGCATCATTACAAACTTAACTATAGAGTGTAGGCACCGCTACAATCCACTTGGAAGGATACAAAAGAAACAAAGTTAAATAGTAGTGCTGGTGGGAGTAGTTTCTGCCAACCGTACTTTGTTCTTCTTCTTCCACCGCTAACACAAGCAGCGTCTGGACTAATGGTGTTCTTGGAATGAGAGGCACTGGGAAGATGTTGGCTGGACCTGCAAACCAGGACGCATGATGAGGATGACTGCCCTGTACAAGACTGTGGATAGGCGTTCCGCTGTCGGCGAGAGAAGCTCTCCATAGATCATCCGGACAAGCCTTCACCGCTATGTATAGTACGTATATGCGTCCTATACAGGGACATAGGAACACAAATAATAGAAAACTGCCTTGTGTCACTACGGTCGCCGGCCAGGTGGATCTTATCAATCAGTTCACTGCAGATCTTGGCTTTTAAAGAATAGTATACTTTCATTTCGGCTTACTGGTAAAGCACTTCCACCACTCCATCCATACTTTTTTTTATCGCGTTGATGAAGGATTTTTGTGGCTTACTTGTAAAGCACTTCCACCACTCCATCCATAATTTTGTCACCACCCTACACATCTCCAAATTCATTTTTTCATATCCCATAATTTATTTGCTTATCAAGTATTATTTCATATTTGATTTCATAATTATTTCATACTTAGCTTTCTAAAAAATCGGGCAATTATGTAGAAGTGTAGCCTTGTGAAAAATCAATACAGGATATAAAGAGGAACAGAGGGAGTCTAGGATATCACTTTTTTTAATAAAGGGAATTTTAGGATATCACGTACTTAAGAATAAGTAGATCCCTACCTCTAGAGACACACAAAAAATAGATAACCTTCATTCTTGTCACACAAAGAATACATATATGAATTTCCCTTTGTATATTCGAGTTTCTATAATTCTAGCACTTTCTAGAAGAAAGGTGAACGAAAAATAGACCAATCAGGACAAGCTAGCGGTGCTCAAGCCAAAGTGGGCATTGATAACCCTAGATTCTACTCAAATTTAGTATTTTTTTTACTAATCCATTCCTTGTTCACATTATGCCTATAACGTGCTCCATGAATACTTTTACATGCACCTCTGACTACATATTTTCGAACGGATAAAATAGCCCTTGCATCAAACGGTGCACATAACCAAATTTTGTTGAATAGTTTAGTTCTGCAATAATCCACTTCAACTCAAAGATTACCCAATGTTGAGACATTAATCAAACACCCAAAAAAATTAAGAGGGCAATGCTTGCCGCCAGCCACCCGGTTGAATACATACTATACTACTGCCACCAAATGGGAACAATCAGAATGCATAGGATAAGGATGCTCTCGGACTACATGCCGATCCAACCTGCAAAAAGTGAATAATCTCGACGTTGTTAAAATCTAAATCATATTGGCAATTCCATTTTACAACAATAGCACAAGGTTGTACAAAATAAGCGACAACCAATTTGGAATGTTGTGGTGAATAAAATACAAGGATTCGTTATAGGAATCAGAATTCAAGCTTCATTCATGATTTTCTTATAGGATTTACATGCACATCTATAAAAAGCACGATTACCATATGTAGAAATCCATTTAATCGTGCTTTGGCCACATACAACGCAAAACTAAGCAAATGAAGCATGAGTGTCATCCGACTGTGAAGGCTAGTGTAGAAAGAAAGATACAAATTATGTTAGTAGTAGGACGATAAGTGTTGGACAACCATTTGATATGCTAAGAAAGTAAATAAACCCCGAATGTGAATGGAACCGGGGAAAACAAGCATTACTACTCAATATGTCCCTAATGTCATTTAGACATCTAGGCCATCCTGTCATTTTTAAAAAAAAAACTAGGGAAAAGATTTGCCGTTTATATTGATATAGGAGAAGCAAACATGACGGCCTAAGCCAAACGAACACACAAAATAAAAACCAAGACTAAGGATCTAAAATTTCCGAAAGGTTTCTAGCACCAGCGAGGATCCAAATCTGGCCTCGTTCTTTATCTTCTGTAGAAGCAGCATGGACATGCTCAATATGTTATTGAAGACCGTAGCGTTTCGCTCCTTCCAAATTTCCCAAGTGATGAGGATGAACCGATGTCTACCCTGACCCAGCTGGTCCTTTTAGCTTATATCAACATATCACAGACGACCTAAGGATATTCGATGGTGTATTTGAAAATGATCAGGACTATAGTAGGCGGAAACTCTAAACGTGACTCGTGTGATAAACCGCATCATATGCCCATTTCATCAAGCATCATCACCCCATACATGTGACTTTAACAATACGCCTGCACGTTTTAGACCCGAGTTTTTACACGTGCCATCAGACTTGGGTTCCAATGTCCTTTGCAAGTACAGTCCATTAAATTTCATCAAATTTTCGTTTTTATTTCCGCTTAGTAATATATATATATATATATATATGGGTTCCCCTGTGTGTTCCCATCCAGCCAAGTTACAAAAGTCTTCGTTTTGTGTTATCTTACTTCTGCTTGCAGCATTAAAATCTAAGCTATAGGGCTCGCCACTACTATCCATTGGGAAGTATACCAGAAAAAAAGACATAAACTGTATTCTTGTTGGTGAAATTGACGGTACCAGTTGTATTTTTTCGTAGGCATTCAAAATTTTCTGCTAGCTAGCTAGTGTGTCATTGTTTCATATATGAAAACGAAGAATGCCGCATGTAGATCCGTATGTGGACTGACGCTTTTGTGAACGACGTTCTCGGATTGAGCTGCATTGGGAAGATGAGCCGAGCAAGAAAATTTGGACGCCCAGCAGTGAGGACTGCCCTACAGGAATTTTGGGCTGCATAGTAAATTTTTGGGCTGATTAGGGGTATTGATCTAGGATAACCAAGCAGTGTAGGAATTTTTCATACAAATACATGTGAACACTGCATATAACTATTGAACGAAGATCAATATAAATTAATTTTTTTGAAAATTAAGAATTACACCCTATAACTATGACTATTTATGTCTAAACATATTAACAAATATTCCTAAAATGAAATGATGTACTTTAGCATTATATTTATATAAAAATAATGGCCAAAGTTTCATCATGTCCTAAAATAATGGTACTATAAATTAGAGGAAAAACATCAGAACATTACACTTCACATTATTTAATTCCACCAACCTATTAGCGATGATCGACTATATTATCTTAAGTCGACGATTTTTCATTAAAGATAACTAACCTCGCTTAACTATTCACCACCATGTATTAACTATAGTTAACTTCATAGATCTTATAGCACTTACATGGGTGCATGTTTCAAAACATTTGGAATAGTTGTATATTAACCAGGAGACAATGGCCCCGACAAGCATGGAGATGTCTATAAGGTGCAATATTCGCGGGGCGGGGGAGATGATAGACACAGAGATAGATGAGATTAGAGAGGCGATTAGGGTGGTGACGCGGACGGCGGCGCGTTGGAGAGCCTCCTTCTCCCGGCGGCCACCGGCATCGCCAACGCAGCACAGACAGGGTCAGGTAGTCCTCTGATGGGATCGGTGGCGGATTATCCTCCTCGACTAGGATGGGGTTATCCTCGATTGGATCGATCTATCGGAGGAGTTTTCCTTTTCGACTGGCGCGGTTGTCAATTTGCGGTCGTTTCAGGCGATCATCGGCGAGAAAGAGCCTAACCCTTGTGTCGGGTAGAGTTCCCAATGTCTCTAGTGTCTCTACGGTGGGATGCGGAGTTATCTTCTAAGGAGTCCACGGGTTCGCGACGATCTGGCGATGTCCTGCTCCGATGTCGATGTTCAGATCGAGTATGATTTTGTCGGCGGTGCGGGGACGGTGGTTGATTTTCCGCATTTTTCGGCGACGATGGGGTTCGAGTATTTCTCACAGAGGGAGCGAGCTCGGCTGCCATGGTCTCCTCAGCAGACACGGCGATTGATCGAATCCAGAGGATTTTTCTCTACAAAAAAGCCAATGGACCTCATCGTCGGAAGTGGGGAGAATGACACGTCAGGTGGTGGGCCGCCATTGATGCGATGAGAGGGTTTTGTCAAAGAGGGAGAAGTGGAAGTGTGATGCGTGCAAAATAGCCATAGAGATAACTCCCCGTGCGCGTACCTCCCTCATCTCATTCAAGTAGATCGAGATTCCAGCCCAACCAGGACAGAGCGAGAGCGGCGGGGGAACCTAGGTTATGTTCATCTCTCGTGTGATTCCTCCAGCGATCCTCAAGCCTTATAAGACCAGGAAATGGAAGGGGACGGTGGAAGGTGACAATCTCTCCTTCGCAGCGGTGGCTAGATCTACTATTCCAAGTTCTAGCATGGGCTCCAACTTCAGTCAAGGAGGGCGGAGGGGAGGGGCTGGTCGCTTTCCAGTGCTGCCTAATTTCCCTCCTAGGAGGCCAGACGGTGGCTACTCAGAGGGGGACATCGACCGCCCAAGGGTGGTGCATGCCCTCATGTCTGACCCCGCAGATTATTAATAATAGGCACAAAATTATTAATTCTTGCAAACAACATAACTATAATTATCACAATTGGATTCACTCCAAAATTCATCACGTAACTATTTTTCCTAACATTCTACTACATCCAAAAACAATAAAAAAAATAGAGAAACAACCTACACATGCTAAGAATCAATTTTATAACAAGAAAACATAGAGGAACTATTTTCTACCACATTACTCAAATATTCATCACATGTAAATACATGAAAATCACAGAAGGGGTATTTATTGTTTATAGAGACATACATGCCCTTTTCAAATGGAGATTCATCTTAAAACAAGGCCCCTTTATTTTTATCATGTGTTGATTCTCCTATGTTGAGATTTTCGGACTTATAGCCCTGTATTCAACATTGTGTGTAGGTTTCTTCTTGGCACAAAAATATTTCAATTATAATTTTTTTTGATGTCTTTGTGATACTTGTTTATATTTATATTGCCTTTGGATGCGTTTGTGTTGGAAGTTTGTTTATATAATTTTAAGATAAAATTTATACTTCATGATATAGAAAAAAAATCACATTTCATGCATAGGAAATTCACAATTCATGCAAAAGAAGATTCTACTAAGCAATGTTTAAATTCATGGTACCCCACAAACCCACTACTAGGAAAATGGATATAGATGGACTAGCATCAGTGGCGCACCATGTAGTCGTGTGCCACTGATACGATTGGGAGAAAACAGGTCCATGCATCAGTGGCGCACCATGTAGCCGTGCGCCACTGATACGGTTGGGAGAAAACAGGTCCATGCATCAGTGGCGCACCATGTAGTCATGCGCCATTGATGCTATGAGCATCAGTGGCGCACCGTGCACAGGTGCGCCACTGATACCTGGCACCCATGTATGTCCATTAGTATCAGTGGCGCACCATGCACGGTGCGCCACTGATACTTGGCACCCATGTATGTCCATTAGTATCAGTGGCGCATGGTGTATGGTGCGCCACTGATGCTATGAAGAATCAGTGGCGCACCGTGCATGATGCGCCACTGGTACTAATGGATATACACGAGTGCCTAGTATCAGTGGCGGACCGTGCATGGTGCGCCACTGATGCTATGAAGAATCAGTGGCGTACCGTGCATGATGCGCCACTAATCCTAATGGACATACATGGATGCCAGGTATCAGTGGCGTACCAGTGAGCAATGCGCCACTGATGCTCTGGTCAAACTATGGTCAAACTAGTCAAATGGTGATCAATGTATGGTCAAACTAATGAAATTTGGTCAAACTATGGTCAACGAGTGGTCAAACTAGTCAAACTCTGGTCAAAATTTGGTCAAACTATTCAACTGATGGTCAACCTATGGTCAAACGTTGGTCAATGTGTGGTTAATGTATATTCAAACTATGGTCAAGCGTTGGTCAAACTCTGGTCAACGTGTGGTCAAACTAGTCAAACTCTAGTCAACATGTGGTCAAACTTGGGTCAAACTTTTCAAATTATTGTTATCAAACTTAAACAGTAAATGTGTTACGTCATGCTCAAGGGCTTAATAGGATTGATATGATACATATATCAATAAGTTATAACTTTTTTCCCGGGACTGCAGTCGAATGGAACTAAGATGTTAAGCGTGCTAGGGATGGAGTAGTTTGAGGATGGGTGACCTAGTGGGAAGTTGACCAAAATTGGTGAGTGAATAAAAAAAATAAAAAAATAAAAAAATTTGGGGAATCACTCGCACCGGTGCGCCACTGATATTGTGGGGAATCAGTGGCGCACCACACTGGTGCGCCACTGATGCTCTGGAGGATCAGTGGCGCAATAGTAGTGGAGCACCATGCACTACTAGGAAAACGCTAATGCGTGACGCACCAAATTTCATACCCGTGACGCACCATGGTGTGTCACGGCTATCACGCCGCGCCTATTAAATTAGCCGTGACACACCTATTTTTGGTGCGTCACGGCTATCTCGTTTACCCGTGGCGCACCGCCTGTTTGGGGCGTCACGGCTATCTTTAGTTACCCGTGGCGCACCTCCTGTTTGGTGCCTCACGACTATTGATTTCGAATTTTTTTAAAAAAAGCGAGACAGTTCCAGATCTAGATCTAGATCCAAACCGGGCCGCCCAAAATTTTGAAATTTTGAAAAACGAAAGCAGAGAGGCCGCCGGAGAGGAGATGGCCGCCGTAGAGAAGGTGGTCGACGGAGTGGAGGTGGCCGCCGGAGAGAAGGTGGTCGTGGTAGTGGAGGAGGACGCCGGAGAGGAGGAGGCCGCCGGAGTAGAGGTGGTCGCCGGAGAGGAGGTCACCGGAGAGGACGTCACCGGAGAGGAGATCACCGGAGAGGAGGTGGTCTCCGGAGTAGAGGTCGCCGGAGTGGATGTGAGGTGGTGGTCGCCGGAGTGGATGTGAGGTGGTGGTGGTGGTGGTGGTGGTGGTGGTGGTGGTAGGAGGAGGAAGGGAGAAGAGAGAATGCAGAGTGGAGGAAGGAGAAAAAAGAAATGAGAAGAGAATGGAGAAGAGTGGAGGAAGGAGGAGGAAGTGGAATATATATATAGGTGGGTGGCCTCTCCCGGGTTCGAAATTCGAAAATTTCTGCCCAGACTTAGCCGTGACGCACCATACATGTGGTGCGTCACGCCTATCTTTTTTTTTTTTTTTCTAGTCAAAAATCTTCAAACGGCTATAATTTTTTTTCCTTTCGGAATTTGGAGAATCTAAAAAAGGCTCACAGGGCGAAGGCGAGTGAGGTTGGATTCCTTTTTTTCTCTAGTTTTCGTTGGTATATTGAACTTTAAATTCCGACATCGTATGCAAAAGTTATGCCCATTTTACTTTTTTTAACGAACTTTTGCTCAGAAAGTCGAAATACGTATTTCAAAATTTGTTAAAAAAGTATACATTAAACTCTCCGTGCATCTATAAGGAATTTATTTTTTGATGATTTTTAGACATGGAACTCTTCCGTGACAAAACTAGAAAGGCGGTCCCAGGGGGGGTGTGGAGGGAAAATTTCGGTGGATGCCGTACCCCTGACGCACCAAACATGTGGTGCGTCACGGCTATCTTTGCCTACGGCTATGGTATCCACCGAAAACCCACCTATAGCCGTGACGCACCGTTTGTTTGGTGCGTCACGGGTATGCCCTTAGGCGTGATGCACCGAGTCCCTTCAACGTTTGATGCGCCACGGGTACATAGCCGTGACGCACCGATCATTTGGTGCGTCACGGGTATATTTTTTTAGATTCCTCCTATAGCTGTTTTCCTAGTAGTGATGGTGCGCCACTGATTTGTCCAATGTGGTGCTCCACTGATGTCCTTTTTCCTAGTAGTGACCACACCAAACGCCACGGGAACCCACACACACCACTATAGTCTAGTCATTAACGACATTGAGACGATCTATATTGCTATTATGGAACACATTTAATTCTAATCCTCTTGCTATGCATGGGAACATTGTAAAGAAATAAATAAAATAAGCACATAACAACTAGCATAAGAAAAAAACAAATGTAATTTCAGAAATTTGAAAATAAAGAGCGGAAACTTAATATTGTTTAGATACATTTAACCATGTCTTCCTCTTCCATAATAACTTTCAGAAGCATCATGAATAAAATCAACAATATAATTATCATATAAAGCTTCCTTATCATGATCGACATGCATAAACGAATTATTACTCTACACATAAGTATAGTCATTATCATTAATAGTAGTGGGCGAAAATTCAACAAAATAGCTCACTATAATCATCATAAGTAGGAGGCATGTCATAATCGCAATAATTTTTCTCCTGAATTGTAGGTGGACTAAAAATAACATATTCATCATTTTGATTATCATATACGTAAAATTTTCCATAGCATTAGCAATAATGGTGTTCAAAGAATTCATAATCAAAACATTGTTACTATCATCCAAGTAAAGTTCCATAGGTTCTTCAATTTTCTCTCCAAATACTTAATGTCCTAGTTCAAGAGAAATATTATGAAACTCTCTCATTTTTTACCATTAAGCCTAACTAGTAGAATGAAAACAAGAAGCGTGTAAAAAGTAAGAATGTACTTCTGAGGCGAAATTATAGAAAGTTTATGCTCCCCGGCAACAACGCCAGAAAATAGTCTTGATAACCCAATTTATTGATTCGACAGTCTTCGAGGGTAAGTGTAAACCAATTTATTGATTCAACAGAAGGGGCTCCAAAGAATACATATACACCTTGGCAGCTGAGGTGTCAATTCTGCCACACCTGAGAAGGATTAAACAATATATATTAGTAACAAAAGGTGGAAAAAAATAGTTGATGGCGTGGTGATGGAATGATTATGTTGTGTCCTCAACAAACCTAATATAATGATAATTGTATATATGAACAGGTTAGGTGAAGAGACAATTAAAGTGGTGTAATATGAAGTGAAGGAGGTGATATGTGTGATATATAATAATTTTGGAAGCAAGTTAACATGTAGAAAAACTGAGAGCAAACGGTATGTTAATGGTCCAAATCAAGCCCTAGTCATCATACTTTCACTATAGGTAGCTCTCAACAATATTAACATAATTAAAGACACGATATTTCCTCCAACACAAGTTACTCGGAAATCGTTCCTAATGGATCAAATAGGAAGAGAATCACGTAGGGATACACAAGCACACCTTAACTCACGTTCTTGTCTATGGACTGCCCAACAATGACATTTTGAGCATCTAAAGATAGTACTAGCAAACACCACAACCTATCTCTTGAATATTCTCTTTCTAATACATCCACAACACCAGCACTGCTACCTTGGCACTATAGAGATTATAAAAAACACAAGCATCAACAAAGCTCATGGTTCCATAATTAAATTCAACAAAATAAGAACAAGTTCATAATAAGTATCCCTCTAATATATGATCCATTGAGTCACATACATCACACCCGCTGTCACCATGGCACCATGGGACAAAGGTGACTTCAAAAGATTATACTAGATAAAACCAATTCAGCTCATATTCATTAAACATCAAAGGGGAAACAGCATAGATTCAACTATAATAACATAGATCACGATCAGACTTAAGATCACACAATCGGAGATAGAGATAACCACATGGATACTAGCACGAGCCATCAGCCCCGCCACTGGTAGAAAATAGGCCTATAGTCCCGGTTCGCCAGGGCCAGTAGTCCCGGCCGCGCAACCGGGACTAGCTATGCGCGACTAAAGACTCCCCCTATAGTCCCGCCGTTTACCGGACCGGGACTAAAGGCCCGTCCACGTGGGCGCCAGGAGTCCGTCGCGGCGGAGGACCTTTAGTCCCGGTTCTTGTGGCTAACCGGGACTGAAAACCTGCGCAGGTTTAGGGTTTTAGGCCCCCTAAACCTGGTTCCTTTTTAATTTGTTTTGTTTTATTTCTTTTATATTTTATTTTGTGTTTTATTTTAATTTTGATGAAGTTTCAGTACACATATATATATATTTTACGATACTATATACATGCATATATATATATATATGAAATTTCAAACAAGGAGAATTCAATAGGAATATATAATATATATTCAATATTGGGTGACCATATATACAACCTCGAACAAGTTTCCATATTACACAATTAAGATGGATGACCATACACAAATTCGAACAAGTTTCAAAGTACTCCGGGCTGATGCGTATAATAGTCATCGTCGGTGGACGCATGGTACTCTCCATTCCTATCGATGACATGCCTAAGGAAAAATCCTGCTATTTCCTCTTGAATTGGTCGGAAGCGAGCTTCTGGAGTAAGCGCCCTCCGCAAGTTATTGAGACCCCTCCGCGTGGTCTCGTCCTTCTTCCTCTCAGAGATTTCTTTCCGTATGTTTTCACAGACATAGTATCCACATAGACCGGTCCCCGGTGGCTGCTTATCCACACCTTTGACCACATTTGTAAATTGTAGCTGATGTTTGAATCCACCGATATGTCCATGTGAGAACCATCTCCAAACTCTACATTGCAAATAAAATTAAATGAACAAGGAAGTTATTAGCTACTGCATATTAGGAAATGAAGAAAAGAGACCGATCGATACAAATGATTGAAAATAATTATCTTTGCATCATTCTTCTCATGTCGATCCAAAGATCTGTATTTGAATCCATAGAGTCAATGATATAAACTATGGAGCTGTGAAGTTCAATTTTTAGCAGAATCCAGTGGAACCTGCGGACACGTTACATGCACAGTCATGCATAACTTATCGATTAGACATACCATGCATGGAGTAAACAAAAGAGAATAGGAACATGAGAGAAACACTCACCTAAAATGGTAAGGAAATAGAATATAACTTTTGGATTCATGCTTTTTAAGAAAATTGTACAAGTCTTTCTCCACGTCTTTGGGGTGACGTTCTAACATAGTTCCATTAATGATTTGTGGGTCAATGAACCCAACATCATGGATGAGCCTTATTCTGCATTCCCAAATCTTCAATCTGCATAATAGCGTACGCAACAATATAATTAATTAGGACTATATATATATATATATATATAGTGTAGGCAATGAAGAACGAGATGAGGTAGAAATAAATCACTTACAGAACGTAGCAACTCAGGATAGATTTGTCGAGCTCGCGCAGATTGAACAGCTGGAACAATTCACTCATCTCAACTGTTACAGAGTACTTTTTGGTGTGATGCTCCTCTGTATAATCCACATACACAAATTCTTTGTCGGTCCATGATATGAATTGTTTGTACCAACGTAGCAGACTTTGCATTAGTGGTGGTAGATCATTTTCCTGCGTAGGCTCGACGAGAGGCCATTTCTTCTGATATTGTAATGCTACCTCAGCCATTGGCGCATCGTACAGGCCTAAAAAGAGACGAAGAGACATACCGGCCTCGGACGCATTTTCCATGGCAGTAGCTACAGTCAATCCCATTGCTGTCACAGCTTTTATGACCTCGGGGTCCTGTTCCGGACCGGCTTTCGCTATGAGCGGGGGGATCGATTGTTTACTCTGCATCCCGAGCTGGTCAACTTGTTTCCCGCTTTTTTTTCTTTTTTCTTTTCCTTTCTCCTCCTCCAATATTTTTGCTTTCTCCTCCTCCAATATTATTGCTTGCTTACGAAGTTCAATATCATAGTCTTTAGGCAAATTCTTCTCGGCTTGGGACATTGTCGACAAAAAACCCGTAGCCCACTTGTCTACAATCGGAGGGAATACTTCCTTGGGCTCAGGCTCCTTTAGCGCCTTCTGACGGGCCTTCCATTTCTCAACGTCAGCCTTCACGGCCAATTTGGTTTCAGCATCACTAAGTTCCCAAGGCCTTCGGGGCATAGGCTTCAGTGATGGCTCCGGTACCCGTGTGGTGTTAGGTACATAAGGCTCCGGGTTAATAGTCCAAGAGCAGGTTCCCTTGTTGTCCGCCTGCTTCTGTTTCTTCGCTGGAGGAGGAATGGGGGGGCGACGTCTGCTTATCCTCCGGAGGAGGAATTGGGGGCGACGACTGCTTATCCTCCGGAGGAGGAATGGGGGGCGACGGCTGCTTAACCGCCGGAGAAGGAATGGGGGGCGACGGCTGCTTAACCGCCGGAGGAGGAATGGGGGGCGACGGCTGCTTACCCGCCGGAGATTGTGGATCGGGGGACGGCGTCGAATGGCGTGAAGGAGGCGTAGGTGAACCAGCACCAGCACCACCACCACCACCACCACCTGCACCATCGGAGGGGGGGTGGACTTGTTAGCCTTGGCGTCTCGCCTGGAAACACTATGTACTTTTTTTTCCATAAAATGAACTGGAGCTTGACATCTCCAAGTCTTCTCTCCCCTTCGGGTGTAGCTATGTCAATCTCCAGGTCCTCAAACCCTTGGACTATGTCTTCCACCGTGACACGAGCATAGCCATATGGAATGGGGTTGTTGTGATGGAGTGCTCCAGGTGTATAGGGTAAAGCACTGCCTGTAGCTACCTTCATGGAAATATTCCCCACGGGATAATGCAGATCACATTCTTTCATCTCCTTTACATCATCCACGGGGTAGTGAGGCTCCGGTGCACGACTCTCGGTAATCGGTGCATTAGCACCTGCAGGCGGGGCCTCCGTGGAAGCCACGCTGCTTCTCCAATGATCCGCTGCATGTTCTTCAAGCGGCCCTGCAGCCGCCGCTGTTTCTTTCTCAACTATTCCCGCCACGGTCTGCTTCAACTCACTAACTTCCGTTCCAAGCTTCGACAGAAGATCTGCAGCTTCGACAGCAGCCCGGTCCATATTTCTCTTACGGCTTCTGTAACAGTACGGGTCACCCTACTGGGAAAACCCTAATTTCCACGGCAATCTCCCTTTGCCTCGTATATGTCCTCCGTGTTCAGGATTCCCGAGGGCATGGGTCAGTTGGTCTCTCTCTCTGTTGAACCTGATCCAGCCCTTTTGAGCTTTGGTCATTGCGTCAACAAGGTCTTTTGTGGGAGCAAATGTTTTCTGCCGATGAACACACGCCCCTGTCTCCGGGTCTAGCGATCCCCATGCCCGTACCACAACATTTTGGCTCTTTCGTCCCATCCCTCTGTACCTAGACGAATTCCTCTTGCCCTTAGGCCGTCCTCCATCGCCTGCCACTTAGGCGCCGAAACGCGGTATCCTCCTTGCCCCATAACATGATGGTACTGTTTCTTATCCGCATTAGCCTTATTATTTTTCGACATTTCCTTGAAATGCTCCGATTTCTTCTGCGTCACAAATTCTGTCCAATCATCTCTCAGTTTCTCATGTTGTCCAGTGAAAAGCGGAGTCTTGCCCTTGCTGACATATTCACGGAACAATTTTTTCTTGAAGTTCCGGAATGCTTCGGCCATCTTCTGAAGAGCGAACTCTTTGACTAGCCTCCTCCTCTGGCGTCCACCCGGAACCTCCTCACCGAATTCATCTTTTTTGTGGTATTCCGGAGGTAGAATGAAATGTACCATAAGCTTTCTGAACATCTCCTTTTTCGTTCTCTTGTGGACATAACTGAAACCAAGACATGCTTTCTTTGGCACCTTCCGTTCCTGGACGGTGATCGGGACAGTGTCTCTAACAATGACTCCGCATTGGTTGATAAACTTTGTGGTGTGCTGTAGGGGCTTGCCGGTTACACCGACTGATTCGATGGTATATATTTCAGAATCTTTCATCGCCTTGGATTTGCCACGCGTTGTCGTACTTGATCCGGCCGAGGGCTAAAATAAGAAAGAGAGTCGCGCGCGTTAGTGCATATGTATTCATATTTCAGTAAGTTTGTATCACGAGAGGCTCAATGTGTATATATATATATATATATATATACCTCGCCGGAGGTGGTTGTTCTTTGCAATTGGAGATCGTCGTTTGTCGACGGTTGACCTCCGTCATCAATGTCCATTCCTTCACCTCCTTGATCATCCATAATGTCTGTTCCTTCTTCAACTCCTTGATCATCGACAATGTCTGTTCCTTCATCTTCTTGATCCTCAAGGTTCAGATAAGAAGAGATTACATCATGTTCTCCGGCTATAATTTCATATATAAAACCTTCAGCCTCCTGTTCCGCCGCCAGGTCTCTATTGTCCGCCATATGTCACTCATGCAGAGATGCATGTAGTAAAAATTAATTAAGTATATAGGAGACTTAGCAAATATTATTGTAGAAGGAGGGAAAACAGATTGCTAGGGTTTTGGGTGGACGATGACAACCGGAGGGGGAAAACCATACTTTAGAGGTGTGTCCAAGATTAGTTTCTCAAATGACTTGGAGAACCCCATAGCTAGGTTGCTTTTGCTTTCCAGGTCATTTTGGTATATTACACTTAATATTCTGAATTTATTGAATTAAAATTTATTTTCATTATTTTTTTGACTTAGGAATATTTAGGGTTAGTATTAAATTTTTTGACTTAGGAATTTTTTTGACTTAGGATTTATTTTAACTTTGCAAAAAAAGAGTGTAGCCCAACTTTTGTTTTTTTTTTTAGAATCCGAGTGCAGCCCAACTCAGCGTTTTTTTTTCTCCCCCGCAGGCCGTGACGTCAGCGTGACGTCAGCGTCTCTGTTTCGTCTTCCTCCGGCGAGGGCCACGGCGCCACTCCCCTCTCTCCCCCGCGAGCACGGCCACGGCCACGCACCACCGTGCATGCACGCACGTCCAAGCACGGCCACGCAACGGCCAAGCACGCACGCACGGGCACGGCCACGGCCACGGCACGGGCATGGCCAAGCACGCACGCACGAGCACGGCCACGGCCACGGCACGGCCACGGCACAGGCATGGCCAAGCACGCACGCACGGGCACGGCCAAACCCTAAACAGATCCTCCGGCGGGGGCCACGGCCGTCGTCGTCGTTTCCGATCTTCCTGCACGGTCCTCCAGAGATCCTCAAGAACGCACGGGCGGGCACCTACCGGAGACGGAATCGGCGGGGGCGGCGGGCAGCAACCGGAGACGGAATCGGCGAGGGCGGCGCGGAGAAGACGAGATGTGTTTGGGACTTGGAAATTTTTGGGGGCAGAGAATATATAGGGGCAGCCTTTAGTCCCGGTTGGGGACACCAACCGCGACTAAAGGCCCCCCCCCGCGGACCATTAGTCCCGGTTGGTGACCCCAACCGGGACTAAAGGGGTATTTTTTTCGCGGCGTTTTCGTTCCCGCGCGGAAAGAGCCTTTAGTCCCGGTTCGTGACAGGAACCGCGACTAAAGGTGGTTTTTCAAATACTTTTCCTTTTTCCAATCCTAAAGTACAAATAATATATCAGAAAATTCAGAAAAATAAAACTACTTCATTTGAAAATCTTAAAAATACAAATAATATATCAGAAAATTCAGAAAAATAAATCTACTTCATTTTAAAATCTTGAAAATACAAATAATATATCAGAAATAGATGCATGATCTGATATCTGCTAGTCATACTCCTGCCTAGGCCTATAGTACATGTACTCGTAGTCGTCGTAGTCGCCGCCGCCGTCGTCGTCACTATCGTCTGACGGTGCTCTGCACTCCCTCGGAGGATCACGACTCCAGGACTGGGCCTGAGGGTAGCGCAGGCGGGGGATATCGCCGGCCCTGATGTAGTCCATGACGCTCTGTAGAGTCCGGCCGGACCACCATAGCCGACGACCGGCCTCGTGAAAGTTCCCAGGAGGCAGGCCGTCCTCCTCATACCTGGCGAGCGCCCTCTCACGCCGATTGATGAAGAAGGGATCCCAAGTATGCTGGTTATCGGGATCCCAACTGGGATTCCTCCGCTGCTCCGGCGTGAGCTCGTGATAGTAGTGGTTCGTGATGGCCGCCCGACGCGCCACACCTTGAGGAAGAGGAGGAACCGGCACTCCTCCGGCGCTCAGCATCCAACCGGCGGGAATGTTGTAGCCGCACGGGCAGGGGTAGTTTGAGGCGGAAAGTGCCTCCGCCTGGATGAATGTTAGAGTGGGTACGGTATAAGCCATGAGAGAGTGGTGAGTTTGTATGTGTTTATGCCAATGGTGTGGCAATGCATACATATATATAGTGAGAAGAAAACATCCCTTTAGTCCCGGTTGGGGACACCAACCGGGACTAAATGGGTTAGGGTTTCGTTTGGACCAATCAGATAGAATCACACGGATCGTGTGTTTTTTTAAAGCGCTTGTGAGTCGTTGGATCCGGGGTGTGTTTCTTTCGAGCTGTTGTGAGCCGTTCGATCAGGGCTACGGTGTGTTTCTTTCGAGCTGTTGTGAGCCGTTGGATGAGGTGGTTTCTTAACAGTTGGATCAAAACCCTAGCACAACACTTTGTGAGCCAGAGGACCCTATATATAGCCCACCTTCATACACTGGTCAGTTCATCGAGAAAATACAAAACATCCGGATTCGCCATCATACGTCCTGCCGTGCATTTTGTATGCATATTGCACCCAGTAGCCACGGTGGGGCTGTATGATGGCGATACCGATTGTTTTGTTCTATATCCTTCTTTAAGGTTTGATACATCATATATTCAGTTTATCGAGCAAATACAAAACATCCGGTTCGCCATCATACGTCCCACCGTGCATTTGGTATGCATATTGCACCGAGTAGCCACGGTAGGGCTGTATGATGGTGATACCGATTGTTTTGTTCTACACCCCCCCCCCCCTTTAACACATCCATCCATGCTTGGGTCAGTGTTCACTTTGAGCTCGGGTAGTAATGTGCAACTATTTGCTTGGTTGTGTTAGGGTGGCGCGTGGCGCGGGATTTGCGACGCGTGGCGCGTGAGTTGTGACGCGTGGCCAGGAGGGCGCGGTATAAACTGTCGCGCCTCGAGCGCGTCTTCTCCTCTCCACGCACCGGCGCGCTTCCACCATGCCTCCGAGGAGGAACAGCACCACCGGCTTCCGCGGCGTCCGAGCACGGCAGAACGGAATGTTCAGCGCAGATATCCGCTGGGGGGACGACCGCATCCCCCTCGGCTCCTTTGCGACAGCGGCGGATGCCGCCCGCGCCTGGACGCGGCGGCCTGGCGCCTCAACCGCTCGCGGTCGCTGATGAACTTCAACGACTGCCACACCGTCTGGGAAGCGGAGGCCAAGGCGCCGAAGCCGCAGATCGTCACTGCCGCCGACCACCTCCACCTCCGTCACCGCGCGTTTCAGGGCCTAGTCGACGCCAGGGAAGAACGCGTCGTCCGCGAGTATTACCGGAACAACCCGGGGGAGGAGAGCGCCGACGAGGAGCTCTGGCAGACCCGCGCGGCTGAGCGGGCGGAGCGCCGCCTCGAACGCCACCTCGCATTAGATGCCGCTCGGGAGGCGAGGACGAGGGCGCTGCAAGAGCTTCGTCGGGCCGACCACGCCGGCGAAGTCTGGGCCTCTGACGATCCGAGGTGGGGGCCTATCTCGGACATACCATCATGCACCTCCGACGACGACGAGGAGGTCACCGACGAGTTCGCCGACGACGATGACCCGGAGGAGGTCACCGACGAGTTCCCCGACGACGACGACGAGGAGTAGTGTTCATATGTTCTCTCTTTTTAATAAAAGAATTTGTATTCCGGCGACACTGCGGCGCGCTAGCGCGTCTGTTTTCTGTTTTTAATAAAAGTTATGAAATCATATATTTTATCTCACAAGGTTTTTAGACATTTAAGTAACCTTCTGTTTTCCATGCTTTCCACTCGTTTTCTCAAATATTTTGCAAAGGAGTTAGTCTTAAACACATCAGAGATAATATAATTCACATGATCCATTCAAAAAAGTTTGGTACACAATAAATTATTACACATCAATTCTTCCCTTGTGTCCCTGCTTTCTTATGATTTGGCCGTATCCATGAAGCATCCTCATCATTTAACTTAATGCTTGGGTCAGTGTTGACTTTGAAGGGCGGAATTTCACCAAACATATTATAATCTTCTGACATGTCTGTCTTGTCCTCCACTCCCACGATGTTTCTTTTCCCTGAAAGAACAATGTGGCGCTTTGGATCATCACATGATGTACTGATCGTTTTCTTATCTTTCCGTTTCCTCGGTTTGCTACTCATGTCCTTCAAATAGAAAACCTGAGCGACATCTTTGGCTAGGACGAATGGTTCGTCAAGGTAACCAAGATTGTCGAAGTCCACCATTGTCATTCCGTATTGCTCGTCCACCTTTACCCCACCTCCTGTTAGCTTGAACCATTTGCACCGGAACAAAGGGACCTTAAAGGAGGGTCCATAGTCAAGTTCCCATATCTCCTCTATGTAACCATAATATGTGACCTTTTTCCCAATCTCGGTTGCTGCATCAAAGCGGACACCACTGTTTTGGTTGGTGCTCTTTTTATCTTGGGAGATCGTGTAAAATGTATTCCCATTAATCTCGTACCCTTGGAAAGTCGTTATAGTCGAAGATGGTGTCTTCGCCAACATGTACAGCTGATCTCCAACATCATTGTCATTCATTAAATGTTTTCGCAACCAACTGCCGAAAGTCTCCATGTGGGCCTTTCTAAGCCATGATTCAGGCTTCCCCCGGTTGTCCGAGCGTAAAATATTCTTGTGTTGCTCGAAGTACGGAGCCACCAAGCTCGAATTTTGCAGAACTGTGTGGTGTGCTTCAGTCATAGAATGAGCGTCCATACATATCGTTGATTTCCTTCCGATCGTGCCTTTTCCACTTAGTCTCCCCTCGTGCCGCGATTGAGGAATACCAATCGGATTAAGGTCAGGAACATAGTCAATGCAGAACTCAATTACCTCCTCATTTCCATAGCCCTTTACGATGCTTCCTTCTGGCCTAGCACAGTTACGAACATATTTCTTTAATACTCCCATAAACCTCTCGAATGGGAACATATTGTGTAGAAATACAGGACCGAGAATGGAAATCTCTTCGACTAGGTGGACCAGGAGATGCGTCATGATATTGAAGAAGGATGGTGGAAACACCAACTCGAAACTGACAAGACATTGGACCACATCGTTCTGTAACCGTGGTAGATCTTCTGGACTGATTACCTTCTGAGAGATTGCATTGAGGAATGCACATAGCTTCACAATGGCTACTCGAACATTTTCCGATAGGAGCCCCCTCAAAGCAATCGGAAGCAATTGCGTCATAATCACGTGGCAGTCGTGAGACTTCAGGTTTTGGAACTTTTTGTCCGCCATGTTTATTATTCCCTTTATATTCGACGAGAAGCCAGACGGGACCTTCATACTGCTCAGGCATTCAAAAAAAATGACCTTCTCTTCTTTGGTAAGAGCGTAGCTGGCACGACCTTGAAACCATTCCGGATGACGGTCATCTGGGTCTTTCAAAAGTTCCTGGTCCTGCCGTGCTTCCTTTGTATCATTTGTCTTCCCATACACGCCCAAGAAGCTTAGCAGATTCACGCAAATATTCTTCGTAACATGCATCACGTCGATTGCAGAGCGGACATCTAGGACTTTCCAATATTGTAGCTCCCAAAATATCGATTTCTTTTCCACATGGGTACGTGACCGTCAACTCCCAGCGGAACTGATTGCCCGCCAGGACCCTTTCCAAAGATGACTTTCAAATCCTTGACCATATCAAATATCTCAGCTCCAGTACGTTCCGCGGGCTTCGGCCGGTGATCTGCCTTGCCGTTGAAATGCTTGCCTTTTTTTCTTACGTTATGATTTCGGGGAAGAAATCGACGATGACCCAGGTACACGTTATTCCTACAATTATCGAAAAATGCACTTTCAGTCTCATGTAAACAGTGCGTGCATGCTTTGTATCCCTTATTTGACTGTCCCGAAAGGTTACTGAGAGCAGGCCAATTGTTGATGGTTACAAAAAGCAACGCTCGTAGGTTAAATTCCTCTTCTTTAAGCTCATCCCGCACAGGTACACCAGGTCTGCCCCACAACTGTAAAAGTTCATCAACTAATGGCCTTAGGTACACATCGATGTCGTTGCCGGGTTGCTTCGGACCTTCGATGAGCACTGTCATCATAATGAACTTCCGTTTCATGCACAACCAAGGAGGAAGGTTGTAGATGCATAGAGTCACGGGCCAGGTGCTATGGCTGGAGCTCTGCTCGCCAAAAGGATTCATGCCATCAGTACTTAGACCAAATCTTATGTTCCTTGCGTCAGCTGCAAAATCTTTGAACTCTCTGTCGATCTTTCTCCACTCCGTTCCATCAGCGGGGTGTCTCAACTCCCCGTCGGACTTACGGTCCTCTTTGTGCCATCGCAACAACTTGGCATGCTCTTTGTTCCTGAACAGGCGTTTCAGCCGAGGTATTATAGGAGCATACCACATCACCTTGGCGGGAACCCTCTTCCTGGGTTTCTCGCCCTCAACATCGTCACCAGGGTCATCGCCTCTGATCTTATAACGCAATGCAGTGCATACAGGGCATTCATCCAAATTCTCGTATGCACCACGGTAGAGGATGTAGTCGTTAATACATGCATGTATCTTCAGAACCTCTAAACCTAGAGGGCAGACAACCTTCTTTGCTTCGTACGTACTGGCGGGCAACTCGTTATTCTTCGGAAACATATTCTTCAACATTTTCAGCAAATTTTCAAATGATGAGTCAGCTACACCTTCCCGTGCCTTCCATTTCAGCAAATCCAGTGTGCAGCCCAGCTTTTTCAGACTATTGTCGCATCCTGGGTACAGCGACTTCGTGTGATCCTCTAACATGCGATCCAAATTATCCCTCTCCTTGTCAGTTTCGCAGCGTCTCCGTGCATCAGCAATGGTCCGACCAAGATCATCAGCGGGCTCATCATGTGCCTCTTCTTCACCTTCACCAAACCCTTCCCCACCTTCGGCATCATCCTCCATGAAAGTATCACCGAAAGCGTCATGATAGTTGAAATCGATATCATCCTCTTATTCATCTTCTTCCATTCTAACCCCTCTTTCTCCATCCTTAGTCCAACAATTATAGCTTGGCATGAAACCGTGCCGAAGCAGGTGCATGTGAACGACTCTTGAGGAGGAGTGACCCTTCTCATTCTTACATTCAGCACATGGACATATAATAAAACCTCGCTGCTTGTTCGCATTTGCCACTACGAGGAAATCTTTCAAACCCGTAGTGAACTCGCCGGAGAGTCGGTTACCGTACATCCATTGCCGATTCATCTGCATTAACCATCATGCATTTGTTAAACTAACTAGCTGGAAATAATACAAATCATGAAAGGTTCAAGTTGCTAACCGCGATCGCGGAGGTAAAATAAATGAAAACGCTCAAGTGCGGCTCGGACACTTCATATCATGTGTGTTTCATGCTATCGGGCATTTCATCGAACACCTTGTGTGCATAGTAGGAACCAAAAGCATACCCACCACCCCTTGTGAATGTTGTGAGTAGAAGTGGCACCAAATGTGGCTAACTGCAGCCACCTGAGCCCTATATATAGGGATGGGCCTTTAGCCCCGTTTCACCTGGACAACCGCGACTAAAGGCCTTGGGGACCTATTAGTCCCGGTTGGCCTGGCCAACCGGGACTAAAGCCCCTCCCGTCCGCCAGCTGTGGACCAAGCGCTGGGCCCAGACTGTTGGTCGTGGGTCTCCTCCCGAACCGCGACTAGAGACCCCTATAGTCGCGGGTCGATACTTTTGGGGACTAATGGGGGCGTATGGAAGGCCTATTTTCTACCAGTGCGCGGAGGGACTTTTCCCGTATCATCGTGGGACGTAGAAACATAGATGAAGATGGTTCTTGGGGTACTTCCCCGTCCCGGCAGAGTGCCAGAGCAGAGACTTTTGTCCCCCTAAATAGGGGTTTTGGATGGCGGCGGAGCTCGGATGCGTTTCTAGAAAAATCTTACGGTACTTGAGTTTTTAGGTCAAGAGTGATTGTATCGGCGAAGAAGCGACGCGAGGTGGTGCCCGAGGTAACGAGGTGACCCAACGGCGAGGGTGGGCGGTAGGCCGCGCCTACAGGTCAAGTGGTGGCCCTAGAGCGTATCTATAGGTACATTTCTGACTCCCGGATTCTTCTTGTGGGAAACAATTCCTCAAAAATTTCCAGCTCATTCCGGTAACTTCCATTTTTTCCCTTTTCTACAGTACACACACAACTAAATAGCAACTGGCAGTAGGTTAATTGGTTAGTCCCGGAAAACGTAGTAAAACATGTAGAAAACATGTTAGAACATAAATAAAACAAGCATGGATCATAAAAAATGATAGATACATTTGTGATGTATCAGTCATCCACGAGCACCTTTTCCCCGGTCGACCACAGATAGAAGTTGGAGCCCACGAGTATCACCGCGAGCTCCAGCAAAACCAACAAGGTTTGCATGATTCATAGTCGGGAGACTAGGGATGTTGGGTTGGGAGAGGACTCGGATTTTGTTGGTCAGTTATGTTAATCACGATTGGTCGGGGTGGTAGCTTACATTACTCGGGTGATATACCAATAGACTATGATCAAACACTCGACGAACACGGTGCAACTTACTAAACTCAGTATTATTATTTTTGATAATACAGCTTGAAAGTTGTATTGGTCCTATAGAAGAAATTACAGCCTAGAAAGCTGGGACAACACAAGAAGGCTTCAAATACACGCACCCAAAACGATACATTTCCAAGCGGGAAATAACGTACAACTCTTTAGACCCAATGATAAACTACTTGTATTTCCCAACATCCTACAAAGAATAAGGAGCATGTCGAATCTGTGACTCAACAAATCCCTCGGGTGAACCCGTAGGGTTTCGAATAGGAGAACCCATGAGCGCTGGTGACGATCGTCGGCTAGACAGAGTGCAAGATTTACCCAGGTTCGGGGCCCTCGTAGAGGTAAAACCCTTACTCCTGCCTCTGTCGATCTGTATTATCGAATAGATCGGTTACAATGGTGGTTGCTCAAGACGAGAGTACGATCTCGAGCTCAAGCCTTTGGTGGTGCGGTATTGCTTGGTCCTCTTCCGGTGGTTCTCCTGTCCATATATAGGTGGCCAGGTCTCAAACCCTACCCGGAGAGGACTCAAACTCTAACCCTATGTCGGTTACAAGTTTCCTAACTTAGCCCGCAAGGCATTGCGGGTGGGCTTCATGTGGGCCTTCCAAAATACTCCAAGGGCTTCCCTTCTTGGGCCTTAACCTTGGGCCTTAGCAGGGGTGTCCTTACCCGCAGGGTCTAAGATCCATCCCTTCGTTAGTAGCCCCCGAGCGTTTGCTCGATTGGGATTTTCCTGTCGAGTAGACGGTCCGAATTTTCATCCTGCTTTCTTTCGGATAACCATTATGGTCGTTTCCTGTACGGAGGGTGTGTACCCTGTGTGACGATTTTTTTACACCCGAGTATCGAGTAATGAAAGTGCCTGTTTTCATGGCTGTTTATCGCAGAAGGATATGGCGCAGCAGCTTGGCTCTCCCGAAAGATCAGGGCCAATTAATTGCAACTAGGGCAAAAAAAGTTCTGGCCTACACAGATTCGAGACCTCCGACTCAAACCCGATGAGGTGATCATTGCGACTGGGCCGTTGTGGTCTTACCGAGTCGAACTTAACCTATGGGGGTACCCAGCGCGTCCAGGCCCTCAAGAAAGATCTTTTGGGTCTTACCTTCATATTCGAAAGAATATGGCATCCGGATGTACCTAGTCGGCTGAACAATTCAGGTTTATGATGTGCAGACATCGTGTGAATGAGTGACAGGATATGCCTACTCGCGTAGTTTTGAGTTTGTGGTTCCTTGTCCATACGAAAGAGTTTTCGTGTTCAGAGTTATATGCCCATACGAAAGAGTTTTGGTGTTTGGGGTATTTTTTCCTATGAAAGAGATTTCACGTCATAATTTGTCCATACGAAGTTATTTCCGTGTTTGGACTTTTTATTCGAAAGATTTTGTCCATGCGAAGTTATTTTCGCGTTTCGACTTTCCATTCGAAAGATTCTTTAGCTTGATGATGCACGCTATGAAGTCATGGCGCACTTTTATCCTCCCGATGGGACGTGACGGAGTGAGAGCAGAAGTGCTGGCCCACCTTGTCAGCTTTTTGACCGGAAACGAGACGTCGTTTCCGGTTTCTATGCGAACTGCGCGCAGTAAATGCGCACGATCCACTGTTAGGATCGTGGCACGAAACAACATCCGCCGCCCTTTCGTTTCGCCTTCGCACGCGGCGGCTGCGATGGATGCCACGTGGCTCAGCGAGCGGCCTGGATCAATTGGCCCTGTGTATAAATGCAGGCCTTGGTGAAACGGTGAAAATTTCCCAGCCTTCGCCTTCTTCGCTCATCGTCTTCCTCGCGCTCCATATCCTCTTTCTTCGAGCTCGCGCTAGTAGCAATGGCGAGAGGCAGGAAACGCGGTGCCGTCGTCTCGTCGTCGAGGGCGTCAGGAGAGGTCCCTGTACCACCCACACCGCGCTCTGGTGATTGGCGCTCGCCCAACACCACCACCAAGAGCATCAAGGAGATGCAGCGGGAGGGATTGCTGCCGCCGGAAGCTGAAAAACGGGTGCGCCTCGGCAAGAAGGAGGAGGTACCCAACCCTAGCGCGAACGAACGCGTGGTCTTCGTGGACCACGTGTTGCGCGGGCTCTCTTTTCATCTTCACCCCTTCCTCGTGGCATTGCTATATGTCTACGGCATACAGCTCCAAGATCTGCCTCCGAATACAGTGCGGCACATCTCGTGCTTCATTGTATTTTGCGAGTGCTTTCTGGGCATTCGCCCGCATTGGGGCCTCTGGAAGGCCCTCTTCAAGATCTGCGTCTTCCGCGAGAAGTCGCGAGTGGAGTCCGAGCTTGGCGAGCCGCTGCGCACCGGCGGTTTCGGGATCCAGGCAAGATCGGACTCCAACTACTTCGCGATGCACTTTATCGACTCCGCACAAGGGTGGAGGAAGAAGTGGTTTTACGTCATCGACAACAGCTCGGATGGGATTCAGGAGTTCCACCCATTCGCCGTTCTGAAGAGGCGGAAATCCTGGGCGCACAAGCTGTCGGCTGAAGAAAACCAGGTAGTCACTCTGCTACTCGCCAAGGTGGCTGCCCTACGGGACCAATCCGCCGGAGTCGTGCTGAACGGGCTGCACCTGGCGAGTATCTTCCTTAAGCGCCGGATTCATCCCCTGCAGAACAGGCCTTCCACGATGTGCGAGTACAAGGGCACTGAAGACCCCAGTCGCGTCAGCCGCAAAGAGCTCTCGAACGTCGAGTTAGAGAAGAAGATCACCAGCTTGAAGGTAGGCGAAACCTTCCCCGACTGCACGGTTGCAGCTTTCGAGGCGTCCAGGCCTCCGCCATCCGACGTAAGTTTTGTCTTTCTCTCTGTCTTCATTTCTTTCCTTGTTCGGAAATTTGGTCGATTGAATTCTTCTTTCGCTTTTCTTCTATATTCTTTTTGTAGAGCCTATCCGTGGCCACCTGCTACCCACCAATGTCTTGGGAGGAGGCCTCGGATTTGTTGGCGAGTAACTTGGATGGCCCAGCCGATATCAGTGTTGCTGCTGCCTCCTCGAGCTCTGAGCATGACTCCTCGGATGGTGCAGAGGACTCGAATGGCGGTCTCCTCCACCGCAAACGCCGTCGAGTGGAGGATGATGAGGCCACCTCCAAAGACAATTCTTTGGACAAGGAATCTTCCGGGAAGGGGCCCCTCAACGTTACTCCGCTGCGTACGCGCGCCCCTTCTCCTTCGTTTCGAAATATCCAAACTGCTTGGAATGCGGATATGTTGGACGAAGAAGATGACGACAAGTAAGTTTCTCTTCTTGCTCCTACTCGAACATTTCCTTTCGATTTTTTTTTGACGTATTGTCTTCATTGTAGCCTGCAAGCTATCAGCCCTCGCAGGTTCGTCTCTTCCCTTCCTCTCGAAAAGAGGAAGAAAGTTGGAGCTGCGGGTGAGACCCCTACGGCCGACACCGTCCAGAATTCACCGAGTGTAGCCCCCATCACGGCGACTACGGAATACAGAATTCCTAGTTTCGCTGCTAGGGCTTCGACTCCGAAGGAGGTGTCAGGTAGCTCAGCGGATCCCCTCTCCTTCGCTCAAGGCCAGGTAAACTTTGCTGCCTACTTCTTCAATGCTTTGTCAGTTTTGGATTTGTTATCGGGTGCACGTCAGTGCTCCCGATGGGAGTAGCCCCCGAGGCTCTAGTCGATCGCATGTGATCGGCTACAGGCTCAATGATAGTCTTTTATTCCTTCTCTTTGTTTTAGCGGGTGCACGGCAGTGCTCCCGATGGGAGTAGCCCCCGAGGCTACACTCGAATGTTTACAATCGAGTATAGGCTCAAATTTCTCTTTTCAGATTCTTCTATCTTCATGTTCCTTGCAGTCGCTCATCGACTCCCTCGCGGCCGTTGGTCGCCGTGTTCTTCCTGCTGAGGCGGAATGCGGGATCCTTCGATCAGACGTGATCGACTCTCCGCTTAGAATGAGCTTCTTCGAAGTAAGTTTATCATCTTCTTCTGTCTTTATATTTTTACTTCCACCAATTTTTCGTCTCTGCCAAGTATTGCTGCGCAAATCAAGTTGAGTTTATGAAGACCGAGAAGGCGGATGCCTCCACTCGGGCAATTGCTCAAGAGGCTGAGTTGGAAGCAACTCGGCAGGAACTCGAGTCCTCCCGCATGCTATCGGCTGATCTCGAAGGAAAGTTTGCGGCTGCCCAGGATGCTCCGAATAATTTGGAGGATGCTGGCACCAAGGCGGACGCCGACCTTGTCGACTTCCTTCGTCCTCTCGCCGAACGCTTTGCGGGAGAGTTGCTTTTGGTCTATTGTTTGTCTTCTGTCTTGGTGAGTCCTTTGGATTTTAACATTTTTCTTTGCAGGTCTTCTTGGCGTCCCACTGGAGCTTCCTGGGGTCCAGCGGGTGGATGCGCTGACCAATTCCCTCGCTCAGCTCAGGAAACATGCCGAAGGGGTTTGCACCTTGATTGGCGATGCCACTCGAGTGCTGACGCAGCTGCACGGTCGCCTTCTAGTCAACGCCGTGTCTCCGTCTGCGCTGGGTGATCTTCTGAAGATTTTCTTGGAGAGCAATCGCCTTGATACCAATGCAGTTGCTCAGTCGGAGTCTGGGGCGAAGACCGCCATCCAGTTCGCACTGGCGCATGGAGTCAGCGGCTTGAAAGAGGCATACTCGGACCTTCCTATCGATCCTTCTACGGGTAAAAAGGTAGGGCTTCGTCATTTTAGCGAGCCAGCCGGAGTCCTTGCTCGGAAGTTATCCGAGTTGTTTGCCCGTGCTAGGGGAGAGACCACCGCCGCGAGTGGCAGCACAACTGTAGCTCCTTAGTATATTTCCTTTATATTTCGTGTTTTCGATTGTAATGAACCTTGGGATGTGCTCCCGTATTTTCATCGTTTTAATCAAGATGTCCTTCTGAGATGCTTCCCGCGATTGATTTATTGTGTGTTTCCTCCCGATGGGAGTAGCCCCCGAGCACCTGTCGAATAGGTGGTTGTTATATCTCGAATAGGGCATCTTATTCCTTTAATTTCCTTCTATTCTTCCAGGTAGCCGAGGTTGCCGCGGAGTCTTCAGGTGGACTTGCTACCCCAGAAAATCCTCTTCTTGCCGCTGTTGGGACCTTTGCAGGCCTCCGTGATCGTGTTTCGGAGGGTGAACGCAAGCTAAAAGCTTTGCGTGGGGGTAGCGGATGTGGCTAAGTCCAAACAAAAGCTGGTGATTGAACGCGAGCAGTTTGTGATGGATGAGTTGGCGTCTGTTGCCAGAGATTTGCTATGTAAATAGTGCAGCCCCCAAGTCTTATTTGTCTTGTATCCTTTTTTGATCATATACCTTTGCTTTTTAGTTGTTCAGCCGGATGACAGGAGTGAGACACAATGGGTGGAGAACCACATCCTTCAAGAAGCTGGCAGCTCAAAGCCTCATGCGAATAACTTTTGGTCTGATCGTAGTCGAGGCTTTGTGCTTGCTATGTTGAAGTTTCGAGTCATCCAGGCAAAGATACTCGTGAGTTCTTTTCACGAGGTTTTGATTGCAATGAACGCCGCTTTCTATCCGTTGGAGTGGGGTCCAGAAAATTGGAGCCATCTTCTCAGGGTGTTCGGGCGAGAAGGAGAAATTCACGAGTGTGTTCGCAATCAGATGATTTGCGGCTTGGTGGTGGCTCTCTCTTTCATCCGGTTGTGGCATCCTGAGGTGAATTTCAACTCCATAGCTAGACTTCCTGATGGTCCAATCGACGATATTTCTCCTCATTATAGGGTTGTTTGTCCTGCGGCACAGGAAATCATTCGACTGACCTCGGCTGAGGTAGATCGGGTTTTGGCGACTGAGAATGCTCGTCGCCATGTTTGATTGTAGGATGTATGTATCCTGTCACGCTGTGTAGTTGTGAAAACTGTTGTAAGGTGTTCACCTTGTATATAATTTTTTTCCTTTGATGCTGAGTTAGGCGTAGCCCCCGTGTGTTTGTGGGGTGTATACCTGTTACTTTTAGCATGTAAGGATGAGGAATCTTCGAGTATCTATGGTTGAGAAACCATGTATTTTGTTGCAATGACTGAAAAGTCATGTGTTTTTCTGTCGAGCTACAAGATGGCTATTATAGCCTTATTACTGTGAGTAAAATAAATCTAGGGATAAAATTTGCGGAGTTGTGCAACATTCCAAGGGTTGGAATAGATGCCTCCATTCGTCGGGTTCTTCAGTCGATAGGCGCCACCTGGGATAACTTCGTGTATTATGAAGGGTCCTTCCCATGGTGGCTCGAGCTTGTGTCCTTCCTTCTGCTTGAGCCGTAGCACTAGATCTCCCACTGCGAAGGCTCTGTGGCGTATGCGGCGACTGTGATAGTTTCGCAGCGACTGCTGGTATACTGCGGATCTTGCGAGTGCAATATCATGCATTTCATCGAGTGCGTCCATATCATCCGCGAGTGCCCTGTTGGAGGTTTCTTCGCTATAAGCAACAACTCGTGGGGCGCTGAACCTGACGTCCTCGGGAAGGACTGCTTCAGCTCCGTATATCATGAAGAATGGTGTGTAGTTTGTGGATCGATTTGGAGTTGTGCGTAAGCTCCATTGCACAGAGGATAGCTCTTCTGCCCAATGTCCCGCTGCCGGGTGTAGACAATCGAGTAGACGATTCTTGATGCCAGCCGAAACTAATCCGTTGGATCTTTCGACTTGGCCGTTGGTTTGCGGATGGGCAACTGAAGCGAACTTGAAGATGATGCCCTTTTCTTTGCAGAACTGCTGTGTTTTCTTTACCGTGAAGTTGCTACCATTGTCAGTAATGATGTCGTGTGGTATTCCAAACCTGCATACGATGGAGTTGACGAATTTGACGGCGCATTGGGCGCTAGCTGCGGTTACTGGCATGGCTTCGATCCACTTTGTAAATTTGTCGACTGCGACCAGCAAATGTGTGTATCCACCTGGCGTGGACTTGCGTAGTGGTCCTACCATGTCCAGCCCCCATTGTGCAAAGGGCCAGGCGATGGGTATCATATGCAATTCTGTAGCGGGTGCGTGAGGTTTTGGTGCGAATCGCTGGCAAGCGTTGCACCTGTCGACCAGTTCCTTTGCGTCTCTGGCTGCTGTAAGCCAGTAGAATCCTGCTCGGAAGACTTTTCCCATGATTGCTTTCCAGCTAGCATGGTGTCCACAATCTCCTTGGTGGATGTCCTGTAGTAATTCCTTGCCATCTTCGGGTGCTATGCATCGCTGCAGTATGCCCGAGATGCTCTGTTTGTACAATTCTCCGTTAACCACCCGAAAGGATTTACTGGGTCTGATTATCTGTCGAGCCTCGCGAGGGTCTGCTGGGAGCTGTTTGGCGGACAAGTAGTCGAGGTATTTCTGCGTCCAGACTGGCTTGAGCAGAAAAACTTGTCGCGAAATATTATGAATGAGCTCGATAATAGCAATTTGCGGGCTGACCTCTGTTACCAATGCTGCGGGTGCTCCTGCTGTTTTCTTGACTTTGACTGATCGTTTAGTCATCCGCTCGAAATATTTACCCTGCGGTATGGGTGTGTTTGTGGAACCCATGTTTGCCAGCCTCTCTGCTTCTTCGTTGCTGGATCTCGCAATATGCTTCAGCTCGCATCCTTTGAAACTTCCTTCGAGTAGGTTGTACATGTCTCGATAGGCGACCATGTTTTCAGAGATAGCGTCGCACTCCTTCATTGTATGTTGCACGATGAGATTGGAATCGCTGTAGATCATCAGTCGGGTGGCTCCTCATGCAACTGCCATCTTCATCCCATGCAACAGAGCCTCATATTCTGCGTCGTTGTTCGATGCTGGATCATCGGGTGGAAAATCCAATCGTAGGACGTACTGCAGCTTGTCTCCTCTAGGTGATATTAGGACGATTCCAGCTCTTGCTCCTTCATTTCTCTTGGACCCGTCGAAGTACATTATCCAGTTAGTCGTGTATTCCGGCGGCCCGGGCGTTTGTAGCTCTGTCCACTCGCTCAGGAATTCCACAAGTACCTGGGATTTTACTGAATTGCGTCCTGCGTAGGTGATGTCCCAAGCGCCCAGCTCGATGCTCCATTTTGTTATGCTCCCGTATGCCATTGGGTTATTCATGACTGTACCGAGTGATGCATCATTAACCACTGTTATTGTGTGTTCCTGGAAGTAGTGCTTGAGCTTTTGAGCTGTGAGAACAACTCCATAGGCAAACTTCTGGTAGTGAGGGTATCGTTGCTTGCACGGCGAGAGCACTTCACTGATGTAGTAGATCGGTCGTTGGACTCCGTATGCCTTGCCCTCCTCCGGTCGTTCGACTACGATTGCCGTGCTGATGACCTGGTTTGTTGCGGCTAGGTATAGGTATAGTGGCTCCCTCTCTTGCGGTGTTGCAAGGATGCGCCTGCTTTGCAAGGATCGTTTCAGGTCTGCGAATGCCTACTTAGCTTCTGGTGTCCATTCGAACTTGTCTGTCTTCTTCAACAACTTGTAGAAGGGTAACGCCTGCTCACCCAATCGTGCGATATATCTGCTCAAGGCGGCTAGTCGCCCTGCGAGCTGTTGGACTCCGCTTAGATTGGTTGGATCCTTCATTGTTAAGATTGCTTGTATTTTCTCTAGGTTGGCTTCGATGCCTCTGGCGGATACCAGGTACCCGAGAAGTTGTCCTGCTGGGACGCCAAAGACGCATTTTGTCGGATTGAGCTTGATCATGTATGCGTTGAGAGCGTCAAATGTTTCTCTAATGTCCTCGAGGAGTGTGTCCTCTACTCGAGTCTTGATGACAATTTCGTCAACGTACACTTGTACGTTCTTGCCAATGAGCTTGGCGAGGCATTTTTGCATGCAACGCTGATATGTTGCGCCTGCGTTTTTGAGCCCGAAGGGCATTGTTGTGTAGCAGTACACACCGTGGGGTGTGATGAATGATGTCTTTTCCTCGTCCTCCTGCTTCATCCGGATCTGATTATATCCCGAGTAGGCGTCCAGGAAGGAGAGGCGTTGACAGCGCGCGGTGGAGTCCACGATCTGGTCGATTCGCGGGAGGGGAAAATTATCCTTGGGGCAGTGTTTATTTAATGACGTGTAGTCAATGCACACTCGAAGGATGTCATTGTTCTTCTTTGGGACCAGCACCGGGTTTGCTAACCAAGTGGATATCTTGATCTCTCTGATGAATTTTGCTGCTAGCAATCTATTTACTTCTTCTCCAAGCGCTTTCTGCTTGGGTTCTGAGAACCGTCGAGTGGTCTGCTTGATGGGTTTTGCATCTCTGCAGACTTCGAGTGAGTGCTCGGCGAACTCCCTGGGTATTCCTGGCAAATCTGAGGGCTGCCAGTCAAAAATTTCCTAGTACTCACGGAGGAGTTCGACGAGCGCGCTTTCCTATGGTAGCGAGAGGGTAGTTGAGACCATCGCTGTCTTCGCAGAATCTGTTGGGTGCACCTGATGTTTTCGAGTGTCGCTGTTGGCGCTGAACTCCAATTCTGGCGCATTTTTTTTCGTGAGGGGCATCACGGAGTGGTCCGTGGTCTTTGCTATTTCCTGCAGTTCTTCTTGCATCCCGAAAGATTTTGCGATCTCGTTGAACTCGATGTCGCACTTGTTAGATTTCCGGAAATCTCCGTCGATGGTGCTTACACCATATTCCCCGGGTAGCTTGAGCTTCAGGTACGCGTAGTGTGGTACTGCCATGAATCTGGCGAACGCTGTTCGACCAAGAATGAGGCGTGGTACTGTGAGGGCCAGTCGACTACTTCAAAGTCGAGGAATTCTCTTCTGTAGTTGCGTCGATTGCCCAACACAACCTCTAGTTTGATTGTTCCGAGTGGATGGATCGCCTTTCCTGGAACTATCCCTTGGAAGGATGTTTCTGATTCCGCAAGGCCGTCCAGGTTCCTGTTCATCCGGCGGAGTGTATCCGCGTAGATAATGTTGATGCCACTGCCACCATCCATGAATACGCGGGCCAGTTCGTAGTTACCAATCTGCGCTTGGATTACGATGGCGGCGTGTCCTGGTCGATAGACTCGTGGTGGGTGGTCTTCCATTGAGAAAGTGATCGATTGGTCCGCCATCTTCAGGTACTCGGGCCTTGTTGGCGGGGTTTGCACAACCATGCATAGCTGCCTTGTATTTGTCTTCTGGGCTCTGCGGGATGGGCAGACCTTCTGTATAATCCCCAACTGTCCTGCCGAATTCGGGTATGCATTAGCTCCGGCGTTTTGTGAGGGTGGCGCAGGTAGTGCGGCTAGCGCCATGTTCGGATTTGCCGGCGGAGGTAGGGGTTGTGGCGGCTGGAATCCTTGGTGTCCTCCTCCTGGAAGTAGCGGGTAATTTTGATTGGCTGCTAATCTGCTTTTCTTCGAGAAGGCCTCAGTGATGTCGATGAATTTTCGGCAATCCTTAAGAAGGTGTGTTGCCTTAGTTTTGCTCGTGCGCTTATTTGTAAATAGATGTAGCGAGCAGTATGCATCGAGGTCCTCCTCGGGAGTTTTGTCTTCAGCTTTCGGTCTCCATTCGCGACTTCCTCGACGTCCACTATCGCAATTTCGCGTAAATTCCGCCGCTACCATCTCTTCCCGGTCCTCATGATCGTAGTATTTCCTCCTTTTCCTTCGACCATGGCGATCTTCTTCGGGCGCGGACGATGATGCTCTCTCGTTGCGCACTGCGTCTTCTCCATTAGCCAATTTGTCGGCTATGACCATCAGCTCCCCAATAGTTTTGGGTGCTGCTCGGCCCAGTTCTTCTCGGAAAGCAGTTCGTCGGGCGCCTTTCGCGAAGGCTTCAGCCGCCACTTTCTCGGAGATGTTTCCTGCGGTGTTCCTGAGTGTGGTCCATCGCTGGATATATTCGCGAGTGGACTCTCCGCTCTTTTGTTTGCAAGCCCGCAGTTCCTCAATGGTTGCTGGTCTCTTGTAGGTGGCCTGGAAGTTCTTGAAGAAGTCGAAGTGCAGGTCATCCCATGATGCATAGCAGGATTTCGGCCTTACTTCCAGCCAGCTACGTGCCGCTCCAACCAAGTGTAGGTTGAGGTACTGCATGGCTGTGTTCTTGTTCCCACGTTGGCATTTTACTGCCCTGAGGTAGTCTTTTAGCCACGATGAAGGTTCGAGTGAACCATCGTATTTTGGCACTTCTGTGCTGAGCTTGAATCTCCTTGGTAGGGGTGCTTCGCGGATACTGCGGGTGAAGCATAGCGCGCCGCATGTCTCGTCATCCGAAGAACCGGACGAAGAGCGCTCGCGGTTCCTTGCTGCTCTTGCCTTGTCGACCCTATTTTGCACGATGTCTGACCGCGCGTTGTATCCCGGCTGGTCGCGATCAGTTTCCTTCCTTGGCTCCTTGATGCGTTTTCGCGAGCGGCTGCTGTGATGTCGCGAGCTTTTATCTCTTGGGCTGCCTTCGCTGCTGCTTCGACTGTCATCGCGGCGTCGAGCTTCTTTTCCTCGACCGCGGCGGGGTGACTTGTCTCTTCCTGGCGAAGTGCTTCTATGCTTGCGGGATGCTTCTTTTTCCTTTTCTTTCTCCTTCTCCTGTTGTTCGGCGGCCTTCCTGCGGTCAAAGGAGGCAAGCCTTGCAGCTGCCATGCCTAGTCCCTTGCGCACTTGCTTGTACTGTTCTGCCCGAGGATCGTTTTCCGCCGGCTGGTTCATCTGCATGTAAGTTGCTGCGGCCAGGACTGCGGCAGCAGGAGTTTGCGGGTAGACGTTTCCATCTTCGTCAACCCGCATAAGTGAAGGTGCGATCGACCTGCTGGCTCCACCCAAGGACTCGACGTCCATGGATGTTGTTTTCGATGCGTATCCCCTCCTCGCGGGTCGAGTTCCGACCGAGGATGTTAGGGATAGCTCAGCCCGCCGCTGACTCGATTCATCCGCCGCTCTTTTTCGACGGGCTAGATTTATCCGAGCTTCTTTGATAGTTGCGGCCGCTCTCACTAGATGATATTGGTAGGCGACCATATCTTCTTGTGGCGCTCCAGCCGCGGGTGGCTTGCTTGTTCGCATAGCCTCCTTGGCTCGGTCCCAGGCGTCCCGCGAGACGCTGATCTCAGCGCGTTCTGATGCGATGTGTTCTGTTTCTGGAGGTGGTTGATCCGATCCTGCCATGCAGACTTGAGCCAGTCGTGGCCCGTGAGTCCTAGGCGTGTTTTGAAGAGTTTTCTTGACCCGAGAGGGTTCCTCTTTCGAGAGGGTATGGAAGTCGCCGAAGTTGAAGCGGATGGACTCGCTGCTTTTCTCCAGGTAGGGTCGCGAGTCGACGGCTTCTGACTCTGATCCCGATTCTTTAGGGAAGTGGAGGATCCCGTCCCTGTTGGTCACGAACTTTAAGCTTCCGAACGTCAAGGTCACGCTCCTTTCCAGCTCGCTGAATACCGGGCGTGATTCCGGCGAGTGAGGGGTGACCACGACTGATCCGATCCGGATAGGATTTGTCGGAGCCGTAGTCGAAGGTTTCCAACGTGAGTTGGTTGTCGATGAAGCCGAAGATGCCGGAGATCTAGCGCCCGCCGTTCCCACAGACGGCGCCAATTGTCGAATCTGTGACTCAACAAATCCCTCGGGTGAACCCGTAGGGTTTCGAATAGGAGAACCCATGAGCGCTGGTGACGATCGTCGGCTAGACAGGGGGCAAGATTTACCTAGGTTCGGGGCCCTCGTAGAAGTAAAACCCTTAGTCCTGCATCTGTCGATCTGTATTATCGAATAGATCGGTTACAATAGTGGTTGCTCAAGTCGAGAGTACGATCTCGAGCTCAAGGCTTTGGTGGTGCGGTATTGCTTGGTCCTCTTCCGGTGGTTCTCCTGGCCTTATATAGGTGGCCAGGTCTCAAACCCTACCCGGAGAGGACTCGAACTCTAACCCTATGTCGGTTACAAGTTTCCTAACTTAGCATGCAAGGCATTGCGGGTGGGATTCATGTGGGCCTTCCAGAATAGTTCAAGGGCTTCCCTTCTTGGGCCTTAACCTTGGGCCTTAGATGGCGTGTCCTTACCCACAGGGTCTAAGATCCATCATTTCGTCAGAGCGGGATCACATTGTTTAAGGACAACTTGACGAACCAAGAAAGACACCACTATAGCTCAACATCGACTCCAAGGCAACTCAAATGAACCAACCTTCCATTACATTGATTAGGGCCTCAAACTATCATATTGGCCTCACCTACGGCAGCCTTTAAAATTTCTTCAAGAAGATAACGACAGTGTGGTGGCACTGGCGCCCGGCGGATGGGAACGAGGGTTTCCCCTGGCATCCTGGGGAGAAAGGCAAAATTAACGGCACAACCCCGCCTCCAAGAAACAGACTGTACCCGTCGGGCATCGGGGTCAGCATCGCAACCGTCGAGCTGGGCTTTCACATCGGCTATCCACCGTGATCCCGATGATAGCGAAGCGAGCCGAAATAACCCAAATTTCCCAAGATATTCAAGAATATAAAAACATCATGCCCAAATATGAATAATTACACTCTTCGGCAGGTTTGTATTGGAGTTGCATGGCATGAAAAAACTAGGATCATATTTGATGCATTTTATACTACCGTCACTATATTGTTCTTACTAAACACCAATATTTTCATATATAAACGCATTACTATGTTTGTTTTCACTATAAATAGATGGTATCATAGAATTGCATTATGTGTATTACCATATATGGGCAATAATATATGCATCTACTAGAGAATTTGACGGTGTGTTTAAAGTTGTTGATGCACAAGGGTTTTACCCCTACATGGTTGATAGTGTGTGGACATGATATCGAAATCTCTTTCAGTCTTAATAATCAATGATGGTGCCATGGGCGCCCACATTGACTCCCACACCTATGCAACCGACACTATTTTGAACGCGTTTTTTAATGTACAATATTCTCATTCCTCGCGATACCAAACTTAACCGAGACTATGGATTCTAGTATTGCCGTGAAACAATCTTTGGTTCACTATACCATTGTCTTTATCGTTAATCCGTAAGCTTAATTTTACTCGTTAATGTATTATGATGTCCCACGTGATGTATCATCTCATGAATTTTCTGCGAAAAACATATGGATATCTCAAATACAAGTGGGTCCAGCCTTGTATCTCTCTTTTTACGGAGAAGTAATTCACATCTCAGAACATTGAGGTAATATACTCGTTTAGAGTTACCCAGTAGCTATCATTTTATTCACCCATTTTACGGTGTGCCGCCTGATACTACCAAGTAAAACCTCCAAAATATTCAACCCCGATAACCTCATGGTCAAAGGATATGTTGCAATATAACCATGTTCTGATGTGTCACTAAGGACAAAAGATATTGCAAGATAATCTCTTAGAATGTGAACTACTATGGTACAAAGATCCATATTTTTTCCTTCCAACAATATGATAATTATTGATGTTGACATAAACAATTTCCATGACCAAGAAACCACAGCCATCAAGCATCCAATAAATTAGTCTTGAAAATAAGGATAGGGTTTGAATATTTTTTCATGTCACTACAAGTGGGCGTGAGTTTTCCTATGAATATTATATTTAGGAGCCACCTCAGTTATTGTATAGTAATATGAATCATAAATATCCACCGTGACTTCGATGCCACCGAAGCGAGCGGACATAACCCAAATTTCACAAGATATTCAAGAAGAGGAGCATATCATGCCCATATATGAATATACTATTCGGCAGCTTTATATTGGAGAGGTAGGGTCTGAAGAAAACTACGATCATATTTAAGATGCATTTTCATGCTACCGTCACCATATTGGTTTTACCAAAAAAATCATATTTTCGTATATAAAGGAATTAATATGTATGTATTGTTTAAAAATTGATCGTATTGCGTAATTGCATTATGTGTGTGCATTATCTAGGCAATCTATATGCATGTACAAAACAGGTTGGCGGTGTTTTCCAAGAAAACAAAGTCTTACTATTGTATATTATCATTTATATTCTAATGTCTAAGCCATTTTACCATGTTTTTGTTATCCAAATAGTTCAATTAAAAAAAATGTTAAGGCCTTGACCAATGTATATAATAGAAACATGGCAACAAAGCTAATGCAACATTCCCCCCCCCCCCCCCCTCCCCCCGAAAGCACATTTAATGCTATTTGGACCAAGTACCTAAAAATAAAAGATGTTCGAATGCTACGATAGAACGTTCTTCAAATAATTGAAGTTTATGAAAATATTTTAAAGTATAACTGAATAAAATTTCTTCAAATCAATGACATATTACCGTGAATAATCATTTTTTTTAGAATGTGAACATTTCAATTTCGTGGAACATTATAAAAACATATGGTCGAAATCAATATTGAAAATAATATTATTTTCAAATTTTAATATTATTATTCGTGAAAGCGGAACACGAGTCTTATGCAGACTACGCATAAATATTGACGATTTCCTACAGTGGATGCTTGACTGATATGGTCCGCTGCGTAGACAATTGCATTCCTGAGGCGTCGGCGTGGCCGGATGGGGTTTGTCAGATGAAGACATATTAATTCACATCTAGGCAAACAACCGATTCCATGTTTGGTGAGCAAAGGCAGAATTGTCTAGCATGGCGTAGTGCATGATCAACGAATAAATTTGCCCGTTTACAACCAACCTGAAATGCACGGTCGATGCATGGAGTGTTACAAATCGTAGGCGCTTAGTCGATCTACCGAGGACAAACAATCACAGCAAAACACGACACCGAGATTTAGTAACGCAGTTCGGCGAACTCGCCTACATCTGCGGGGCATGACTATGGGCGCTCCTCCCCATTGATACCGCTGCACCGGCCGCCTTGGTCGCCGGCACAAGCCGCCGGCTCCCCTTGCGCGCCTGCTGCTATCAAGTCGCCATCGACGACAAGCCCGCCGAGGCAATACAGACGCACCAGATCTCAACGCCACGCCGGTCCGGCCGCCCCTGCCACGGGCGCCGGACCGTCCCCTCGTGATCTTGTGTCTAGCCTACTAGTTTTCGTCGTGTCTGTTTGGGCTACTCCCGGTGCCTTTATATATTAGGCCAGGTTACACGTGTCCGACTCAAACACCTAACCTTCCGTTTAATTACAAGTCCTAGCGTAGCCCTACTCGTACACATATTCGACATATATTCCAACAAACTCCACCTTGGCGAATATGCCCTTCGTCATCTTGAAGCCGTCATGCCGAATCTTTGTATACCTGGACTTGAACCATTAATCATGAGCTCAGCTGCTACTCCCTTGACTCCATATGACTCCACCTGCAACCGTACTTCCTTCCTTGTTTCACCACAGTCAATGCTCCCACGAAAATTAAGTTCTTCCTCACTCTTGTCTTGTGCTCCCAACTCTCCGGAGTATCCGTCCACCGCCATCACACAACGATCATAAAGTCACCATATCGACAACGCCGTTGCATCGTCACATTGGTAGCCTCGTCCTTGATCCATGTGAAGGTGAACAACTCACATATTAGGTGTCACAAATAAGAGTTACCTGAACTCATCATTCTCGTTATTGTTGACTGCATCTCTGAAACCTTGAAGAAATTTCGCCGTTGCCTTAAGTCATCTCCAGTCAAATTCACAACTGTCTCATCACCGCTTTCGCAGATTCTCCATGGCCGACTCATGTCCATCACTTGATGTCAATCCCGATAGACCCAGTCACCAACTCGAACCTGGTACTCGCCAACACTGCTTCAGAACCCCTGCACACATGTCAAACCTCATGTCCGACCGTCCGTGCCTCGTCCCGTCGCCGTGTCCCGTGCTTACCGCACACCTCGCCGCTATTACCGCGTCGAGCATCCGCAATCTTGGCCAAGATCTACCAGGTAGCTAACCCACACCATCTCAGGCCCCACTGCAGATAACCATCAGTCGTACCCGACCGATGCCGAGTTCCACGTATCTCTCGAACCCTGACGTCCAGTCCGACCAACGTGCTTCTCGCCTTCCCGCTGACTAGGCTTCGACTCTCCGCGCTTACGCCGCAGCCTCTCCATCAGCTGAGTGGAATCATCAAACTCCAGCTCCACCTTCAACATGACCCCATGGTAGATGATCAGTCCACCTCGCGCCCCGTCGACCTCAAGATCTCATGCGTACGCCATCTTGAATCAACCCCGCGCCATTGCATGTTGAAGCACGCACCCCTCAGGCATGCGCCACGTGTTTCCACGCCACAAAATCCGGACACCATCAGCCGTCACGCTCCTACGTCGTCATCGCCGATCTTCACCGTATTCTGTCATGTCAGACTGTCCAGTCCAATCCAGCCGAAACGCATCCGACTGCAACCATGCTCCACCTTGCGCCTAGTACACCCGGCAAACTACCGTGCACCGTCCAGCGCACGTATATGCATGATCGAATTGTTTCCGCTGAAATCAATTTGCTTCGGCACGATTCCTGGCCCTGTCCTACCCAGTGCTTTTAAACACGTAGAATTCTGCCTCAGAAACGAGCTCGTAACCTCTCGGGACTTGGCCTTTTTTTTTTACGAAACAAATCCGGTCCGATCAATCGATCCTTTCCATCGTGAGAGCTAGCTCGTACGCACTCTGGCCAATGGCCAAGCAATGGCGTGTACCCAAGTTGTGGCCCTAGCCTGCTTTGTTGCCAGAGCTGGGCATGCACGTGAGAGCCCCATGTGCTTGCTCCGATGCACATGGCCGTCTGGCCAGCTGCTGTGCACAACCAATGATTACTCACGGCCGGAAACGAGATCCTTGCTGCTTTCCCAATTGTATAAGTTCCGATGTCCTCCGATCGCCTCTCGCCTACATGTTGTTTTGCAGCGACATCACACGGACGAACGCCCGATCGAATCATCGGTTCTCCTTCCTCTAGATCAACGTACCGTCGCCTCCGAACCTTGCTCTGATACCACTTGTTACAAATCGTAGGCGCTTAGTCGATCTACCGAGGACAAACAATCACAGCAAAACACGACACCGAGATTTGGTAACGCAGTTCGGCGAACTCGCCTACATCTGCGGGGCATGACTATGGGCGCTCCTCCCCATTGATACCGCTGCACCGGCCGCCTTGGTCGCCGGCACAAGCCGCCGGCTCCCCATGCGCGCCTGCTGCTATCAAGTCGCCATCGACGACAAGCCCGCCGAGGCAATACAGACGCACCAGATCTCAACGCCACGCCGGTCCGGCCGCCCCTGCCACGGGCGCCGGACCGTCCCCTCGTGATCTTGTGTCTAGCCTACTAGCTTTCGTCGTGTCTGTTTGGGCTACTCCCGGTGCCTTTATATATTAGGCCAGGTTACACGTGTCCGACTCAAACACCTAACCTTCCGTTTAATTACAAGTCCTAGCGTAGCCCTACTCGTACACATATTCGACATATATTCCAACATGGAGATCAAGCTAGCTACAACTATGATTTACTACCGATTTGAAAGTTTTATTTGGAACATGCTAATCAACACTACGGCATAACTCCCATCACCCACTTTTAGTACAAACCATTTTGGAGTTAATTTATATCCTTGCTCAACTCATGTGACTTCCCGTGCTCAAAGTACATATATACCATATACCTACTCATAGTCTTCATACACTCTTTTGGCGCACTCTCGAAGAAGAAAAAAACACTGGACATACCATTACAAAGTTTCCCTTCTAACTTCCCGTTTCTTGCGTCAAGTATATGCACTATTGCGATCTCGGTTGTACACTACGTACCTTGCCAATAGAATTCACGTAGCCCTTAGCTATAGTATTATTGAGCAGAATACAAAGCCATCGCACACTACAGGCAGGAAACACATAGTATTTAGAATTGGTGGCATCGGGAAAATAGTAGAAGAGGTTATCTAGCTTTGGACGTCATTTCACTTTAAGGCCCGGTTCGTTTAATCCCTCGGAGGCGTGGATTGATATGGATTGCAGCCCGGTTCTGGATGCCAAACCCGGCGAGGTATTTTTCACAGCTCACTTTGAATTTGTCATTCGTTCAGTCTCAGGCGTGGATTATTGGTCCATCCCGTCCCGTTGTCTTCTACTATCTCGGTCTGGAAAAAAATTATCGCAGGGATTAACAGAACTGCCAGATCGCACAGGGAAATTATTGGGCAAGGTTGAGTGTGGATCTGTAGGGATTGTGTGATTAGGCCGGATCAACCCAATCCATGTATGGAAATTTTTCACATTACTCTAAAGATTTAATCCGGGAGTGCTACGAGCTCTCTCGTGCGCTCTACCGATTTGGTGCAGCTGCTAGGTGGGACCTCCAACTTAACACCGAGCGGTTTCTCTCCCCGTCTCAAGACGATTTAATCCGGGAGTGCTGCGAGTATAGATATAATCCCCACAAAACGAACAAGGCCTAAGCAGGTTAGGGCATCTCCAGCCGTCCCCCCAGCGCCCCCCCCCCCCCCCCCCCAGCACGCGAATTAGGGTCGCTTTTCTCCGATATGGGTGAGACTACTTCACCCACAATTGTGAGGTTTTACTTTCAGTTTGGGTTGTGCACGATTGAACAATGTCTCTTTTATAGAAAGCAGACCGACACGCACCGACCAGTCAGAATTGTCACAGAGCGGGAATCATTCGGTTCAGCAGTAAGTGCAACTGTGCGGCGGTCACATGGGATCAAGATTCACTTGCATGCTCTATTTAATGCCCACGCATTAACTGTCCGGCTTGGTAGTTGGATGCCACTCTTCCAGTTTTAGCCTTGGTCCTGTATATATGAATGCACTCACTACATGATTTTTCATCTTCTCACAACCCTTACAAACACATACACAACATTGTGGTAGATATATATGATGTAATTTGTTCCACCTCTTAGAGCATGTCTAACAGACCCCCTAAATGGCCCAAACCCGTATAATAACCGCTGATATACGGGTTTGGGCTCTACCCGGCCATCTAGCAGACCTCCTAAATGGACCACCCTGGACGAATTTTTACAAGTTTCGGTAGGGGGCGGCCCGTCGACCCCTACATGTGCGGGTCGGGAGGAGATGTAGAGGGCCAACCCCTCACCTTTTCCCCAACTGCACGCGAACCTCCCAACACTACAGGAAACGCTCACTGTGCCGACGGCCAGAAACTGTGCCGACGGCCAAATGTCGGGCACCGTCGGCACAGGGGGTCGGAGCCCTAGCCTGCGCCAAAGACCGTCGGCACGAAATTGGCCGTCGGCACAACGTCGAAGAGGCCGACGGTGGCCCTCGGCAAAAAGGTAGCCGTCGGCACAGCGTCGAAGAGGCCGACGGTGGCCCTCAGCAACCAACACGCCGTCAGCACTTGTTGCTGCGCCGTTTGGTTTGGTCCTACCACGTCCTATGCCGACGGCTTTGCCGACGGCTTTGCCGTCGGCACAGGTGTATTTTTTTCTTTTTCTTATTTGGTGGATGCATGTGTAGTTATTAGTTACTATAAATTGACAAAATTAATATGTTAATATTTTATGTTTAAAATATAGAAATTCACAGCCGTTACCATGTATCGAGAGATCTAAGTCAATTTCATTTATTCATACTACACCGACACCACTATCGAGTGGGTTTTCACACACTAAGTCTAGTTTATTTGTGTTTTATGTTTGTATGGCCTACCCTAACACAACCAAGCACCTAGTTCCACATTGCTACCCCCTTTCGACGTCGTTACCGCGTGTTTCCGTATAAGTCCGGTATTTCTCCAGCGGGTATAGGGTTTCACCGGAGGGTGGGCTCCGGATATTCTGGACCACAACACAAGCAAGGTTGTGCCATAGCATGTTATTATAGGTGTGTTGTGTGCTTTTGATGGAAAAGATTTCACTCCGGGGTGTGGGCCGCTTCACCGGCATCCACTTCTCTCTCGTGAGTTTACACGCGCTTATAGGCTGAAACTACCGTATCGGACGGAACGTCGTGAATCTTCCGAAGAGGTGGGTTCTACCTTGTTGTTTTATGTTTGTATGGCCTAACCTAACACAACCAAACACCTAGTTCCACATTGCTACCCCCTTTCGACGTCGTTACCGCGTGTTTCCGTATAAGTCCGGTATTTCTCCAGCGGGTCTAGGGTTTCACCGGAGGGTGGGGCTCCGGATCTTCTGGACCCCAAAACAAGCAAGGTTGTGCCATAGCATGTTATTATAGGTGTGTTGTGTGCTTTTGATGGCAAAGATATCACTCCGGGGTGTGGGCCGCTTCACCGGCATCCACTTCTCTCTCGTGAGTTTACACGCGCTTATAGGCTGAAACTCCCGTATCGGACGAAACGTCGCGAATCTTCCGAAGAGGTGGGTTCTACCTTGTTGTTTTATGTTTGTATGGCCTACCCTAACACAACCAAACACCTAGTTCCACATTGCTACCCCCTTTCGACGTCGTTACCGCGTGTTTCCGTATAAGTCCGGTATTTCTCCAGCGGGTCTAGGGTTTCACCGGAGGGTGGGGCTCCGGATCTTCTGGACCCCAACACAAGCAAGGTTGTGCCATAGCATATTATTATAGGTGTGTTGTGTGCTTTTGATGGCAAAGATTTCACTCCGGGGTGTGGGCCGCTTCACCGGCATCCACTTCTCTCTCGTGAGTTTACACGCGCTTATAGGCTGAAACTCCCGTATCGGACGAAACGTCGTGAATCTTCCGAAGAGGTGGGTTCTACCTTGTTGTTTTATGTTTGTATGGCCTACCCTAACACAACCAAGCACCTAGTTCCACATTGCTACCCCCTTTCGACGTCGTTACCGCTTGTTTCCGTATAAGTCCGGTATTTCTCCAGCGGGTCCAGGGTTTCACCGGAGGGTGGGGCTCCGGATCTTCTGGACCCCAACACAAGCAAAGTTGTGCCATAGCATGTTATTATAGGTATGTTGTGTGCTTTTGTGGAAAATATTTCACTCCGGGGTGTGGGCCGCTTCACCGGCATCCACTTCTCTCTCGTGAGTTTACACGCGCTTATAGGCTGAAACTCCCGTATCGGACGAAACGTCGTGAATCTTCCGAAGAGGTGGGTTCTACCTTGTTGTTTTATGTTTGTATGGCCTACCCTAACACAACCAAACACCTAGTTCCACAATCCTACCCCCTTTCGACGTCGTTACCGCGTGTTTCCGTATAAGTCCGGTATTTCTCCAGCGGGTCTAGGGTTTCACCGGAGGGTGGGGCTCCGGATCTTCTGAACCCCAACACAAGCAAGGTTTTGCCATAGCATGTTATTATAGGTGTGTTGTGTGCTTTTGATGGAAAAGATTTCACTCCGGGGTGTGGGCCGCTTCACCGGCATCCACTTCTCTCTCGTGAGTTTACACGCGCTTATAGGCTGAAACTCCCGTATCGGACGGAACGTCGTGAATCTTCCGAAGAGGTGGGTTCTAACTTGTTGTTTTATGTTTGTATGGCCTAACCTAACACAACCAAACACCTAGTTCCACATTGCTACCCCCTTTCGACGTCGTTACCGCGTGTTTCCGTATAAGTCCGGTATTTCTCCAGCGGGTCTAGGGTTTCACCGGAGGGTGGGGCTCCGGATCTTCTGGACCCCAAAACAAGCAAGGTTGTGCCATAGCATGTTATTATAGGTGTGTTGTGTGCTTTTGATGGCAAAGATTTCACTCCGGGGTGTGGGCCGCTTCACCGGCATCCACTTCTCTCTCGTGAGTTTACACGCGCTTATAGGCTGAAACTCCCGTATCGGACGAAACGTCGCGAATCTTCCGAAGAGGTGGGTTCTACCTTGTTGTTTTATGTTTGTATGGCCTACCCTAACACAACCAAACTCCTAGTTCCACATTGCTACCCCCTTTCGACGTCGTTACCGCGTGTTTCCGTATAAGTCCGGTATTTCTCCAGCGGGTCTAGGGTTTCACCGGAGGGTGGGGCTCCGGATCTTCTGGACCCCAACACAAGCAAGGTTGTGCCATAGCATATTATTATAGGTGTGTTGTGTGCTTTTGATGGCAAAGATTTCACTCCCGGGTGTGGGCCGCTTCACCGGCATCCACTTCTCTCTCGTGAGTTTACACGCGCTTATAGGCTGAAACTCCCGTATCGGATGAAACGTCGTGAATCTTCCGAAGAGGTGGGTTCTACCTTGTTGTTTTATGTTTGTATGGCCTACCCTAACACAACCAAGCACCTAGTTCCACATTGCTACCCCCTTTCGACGTCGTTACCGCTTGTTTCCGTAAAAGTCCGGTATTCTCCAGCGGGTCTAGGGTTTCACCGTAGGGTGGGCTTCCGATCATCTGGACCCCAACACAAGCGAAGTTGTGCCATAGCATGTATTATAGGTAGTTGTGTGCTTTTGTGGAAAATATTTTTCACTCCGTGGTGTGGGCCGCTTCACCGGCATCCACTTCTCTCTCGTGAGTTTACACGGCGCTTAAGGCTTGAAACTCCCGTATCGGACGAAACGTCGGGAATCTTCCGAAGAGTTGGGTTCTACCTTGTTGTTTTATGTTTGTATGGCCTACCCTAACACAACCAAACACCTAGTTCCCACTATCCTACCCCCTTTCGACGTCGTTACCGCGTGTTTCCGTATAAGTCCGTATTTCTCCAGCGGGTCTAGGGTTTCACCGGAGGGTGGGGCTCGGATCTTCTGAACCCCAACACAAGCAAGGTTTTGCCATAGCATGTTATTATAGGTGTGTTGTGTGCTTTTGATGGAAAAGATTTCACTCCGGGGTGTGGGCCGCTTCACCGGCATCCACTTCTCTCTCGTGAGTTTACACGCGCTTATAGGCTGAAACTCCCGTATCGGACGGAACGTCGTGAATCTTCCGAAGAGGTGGGTTCTACCTTGTTGTTTTATGTTTGTATGGCCTAACCTAACACAACCAAACACCTAGTTCCACATTGCTACCCCCTTTCGACGTCGTTACCGCGTGTTTCCGTATAAGTCCGGTATTTCTCCAGCGGGTCTAGGGTTTCACCGGAGGGTGGGGCTCCGGATCTTCTGGACCCCAAAACAAGCAAGGTTGTTCCATAGCATGTTATTATAGGTGTGTTGTGTGCTTTTGATGGCAAAGATTTCACTCCGGGGTGTGGGCCGCTTCACCGGCATCCACTTCTCTCTCGTGAGTTTACACGCTCTTATAGGCTGAAACTCCCGTATCGGACGAAACGTCGCGAATCTTCCGAAGAGGTGGGTTCTACCTTGTTGTTTTATGTTTGTATGGCCTACCCTAACACAACCAAACACCTAGTTCCACATTGCTACCCCCTTTCGACGTCGTTACCGCGTGTTTCCGTATAAGTCCGGTATTTCTCCAGCGGGTCTAGGGTTTCACCGGAGGGTGGGGCTCCGGATCTTCTGGACCCCAACACAAGCAAGGTTGTGCCATAGCATATTATTATAGGTGTGTTGTGTGCTTTTGATGGCAAAGATTTCACTCCGGGGTGTGGGCCGCTTCACCGGCATCCACTTCTCTCTCGTGAGTTTACACGCGCTTATAGGCTGAAACTCCCGTATCGGACGAAACGTCGTGAATCTTCCGAAGAGGTGGGTTCTACCTTGTTGTTTTATGTTTGTATGGCCTACCCTAACACAACCAAGCACATAGTTCCACATTGCTACCCCCTTTCGACGTCGTTACCGCTTGTTTCCGTATAAGTCCGGTATTTCTCCAGCGGGTCTAGGGTTTCACCGGAGGGTGGGGCTCCGGATCTTCTGGACCCCAACACAAGCAAAGTTGTGCCATAGCATGTTATTATAGGTATGTTGTGTGCTTTTGTGGAAAATATTTCACTCCAGGGTGTGGGCCGCTTCACCGGCATCCACTTCTCTCTCGTGAGTTTACACGCGCTTATAGGCTGAAACTCCCGTATCGGACGAAACGTCGTGAATCTTCCGAAGAGGTGGGTTCTACCTTGTTGTTTTATGTTTGTATGGCCTACCCTAACACAACCAAACACCTAGTTCCACAATCCTACCCCCTTTCGACGTCGTTACCGCGTGTTTCCGTATAAGTCCGGTATTTCTCCAGCGGGTCTAGGGTTTCACCGGAGGGTGGGGCTCCGGATCTTCTGAACCCCAACACAAGCAAGGTTTTGCCATAGCATGTTATTATAGGTGTGTTGTGTGCTTTTGATGGCAAATATTTCACTCCGGGGTGTGGGCCGCTTCACCGGCATCCACTTCTCTCTCGTGAGTTTACACACGCTTATAGGCTGAAACTCCCGTATCGGACGAAACGTCGTGAATCTTCCGAAGAGGTGGGTTCTACCTTGTTGTTTTATGTTTGTATGGCCTACCCTAACACAACCAAACACCTAGTTCCACATTGCTACCCCCTTTCGACGTCGTTACCCGCGTGTTTCCGTATAAGTCCGGTATTTCTCCACCGGGTCTAGGGTTTCACCGGAGGGTGGGCTCCGGATCTTCTGGACCACAACACAAGCAAGGTTGTGCCATAGCATGTTATTATAGGTGTGTTGTTTGCTTTTGATGGCAAAGATTTCACTCCGGGGTGTGGGCCGCTTCACCGGCATCCACTTCTCTCTCGTAAGTTTACACGCGCTTATAGGCTGAAACTCCCGTATCGGACGAAACGTCGTGAATCTTCCGAAGAGGTGGGTTCTACCTTGTTGTTTTATGTTTGTATGACCTACCCTAACACAACCAAGCACCTAGTTCCACATTTCTACCCCCTTTCGACGCCGTTACCGCGTGTTTCCGTATAGGTCCGGTATTTCTCCAGCGGGTCTAGGGTTTCACCGGAGGGTGGGGCTCCGGATCTTCTGGACCCCAAAACAAGAAAGGTTGTGCCATAGCATGTTATTATAGGTGTGTTGTGTGATTTTGATGGCAAATATTTCACTCCGGGGTGTCGGCCGCTTCACCGGCATCCACTTCTCTCTCGTGAGTTTACACGCGCTTATAGGCTGAAACTCCCGTATCGGACGAAACGTCATGAATCTTCCAAAGAGGTGGGTTATACCTTGTTGTTTTATGTTTGTATGGCCTACCCTAACACAAACAAACACCTAGTTCCACAATCCTACCCCCTTTCGACGTCGTTACCGCGTGTTTCCGTATAAGTCCGGTATTTCTCCAGCGGGTCTAGGGTTTCACCAGAGGGTGGGGCTCCGGATCTTCTGGATCCCAACACAAGCAAGGTTGTGCCATATCATGTTATTATAGGTGTGTTGTGTGCTTTTGATGGCAAATATTTCACTCCGGGGTGTGGGCCGCTTCACCGGCATCCACTTCTCTCTCGTGAGTTTACACGCGCTTATAGGCTGAAACTCCCGTATCGGACGAAACGTCGTGAATCTTCCGAAGAGGTGGGTTCTACCCTGTTGTTTTATGTTTCTATGTCCTACCCTAACACAACCAAACACCTAGTTCCACATTGCTACCCCCTTTCGACGTCGTTACCGCGTGTTTCCGTATAAGTCCGGTATTTCTCCAGCGGGTCTAGGGTTTCACCGGAGGGTGGGGCTCCGGATCTTCTGGACCCCAACACAAGCAAGGTTGTGCCATAGCATATTATTATAGGTGTGTTGTGTGCTTTTGATGGCAAAGATTTCACTCCGGGGTGTGGGCCGCTTCACCGGCATCCACTTCTCTCTCGTGAGTTTACACGCGCTTATAGGCTGAAACTCCCGTATCGGACGAAACGTCGTGAATCTTCCGAAGAGGTGGGTTCTACCTTGTTGTTTTATGTTTGTATGGCCTACCCTAACACAACCAAGCACATAGTTCCACATTGCTACCCCCTTTCGACGTCGTTACCGCTTGTTTCCGTATAAGTCCGGTATTTCTCCAGCGGGTCTAGGGTTTCACCGGAGGGTGGGGCTCCGGATCTTCTGGACCCCAACACAAGCAAAGTTGTGCCATAGCATGTTATTATAGGTATGTTGTGTGCTTTTGTGGAAAATATTTCACTCCGGGGTGTGGGCCGCTTCACCGGCATCCACTTCTCTCTCGTGAGTTTACACGCGCTTATAGGCTGAAACTCCCGTATCGGACGAAACGTCGTGAATCTTCCGAAGAGGTGGGTTCTACCTTGTTGTTTTATGTTTGTATGGCCTACCCTAACACAACCAAACACCTAGTTCCACAATCCTACCCCCTTTCGACGTCGTTACCGCGTGTTTCCGTATAAGTCCGGTATTTCTCCAGCGGGTCTAGGGTTTCACCGGAGGGTGGGGCTCCGGATCTTCTGAACCCCAACACAAGCAAGGTTTTGTCATAGAATGTTATTATAGGTGTGTTGTGTGCTTTTGATGGCAAATATTTCACTCCGGGGTGTGGGCCGCTTCACCGGCATCCACTTCTCTCTCGTGAGTTTACACACGCTTATAGGCTGAAACTCCCGTATCGGACGAAACGTCGTGAATCTTCCGAAGAGGTGGGTTCTACCTTGTTGTTTTATGTTTGTATGGCCTACCCTAACACAACCAAACACCTAGTTCCACATTGCTACCCCCTTTCGACGTCGTTACCGCGTGTTTCCGTATAAGTCCGGTATTTCTCCACCGGGTCTAGGGTTTCACCGGAGGGTGGGCTCCGGATCTTCTGGACCACAACACAAGCAAGGTTGTGCCATAGCATGTTATTATAGGTGTGTTGTTTGCTTTTGATGGCAAAGATTTCACTCCGGGGTGTGGGCCGCTTCACCGGCATCCACTTCTCTCTCGTAAGTTTACACGCGCTTATAGGCTGAAACTCCCGTATCGGACGAAACGTCGTGAATCTTCCGAAGAGGTGGGTTCTACCTTGTTGTTTTATGTTTGTATGACCTGCCCTAACACAACCAAGCACCTAGTTCCACATTTCTACCCCCTTTCGACGCCGTTACCGCGTGTTTCCGTATAGGTCCGGTATTTCTCCAGCGGGTCTAGGGTTTCACCGGAGTGTGGGGCTCCGGATCTTCTGGACCCCAAAACAAGAAAGGTTGTGCCATAGCATGTTATTATAGGTGTGTTGTGTGATTTTGATGGCAAATATTTCACTCCGGGGTGTCGGCCGCTTCACCGGCATCCACTTCTCTCTCGTGAGTTTACACGCGCTTATAGGCTGAAACTCCCGTATCGGACGAAACGTCATGAATCTTCCAAAGAGGTGGGTTCTACCTTGTTGTTTTATGTTTGTATGGCCTACCCTAACACAAACAAACACCTAGTTCCACAATCCTACCCCCTTTCGACGTCGTTACCGCGTGTTTCCGTATAAGTCCGGTATTTCTCCAGCGGGTCTAGGGTTTCACAAGAGGGTGGGGCTCCGGATCTTCTGGATCCCAACACAAGCAAGGTTGTGCCATATCATGTTATTATAGGTGTGTTGTGTGCTTTTGATGGCAAATATTTCACTCCGGGGTGTGGGCCGCTTCACCGGCATCCACTTCTCTCTCGTGAGTTTACACGCGCTTATAGGCTGAAACTCCCGTACCGGACGAAACGTCGTGAATCTTCCGAAGAGGTGGGTTCTACCCTGTTGTTTTATGTTTCTATGTCCTACCCTAACACAACCAAACACCTAGTTCCACATTGCTACCCCCTTTCGACGCCGTTACCGCGTGTTTCCGTATAAGTCCGGTATTTCTCCACCGGGTCTAGGGTTTCACCGGAGGGGGGGCTCCGGATCTTCTGGACCACAACACAAGCAAGTTTGTGCCATAGCATGTTATTATAGGTGTGTTGTGTGCTTTGTATGGCAAAGATTTCACTCCGGGGTGTGGGCCGCTTCACCGGCATCCACTTCTCTCTCGTGAGTTTACACGCGCTTATAGGCTGAAACTCCCGTATCGGACGAAACGTCGTGAATCTTCCGAAGAGGTGGGTTCTATCTTGTTGTTTTATGTTTCTATGGCCTACCATAACACAACCAAACACCTAGTTCCACATTGCTACCCCCTTTCGACGCCGTTACCGCGTGTTTCCGTATAAGTCCGGTATTTCTCCAACGGGTCTAGGGTTTCACCGGAGGGGGGGCTCCGGATCTTCTGGACCACAACACAAGCAAGGTTGTGCCATAGCATGTTATTATAGGTGTGTTGTGTGCCGACGACCCCTCGTAGAAGTAAAACCCTTAGTCCTGCATCTGTCGATCTGTATTATCAAATAGATCGGTTACAATAGTGGTTGCTCAAGTCGAGAGTACGATCTCGAGCTCAAGGCTTTGGTGGTGCGGTATTGCTTGGTCCTCTTCCGGTGGTTCTCCTGGCCTTATATAGGTGGCCAGGTCTCAAACCCTACCCGGAGAGGACTCGAAATCTAACCCTATGTCGGTTACAAGTTTCCTAACTTAGCCTGCAAGGCATTGCGGGTGGGATTCATGTGGGCCTTCCAGAATAGTTCAAGGGATTCCCTTCTTGGGCCTTAACCTTGGGCCTTAGATGGGGTGTCCTTACCCACAGGGTCTAAGATCCATCATTTCGTCAGAGAGGGATCACATTGTTTAAGGACAACTTGACGAACCAAGAAAGACACCACTATAGCTCAACATCGACTCCAAGGCAACTCAAACGAACCAACCTTCCATTACATTGATTAGGGCCTCAAACTATCATATTGGCCTCACCTACGGCAGCCTTTAAAATTTCTTCAAGAAGATAACGACAGTGTGGTGGCACTGGCGCCCGGCGGATGGGAACGAGGGTTTCCCCTGGCATCCTGGGGAGAAAGGCAAAATTAACGGCACAACCCCGCCTCCAAGAAACAGACTGTACCCGTCGGGCATCGGGGTCAGCATCGCAACCGTCGAGCTGGGCTTTCACATCGGCTATCCACCGTGATCCCGATGATAGCGAAGCGAGCCGAAATAACCCAAATTTCCCAAGATATTCAAGAATATAAAAACATCATGCCCAAATATGAATAATTACACTCTTCGGCAGGTTTGTATTGGAGTTGCATGGCATGAAAAAACTAGGATCATATTTGATGCATTTTATACTATCGTCACTATATTGTTCTTACTAAACACCAATATTTTCATATATAAACGCATTACTATGTTTGTTTTCACTATAAATAGATGGTATCATAGAATTGCATTATGTGTATTACCATATATGGGCAATAATATATGCATCTACTAGAGAATTTGACGGTGTGTTTAAAGTTGTTGATGCACAAGGGTTTTACCCCTACATGGTTGATAGTGTGTGGACATGATATCGAAATCTCTTTCAGTCTTAATAATCAATGATGGTGCCATGGGCGCCCACATTGACTCCCACACCTATGCAACCGACACTATTTTGAACGCGTTTTTTAATGTACAATATTCTCATTCCTCGCGATACCAAAGTTAACCGAGACTATGGATTCTAGTATTGCCGTGAAACAATCTTTGGTTCACTATACCATTGTCTTTATCGTTAACCCGTAAGCTTAATTTTACTCGTTAATGTATTATGATGTCCCACGTGATGTATCATCTCATGAATTTTCTGCGAAAAACATATGGATATCTCAAATACAAGTGGGTCCAGCCTTGTATCTCTCTTTTTACGGAGAAGTAATTCACATCTCAGAACATTGAGGTAATATACTCGTTTAGAGTTACCCAGTAGCTATCATTTTATTCACCCATTTTACGGTGTGCCGCCTGATACTACCAAGTAAAACCTCCAAAATATTCAACCCCGATAACCTCATGGTCAAAGGATATGTTGCAATATAACCATGTTCTGATGTGTCACTAAGGACAAAAGATATTGCAAGATAATCTCTTAGAATGTGAACTACTATGGTACAAAGATCCATATTTTTTCCTTCCAACAATATGATAATTATTGATGTTGACATAAACAATTTCCATGACCAAGAAACCACAGCCATCAAGCATCCAATAAATTAGTCTTGAAAATAAGGATAGGGTTTGAATATTTTTTCATGTCACTACAAGTGGGCGTGAGTTTTCCTATGAATATTATATTTAGGAGCCACCTCAGTTATTGTATAGTAATATGAATCATAAATATCCACCGTGACTTCGATGCCACCGAAGCGAGCGGACATAACCCAAATTTCACAAGATATTCAAGAAGAGGAGCATATCATGCCCATATATGAATATACTATTCGGCAGCTTTATATTGGAGAGGTAGGGTCTGAAGAAAACTACGATCATATTTAAGATGCATTTTCATGCTACCGTCACCATATTGGTTTTACCAAAAAAATCATATTTTCGTATATAAAGGAATTAATATGTATGTATTGTTTAAAAATTGATCGTATTGCGTAATTGCATTATGTGTGTGCATTATCTAGGCAATCTATATGCATGTACAAAACAGGTTGGCGGTGTTTTCCAAGAAAACAAAGTCTTACTATTGTATATTATCATTTATATTCTAATGTCTAAGCCATTTTACCATGTTTTTGTTATCCAAATAGTTCAATTAAAAAAAATGTTAAGGCCTTGACCAATGTATATAATAGAAACTTGGCAACAAAGCTAATGCAACATTCCCCCCCCCCCCCCCCCCCCCGAAAGCACATTTAATGCTATTTGGACCAAGTACCTAAAAATAAAAGATGTTCGAATGCTACGATAGAACGTTCTTCAAATAATTGAAGTTTATGAAAATATTTTGAAGTATAACTGAATAAAATTTCTTCAAATCAATGACATATTACCGTGAATAATCATTTTTTTTAGAATGTGAACATTTCAATTTCGTGGAACATTATAAAAACATATGGTCGAAATCAATATTGAAAATAATATTATTTTCAAATTTTAATATTATTATTCGTGAAAGCGGAACACGAGTCTTATGCAGACTACGTATAAATATTGACGATTTCCTACAGTGGATGCTTGACTGATATGGTCCGCTGCGTAGACAATTGCATTCCTGAGGCGTCGGCGTGGCCGGATGGGGTTTGTCAGATGAAGACATATTAATTCACATCTAGGCAAACAACCGATTCCATGTTTGGTGAGCAAAGGCAGAATTGTCTAGCATGGCGTAGTGCATGATCAACGAATAAATTTGCCCGTTTACAACCAACCTGAAATGCACGGTCGATGCATGGAGATCAAGCTAGCTACAACTATGATTTACTACCGATTTGAAAGTTTTATTTGGAACATGCTAATCAACACTACGGCATAACTCCCATCACCCACTTTTAGTACAAACCATTTTGGAGTTAATTTATATCCTTGCTCAACTCATGTCACTTCCCGTGCTCAAAGTACATATATACCATATACCTACTCATAGTCTTCATACACTCTTTTGGCGCACTCTCGAAGAAAAAAAAACACTGGACATACCATTACAAAGTTTCCCTTCTAACTTCCCGTTTCTTGCGTCAAGTATATGCACTATTGCGATCTCGGTTGTACGCTACGTACCTTGCCAATAGAATTCACGTAGCCCTTAGCTATAGTATTATTGAGCAGAATACGAAGCCATCGCACACTACAGGCAGGAAACACATAGTATTTAGAATTGGTGGCATCGGGAAAATAGTAGAAGAGGTCATCTAGCTTTGGACGTCATTTCACTTTACGGCCCGGTTCGTTTAATCCCTCGGATGCGTGGATTGATATGGATTGCAGCCCAGTTCTAGATGCCAAGCCCGGCGAGGTATTTTTCACAGCTCACTAGAATTTGTCATTCGTTCAGTCTTAGGCGTGGATTATTGGTCCATCCCGTCCGGTCGTTTTCTACTATCTCGGTCTGGAAAAAAATTATCGCAAGGATTAACAGAACTGCAAGATCGCACAGAGAAATTATTAAGCAGGGTTGAGTGTGGATTTGTAGGGATTGTGTGATTAGACCGGATCAACCCAATCCATGTATGGAAATTTTTCACATATGGATATAATCCCCACAAAACGAACAAAGCCTAAGGAGGTTAGTTGTGATCGCCCAGCATGTACTTCTTGGAAATATGGAGGTGATGGTGTAAATGCTAATAAGAGAATTCACTATAATCCAACATGTAAACATATAAATTTACGTACTAGAAATATTAGTCATACGCGAGTAACTAGACATGCATGTTTATTTGTTTCAAATGGAGGTTGTATCCCCAACCTCTGCATTAAGGGCGTAGTCAAGATCAACCCAAGGTCACTCGACGGCTCGCTACACCTACAAGACCGATGAAGTGGGCAGTCAAGAACATAGCAATACGTTCTAACATCACATCAACGCGCATCATACAAATATCGAAGGCCACACCAAGGCACCCGTCAGCGAGCAATGGGCACAATCAATCCAGAAAATCCGCAGCGGCCCCACATGCACACGATACATAACTCGCCTCCTCCATCTTCCCATAACCCATCTTCAGGATAAAAATCAAAACATTAGGGCTCCCATTTACGCCACCACGGTTTCACAGAGATCCACCACTATGCGCGTGCCCATCATCAAATGTTCAACCCCGAGGCCCCGTTGCACCTTGCTGGAGACTCTCTGACGCGGTAGATGCATCCCCTCCAGGAAAAACTTTTTCCAAAACGATGCCCAAAGAAGGAGAATGAGATCAGACTGCCGCCGTCATCCGATCCAAGTCCTAGGGATTCCCCCAGAACATATCGACAAATGGTGTATTCAACAAGGTAACGACGAACACGGAGGCTGCCATCATCAGCTCCTACCAGATGCACTTTTGACTCCCATAACCACCGCGAGCAGCAGCAGCTGTAGGTTGTCGTGCAAGACGCGGCACCGGAAGCCAGGCCGTGCCACCTGAAGGCTCCATCGCGGGAGTGGAGGTGGTGGGGGACATCCCTCAATAGCAATCACCGTCGATATGCATCAAGGAGGTGGACCAAACGAGGCCGGCTGCCACCTCAAGCCACGCTGGCTTATATGTTTAAAATGTATCTATAATTTTTTTATTATTCCATAATCGTTTTATATCAACTAGCATCGTGACCCTCGCAAATGCGAGGGAAACATCAATTTGTTTTCTTTTAATGTGAACTATTTTTTATCTTTTATATAAACAATCCTCTATTGGTGGTTACATGCATTGCGGATTCTGTTATATATATGGTTATGTTGATAAGAAATAAATAAATAAACATTTTTTACACATCTATAGAATTATTTGTTTCTTAATTACATTTTTTCACCGATAGAGGTTCTCTATTCTCACGTATTGGTCATCTTTATTTACTCGACCGGAAAAAATCATGTTTCAACCAAACTTTGATTCTAATCCATATTTGTGGAGAACACCATTTCTCACTCCAAAGTGCCTTTATGGTTAAACATCTCAAAGTGCCTTTTATATTAAATTATTTTATTCCAATACACTCAATGATACACTCTTTTTTGAAGACATAATTTACCTCTAGGATAGTGTATTTGTACATGGATAATAAGTTGTGCAGATGCTACGAAAACGAACAAGCTAACATGCAGTCCACCCATATACCGTATGAATTGTAATGTAGTTCTGTTCATCTACGTGGTTCTATCATTTGGTGCGTATCAACGTAGAGAAATCGTGTGTACATTATTAAGCTTGCTACTAATATATTTCAAGCTTCCATACTACAACCAGTGAAATTATATATAAATGTTCGATCTCGCTACTTACAAGCGGCCAGTCATGCTCATATATTGTCCAGGGATGAGAACCTCATGGGATCAAATCAAGTGGAGAAGGCAAGGGTTTCGGACCTCGGAGATCAACACATAATAAAAGTATAAAATGGCAAAGATTACAGGAACAATTTTGCTTTGAGTATCAAATTGAATGACTAAATGATTATTAAACATGCAAGATTACCAGAAAACATCCACCCAGACGACCCTAATGTTGCCGGTTTACAGGATCACTAGATATATTAGATAATCATAGTCCTCTCACTTGGTTGGGTTTCCCTATGAGCCGAAGATATTTGGCTTTCCCAATCTTCTCAGACTGAAGACGAACATCGATTAGAAATGTTGAAGAGAAAGAGTGGTACTACAAAGGGAAAACATGGTTTTTTATGTGAGCATGGATTGTTTTACCATATGAACAAATAATATATCTGGTAAAGTACACTAGTGGAAACACCCCCTTTCATTTTTTGTAAGAAATGTCATTAGTCCTGGTTGCACCAAGATCCATGACCAATGCTATGCATTGGTCCTGGTTTTTGCGGTCGGGGCAGCAGAAATCGCCTGAGGGGCATTGGTCCCGTTTTTTAGCGGGCATTTAATTTGTCCAGGTTTGTGGCATGAACTTGGACCAATGCCTCGCCACATGCCACGTGGCACGCGCAAGGTCATTGGTTTCGGTTCATGCCACAAACCGGGACGAATGCCCCCTTGCCCTACATAGACTGCCTTCGAGCCCCCCCCCCTTCCTCTTTTTTTTTGCTTGGAGGAGTGAGAGAAGTGGGTGCTAGTGTGTGTTCTTTTACTATGCACTCGAGGTGTTCGACGAAATACCCGAGCCACACTTAGGTTCACATATAATGGTATCTTCGACCGAGGTTAGCAAACTTGTCATTTTCATCTTAGTGTGATACAAAAAAAAGTTATATTTGTCGATATACTCTGGTCATTTCGCTATTGAAGATGTTATAAACTTAAGTATACGATGCAGATGGATGCACGGCAGCGATGGATGTACGGTGACCGATACACTTCCGAGTATAGGGCATGCCTGGATGAATTTCTCGGTGTAGCTCAGGCTCACAAATAGAATGGCTTTATGTGTTTCCCATGTGTTGATTGTCGGAACGTTAGGGATCACTCTTCCTTGAGATTCATTCACAGCCACCTGCTTCGGAGAGGTTTCATGCCCAGCTATAATTGTTGGACCAAGCATGGAGAGATAGGGGTTGTGATGGAAGACAATGAAGAAGAGGATCCTATGTTCCCTGAATACGGCGATACTGCAATGGAAGACAATCAGATGAGCCCGATGATGATCTTGGTCGAGTTATTGCTGATGCAAGGGAAGACAGCGAAAGTGAATTGGAGAGGTTGAAGTTGGACGGCATGTTATAGGATCACAAAATTTTGTTGTACCCAAATTGCGAAGATGGAAGCACAAAGCTTGGTACCACACTGAAGTTGCTGAAATGGAAGGCACAGAACAGTGTGAGCGACAAGGCATTTGATAGTTTACTTTTAATATAATGAAGCCGAAGGTTCCAAAGGATAACAAATTGCATGACAGTACGTACGAGGCAAAGAAGACTATTTGCCCTCTAGGATTAGATGTGGAGAAGATACATGCATGCATTAATGACTGCATCCTCTACCGTGGTGAGGAGTACGAGAATTTGGATAAATGTCCGATATGCACTTCATTGCGGTATAAGATCAGGCCAGATGACCCTGGCGATGTTGATGGCAAGCCACCCCGTAAGAGCGTTCCTGCAAAGGTGATGTGGTATGCTCCTATAATACCACGGTTGAAACGACTATTTAGAAACAAAAAGCATGCCAGGTTGTTGCGATGGCACAAAGAAGACCGTAAACAAGACGGAAAATAGAGACACCCCGCTGATGGGTCGCAGTGGAGAAAAATTGAGAGATACTTCCCGGACTTTATAGGAGAGTCAAGAAACTTATGGTTTGGTCTAAGTACAGATGCCTTCAATCCTTTCAGGAAGCAGAGCTCCAGTAATGGCACGTGGCCTATGACTCTATGTATCTACAATACATCTGAAGCGGGGCATTCGTCCCGGTTCGTAGCTTGAATCGGGACAAATGCCCCTGCGCATTCCATGTGGCATCCGGCAGGGCATTGGTCTCGGTTCAAGCCACAAACCGGGACGAATGCCCCCTTACCAACCGGGACGAATGCCCCATAGGGCCGATAATCACCCACGGCCGTCCGAACCGGGATGGATGCATATCATTCGTACCGGTTCGTGACACAACCGGGACGAATGCCATTTTGGTTCTGGACGAAAGGTGATGTTTCTACTAGTGGGGGTGGGGGAACGGCTGGGAACCGTGCTTCGCATTAGGTAATAGTGTCGGGCGCTCCGAGGAGGCGCTATTTAGCGCCAAAAATTGCCCCTGGGGGCCGAACGGCTCGAGATACTCTAACCGAAACTCACATACCTACAAGCTTGTTCTCGGTGAGAAATAACTCTCGATAGGTTCAACTGCTAGACATAGGCGGAAATTTCTTCTACCGCAATTTATGAACAGATAAATTGTAGAAATGGAAGTTCCTATACATGTTTTTCTTTTATTGTTAAGAGTACATAATATCCGTGCAGATTTACAAATAACTTCCTCTCATTTATGTGCACCTACGTTGTTAAAAACCTCTGTCTCTCGCCACCCTCCCCTGCGATGAGGCTAGACCTCATATATATAGGAGCACACTTCTTTTCTTTTCTTCTCATGTAAAGGTTCTCTTGGCGAGCGGTCAGAATAAACTAGGAAACCCATGTTAGGGACGGAGGTTTGTTTCAGTCCGCCTCCACTCGGAACGGGCGACATCGAGAAGGATGAAAATAGTTCAACAAGCCCCAGCGGTTCAAACAGGAAAAGTAGCACATGGGAACAGTGGAAGCATAGCACTTAGGCGTACATTGCCCTATGGTAGAACAATTATTGTGGTTTTACACGTGGAACAATGTGCTGGAATAGATGAATAATGGGAAAAGCTTCGTAACCTCCAGAGGATTTGCGCGCGATCCTCCGCATGCGCTGCGCGCCGCGTGGCACATACGTCTGCCTGAGAAACGTACGTGGCCCAATTAGCTAGTAGATTTTCGTGGTCCAGGTAGCATTTCGTGGCCCAGGTAGCTAGGAGGTCTATTTTCATCTCCACATTTTTATTGTTGGGCTGGTTTTTTCGTCTCGCACGGCCCATCTCGCGTTGCATTACGAACTTGGCCAATTGAGCTGTTTGTGCTGTTACGTTGATACATTATAAATTTTTATTCGCTACAATTGTTTTTCGATTTTTCTATAATAGTACATTTTGGTTGTTACGAAGTCTCCGGCTAGAGTCTCCAGCGATGTCCCCGGCGAAGCCATTTTTTTTTGCTACAATAGCACAAATTGTTTTTGCTACAATTTTTTTGTTTTTGCTATAATAGTACAAATTGTTTGCTACAATGGCTTAGACAAGATCTTCCGTGATGTTTTCGGCGAAGTCATAATTTTGCTACAATACTTTTTATTTTTTCTATAGTAATATAAAGTTTTTTCTGCAAAGTTTCCAACGTGCTCTTTTGCTTTTTTATGTGGACGATTTTTTTTTGCGACATTGGTGAAAAATCTTATTTTATTGAATTGTTTTTTGCTGTTAGTGTAGCAAAAGCAGGATTTAGAGGAAAATTGCAAAATTGCGACATTAGTGAAAATTCTTATTTTAATGAATCGTTTTTTGCTGTTAATGTAGCAAAAACGGTATTGAGGACAGGATTGGACACGTGTCGACAGGATGACCCGGAGGATTTTTCCCCCAGATCCTCCGGAGGACGTCCAACACTTCCCATAAATAATCCCTTCGATTGAGCTTGCAAGAGTCTTGAAGCGTTGGTTGACCAAGTGTGAAGGCACATTATTGTTTTCCGGAGGCTTTATTTTCCATGTTAAGACCTAAGTACTAGAGTGACAGCAAATAATTGTTTTCTCCTGCATATGTCGAGCACACGGCCCGAGCAGCCAGAATCGGGTCCCGGCGCAACTCGGCCACAAAGAGGTCTGCCCGCACACTCCCACCTGGCCTCGCCGGATTCGTCGTGCCAGTGACCCATGCTCGCCAACAGTGCAGTCCTTGGCCCTTTGGCCTGGGTACATGTACAGGAGGCAGAGGCGTCGCGAACGTGGCTCACCGCTGCCGCCCGATGCTTCGCCCCCCGCAGCCACGCTTGGGATTGCTGCGCGGTTCCTCTCGGGCATGTCGTTATCGTTTTCACCAAGATGGTCGAGTTCGTCGATGGCCTCATCCAGCAGGTGCACCTCCAAGATAGGCACCAAACGTTTGCGAGGGTACGGCTGAGGGCGGTGCCGGGTCCGACCGGTGAAAACACACGCGTGGGCAAAGCGCGCCACCTAGCCAAGCCAGCTGCGGCAGAAACGACGAGCAGGCTTACATGCCAGCGACTGTAACGCGCGCAGAAGGCCTGAAGTGGTCATGAGATCGCTCTAGCCAACGGAGAATACCGGTCCGAAACTCTAGTATCAAATGGGATTTCGGGGATAACATGCTTTTGGGTTTGACTGGGATAATTCGTGCTAATCACCAAATATATTCTGGTACCAGTAAGTTCTTACCGCACGAAATGTACCAATGTCTTCGACGTCAGCGGTGCACTTAAACTCTCCCTCTGGTGACTTTTGCTTGCAAGATATGGTGCAAACTGATATCCACATGCACTCTTCCTCGTATTTCTCATGCTCATCCTCAAGGCGCGCGAGAGTGTGAAATTGTCTTGGATGCTCATGCAGAGGTACAATTTAGTATCGTTTTGCTTCCTCGGAATGTGTGGCATCAAGCAGCATTCTAGATGAACAAATGATTTTTGTAGTCCAAATAGAAACAGTATATGGAACGGAAATAACTTCATGGAAAGGTAGCGGCGATATACAATAAAGGGTCATTTATCGAATTGCCCATAGCGGACCACTTGTACTCAGTTTTACCCCTAGAGCTGAATCGACCTCAGTTTTGCCCCTAGTCTGTGCGCAACTACTATGGAGAGGCTGGAACGGTAAGTTTGGAGTCGACTCCGTTTCGCGAAGTGGGACCGAGGAGTCAGACCTCCGTTTCGCGAAGTGGGTCCGGGTGGGACTGCCAAGTTCGTTGAAACCATCCGGAGCTTACAGGTGGGACCGCGCAATTAGTTGACTGCGCTGAATAGTCCACACGAATTTTTTGTGGAAAAACCGTGGGCCCCCTGGTTGTTCAAAGTCTGCCGGAGTAACGGCACGCGCGTCGCAGTAAATGACCCGCCAGGGCTACAAAAGGCCCCTCGCCCTCACCGCACAAACTCGCCCTCACCGCACAAACTCTCATCGCCCTCGCCGCACTTCACCAGACACCCCGAGACGATGCCTCGCCGGCTCCGTGCATGGCGCAACTCGCCGTTGTACTGCCGACCCACGACCGCGACGCGGGGCCACAATGACGGCGAGGAGAACGAGCAGCCGGCGCCGGAGGAGGCAGCGCCCGAGCAGCAGCTGCCGCAGGAGGAGGCGGGGCCCGAGCAGCAGCAGCCGCCGGAGGAGGCGGCGCCCGAGCAGGAGCCGCCGCAGGAGGCGCCGCGCTGGACGAGGCTCAGGCGGATGCAGCCTATCTGGCCCGAGCAGCACGCCACCGTCCACTCGTTCGAAACATGGCGGAACGAGGAGGCGTTCCACACGGTCCGCTCCTGGCTAAAGGAGGCGGCGGCAGCGGCCGAGGCTGCCGCTGTTCGTGCATCCCTGGAGACCCACCAGAGGGAGCAGGCGGAGCGCCAGGTCTACCGGGAGCTCGCCGCAACCGCGGCGTCGGATGAGCAGCAGGCGGTCGTCGCGCTGTACGAGAGAGACCGGCGCAAGGTTGCCCTGCAGAGCGAGAGGCGGGACCGCCGCCATCCCTCCGAGCAGGCGCAGCTGCACCGGCTGCGGATCCGAGGCAGAGCGGAGCGGCATGCGATCGCTACGCTGGCGAAACCCATCGCCTTAGCCAAGAACGACCACGAGGCGGGGCCCTCAGCATGCCTGGCCTACGACGACAGCGATGAGGACGACGAGGAAGAGGAGTAGAGGACGACTCGGGCAACCGTAGTTTTTTTTTTAAAGTTTTTTCAATGTTTTAGTTAAATTATGCCGTCTAGCTTTCTGTAAAAACTATCGTCGAATCTATGAATTTTAGCCTATTTCAACGAGTTCGCGTTTTTTAATTAATTTTGAGTATTCTTGAAACGCAATCACGAGCCAGAATGTAGATTAAAAGCGAAAAGAATGTTTGAATAATGTTGTATATATGATGCATGGTTGAACTAAGTCATTCCAAAATTTTGGGCAAATGTGCTTCAAATGAGGTCTGAAGCTAGGGTAAATCACATATAACAACGTTGTGCGTTGGATTCATGTCATTTTGAATTTTTTTGAATTTTTTATGCTCATTGCAACCATCGCTCAATTCTCGTGAGAAATGTGCTTCAAATGAGGTCCGAAGCAAGGGTAAATACCCCCATTTATAATTTCATGAAAAATTCGACCTTGCCAAAATTAAGCAAATAAATTTGAGGATCAACTATATCACATATAACAACGTTGTGCGTTGGATTCATGTCATTTTGAATGTGTTTGAATTTTTTATGCTCATTTGCAACCATCGCTCAATTCTCGTGAGAAATGTGCTTCAAATGAGGTCCGAAGCTAGGGTAAATACCCCCGTTTATAATTTCAATGAAAAATTCGACCTTGCCAAAATTATCCATAGAAATTTGAGGATCAACTATATCACATATAACAACGTTGTGTGTTGGATTCATGTCATTTTGATTTGTTTTGAATTTTTTATGCTCATTTGCAACCATCGCTCAATTCTCGTGAGAAATGTGCTTCAAATGAGGTCCGAAGCTAGGGTAAATACCCCCGTTTATAATTTCATGAAAAATTCAACCTTGCCAAAATTATCCATAGAAATTTGAGGATCAACTATATCACATATAACAACGTTGTGTGTTGGATTCATGTCATTTTGATTTGTTTTGAATTTTTTATGCTCATTTGCAACCATCGCTCAATTCTCGTGAGAAATGTGCTTCAAATGAGGTCCGAAGCTAGGGTAAATACCCCCGTTTATAATTTCATGAAAAATTCAACCTTGCCAAAATTATCCATAGAAATTTGAGGATCAACTATATCACATATAACAACGTTGTGTGTTGGATTCATGTCATTTGATTTGTTTTGAATTTTTTATGCTCATTTGCAACCATCGCTCAATTCTCGTGAGAAATGTGCTTCAAATGAGGTCCGAAGCTAGGGTAAATACCCCCGTTTATGCTTCAACATTTTTTTGGCATATTTTATAAATCAACCAAATGAATTTCCTAGACATCTATTCTACATGTATAGTGTAAATCTGAAGTTTCATTATGTTTTGAATAATTCTTCTATTTTCTATTTTTTATTTAAATAACATGGTCTAATAGAAAAATCATATGTAAAACTGATAAAAATCATCTCTGTAGTAAATCTGAAGTTTCATTATATTTTTATTTAAATAACATGGTTTATAACACTTAACAGCAAAGAAATCATATGTAGAACCATCGATCCCTGTGGCCAACGTACCAACCAATCAGAGCGCAGAACGAACGTCTCGCGGATCGCTGTGGCTGCGAGCGCATCCGTCCGATGCACGATTCCTTCTAGAAGGCGTCGATCCAACAGCCCAGGTCGAATCTCTGTGTTTCCTTCTAGAAGCTTTTCGGCTGGTCAAACAGAGGGTTGACCAAGCTTGAAATGAGCATAAATAATTCAAAAAAAATCGAAAAAATATATTGGCGACGCACATAGTAGTGTTATGTCATATAGTAACGAGAAAAAAATATAAACCTGTCTTATAAAGAATGGAACGAAAAAACCTTGTGTAACATATGATATCTTGAACAGTCTAGTAGAGAGTTCAAGATAATGAGATGAGTTTCAAACCTTTTGAACTCAAATAAGGTCAAAATCTCACCAAAGCTTCATTTTGATGTGACTAAGAAAGATCCAAAGTTATTTTTTCATTTTGATGTTTTAAACTTGTTTTATTTACGATTTTCGATTAAAACCATTATTATTCAAAAGAAAATAAATAATACGAATATTCATCCAATAAATTTTTGGGCTTCGGAATTGCATTATATAGGTCTAATACAAGTCTAGTAAAAATATAAATAGGATTTATAAACATTAGAACGAAATCCATCACTAAAATGAGATTCCTCGAATACAAGACTAGAGATTTCAAAGAATAAGAGGTGGAAACATTGTGAATCTTCCGAAGAGGTGGGTTCTACCTTTTTGTTTTGTGTTCCTATGGGCTATACTAGCACAACCAAGCAAATAGTTCCACATTGCTACCCCCTTTCGACGCTGTTACCGCGTGTTTCCGTATAAGTCCGGTATTTCTCCAGCGGGGCTAGGGTTTCACCGGGAGGCTACGGAGCGTCTGGATCCCAACACAAGCTAGGGGGTGCCATACCATGTTAGTATAGGTGTGTTGTGTGCTTTGTATGTCCAAGATTGCTCTCTGGGTGTGACCGGGCTTCACCGGCATCCACTTCTCTCTCGTAGGCGATTACAGGGTGAAACTCCCGTACCGGACCAAACACCGTGAATCTTCCGAAGAGGTGGGTTCTACCTTTTTGTTTTGTGTTCCTATGGGCTATCCTAGCACAACAAAGCAAATAGTTCCACATTGCTACCCCCCCTTTCGACGCAGTTACCGCGTGTTTCCGTATAAGTCCGGTATTTCTCCAGCGGGGCTAGGGTTTCACCGGGAGGGGGGCTACAGAGCGTCTGTATCCCAACACAAGCTAGGGGGTGCCATACCATGTTAGTATAAGTGTGTTGTGTGCTTTGTATGTCCAAGATTGCTCTCTGGGGTGTGACCCTGCTTCACCGGCATCCACTTCTCTCTCGTAGGCGATTACAGGGTGAAACTCCCGTATCGGACCAAACACCGTGAATCTTCCGAAGAGGTGGGTTCTACCTTTTTGTTTGTGTTCCTATGGGCTATCCTAGCACAACAAATCAAATAGTTCCACATTGCTACCCCCTTTCGACGCTGTTACCCGCGTGTTTCCGTATAAGTTCGGTATTTCTCCAGCGGGGCTAGGGTTTCACCGGGAGGGGGGCTACGGAGCGTCTGGATCCCAACACAAGCTAGGGGGTGCCATACCATGTTAGTATAAGTGTGTTGTGTGCTTTGTATGTCCAAGATTGCTCTCTGGGGTGTGACCCGGCTTCACCGGCATCCACTTCTCTCTCGTAGGCGATTACAGGGTGAAACTCCCGTATCGGACCAAACACCGTGAATCTTCCGAAGAGGTGGGTTCTACCTTTTTTGTTTTGTGTTCCTATGGGCTATCCTAGCACAACCAAGCAAATAGTTCCACATTGCTACCCCCTTTCGACGCTGTTACCGCGTGTTTCCGTATAAGTCCGGTATTTCTCCACCGGGGCTAGGGTTTCACCGGGAGGGGGGCTACGGAGCGTCTGGATCCCAACACAAGCTAGGGGGTGCCATACCATGTTAGTATAGGTGTGTTGTGTGCTTTGTATGTCCAAGATTGCGCTCGTCTCAGCGTCTGCAGCCCGGCCGTTGCCGCCGTAGTTTGCATGCATGGACTCGATCTGCACCGTTCCTTACGATCAAACGATCGAAAATGAAGCGGTGCATGGACTGGGTGTTTTGTCTCAATGTAACGGCCCCGTTCACCAGCCTGGTGCATGCACGCCTCGTTTTTCCAGAGTAAACAACGTGGCAGAAGAAGAAATTTCAAAAAAAAAAAAAAACGTGGCAGAAGAAGAAAATAGTTAACGTCGCGTCGCATTTGCAGCAGCCCTGCACGCCTTGTTTCAGAAACACGAGTCGCGTCGCATTTGCAGCGACGCAGCCCTCCACGCCTAGTTTTCAGAAGATACGCATCAATGCATATGCAGCGTGGCAGGATTTGGCGTGAGACTTTGGACTTTCTTCTCTTCCCGTCTTTAATACACGCATGCAACGTCGAATCACTTCGACTGACGAATGCACACGCGCTCGTACTCCGTATCAATAGCTGTCCGGCCTACGCCTACGCCTATGCCTGTTCTACACCGCTTTGACCATGCATCTACTCTAATACACTGCGTCCAAGGTCTTCACACAGTTTGCTTCATCTACCCAAATAAATTCACGTCTAATCGTGTCTTTAAATATTCCTTCAGTCGTCCTCCATATTCTCATCCCTCTCCAGCCATTTGCCCTTCTCTCCCTTCAAGCCCTAACGCACAATGTCTTCCTACTCACTACCTTCAAGCCCGGAGTCGGTCTCCGACGAGGACAACCACCCCAAGGCTCTGCCTTGGTACGAGGCCGAGTGGCCCGAGGCGGAGTTGGACGTCCTGCCCATCGTGCTTCCCGTCGACGACTCTCCCAATCGGGAGCGATCGCCGACGCCGCCCTTCGTCCACCGCCCCGTCCCTTCCACCACCACCAAGACGTCGGACATCTCCCCCAAGACGAACTTCCGCCTCAAGAGACTGGAGCGGCTGGAGAAGAAGGAGTTGAAGGCGATGGAGAAGAAGGAGGCGAAGGAGGACGCGAAGGCTTTCCGGGCCAGCATCAAGCGGTCCCGTGAGAGGCAGGAGGAGAGGATGCGGGCGGAGAACCGCAGCGCCCGGATCAAGCAGGAGATGGAGATCCGGGCGGCGGAGTGGAGGAAGTAGGGCGGCGCCGGAGCGCGGGAAGGGCTCCCGCATGCATGCAGAGCGGGAGCAGTTAGGGCTAGCCCTTTTTTTTTTAGTTAAATGTAATGTTTATCGGGCCCCACTGAATATATGTAAAGTGGGGCCAGTTATCCTTTCTAAGTATGTTTAATTATATATAAGCCCTCTATATAAAGTTATGTTCTTATATTTGTCCAAATGTACCCACTGTTTAGAAGTTTTATCCTTTCTAATCATCGCTTTAAAATCTGCACATTGTAAACAAAATTTATATATAATTGATGTGCTTTAACGAATAATATTTTCTAAAAGAGCTGCATTATGTTTTCTAAGATAACATAAAAAATTTGAGTTGAGCACAGTATATTTTATATTATTAATACGAATAATTTGATGGTTTAATAAATGGATAATGCGTAGTCTGCATGTAGTGATTAATAAATATAAATGGATAATGTGTAGTCTACATGTTGACATTGGGCCTCATGTGACATTGGGCCGCAAGGAAAGGTCAACAGGTGGGGCCCACATGCAGCGCCAACCGTAAACAGATGGGGCACACAAATCGCGCCAACGCTCAACTGCTGGGGCCCACAGGCCGCGCCAACGGTTGTATGATGGGTCCCACAGGTCAGGATCCTAACGGGGGGACGAAAATAACGGTGGGAGCAGCGAAAGGAGTCCTTGCGCACTGACTAGGGGCAAAACTGAGGTCGATTCGGCGCTAGGGGTAAAACTGAGGTCGTGGTGCCAACTGAGGGCACCTTGTTAATTATCCCTACAATAAACTATTTGGATATGATGGATGAACAATATCTGACAGAAATAAGGTCCAAGCTATTACGTCTAAGCATGTCCATAGTTGTATGTTTGGTTTTTGGATCCCTTTATTCTCGTGTGAATGCAATCGCATGATATTTGCCAGAGAGTGACAAAAATTTGTTTGTATTTACCAATCACTTCTCATCTTATTTTTTCACCAACTGACCTGCACTGCTAAATACATCTGCCTCTGGCAAGTCTTACTTCCATTGTATGCTACACCTCATATATAGACAACAATGTTCTTTCCGTGTCTTATCATGTACAAGCTCAATTATCTTGGCGGGATCATAGAATCGTTGTAGATACCCATGTGGTAGGTAATACAAGTTTTAGAGTGGTTGGCATATTTATAAACCGTCCATCCAACCCGATCTAACGGTCGTAAAATAGACGGAACCCCACTGACGGAACCGGACGGTATCAAAAGCGTGAGGACAGAACTAAGATTTTGTGGGGACGGTACTAAAATTATCGTGGGGCCGGTACCAAAAGTGTGGGGACGGAACCATTGCACGCGGTACCAAAAATTTGTACACTTATTGCGGTGCATGTTGCACACGGTACCAAAAATTTGTACAGTTACAAAGGGCATTTTGGTAATTACATGGCTTGGGTATGGCCAGCCTGTGTGGTGATTAAGCTTGGGATTAATTTTCTCCCGTACCAAAATTTACTCCTGTCGTGGCAGGGATGTCGGTGACCAGCCTGTGTGAGAGGAAGTCGATCGCCGGCATCTCCGTGAGATCGTTGAGGAGGTCCATCGACGAGTCCTCCTTCTTGACCGCCATGATCTCCGCTGTGGTGTCCTTGTCCTCGCTGGGTTGCTCGAAGTTCGTGACTGCCCTCGTACCGTGCAGCTGGACGGCCGCGGAGTCGTACGCTCTGGCGGCGTCCTCGGCGGCGTCGAACGTGCCGAGCCAAGATTTTCTGTTCAAGTGCCTGATCTGCGCGCCGTACTTGCCGCTGATCGTCCGGTACACGCCGTGGAACTCGGTCCTGGCGTCCGGGCGAGCCGCCTCCTTCTTCTTCTTCTTCGCCGCCCACCCCGGCGTGGAGGCGTGCAGCTCGACAGCCGCCGCGTCGTGCGCCTTGGCGGCATCCTCGGAGGTGGCGAAGGTGCCGAGCCAGACCCTACCTCGCCTCGACGGAACCCAGATATACGCCCTGTACCTGCCGCTTGGAAGCCGGTGCACGCCGCGGAACTGGGCTACGCCGTCCCGCCTGGCCATCTTAACCCTCCGGCGGCCAACAACTTCCCGGGGCTCCTTCGAGAGCTCACTCATGCCGGCGCTGAAGCCTTGCTCTTGGACGCTTTCCGGCATCACCACCGTCACGCTCGCGCAGCCGTGCTGGACAGCTGGACTGGACTGGGTAGAAACGAGGCAGCCTCTGGGAGGCAGAGATAGATGGTATCCAAGTGAAGCCGTAAATTGAGTTTGTAAAGCACATTGCATCTAGCTTGACACTTGTAGTTACAGGTCGTAACTCAGGCTAATGAGTAATGAGAGAAGAAAACCTGAAGACTATGCTAACATCTTGGGTGATACGTACGTATGTTAAAAAAAAATCCACACTTTCCGCACCACAATTCCATCATGAGGGCGGCGCACGCTAGACAGGGTGAACTGGGCTCGATCGCTTTTAAATCGACGGCTACAAAAAATCATGTTATAATCAACGGCCTCAAAAAAACATCCTCGACGGAGCCGGACGGAACCCGTAGTTCCGTCCCAATCACCGTAAAAGAGCTCGGTAGGTAAACATTTGTTTACTTTGCTTCCTCTTGGAATGGGCGTCACCAAGAAGCATGGTAATAGCTCAACACACCACTTTAGTACAGAAACGAAACAAGAATATAGCGCCCAAGGCAGCAGTAAGACCATGATCGAGGAGGGATGTGGCCTGCAGTATAGAAGTGTTTATGTTTTATAAATGTAGAATAGTGGGCTGTAAGAAATGGATAATACTCCATATTATATGGACACGGCTACACGGTGCGCGTAGCGTTTTGGTCTTACACAGTGCCCCGCCTGTTTCTGGATGTCTGAATCCCGTGTTTCCTTTTTGGGCAAGGCATCCAACTTCACGTTTTTTTTGTCGTTATTTGGACCACTGGCTCGCAGTTTCAACGAGGCCCCAGTTTCATTTCTTAACAAAACTGAGCAATACCCACAACACAAAGTCGGACATAAACGCATACAGCGCCACAGCACAAAAACGACGACAAAACAAGTGGGAGATGTACCTTGGCTAACCTTGGTGCAGTACCAGTAGAACGGCGCGGGAGTGACGGCTGCTGGAGATGCTCTAAACCTTCCCCTATTTCTAACTCCCAAACACGTTTACTAAGTAATCTATTAATAATTTTTAAATCTACAGCACCCAAGCCCCCTTGGTCTTGAGGTTGGCAAATTGTAGGCTATTTAACAAACTGATGTTTTCTTCCCATCTTGCTTTGCTTGCAAAAAGAGTTTCTTTCTAAAATGTCCATCCTTTTCCCAAGGCCTTTAGGTAACTCAAATAAAGACAACATATAGAGCGGGATATTACACATACATTTTTTTTTTAGAAATGGAGGTTCTGCCCCCAGCCTCTGCATCAAAATGATGCACACAGCCGGTACTTTATTGATGATAAAAACGGACCACAAAACCATACAAGGAAATACATGGATCAACCAAAAGCCACCTATCTGACGAGTATCGTCACACCTAGAAAACTCTTGATGAAGGGGGTAGTCATAACCGGGGCCGATACCCCAAACTAACACACCAACGCGCATCATCTAATCCGGTTGCTTCCATCAAGTCGCCCGATAGCGAACTGGGAGCACAAATCCGGTTCAGCTGGCCCGCAGTATACACCGATATGCACACTCGGAACCGCTGCCGCCAACCTCGGAAGCCGTTGCCGCCGATATCCGCAAACCCATCTTCTGGAGAGAACAATGCAGCCCCTATGTCAGGTCTGCTATCAACGCCACCATGGCGCCAAACAGCTCCACCTTCCCGCGCATGTCCAACTTCCCGCATCTATCGCCAAGACCCCGTGGCACCACGCCGCCAAGACTCGCCGTTGTCGATGCAGTTGAAGAAACACTACATGAACTAAGAAGAATAAGTTTACCCCCGTATGTCTTAAATTTACATTGCCACATTCCTATTTTACCTTTTATCTTATTTTGAAGACTTCTATTCACACTTATTTGCCCTGACGTATTTTAGCAAAAGAAATCACATGAACAAATTGTAACTTGAGGATGTCTTTAGCTAAATTCCAACTACCAGGTTTACATCGATATTGATATGTGGTTCAGTGGTTACAAAATAGACAAAAGGGCGAATGTCTTTCCTCATGATATAGTCGCATATTTAATCCTGGATTCTACAACACTGCTTCTCTAATGTTTATATTTATAACTTTAATCTAGCAGTTTGAAGAGTTGCAAAATGTGGATATATACACAACGATCGTGATTGGTTCAAAATATTGGCATCTTAAAAAGTAAGTACATAATCTTCTTAACACAAAAGGAATACGCCGGTAAATTACACAGAAAAATAAGAGAACTTACAAGTTATATAATGTCAGGCTACGACTGAAACTACATGCCAGATTTTAAAAACTAACAAGTGCATGTAACAAGCTAAAACTACACCCCATGCTTCAGAAAATACATCCCGGAAACTTTCGGAAGAAAACAAATTATATAAAGTACATGCAAGAAGCTGAAGATACATCTCGAACGTCAAAAGGAACATCCAAAAAAAGCTCACAAATCAGCATCTAGTTATCAAACTACATGCTAGAGGCTAAAACTACGCCCCGGGCTTCAGAAAATACGTCCCCGAGAATTTCACAAGCAAACAACTTATATAAAGTACATGCAAGAAGCTGAAGTTACATCTGGAAGAGTGTTGCTACACGTAGCATAAAAGTTGTCTGATCTCTGTACGACACAGTATCTCGACCCTTGGTTGAATTTTCCTTCGCATCCTCACGGCAGATCACAGTATCGTACAGATGTCGGATGTCATTCCATCGTACGCAAAGTAATTCCGCATCTCGAATATCAAAAGGAACATCCCGAAAAACCTCACAAATTAACATCAAGTTATAAAACTACATGCTATAGGCTGAAACTCAAAAAAGAAAATGATTAAAAATATGGGCCCACAGGTCAGCCTTCGAAGCCTATTTCTCTCCCGCACGAACCACTTCGCCCCGTACGTTTCTTCTCTTCCCCAAATACTTTGTTTCTCCCAAGTGAACAGTCCAATCCTTTATACATATTCCACAGTCCATACTACCAGATGCGCTGCCCAAATCCCACGTCCTACACTCCTACTCCTATGGTGCCTCCAAGGAACCGGCCTCCCCTAGTGACTACCGGTCCACAAGGCGGAGACGGAATGACGGATGAACGGAACAGAGTCCGGCGGCAGCGGACCAATGGTGGGAGCCACAGGACGTAGATGGAAACGACGAGGGAGGACTGCAGCGGCTGGATTCCTGGTACTTACTCCTCTCCTCGAAATCATTCCTCGGATTCCTGGTACTCGTTTGGGGTCATTAGCCATCGAATAGGATCGCGACCCGCACTCGATCCTCGCCAACCCAGCTTCGTTCCCGTCGGCCCCTGGTCGTGGAACGCGGCATGGACCCCGTTTCCGGCTACTATGGTTGATTGAGCATTTTGCCTCCAAATTTCCCTTTGCTAAAGCATTATTGTTACACTCAATAGCAAAACAACGATGAAGTTAAACAAGATCGAACCAACGGGGACACGAGATTTTAACGTGGAAAACCCTTCTAACAAGGAAGAGAAAAAACCACGGGCGCCAGCCAGCAATACTTCACTATTTCGGGTGAGGTTACAATCGCGGCGGGATTTACAATGTATGGCTTATCCCGTGCGGCGGATTACAAGCGGTATATAAAGGCGGTCCTGACCTAACTAGGTCGGTAACATGTAATCCAACTCCGACTCGGTAACAACTCGTACCGTACCGCGGGGGGCTCCACTCGTCAGAAGTTCGGCCTTTATCAGTATATACGAATATGAATTTGGATCACCATAAAATAACACTCCACCTTAAGACAAATTCCCTCTTGTAGCATAAATGAGAACCTTCACCTGAAACACACAAAGAAAACACCTTCGGCGCCACATAGCCTATTGGGCTAAGCAGTGATACCAACTAAGCTTGAGCAAAGCTCAAACTTAGTAATAGGAACTGGCTTTGTCATCATATCAGCAGGATTATCATGAGTACTAATATTGCATACCTTCAGCTTACCTTGTGCTACAACATCACGCACGTAATGGTACTTGACATCAATGTGCTTTGTTCTCTCATGGAACATCTGATCCTTAGTAAGGTAAATAGCACTCTGACTGTCACAAAATAGGTTAATGCAAGTATCATATCCACAAAGCTCAGCAAACAGGCCTTTCAACCAAACTGACTCCTTGCATGCTTCAGCAATAGCCATATACTCAGCCTCAGTAGTAGATTGTGCAACAACACCCTGCAAGGTAGCCTTCCAGCTAACGGCACATCCACTAATAGTAAACACATAACCTGTGAGGGATCTTATCTTATCCAAGTCGGCAGCAAAATCTGAATCCACATAGCCTGCGAGTCCCTCACCAGTCTTGCCAAATTTCAAGCAAGCTTTGGATGTGCCGCGAAGGTACCTGAAAATCCACTGAACAGCTTTCCAATGTTCTTTACCAGGATTAACCATGTATCGACTGACCAAACTCATAGCATATGATAAATCAGACCGAGATCACACCATGGCATACATTAAGGAACCAACAGCACTAGCATAAGGAACTCGTGACATGTACTCAATATCTTTGTCCGTAGTAGGACATTGCAATGCAGACAATTTGAAGTGTGAAGCAATAGGAGTACTAACAGACTTTGCATCATGCATATTAAAACGATGAAGAACTTTCTTAATATAATTCTCCTGACTAAGAAATAGCAATCTAGATTTTCTGTCTCCAGAAATTTCCATACCTAGAATTTTCTTAGCAGAACGAAGATCCTTCATCTCAAACTCACTACTCAACTGTTTCTTCAATGTAGTGATTTCTTTCATGCTCTTGACAGCAATTAACATATCATCAACATATAGCAGCAAGTATATAGGTGATCCATCAACAAATTTAATGTACACACAGCTATCATATTCAGACCTCTTAAAGCCATGTGACATCATAAAAGAATCAAACCTTTTATACCATTGTCGAGGAGACTGTTTCAAACCGTAAAGAGACTTGTTTAGCTTGCACACGAAATCCTCTTTACCAGGCACTATGAACCCACCAGGTTGGTCCATGTATATTTCCTCCTCAAGTTCTCCATGCAAAAACGCAGTCTTCACATCTAACTGCTCAAGCTCAAGATCATGCATAGCAACAATAATAAAAAAAAGTACGAATAGAACTATGCTTGACAACAGGTGAGAACACATTATTATAATCCACTTCCTGGAATCTGACTGAAACCTTTTGCTACTAACCTTGCCTTAAACCTTGGAGGCTCACTGGGAGATAAGCCCTCCTTTCTTTTGAATATCCACTTACAGCGGACGGCCTTCTTTTGTTTAGGCAAGCGCACAATATCCCATGTGCCATTCTTCTCAAGTGATTGCATCTCTTCGTGCATTGCACCAATCCACTTGTCACGATCAACCGAAGCAATAGCTTCATTACATGTAGCAGGTTCAACATCATTCTCCACCTGTTCTGCACAACTTAGAGCAAAATAAACAACATCACATTCCTCAATTAAACGAGTACGAGGTCCTTTATTATTCTTCTCTCTGCGCTCTGCAATAGACAAATTTTATTGCTGCACAATAGGAGGTGAGGGTGGCACAATATCCTCCTCATCAATTTCAGTTTACTCCTCATCCAGGTGGTCTAGCTCCACCTGCAAACGAACTCGTGGTTCGTCCTCATCAGAAGAATCAGGCATAACATCAGTTGACAAATTGTCCTCATACATAACAGATTCATTAAACACAACACTCCTGCTAAAGAAAGTCTTTTTGGTTTCCGGGTTCCCCAACTTATATCCTTTTACTCCAGAACCATAACCAAGAAATAAGCACTTAATAGCTCCAGGCTCTAATTTTTCATTATCAACATGAGCATATGCAGTGCAACCAAAAACTTTCAGTTGTGAATAATCAGCGGACTCACCAGACCATACCTCAATAGGAGTTTTCTTGTCAAGAGGGATGGATGGTGACCTCTTGATCAAGTAGCAGGCAGTGTTGGCAGCCTCAGCCCAAAAACGCCTATTCATGCGGGCGTTGGACAACATGCAACGAGCTTTAGAGATGATCGTCCTATTCATCCGCTCAGCTACACCATTCTGCTGAGGTGTGTATGGGATGGTGTGGTGCCTGACAATGACTTCCTTCACACAATAATCATCAAAAGCATGCGAACAAAATTCGCCACCATTGTCAGTACGAAGCACCTTCACCTTTCTCTCAGTTTGCTTTTCAATCATAACTTTCCACTCTTTAAAAGCAGCAAAAGTATCATCCTTAGTTTTCATAAAATAAGGCCAAACTCTTCTAGAGTAATCATCAATGATAGTAAGCATATAACGAGCACCACCATAAGAGGGCTTACGTGAAGACCCCCATAAATCAGCATTTACATAATCCAATGTACCTTTAGTGCTATGAACGGAAGCATTGAACTTAACTCTCTTATGCTTACCAAATACGCAGTGTTCAAAGAACGACAACTTACTCATATTGCAGTTCTTCAGCAGTTCTCTCTTCACCAATTCTGCCATACCATGTTCACTCATGTGTCCAAGCCGCTTATGCCAGAGGTTAGTTGTACTTGCATCATCATTAGTAATAGCAGCAGAAGTACCAGACAAAGTGCTACCTCTAAAAATATATAACTTGGCAGAATTCATATCACCAATCATAACAATGAGAGAACCTTTTGATACCTTCAGGCGTTTATCCCCTCCGGCATATTTGTACCCGTCACAATCAAGGGTACTCAGCGAGATCAAATTTCTCGCCATGGATGGTATGTGTTTCACTCCCGTCAATGTACGTGTCATCCCTCCATGGGTCTTGATCTGAACAGATCCAACGCCAACAATGTGACATTTGTTGTCGTTCCGCACACGCACAAAATCTCCAGTCTGCACAGCTTCATAAGAACTGAACCATTCTTTGTTACAGCAAATATGAAACGAACAAGCAGTATCAAGAATCCACTCATCATCACGGGTAACACATGCAGTAAAAACAGCTAAGCATTCACCATCCGAACTATTTTCAGCAGCAACAACATCAACCTTACCAGTACCATTACCATTACCGTCAGATTTATTTTTCGGTTGGTATGTGCCGTTCCTTTTCTCCTTGTTCCGTACCTTCCAGCAATCATCAATGGTGTGATTGGTTTTCTTACAGTACCTGCAGAACTTGTCTCGTCCTTTGGACTTTGAACGGGCCCTGCTTTTATCTCTATTGTTGTCGTTGTAGTTGTTATCTCGCTGCTCAGGTCTACCTCGTACCTGCAATGCATCGCCTTTGGAGGACGATGTGTTAGCCTGCACCATAACTTTTATCTTTTCCCTGGTCTGCAGGGCCTCACAAACTTCCGCAAGAGTTAGTTCATCGCGGCTTAACAGTATGGTATCACGCAGGTTTGTAACAGAACTAGGCAGCGAACATAACAGCAGAAGACCTAAATCTTCATCATCATATTTTACCTCCATCGACACTAGGTCGGACACGATCTCCTTAAAGATCGACAAGTGGCTCATGACAGAACCACCATCTTGCATCTTGAGCGAGAACAACTTCATATTTACGTGCATCTTGCTGGTGAGATCTTTTGACATGCAGATCGATTCCAGCTTGACCCACAACGCAGCCGCGGATTTCTCCAACAGCACCTCTTGCAATATATCATTAGACAGATGAAGCTGAATCAACGACAAAGCCTTACGATCTTTGCGCTTCTCCTCAGCAGTCCAGTCCCGCGCTTCCTTATTCCCGAATGAATCCAGCGCCTCATCAAGGTCCGATGCCTGCGACAGAACCGCACGCATCTTTACTTGCCACAGAGAAAACCTCGTCTTGTAGTCCAGCAACGGTAGATCAAACTTCATCGATGCCATCGCGGCATGGACCCCGTTTCCGGCTACTATGGTTGATTGAGCATTTTGCCTCCAAATTTCCCTTTGCTAAAGCATTACTGTTACACGCAATAGCAAAACAACGATGAAGTTAAACAAGATCGAACTAACGGGGACACGAGATTTTAACATGGAAAACCCTTCCAACAAGGAAGAGAAAAAACCACGGGCGCCAGCCAGCAATACTTCACTATTTCGGGTGAGGTTACAGTCGCGGCGGGATTTACAATGTATGGCTTATCCCGTGCGGCGGCTTACAAGAGGTATATAAAGGCGGTCCTGACCTAACTAGGTCAGGAACAGGTAATCCAACTCCGACTCGGTAACAACTCGTACCGTACCGCGGGGGGCTACCGCCCCCTGCACCCCCCTTCGTGCAGTCCACGGTTGTGCGGGGCGAGTGTGGGGCTAACTCGGCTCCACTCGTCAGAAGTTCGGCCGTTATCAGTATATACGAATATGAATTTGGATCACCATAAAATAACAATTACAACACTAAGCGCAATTATACGCAGTTAAGCGCTAGGCGTTTTTCCTCCACTCAGCGTCTAAGCGAGGTTAATCGTGTGCTTAGTCGCGTTTGCTATAACCTTGATAAAATCGCAAAAAGAAGCTATGGTGAAAAGAACACCACCTATATCATAATTATCTCATGTCAGCACATAGGAGATCAATGATGACATCACATCCAGTTCCTAACACGTTATCATGTTACTTATTTGATGTTCTTCCAATGAGGCAGTAGTGGTGAAACATCGGAATATATAATTATGCATCTTAGAAGACCGGGTCTGATGGTTTTTGCATTATAACAGCGTTATTATCATTTGTATTTAAAGGCTATTAGCTAGTTATAGGCTTGTAGTCGATTTGGAGAGTAAATTGATTGTTGGCAAAGAGAGAGTTTCTTGTGTGCCACGTATAGCTCAAAGATTTGCAGACAGAAGTTCATTTCTGTACAATCTAAGATGTATACAGCATTTCAGCTTCAGCTTTTGTTCTATGTCTACAAGAATACAGACACGCTATCACACTAATAACCTATCACACATGAATACTTCTTTTCCATACATGAACCGGCTGAACCACGTCCTCGTCTTGAGGGACAGAGAAAAACATAGTAAATATATAGTTGGCATGCATAGCTACATCTGAAATCTGCCTGAATAACATTCAGTGAACCGATTGAACTACATCTAGATGGGATATCGGTTAGAAACTTAGAATTGCATGGTTAGAGGTAAAAGAATGGGATAGCATGGTACTCACCAGTCACCAATTCGAATCTGCAGAACCATCTGAGGAGACGAAGCAGCAGAATGGAACTGGAGCCCACGATGAGATCTAAATTTATACGTTATAGGCTTATAGCCATCAGAGAACACAGAGGGGTCAAGGCTGCCATGGGGAAGAGCATGGAGCTAGAAAAAAATAGCGCGCTAAAACGTCGTTTTTAACGCGTTATAGCGTATTTGGACAGCTAACGCTAAATCTGACGAACTGTACTCGCTACGACGCTATACGCTTTTTAGCGGCGCTAAGCACGTAATAACGGACGTAGCGTGTACCGTATATAACGTCGCTATTATTTTTTTTGCCTCAATACAGGCAACGACAGCCCATCTCAATCGGCCCATTAATTACCACAGGTCTAACACCCAACGGCTGCATCTCAGGTCAAACCTAATCTCATTCGTTCCCCACCCGAGTACGACCTTCACCGCGGCGGCTGCTTCCTCGACCTTTTGGCCGGCAGCGGCGGTTTCCATGGCCAGCGACGACGTCTTCATCGAGCTTGGCAGGCGGCGGCGCCTTCCTCAAGTTTGACCGCAGTGGCTGCTTCCTCGACCTTGGCCGGCAGCGGCAGCTCCAGCGGTGGCTCCCTCCTCAATCTGGACCGACAGCGGCGGCTTCCTTGGCCGGCGGCGGTGGCACGTGCCGAGGCCAGCACCAGAAGGGAACGATGTCAGGCTCAGGCACGCCGGCGGCAAGTCACAACGCACCAGGTAACTCCGCTTCTTCTTCTTGCCGCTGCTTGCCTCTGTAGCTGAAATCTTATACTCCCTCCGATCCATATTAATAGGTGCTGAAGTGGATGTATTTAGACATGTTTTATTGCTAGATACATCCACTTTAGCACCTATTAATATGGATCGGAGGGAGTACTGATGTGTGCCATCTTTTTAGTCCGTCCATGAGGCGAGCCCGGGAGGCCAATTTTTGTGTGGTTGACACACTTTGCTTTGCAGTCCTGAACATGGCAATGAAGCTACTTAAGCATCTACTTGTAATTACACTATGTTACTGTCCTACCGATAAGAATCAACAGGTTAGCGAACTCTTCCGTGGCCAGATGTTCGGCAGGCTAAAGCGCCAAGCGCCAGGTCACGGGTTCGAGTCACACTTCTACCTTAATGACAAGTCGGGGTGGCGTCTCCCCCTTCGGTCTTGTTATTTTAGAATCAACACCTTAATTAAGCTGGAATGTCCGGGTCCAGTTTCGAAAGTATCTTGGAAATAACAGAGAAATAATACTGCTATAATATGTCCATGTCCAAGTCTTTTTTAATTATTTTGCAAAACTCTATTTTGAAAAATAGCACGTTATTAACATGTTATAACTTGCATAGCTTTTGGAGAGAAGCCACGCTATTTTTTTTAGCACGCTATTTTTTTTGTAGGCATGGAGGCGCAGTGGCTAGGGGCGATGGAGGCGAGGAGGACCACCCACTGGATCATAGCGGTGGCCTCGGCGTCGGGGCCCGGGAAGAAGAAGGAGGAAGGGGCATGGCAACGACCTCGGCGTCGGGGCCCGGGAAGAAGGCGGCTGCAGGGGCATGGCAGCCGGGGATGCCGCATTCCTTGTATACAGCGCGATGTATCGCGCCGGGGCAGTCAGCGGCCATCCCTGCCGTTGGCCGGCGAGGTCTGCGTCTGCTTTGTTCCTATGTGGGCGTGTGGCTGTGTGGGTGCGTGTGTTGAAGAGGAGATTGCAGGTGGAAGACGAAGGAGATTGGGGATTTTGGAACCACCTGGGCAGTCGTCGCGTGGTTGTCTCTCGTGCTGTCCGGCCCCACGCCGAGCGAGTCGCACATTCGCTATCGGACGAGAGACGTGAGCACAATCAGGCCCCGACACACCGCACCAACAACCCCGACGATAGATGAATTTGATGCCCTTGCTAGTACAATGGGAACTAGCACTAGTAGAAAATGATCGTTTAAACCTTTAGTCCCGGTTCCATTAGCAGCCACAACACCGACGGTAGATGACTTTGACGCCTTTGGTGCAATGAAAACTAGCACAAGTAGAAAATAATCCATTACAGACCGGGACTAAAGGTTCCATTAGTCCCGGTACTTACTTAAACCCTAGTCCCATTTCGTGGGAGATCTTTAGGACCGGCTCGTGATACGAACCCGTCCTAAAGGGATATGGCAGGGTTGCGGCCGAGAGTGGGAGATCTTTAGTACCTCTAGTCCCGGTTCGTGATACCACCACGGACTAGAGGTTATCGCACGTGGCCCTACCGGGTGAGACACCTCTAATCCCTGTCCGTATTAGGAACAAGTACTAGAGGGCCCTTTTGAACCACGACTAGTGGTGGCCGCACGAAAATGCCGATTCTGGCCGTTGGAATTGGACATTAGTCCCGGTTACAAATGGAACGAGACTAATGCTCCGAATTATCGCCATATTATCTACTAGTGGTGGCATAACAATTAAAAAAAGATAACCCACCCAATGAAGATGTTACCGAATTATTAAATTAGCGCAGCATCATCTCATAAGACAAACTTGATCCGTCGTCTAGAACTTTAATTTCGGGATTATAACTTGGTCGTACGCATTTCGAACTAGCTAGGTGGGACTAAACTATCAACTCATGGGACTAATTCAGCAATGACAGAAACCACTGTGAGGTCCCACTCGACAGAGAAGCAAACAACCGCGAGGTCCCACTCGGCAGAGACAGAAACAACCGCGAGATCCTACTCGGATCATCACGCCGCAGATGTTTCTGCTTAATTGGGTTATTTTGTAACTCATATAAGCACACGGCAAACAATCATAAAATTTATAAAAAATACAAAAAACTACTCCACATGTGTACCGGTCGATTATCTCTAGTCGAACGGCCTACGCAGGGGTAGCTGATAGTCGCTGCCCATTTGAGTTTATAAGCTGCTCGGACTCAATGCAAACTAGCGAGGTGGGACTAAACATGCGGGAAACATGACCTCCACCTCGTGTGACTATTTTAGCAGAGATAAAGAGAGAAATCACCCCAAACACCATTTGTGAAGCCACATCCAGGCCCGGTAAGACAAAGAGAGAATCGACATCTCCACCCCCAATCTGTTGACCACAATCCCCACAATCTCTCGCTGCCCACGAAATCGATGGAGCGAGCAGCCAGTCCGAGCAGTCCCGCAATCTCGGTCTTCAGTCACCCCCCGTGATTGAAAGATGTACCCATGACGGTGAGGCTTGTTGGTCTCGGGGCGCAATCCATGCGTGGTCGCCTCCATTGCCGTCAGATCCAGAGGAGGAAGAAATCGGCAGGCAGTCGGCGGACGATGATTTGTCCGGCGTTAGGAATTAGCATGATTTTCTTGCGATCATAAGCGCAAAGGTCATCCACTTCGAGGAGCGTCGGAGAAAGAAGCAGCGCATCAACAGTGCAGCCGTGGAGGCATTCAACGCCAATCGGCTGGAGTGTGGCCTCTGCGCGGAAAAGTCATGGGACGCCAAGAAGAGGAAGTGGAAGCTAGAGGCTCTCCTTATCAGCGAGCTTCGCAGTCCAGCATGGTCTCACTTTAATATCTGCAACGACAAGAATGTTGATCACATCGGCGCCGCCAGCAATGCAGGCCCAGGGGACATGTCGCTAGAGCCCCTCTTGCGCAGATCTAGGGTTGAGCTACGTAGGGTTTGTATGGTCAACTCTTTGTATGCTTGATTGATGTATGATCAACTGTCGGAAGAACGATGAACGAGTTTGATTCTCCGAACTTTTGTGTTCCGGAACTTTTGGGCGAAGTAAAATTCCACGTTTTAGAGGTTGATCTGTTTGTGTGTCTTCTTCAGTCCCCTTCCGTTACACCTTGCCATCGTCCGAACAGCTCTATATCACAACGTAGAAAATTCTCGCACGCCGTCAATGCCGAGATTCACCGCCGGAACCTAGGAAGAATACAATGGCGGGCACGGGCGCAGGTTCCCATCTTTTACATGGAAAACGCTGAACTGGATAAGTTGTGGGTCCAATGCTTCGAGGATAATTTATGTATCTTGCGCTGGGATATGGATGAGTGGTGGGTCCCGCTCAGAAAACGGACGACCTCGGCTTACATAATCCAAAACTCTAACGACAAGTGTTTAGTTGTGTCTTGAGTTTAAGCGCTAAAGACATATCGTGCCTTAGCTATTTGTGTGGAATGAAACATAGCATATCGGGCCAACTATGTCGCTTTCCTTCCAATACACATGAAAGGAGTCACATAGGAGCTTTTTGGCCCATATTTGAATATCTTCATCCATAATTAACGGATGAGATACTATACAGTTTTGTAACATATACATAACAGCTATGCATAATTATATCATCATGGCAATACCACATTTCTGAATAGGGTTATGTAAAACTTTGAAAATTAATATTGATGTTTGATGTCGGGATTAATTTTATACACTCTCTGTCCGAATAAATTAAGGTGCGGTCTCTTTTGCACTAGTGGAAACAGGGCTATTTGTCCCGGTTGGTAAGGGCTATTCGTCCCGGTTGCCCAACCGGGATGGAGACCCCGGAACAAATGCCCCCCCCCCCCCCCATTCATCCCGGTTGTATTAAAACCGTGAGGAATGGGTCGTCCACATAGACACTTTGTGGTCCTGGCATCACTTTGCTTGTTTTTCTGCCGCGGCAGAAAATTATATTTTTTTTTTCTATTTCTTGCTTTCCTTTTAGGGGTTGGTCTGTTATATTACATTTTCTTAGCGGGCACCGGGGTGGAAGAAATTACTATTTCCCGCCTGTCGTTGTTGTCCCAATCAATAATATGTACGAGGGCCCCCGAGCGATGCGGTGGGGGCAACCTCCGTCGTAGTAGGCACCGGGGGAGAAGAGGGTTCCCTCACCGATCGGGAATCGGGCTCGACGCACTTTTTCTCACTGGCGCGGGGGGAAGCCGTAGTAGGCACCGGGGAAGAAGAGGCTGCCCTCACCGATCGGGAAACGGGTGATCGCATTAGAATATACTTGAAAAATATACAAGTAATTAAGTACGCACCATGACTCGAATATACAATTAAGTACTATGCATCAAGGTACTCTTTCCCATAAGTACTCGAATACACCACCACATGCACCATAACTCGAATATACATGTAAATACTATGCATCTATGGATTCGAGTGTCAACTTGTATTCTCCTCTAGGCTTTATGACCTCTTTATGCAAGAATTTGCAAATTTCCTCTTGAATTGCTCTTATGCGATCCTTTGGGAGAAGACCGTCCCGCATCTGTTCGATCTAATATAAAGAAGAGTGGTCAATATATATATAAGAGAATGTCAATAGGGGTAATTAATAATACAAAAGAGTTTGTTGATGTACACGAAGTTTTTCGCAATCCCTGCCCTTGGCGCAGGTCGTCCGACGAATGAACTCGCAGACATAGTATCCACATAAGTGGTTCCCCTCTCCCTGGTCCAAGCACTTTACAAGAACATAGTTTCAATAAAAATAATAATCTAGCATTATAATGGTATCGAAATTAGAACCAAGTAGATGCGGCGATCTAGCTAGTAGTACTTACTAGAATATGTTTAAATGTAAGCTCCTTTTTCCATGGTCCAGGTTCCTTTCTTGTGAACCGTTTCCAAGCACTGCCCGGCAAAGAAAATGAACAAAGGGAGTTATCAGAAAATGAAAGAAAGTTGTCGATGTAGTGTCATAAAGATTGAAATTTCCGTTGGATCCTTTGTTGCATGTCGGCCCACAGCTCAAGGGGTTTATTTTTCGAGTCCATTACCGATACTATTCATTTGTCAATTTCAAATATGAGCAGAATATAGTGGAAGCTGCAGAAACGTAACTCATCAGTTGTACACTTATCATCGACTAAGGGAAACATAATTTTTACAAGACAGTAACACTCACTTGAAGTTGTAAGGAAAAATATTTCCCTCTTGTGGGCGTGAAACCTTAACGCCATCACAATACCATCTTCTGTCTCCTTGGGTTTTCTTTCAAGAGTTGCATGATTAACCCAATATGGGTGAATGAACCCAATGTCATATATTCGTCCTCTTTTGCATTCGAAAATCTTCATTGTGTAATTATAATATAGCGAGTGTTATTATAAATACAATGAACAAGGTGAGCTAGCTAGAGACTTAATTAAGTACAGAAATAAATACTTATAGACAATAGGCACTGACGATAGATTTGTCGAGGTCCTGCTGCTGGAATAGCTGAAATAATTCATCAAACTGAATAAGGATAAGCCTCTCTCCGTACCCACGATGCTCGTTTCTTACTCCCATTGATAGCCGGTCCTCTGATTCCTTCGAGGCTTGCATGTACCAATTATGCACTCTACGCATTTTTGTTGGGAGAACATTTACCTCCCCAGGTCTGACTAGAGGATGCATGTGCCGGTATTTGTACGCTAATTTTGAATCGGCGAAGTTTGATAATGTTAGCATATACTCCTGAATGGACAGACCCGCAGCAGCGGCCGCTTCTCCGTAAAGTGCAATAAACTCCTGGTCAACTTGCTCTCCCGCACCCGTGCTCGGCCGCACCTCGGTATTAGAATGCACTAAGAGCGGGGGGATGGATTGATTCTTCTGTTGTCCGAGCTGGTCAACCGATCTCCCACACTTCCCTCTTGAGCTACTACTCTTCTTCGACTGCACCGCTTTGTTGTGTGACTTCTGAATAGAGCAGTCATAGTCCGATGACAGGCTCGGCTTGGGTTGATAAAGGGTCGTCACCATTTCAACGCTCGGGCTTTGTATTCTTTGGTGTGGGGAAAATCTGGCTCTTTCGGCGCTTTCTCCTTTGATTTCCACGCCTCGTATTCGGAATGTGCGATCTCCTTGGTTTGCTCATCAGTATAGTGGTAAGGTAACTTGTGTAGATTCTGATGAGGTACCTGTTGGAACGTGTAGAGATAAACGAAAACTTTTCTACGCAGTACTTCCAACATCTAGCCGAGGTAGAAGACCACGATGATTACCACTAGACGCGCGGTTGCGGATTATCGATGAGGCACGTCGATGCAGTGGAGTCCCATGATCCAATCCAGCCGATCCAATCCCGCGAACGTCGAAGTGCTGAACGTACAACACCTCCTCCGGTATCCACACGTGCGAGGAGGAGCTCCGACGGCGGACTGCTAGATCCGGTGCGACGGCTGGACTGAGTGGGGCTAGGGTTCCCAACGCATGGGAGTGGAGTAACGTACCCGCTGGCCAACCTGCGCCCCTATTTATATAGTGAATGGTAGTGGGCTTCACAACACTTGTGGCCCATTCCCTCTGTGAGTCCGACTCACAAACTCAGTCCATTTCCAGTTCGGGTCCAACCCGACCAATACATTTGCTCCCGTTCTTAAGTGGGCGACCCTGCAGGCTCATGGCGACTTGGACACGATTGGAGTCCGACTCCCAATCGATCAATCGGTAGCGGCTCCTAGCAGAACGTGCCGACTCCCAAGTGCCATAGAGTCATGACGACATACCTTTCAATGTGACTTTCATCTTAGTCCCTTTTGCCTCACGATATACGTTGTCGAATTATATGCGATTTATCGTTATCCCTTAATAGTTCAACTCTCTTCTCGGTCCGTGATATATGATTCATCTGACTAACTGTTAGTCAACAGACTCAGTTAACATTGAACCGACTTGCGCATGGCCATGCTTCCGGAATCATATCACTCGAGAGGGTCTAGAGAATATCTCTACATTCAGAGGGGAAAATCCCATCTTGATTATCCACATCACGCATCTTGCTTCTCATTCGACCCAAACTCTGCCTTTATAGATACCTTGTCAAAGAACAACGTTTGACAGAACCTAAGTCGGTGATCCACAACTCGGATTGTGCGACAACCTCGGGTCTAAGGATTACATTGATTGAGACATGCAAATGACGACATACGCGTTGCATCTCAATATGGGTCAGTCCGACTTGCTAAACTCTTTAGCCAAGTCTGTGAACGTTGAAATGACATTACCATTCCCATGACAAGTGGAACCGTGTCATCAGCCAGCACTCACATTAGTCTAGAGTGTGTCCAGCACAACCTTAATGACCAAGGACAATCTAGTATGAACAACATGAATATATAGTTCAATAATCGAATCACATATTCAATGACATATATCAGATGTTAAAAACAAGGACAAATTAATAACTTTATGAATACATTGAGAATACATCATACGTGATTGCCTCTAGGGTATATTCCCAACAGTACCTTTGGTAGGCGCGACAGTCGACGCTTCGGTGATGCGGTGGTTCTCCTCCTCTTTTGGCTGCCCTGAGAGGTCGTGGGTCGAGACGGCTGACGCGACTGCGTAGACGCACGTGCTGGAGATGGCGTGCGAGGCAGAGAGTACAAAGACGACAGAGACTGGTCTTGAGGCGGCGGAGAAGGGTGCTTTGGCTTCCAATTTAGAAGCACGATGTGTTCCTTTGGCCATACAATGGCCATGTTCTTTGTGTCTCCAAGTTCAGTCACCTCCCTGTCTTCACCTTCAGGATAGTCAAGCTTCACCGGCTCGAATCCGCTCATAACCTCATCAACCCCGAAAACAGCGTAGCCCCCTGGAACGGGCCGACCATGGTGAGTAGGTTTAGGGCCCATTCGCCTCACAAAGCCGACCGCTGCCTTAATTGATATGTTGACACCTTTCACATGCAGTTCACAAGATGTCAACTCCGTTATTTCATCCACTGGGTGCATCATCGTCATCAACCTGGATCTACGTGGAAGCAATGCTATCTTTCTTATTTGAAGGTGCGGCGCCGGTACTATCGAATGCAGCGTCTACCATATGTGGGGCAGAACTGAGCTGATGGGTCAGTCTGTCAATTTGTTCCGGCTGCCACTCTCCTCGCTCCCCCTACAGCTTTAATTCTTCGTCAATTTTCTGCCACCGGTCTATCTGGGTCTGTGCTTCAGCTTCCAGCAAATCCTTTCTCCTCTGGTGGCTTCTATCCGGATATTTCTTCTTGTCATCGGAAAACCAAATTTTCCAAGGAACAGAGCCTCTTGTGGTTCGCGTCCGTCCAGAGTGTTCCGGGTTCCCAAGGGCGTGTGTGAGCATGTCGTTCTCTCTATCCGGCTCGGACTTCCCCTCTTTAGCAGCCTGTATTGCTTCTCTATATCTTGCGATGGGTAGAGGATTTTCTTCATGTCTTACGTTATAGATGCAGTTTCCTTCTGAGTCCAACGTGCCCCCATGCGCGAAAAACCAAGACCTTGTACGTTCGTCCCAGAAGAATGTCTCTTGTTCGATCCCCTGAGCAATAAGGTCGTCCTCAAGTTTATCCCACGTAGGCATGCTACCCCTGTAGCCAGCTCGCCCCATAGTATGGTGATAGATCTTTTTAGCGGCGTTTCCTGCATTTATTTTAGACCTTTTTAGAGCTTCTTTTGACTTCTTGTACGCAGCAAATTCTGCCCAGAAAGGTTTTATCTTCTCATACGTCCCAGTGAAATCCGGAGTCTTGTCTTTCTTAATAAAGTTAAGGTGCAAAGTTTTGTTCCAGTTGTTGAATTGCTGGGCAATCTTCTTTAAAGTAAACGACTTGACCAGTTCCACTAAGGAGAGCCGTCGTGCACCCGCGCACCTCCCTCCCTTTTGCCTTGTTTCGTGTTACCAACCGGGGCAAAAGGCCCAAAATTTCAGTTTTTTTCCTGCCGCCAATTTTTTCCACTCCCACATTTCAAATACTATTTCAAATACATTTCAAATGGTTTTGAATTTGGAGAAATTTTCAATATGAAAAGTATTTAAAATTGCGTAAACATTTGTAATACATTTTCTCTTTTACAATATAATTATTCTAACTATTTAGACTAGTAACAATTTTTTATTTTTCAAACATTTAAAAAAGCCTAGTTTACGACTGGTTTTGAATTTGGAGAAACTTTCTATATGAAAAGTGTTTAAAATTGCATAAACATTGAAAATACATTTTCTATTTTACAAAATAATTATTCTAACTATTTAAACTAGTAACAATTTTTGGATTTTCAAACATTTTAAAAAACCTAGTTTAAGAATGGTTTAAGAAGAGGAAGAGATCTGCAATGTTTTCACACATGATATGGATAATCTGCAATGTTTGATACATTATTACAAAATAGTCTAGCAATATTACATGAACCATGAAGGTTACGTTATCACCAACTACTGCCGCCATTGTTTACTTTTTGTCGTAGCCATGAAGCATCTTCATTATTTAACGTGATGCTTAGGTTAGTTTTCACTCTGAAGGGCGGAATTTCTTCAAAGTTTTTATAATCTTCTAACATGCTTGTCATGTCCTCCACTCCCACAATGTTTCTTTTCCCTGAAAGAACTATGTGCCGCTCGGCTCACCGCATGATGTATTAGAATTCTTATTTTTTTCTTTTCCTCGGTTGGGTAGACATGTCCTTCACATAGAAAACTTGAGACACATCTTTGGGTCGAATGAATGGTTCGTTTCTGTACCCAAGATTGGTGAGATCCACTGTTGTCATTCCGTACTGCTAGTTTACCTTTACTCCTGTCATCTTGACCCATTGGCTCCGACATAGAGGGACCTTAAAATTAGGTCCATAGTCAAGTTCTCATATCTCCTCTATGTAACCATAATATGTTACTTTTGTCCTATTGTATCCAGTTGCATCGAAACAGACACCACTATTCTGGTTGGTGCTCTTTTTATCTTGTGCGATCGTGTAAAATGTATTCCTATTTATCTCGTACCCTTGGAAAGTGTACAGTGGAAGATGGTGACCTAACCAACAAGTAGAGATGATCTCCAACAATGTTGTTATTCATGAGTGACGTCTGCAACCAGGCGCTGAAACTATCCATGTGTTCATCATTAATCAAGGATTCAGACGGCCCCGGGTTTTTGGACCGTATAATATTCTTGTGTTCCTGGATATAAGGAGCCACCAAGGTGGACATTTGTAGAACTGTGTAGTATGCTTTAGTGAAAGAATGTCCGTCCATAAATATCTTTACTTTCCTTCCTAGTGTGCCTTTTCCACTCATTCTTCCCTCATGCCGCGATTCAGGAACCCCGTTCGACTTAATGTCTGGAAGAAAGTCAAAACAAAACTCAATTACCTCCTATGTTCCATAACCCTTGGAGATGCTTACTTCTGTCCTAGCACGGTTGTGAACCTATGCATCTACGTATACTTTGGGTATGTAGTAGCGTAGAATATGTGTACGGAAACATGTTTGAAATTACAAATGAAACAAAATTTGAAACAGAAATCCAATGGATCACAAAACGAAGAAGTAAACAAAAATCTTGCCACGGCCGAGAAACGGCTGAAAACTCTTCCGCGGCAGGAAACTTTTTAGTCCCAGTTTGTGTTACAGACCCGGACTAAAGGACCTCCCAGGAGTAGGCATGGCCACGTGAAGGCCCTTTAGTAACGGTTCGTGAGCCACCAGGACTAAAGCGGGGGGAGGGGGGTCCTCTATTCCCAATTGGGTAGGCCTGGATTTCAACCAATTACGGCCCAGGACTCGAGGTTCTTTTTCTACTAGTGTACGTTTGTTATTTAATCAAATTTAGGGCTCCTTTGATTCATAGGATAGTAAAAGTGTAGGAATAGGAAAATTATAGGATTGTGATGGTATGTCTTGTTGAATCCTATGGGAAGAAAAAGCATGTTTGATTGAGTGAAGGAATTTTTCCATGAGGTCCAACCTCATGTTATTTTCCTATGAAGTTTGTACTACAAAATTCCTATCGAAATTTTTCCTATAGGATATGATCCTATGAATCAAACTGCTTCAAAGGAAAATTTCCTATAGGATTTCTATCCTACACAAATCCTTTAGTATTCCTATGAATCAAAGGTGCCCTTAATTTTTATTTGATGTTTTATTTATTTATTTGCTAATAAGTAATTAGTGGTGGCGTAGTCACAATAACTAATAGCACTTTCGAGTGTGAGTACCACGCCAGTACTATTCATAATTTTACTTGCGTGGCAAAATACACACCAGTTGTCGCAAATACCACTAGTGCAAGACCACCGTCGTGTCACTATATCGTCATTAGTAGGAAAAATCTCATGCCGGTAGGAGGCCCTTTCATTGTAGTGATGTTGAACTCCCTCCACGGCTTCTCGGTCCTTCACAGCCACAACCATCTTGCCCGGAGAAATAAATTTTGTTGTTGTAATGGATGGATAATCCCTTGTCAAAGATACGATTTAATTTAAATTTCTAAGTGTGTCATTAGGTGTATGTTATCAAGTAGTAAATACATCATACATGAACAAAGATTTAAAAAAATCGAAGGGATCATCGAGCTAGACTAATGGTGGAATGATTATGGATCAACAATAGTTTTTATTAGCTTAAGAGGATTATATGCAAAATTATGTATATGCATAGTCGACATGCTACATGTGGCTTCTTCATCATACATGGGATTTTCTTTTTCACCTTATCCGATGTGAGACCCTTGTCCAATTAGAGGTGTCCATAGAGTCGATCTATGCTAGTGTGACTCCTTTAAGCATTTTTGTGTTGAATCTCTTTCTTTTGAATGAGTGGTATTCAGAAACCAGACATGACCAGTTTGTTTCACGAAAGTGGTAGAAATCTATGTTACTAAAGTTTATGTGCAACTTTGAAAATTAAGATCGATGTTTGATGTCTAGTTTAATTTTATACTCCCCATCCCCCTCCCTCAACATTAAAATAAAATAAAGTTGCAATTTATTTTGCACGGTGTTTACTTTGACCACTTCTAAATACCAAATTATATTAAATGGAAATATATATATAATGGGATTGTTGCATTTATCTTATGAAAATCTACTATTTTATATATCTATATGCTAATTTTTTGACATATTTACAACTACAAATCATAGTACAATTTGTAAGTTATTGACCAGCGAAAATCAAGGATGCCTTGCATTTTAGGGTGGAAGGAGTAAAGGGATTTTACATAATTTTCTTTAATTTTGGATTAATACACCAAATCATATCTACAATATTGAGCCATTGACAAGTAACACAATCGTCTCTAACCGAAACTCACAGACCTACAAGCTTGACCTCAGTGCGAAATAACCCTCGACGGGTTTAGCATCTAGACATGGGGAGCAATTTATTCTACCGCTCTTTCTGGCCAGATCAATAGTAGAAATAAAATCCGTGTGCATTTACAGATCACTTCCTCTTCATTTATGTGCACCTACATTGTTGAATATCTCTCTCTCTGGCCACTTTCCCTTGCAACAAGGCTACACCTTATATATAGGCGTGCATTCCTTTGTTTTCTACTCATATACAAGCTTGGTTCCGTTGGTGAGAGCTCAGAATGAACTGGGATACGCATGCCAGAGATGGAAGTTTTGTTTTACTTCGCTTCCTCTCGGAATGAGCGCCATCGAGAAACATGCTAATAGTTCATTACGTCCGGAAGGTCCAAATCGGAAAAATGGCCCACCGAGGAGGAAGCACACTTAGGTGACGTTTCCCTATGATAGAACAGTGTTTGGGGGTTGACTAATACAGGTGTGTTCTCAGTGAAATCCATGTATTATGATTACATGCATGGACATACTCCTTTCGTACATAAATATCTTTGGAAGTTAAAAGTTCCTTTAAAGATTAAAATATTTATGTGGTTCTTGCAGCGCAAGGTAGTTCTTACTAAAGAGAATTTAGTTAAACGGAGTTGGGTGGGATGTGAAAGATGCGTGTTATGTGATAATGATGAATCCATTGTTCATTTGTTTATCTCTTGTAACTTGCTAGACATATCTGGAGATTGCTTCATTTTACATTTAGCATACCTCAACCATATAGTATTGATCCCATGTTTGGTAATTGGTTGCAAGGGGTAGATAAGAAATCTAAAGCACGGATTCAAATTGGAACTTGTGCATTTGTGTGGGCTCTTTGTAATTGTAGGAATGATGTTATTTTTAACAAGTCGAAAGGTGTCCACTTTTTGCAGGTAGTTCACCAAGCCACGTATTGGATCCACATGTGGTCTGTTGCCGGTGGAGCAGCGGGCTTTTATGGATTCTGGATGTGCTCGCTTGATGGCGGTCGTTCAGACTATCTACAAACAGGCCGGCTGGTTGCATGTTAAGAAAATTCAATGAGTTACATCAGACTTTTGTCTTTGTTTTTCTGGTTGATCTTAGTTTCGAACTTGGATGATGCTTGATTGTAATACCTTGAATACTTTTATTTTTCATTAATATAAAAGCTACAGCTGTGTGCGTCATCATGATGCAGAGGCTGGGGCTATGCTCCCATTTCAAAAAAAACCATTTCAAAAAAAAAAAAACAGGGGGAACAATGTGCTCAAATGGAGGAATAATCCTTCATGTAGAGCTGTCAGAATCTTGAAGCATTGGTCGGCCAGGATGTAAAGCAGTTGGAAAATCCAGTATGAAGGCACATTCTTATATCTACATGCTTTATTTTCCATCTTAGGACTAGGGTGACAAAAAATAAATTTGACGCGCTGCATATGTGCAGCATATGGCCCGGGCGTCATCTATCCGGACCCGGCGCCCCCACAAAATCTGCTCGCCTGCGCCCACCCAACAATGCCGCTCGTGCCAATGGCTAGGACCCATCTCGCGTCCCCTTATCCCCGGGCACCGGCTCACCCGCTCGCGCCACGCCCCTTAACCCTTCCTCCTTTAACACCTCCACGGCTCACCGCCTCCACGGCTGTTGCCGCCAAGCCACGCAAGCTAACCCGCTCCCTCACGCGCGTCACCGTGTCATGATCAGCCTCCAACGACAACAGCAACACCCCCTCCGTTTCCTAGATACCCATGTGGGAGGGTAAAGTTTGCTTTACATTAACGGTATCAAGAAGCATGGTAATAGCAGGATACGTCATTATTTTCAAAATAGACAAAAAAATCTGCGACGCCCATGGAAAGATGTTTAGGAGGGCGTTGTGCCGTGCAGTAGAATGTTTTTGTGTTTTTTAACACGTACGATAGTGTGCTCCAGTGGATGAATAATCCTCCATATTGAATTGTCCGTACCAAGGCGCATTGATCGGACAAGTTATAAAGGACGTCTTAAGCGGTATTTTCCTGTTTTTTGGAGGCTTTATTTTCCATGCTAACACTAGGTATGGCAGAATGACTGCATATATGGCGAGCAGACTGTGATTCGGTTGATTTTCCATGGAAGTGACGAGAAAGTGCCGAACAGGGGTTAGGCTGAACACGGCACATGGTGGGTCGGCTCGCCGAAAGACACAGAGCCGTTTTGGATTCGGATAAAGCGATAAGACTCTCGTCTGTTTAGCTCGGCACAAGATTATCGAGTGATTATCATTAACTATGGAAATATATAGTGGAGGGCACAGATCCCACATCACTTAGACCTTTTGTTATTCCAGAGAAATGCCCTATCACTGATGAATCTGCATGCCATGATCTTATTATGGGACAGGATAAGGAATTTGATACACCTCAGGGTCCTAGATGTGCAGTCAAAGGGAATGCCACTACATCAGCACTCCATTCAAAAAACAAGAAAAGGAAGGAGAAAGCCCCCACTGGTGGAGACTGAGGTAAGGAGAAGCACTAGACTGCAACAGAGCAATAATGGATTTAGGGCTAGAACATGCAAGAATAAACAATGTGTTATTTGCACTGCCAAACCCCCTATTATTCCAACCAAGGTTGTGAGAAATCTCTCTGTCACTTTTTGCAAGGTGGACTCTGCATCATGTTCAGAAGAGGAGCTGCACAAGGTGGATAGGAAGAAGTAGAGGACTCAGAAGGACACCCCTCCCTGTGATGAGGAGGAAGACTCAGCATAATTGCTGCACTTGTTATTGCTTCAGAATTACCTAGTCTATCTAGTAAACAGTGTATACCAAGATGTGTACTTCTGTTCATTTTATGACAGCTGGTCACCTATGCTGTATGGAATTTTAGTACTGCTATGTAATAATCAAGAATCTTTATGGTTTACTTTGCCTCCTATGTATTAAGGCACCAGGCTATTGGATAGCTTACTCAAGGGTGAATGTGTTTAAATGGATAGAACCTGGGTTGTATTGAACTGGAATATTAGAGGGATCAATGATCCTAACAAATGGATGGCTCTTAGTAACAAGATCCTAGAATCAGGTTGTCATATCATATGTATTCAAGAAACAAAGAGAGAAACATTTGATACATCATACATCAGGAATTTTTGTCCTAAAAGATTCAACAAATTCTTTTTCCACCCATCTATGGGTAACTCTGGGGGGGATTATTATAATTTGGAATGGTGCATTATTCAGTGGTGACCTGATGGATTCTAATTCCCAGGCGATTTCAGTGAAGTTTACATCTACTTATAACAAGAAGGAATGGATATTAACTAATATCTATGGACCATGTGAATATATAGCAAGAGAGGAGTTTATAAATTGGTTTCATAACGTGGACTATGCTGAAGATAGCAACTGGTTGGTAGTGCGAGATTTTAATTACATCAGATACCCTGACAATAGAAGTAGACCAAGAGGGAATGTTCAAGACATGTTGGACTTTAATGAAGCAATTACCAAGCTGGCACTAGTTGATATACCTATAAAAGGAAGAAATTTCACTTGGAGCAATATGCAAGCTGCTCCTCTGCTGGAAAAACTAGATTGGATCTTTACATCTGAGGAATGGACATTAACTTTCCCAAATACTATGGTAATCCTACTGGCTAAACCTATCTCTGATCACACACCACTCATGATAAAAATTAGTACAGACATACCCAAGACAAGGATATTTAGATTTGAAAATTACTGGTTAAAGCATCAGGATTTTAAAGATACTGTTAAAAATATTTGGGATCAAGATGTTTATATGAATGATAGTGACAAAACCATCACTGCATAAATTAAGAGGCTGAGAAAAGGTATCAAAATCTGGTCCAGGAACAAATCTAGACTGAAAACTTATATTAGAAATTGCAATGAGCTTATTGGACTATTTGATATGATTGAAGAATATAGAGACCTGACTTTATGGGAAAGCAATGGCAGAGAGATCATAAAGGAACACATTCTTCACTTACTTAAATGTCAAAAGGTCTACTGGAAACAAAGAGCTACTATTAGATGGGCTAATTTTGGAGAAGCAAACACTAAATTTTTTCATGTCAAAGCCACCATTAAGTTTAGAAGGAACTTCATTTCATCCATCCAAGATGAAAATGGATATGAGCGTACTGAACATACAGCTAAAGCAGCTGTATTGGAAAGAGCCTTCAAGCAGAGATTGGGTACCATAGTTATATGCACAGATGACTTCCAACTACTTTCACTGATTAAAAGAGTAGAGGGTCTGGATGAATTAGAGGTCCCCTTTACTAGGAAGGAGATTGATGATGTGATTAAATATTTACCTGCAGATAAAACTCCTGGACCTGATGGTTTCAACACAAACTTTATCAAAGCATGTTGGCCTATTATTGCAGAGGATTTATATCAATTAATTGAGGATTTCTACCATGGAAGGGTGAACTTAAAAAGCATCAACAGCTCCTACATTACTCTGATTCCCAAGATTGATAACCCAACTAATGCTTCTGATTTCAGACCTATCTCACTATTAAACTGCTCCATCAAGATTATTACTAAGCTTTTGGCAAATAGACTGCAAAAGATCATGCACAAACTCATTCATGACAATCAATATGGTTTCCTCAAAGCCAAATAAATACAAGACTGTATGCCATGGATCTATGAGTACATAAATAAATGCTCTCAGGTATCTCAAGAATCCATCATCATGAAGCTGGATTTTGAAAAAGCATTTGACCTTCTGGACCATAAGGCTATTATTGATATACTGAAGGCTAAGGGTTTTGGTTATAGATGGATCAGATGGATTCAAATGTTTTACTCTTCAGGATACTCATCTGTCCTTCTGAATGGAGTACCAGGCAAACAATTTAGATGCATGAGAGGTGTTAGACAAGGGGACCCACTCTCACCTTTGATCTTTGTGATAGCTGCTGATCTGCTGCAAGATGTTCTAAATGAAGCTATGAGGAACCTATTAATCCAACCTGTCTTCTCATCTATGGCATGTCCTGATTTCCCTTTATTACAGTATGCAGATGATACTATTATTATCATGAGAGCAGATACAACACAGGTTCAACATATTAAAAGTCTGCTATCCCATTTTGAATCACTCACTGGATTGAATATTAATTATCACAAGTCTAGATTAATTCCACTTAAGGCAAGTGAAGGAATATGCCACAGATTACAAAATATTATGAGTTGCAACATTGAGTACATGCCAATTAATTATCTGGGATTACCTTTGTCTATTGATAGACCTAAGGTGGAATACTATTGGCCATTGATTAAAAGATTGAATGAAAGACTAAATGGATGCACTACCTTCCAATCATATGGAGAGAAGCTGATTCTGATTAAGGCTGTTTTTACTTCACTTCCCATGTTCTACATGAGCACACTTCAGATACCTAAGACTGTTTTAGACCATATTAACAAGAGCATTAAGCATTGTTTCTGGAGGAAATATGGGATGGAAGACAGAGGATCTCCACTTATATCCTGGAACAAAGTGAACAAACCTCATGAACAGGCAGGCCTGGGAGTGATTGATCTTGGTATTCAGAACAAAGTACTGCTACTGAAGCATTTACATAAATTTTTCAACCAAGAAAATCTCCCATGGATCAAATTGATTACAGAAAACCACTATTCAAATAGTATGATTGACCATAGAAAGATTGGATCCTTTTGGTGGAGAGATATGGTAGCATTGATTCCTGAATATAAGAAAATTGCTACATGTGAAATTGGTGACGGAAAGACAGTTTCATTCTGGACTGATAAATGGTGTGATTTCTTATGGAAGGAGGAGTTCCCACAGCTCCACTCTTTCAGTTATAGATCAAATCTCTCTGTATGGGATTTCATAAATGCCAATGAGATTACTGACCATTTCCAACTCCCATTGTCAAATATAGCACATCAGCAACTAATTCAACTGCAACAATATATTCAAGAAATTCAGTTACTGAGGACAGTGATAGATGGACATACAAAGGCAAGAATAAATCATTTATGGTCTCAGCTGCCTATAAGGAATTCAGTAAGGGACCTATAGCTCACCCACTTTTCCTTAGAACATGGAACAATGCGGCTATTTTAAGATACAAGATTTTTTTATGGCTACTGCTACATGATAGACTCTACTCCAGAAATCTCCTTCAGAGGAAAAAATTTCACCTTCAAAGCTACGATTGTGAGAGCTGTCATGAATATATGGAAGAAACATTACTACATCTCTTCTTTGACTGTCCATTTGCTATTAGATTCTGGAATTTTCTTGGAAACAACAAAAAGAGAGGGATCTCAATATTTGATGAAGTTATACTATTAACACATATCATTCCTCAAGAATTTGCAATGGAAGTGATCATCATGGGATGTTGGAACATATGGAGACAAAGGAATGATAAGATCTTCAATAATATTCCACCTTGTCACAGATCCTGGAAATTTCACATGATCAAAGATCTTCAGATCATCATTCTTCGGATTAAGCCTAGACTCATTGATTCCCTGAAGAACTGGATTGATTCAGTTCTTAATTCCATAGAATAGTTATAGTACACTTTTTTGATGTTTGAGAGAACCGGAATCTGTTAATTTTTAGGGGCATTGTGACTTTGTACATTATATAATTATATATACATACCGTAGAACATTTTGTTCTACGGTTCTTTGCCTCTAAAAAAACTAACCACTAGGCATGCATTGTAAAGCTTAGTCGGACGCATATATAAGGCCAGCAGGGCTGGCCTTACAACCATGGAAATTAGGATCCACTAGATACCACCTAGAAACACCCCCGTAGAGTTGATGTATACTCTCGCGCTCATCTCCATCGGGTCACATTGTACCCATATACCATCAAATCCAAATTCAATTAGGAGCTGGTAATTTCATCCATTGTGAGGGGCTAAACCTGTGGAAAATGTGTGTCGACCCCTCTTTGAATCCACCATCGTCAGACTTCACATTACATGTATGTCACCCCATGGCATCTGTCTCCACATTCTAACGATAGTTGGCGCCCACCGTGGGGCATTAATTTTTGGATTTTACTTCAACGAGGGCTGCATCAAGAAAAGAAGGAGAAAGCCCCACTGGTGGAGACTGAGGTAAGGAGAAGCACTAGACTGCAACAGAGCAATAATGGATTTAGGGCTAGGACATGCAAGAATAAACAATGTGTTAGTTGCACTGCCAAACCCCCTATTATTCCAACCAAGGTTGTGAGAAATCTCTCTGTCACTTTTTGTAAGGTGGACTCTGCATCATGTTCAGAAGAGGAGCTGCACAAGGTGGATAGGAAGAAGTAGAGGACTCAGAAGGACACCCCTCCCTGTGATGAGGAGGAAGACTCAGCATAATTGCTGCACTTGTTATTGCTTCAGAATTACCTAGTCTATCTAGTAAACAGTGTATACCAAGATGTGTACTTCTGTTCATTTTATGACAGCTGGTCACCTATGCTGTATGGAATTTTAGTACTGCTATGTAATAATCAAGAATCTTTATGGTTTACTTTGCCTCCTATGTATTAAGGCACCAGGCTATTGGATAGCTTACTCAAGGGTGAATGTGTTTAAATGGATAGAACCTGGGTTGTATTGAACTGGAATATTAGAGGGATCAATGATCCTAACAAATGGATGGCTCTTAGTAACAAGATCCTAGAATCAGGTTGTCATATCATATGTATTCAAGAAACAAAGAGAGAAACATTTGATACATCATACATCAGGAATTTTTGTCCTAAAAGATTCAACAAATTCTTTTTCCACCCATCTATGGGTAACTCTGGGGGGATCTTATATTTACTAATTGGAGGCATCATTGAAGCCTCCACGTTAATCCACATCATCAAAATTAATTAAACCGTTAGATCTTAATTATGCGGTTAAGATAAACTGTGCAAAGCGAAGTCCGTAAAACGTGACAAATAATGTAACACGGTTGTTCGGCTCAACAAATAAGGAGACGAGGGAACGTACACAACCTGGAGTCTTAAGTTAAATGGAAATAAAGAAACGTACCCGTTGGATGCTACCCAAAATAAAAATAAAAAGTTGGATGCTGCAACTTCCGTACAGAAGCCGGTACGCGACATGGAGGATCGAGTTTAAATGGAAAAAAGACGCGTACGCAAGCCGGATTCTATTACTAATTGTTGGCAGGATCAACCGTGTAAAGAAATCCTGCTAGGATATAACTAGGAAGTAGTATTTTGAAGCACGGGACATGCATAAGAAAAATAAACTAGGAGAGTTTCAAAGCACGTCGGCCCAACTCATCGGAACTGAATATATTCACTTTCCTCTAACTTTTGCATGCATGTACAGGTTTCAACGGTGATGTCATGGGCATACACGACAGCCAATATCCAACTAGGCTAACTATGAATTGGATGGCAGTATGTACATACACAACCATCGATTAATGCGTGGACATATCAGAGGCAAGGCTTCTTTTTTATTTTTATTTACATATTTTAGTAGTAGTAGTGGTGGTAGGAAATAACCTGTTATAAGGCTTAACATTGCACCAATGCTGTCAGTGGCATCTTGGCGACCGGTGTACATACCCAGCTGTGCGGTCTCCCATAGGTAAGGATGGCGAGACACGAAGCCCCAGAAATCGGTATTGCCGATCACTCTCCGGTACGAGGGCGGATGGTATTACGGGTTAAGCATGCAGCTCACTAAAATTAGACCGTAAAAAGAGTGCATATTAAACGATGGCCGATCTCTGATTTCTTAATCTAAATATGACAACATGATATTTAAATTTCGGCATCTATAGGCGGTTCCGAGTTGTAGATGGGTAACATCTACCGCGGTATCACATGTCTATCCACAAATTGATATGATAAGATTCGAACACCCTCTATGGCTCATAGTTGTATTGGAACTAACATAGTTTCTATTAGCGGCTGCATACATACACATGGTGCAAATATATAATTGCTTTAATTTTTAGCATATCCGCACATCGTGGTAAAGTCTTTCAATTGCAAATTTTTAAATATGTCGTATATCCATATATATGAAAATTGGTACGAGAAAGTCACTAATGAGTCAATGTGTACGGTAAGCTAAGTTCGACAGTTTTTATTCGTTCTTTTAGCAAACTTTCACATGCGATGGTGCATGACACAGATAGACACATGTGATTTAGTTTTCCTTCCACTTTCTTTAAGATAGTTTTTCTTTCGCTTGGAAATTCCAAGTGGCCACACACTGTTGCTTAAGATTGTCTGAGATGGATGTGAATCCATTAATAAATATATTTTTAATAACACAAAATACTATGAAAGAGGACATTTGCGCTTTGATGCTAAAGTTGTATCCAACAAATGTTATTGAATATTCGAAGAAACAAGTCCACACTTCTCGGTTGTGGTATGTCTGTATCTAATAATGAAATACTAATTTCATGCCATGATCGTAATAGAAGTATTATTTGATCACTCCTATGATTCTAAATTAATTTGAAACATGATACAAATAGTCAAAAATTTAAAAGTTTTTGCCTAATAATATATTTTAAGTAATAAAATTAGATGTTTGAAATAATATATTAGTCAATTTTCCGTGAACGCTATTTGCTGAATATATAATTTTGTTAGGTTTTGGATTTACTATTACAAAGACCATGATGATGGACAAAGTGGCAGCATCTAGAAACAAAGGGATTATAAAGGTTGACGGCTTTGCACCATAAACACCACCTCACTTACTCACATGGCATCGACATAAAACATTTTCTATCGATAAAAAACATACATGCAATTTTCATTCAACCATAAGTGCGGAATCATTTTCACAATATTGTAAATAAAAATATATTTTCGCAAAATTCCAAAATCATAACACTATGGTTCTCATATAATTTGAGGTCGTAATTCTTACCTTTCATTTATGTCGCATAATTTTTCTATCCCGTGCAAGTGCACGGGTTGATGACTAGTTATTATAATTTGGAATGGTGCATTATTCAGTGGTGACCTGATGGATTCTAATTCCCAGGCGATTTCAGTGAAGTTTACATCTACTTATAACAAGAAGGAATGGATATTAACTAATATCTATGGACCATGTGAATATATAGCAAGAGAGGAGTTTATAAATTGGTTTCATAACGTGGACTATGCTGAAGATAGCAACTGGTTGGTAGTGCGAGATTTTAATTACATCAGATACCCTGACAATAGAAGTAGACCAGGAGGGAATGTTCAAGACATGTTGGACTTTAATGAAGCAATTACCAAGCTGGCACTAGTTGATATACCTATAAAAGGAAGAAATTTCACTTGGAGCAATATGCAAGCTGCTCCTCTGCTGGAAAAACTAGATTGGATCTTTACATCTGAGGAATGGACATTACTTTCCCAAATACTATGGTAATCCTACTGGCTAAACCTATCTCTGATCACACACCACTCATGATAAAAATTAGTACAGACATACCCAAGACAAGGATATTTAGATTTGAAAATTACTAGTTAAAGCATCAGGATTTTAAAGATACTGTTAAAAATATTTGGGATCAAGATGTTTATATGAATGATAGTGACAAAACCATCACTGCAAAAATTAAGAGGTTGAGAAAAGGTATCAAAATCTGGTCCAGGAACAAATCTAGACTGACAACTTATATTAGAAATTGCAATGAGCTTATTGGACTATTTGATATGATTGAAGAATATAGAGACCTGACTTTATGGGAAAGCAATGGCAGAGAGATCATAAAGGAACACATTCTTCACTTACTTAAATGTCAAAAGGTCTACTGGAAACAAAGAGCTACTATTAGATGGGCTAATTTTGGAGAAGCAAACACTAAATTTTTTCATGTCAAAGCCACCATTAAGTTTAGAAGGAACTTCATTTCATCCATCCAAGATGAAAATGGATATGAGCGTACTGAACATACAACTAAAGCAGCTGTATTGGAAAGAGCCTTCAAGCAGAGATTGGGTACCATAGTTATATGCACAGATGACTTCCAACTACTTTCACTGATTAAAAGAGTAGAGGGTCTGGATGAATTAGAGGTCCCCTTTACTAGGAAGGAGATTGATGATGTGATTAAATATTTACCTGCAGATAAAACTCCTGGACCTGATGGTTTCAACACAAACTTTATCAAAGCATGTTGGCCTATTATTGCAGAGGATTTATATCAATTAATTGAGGATTTCTACCATGGAAGGGTGAACTTAAAAAGCATCAACAGCTCCTACATTACTCTGATTCCCAAGATTGATAACCCAACTAATGCTTCTGATTTCAGACCTATCTCACTATTAAACTGCTCCATCAAGATTATTACTAAGCTTTTGGCAAATAGACTGCAAAAGATCATGCACAAACTCATTCATGACAATCAATATGGTTTCCTCAAAGCCAAATAAATACAAGACTGTATGCCATGGATCTATGAGTACATACATAAATGCTCTCAGGTATCTCAAGAATCCATCATCATGAAGCTGGATTTTGAAAAAGCATTTGACCTTCTGGACCATAAGGCTATTATTGATATACTGAAGGCTAAGGGTTTTGGTTATAGATGGATCAGATGGATTCAAATGTTTTACTCTTCAAGATACTCATCTGTCCTTCTGAATGGAGTACCAGGCAAACAATTTAGATGCATGAGAGGTGTTAGACAAGGGGACCCACTCTCACCTTTGATCTTTGTGATAGCTGTTGATCTGCTGCAAGATGTTCTAAATGAAGCTATGAGGAACCTATTAATCCAACCTGTCTTCTCATCTATGGCATGTCCTTATTTCCCTTTATTACAGTATGCAGATGATACTATTATTATCATGAGAGCAGATACAACACAGGTTCAACATATTAAAAGTCTGCTATCCCATTTTGAATCACTCACTGGATTGAATATTAATTATCACAAGTCTAGATTAATTCCACTTAAGGCAAGTGAAGGAATATGCCACAGATTACAAAATATTATGAGTTGCAACATTGAGTACATGCCAATTAATTATCTGGGATTACCTTTGTCTATTGATAGACCTAAGGTGGAATACTATTGGCCATTGATTAAAAGATTGAATGAAAGACTAAATGGATGCACTACCTTCCAATCATATGGAGAGAAGCTGATTCTGATTAAGGCTGTTTTTACTTCACTTCCCATGTTCTACATGAGCACACTTCAGATACCTAAGACAGTTTTAGACCATATTAACAAGAGCATTAAGCATTGTTTCTGGAGGAAATATGGGATGGAAGACAGAGGATCTCCACTTATATCCTGGAACAAAGTGAACAAACCTCATGAACAGGCAGGCCTGGGAGTGATTGATCTTGGTATTCAGAACAAAGTACTGCTACTGAAGCATTTACATAAATTTTTCAACCAAGAAAATCTCCCATGGATCAAATTGATTACAGAAAACCACTATTCAAATAGTATGATTGACCATAGAAAGATTGGATCCTTTTGGTGGAGAGATATGGTAGCATTGATTCCTGAATATAAGAAAATTGCTACATGTGAAATTGGTGATGGAAAGACAGTTTCATTCTGGACTGATAAATGGTGTGATTTCTTATGGAGGGAGGAGTTCCCACAGCTCCACTCTTTCAGTTATAGATCAAATCTCTCTGTATGGGATTTCATAAATGCCAATGAGATTACTGACCATTTCCAACTCCCATTGTCAAATATAGCACATCAGCAACTAATTCAACTGCAACAATATATTCAAGAAATTCAGTTACTGAGGACAGTGATAGATGGGCATACAAAGGCAAGAATAAATCATTTATGGTCTCAGCTGCCTATAAGGAATTCAGTAAGGGACCTATAGCTCACCCACTTTTCCTTAGAACATGGAACAATGCGGCTATTTTAAGATACAAGATTTTTTTATGGCTACTGCTACATGATAGACTCTACTCCAGAAATCTCCTTCAGAGGAAAAAATTTCACCTTCAAAGCTACGATTGTGAGAGCTGTCATGAATATATGGAAGAAACATTACTACATCTCTTCTTTGACTGTCCATTTGCTATTAGATTCTGGAATTTTCTTGGAAACAACAAAAAGAGAGGGATCTCAATATTTGATGAAGTTATACTATTAACACATATCATTCCTCAAGAATTTGCAATGGAAGTGATCATCATGGGATGTTGGAACATATGGAGACAAAGGAATGATAAGATCTTCAATAATATTCCACCTTGTCACAGATCCTGGAAATTTCACATGATCAAAGATCTTCAGATCATCATTCTTCGCATTAAGCCTAGACTCATTGATTCCCTGAAGAACTGGATTGATTCAGTTCTTAATTCCATAGAATAGTTATAGTACACTTTTTTGATGTTTGAGAGAACCGAAATCTGTTAATTTTTAGGGGCATTGTGACTTTGTACATTATATAATTATATATACATACCGTAGAACATTTTGTTCTACGGTTCTTTGCCTCTAAAAAAACTAACCACTAGGCATGCATTGTAAAGCTTAGCCGGACGCATATATAAGGCCAGCAAGGCTGGCCTTACAGCCATGGAAATTAGGATCCACTAGATACCACCTAGAAACACCCCCGTAGATTTGATGTATACTCTCGCGCTCATCTCCATCGGGTCGCATTGTACCCATATACCATCAAATCCAAATTCAATTAGGAGCTGGTAATTTCATCCATTGTGAGGGGCTAAACCTGTGGAAAATGTGTGTCGACCCCTCTTTGAATCCACCATCGTCAGACTTCACATTACATGTATGTCACCCCATGGCATCTGTCTCCACATTCTAACAATAGTTGGCGCCCACCGTGGGGCATTAATTTTTCGATTTTACTTCAACGAGGGCTGCATCAAGGATGTCGAGGACCTTGTTGTCGGCACTTATCACAACCACGGTAGAAACAGCTACATCTATGACGTCCACGCCCTCGGGAGGCCGAGTCTAGGTCCCGATAGCTATCATAACTTTTGTCAGCATCATCACCTCCAACTACGAGGAAGACGCTGCCTGCTCACGTGGTAACTTCGCCACCAGCCTTGACAAGACACCACAACACCAGATCTATCCGGCAGGATCGTCCAGCGGTTCCTGTGATCTTACAGAAGCCGCCAACCCGCTCTCCCAACTGGTCTCCCCGGCCAACATCAACAACCAGATGTGTGGGCCCAACAAGCCGCCATCCGAGCACACCAGTAGGACCATGCCATAGGAAATCCGCCGAAAGGAAGAGAAAATCCACGCACAAAGGACCATGCCCCCACCTGGCAAGCCGCGGGAAACATCGCAGGACCTACCTTTTTTTTCTGTTTTTCATTTAATATAGAATAATTCATATTTCTAAATCCGCAAATTTAAATTTAACAAATAAAGTATATAAATGGATTAGGAAAATGATATAAACCCAAATATGTCGACTAAATCATTTTTTGCAATATAAAAACTCATTTAACTAGGCAAAATTACTTTTGAGTAATCGGCATAAACTCATTTATCTAGACGAAATTAGATAGAAATCAAGAAAATTCCTTCTCTATATGGATTATACATCAAATGTGGAATACTATCTGTGATAACGTGATGGGTTCCATTTTGCACCATATTTTTTGTACTTGATTCACATAAAAATCCCTTTTTGGCACTTAGAAAAAGAAAAAGATATTTATAAAATTAATTTGAAAAATCTCTTCACTTAGATTGTTTCCTATACATAGATACATCTATTTGTCGAATATGAGATCTTTATAAAAAACTATGCCATGAGAAGTACCATAACTTGGTCGTTCGTCTTGTAACTTATAGATGTTTATCATTTTTCATAGAAACTAGTACACATAAGAGAACTACATTCTAGAGGAAATCGTTTTTTGAGTTTTTTTTCACTTTATTTGATTTTTTCAAAAAAGGCCAAAAAGGCCACCTTCACTATTTATCGAAAGTGGTCAAATTTTCTAAAATTATCGATGTTTCCATGATATAACCAGTATTTATGTACCTTAAAATGATTTTGTAAAAAAATTGTGACCAAACTATCAAACAATTGTATCCCAAACTCGGATTACTTTCGAAAAATCAGCATAAACTCATTTAACTAGGCGAAATTAGATAGAAATTAAGAAAATTTCTAATAATTGGGGATTATGTATAAATTTTCCTACTCTTTGTGAGAATTAGATGGGTGCCATTTTGCACAATATTTTTTATACTTGGTTCAATAAAAAAAAGTCATTGTTTCCACAAATAAAAAGGAACATGATATATATATAAATAATTTGAAAAATCCCTTCGGAACCATTGTTTCCTAGACCAAGATATACCTATTTGTTGAATATGAGAACTTTTTCAAAAACTATACTGTGGGAATTTCCATAACTTAATCATTTGGCTTAAAACGTATAAATGTTTATACATGATGGGCCTTTTTGTGAAGATTTATTTGAAAACTTTGTCAAAAATCAAGTGTATCATTTTGTTTGTACCAACCAACATACATAAAATGGCTCCATTTCAGAGGAAATATTTTTTTTGAGATTTGTTTTCACTTTATTTGATTTAAAAAAAAGTCAAAATGGCAACCACGACTATGCATTTCAAGAGGTCAAATTTTCTAATACTAGCGATGTTTCTTTAATATAACCACTATTTGTGTCGTTAAAATTATTTTCTAAAGATTTTTAGACCAAACTATCAAAAACTTGTAGTTCAAATGTGGATAACTTAAAAAAATCGACATAAACTAATTTAACTGGGCGAAATTAAATAGAAATCAAGAAAATTCCTACTACATATGGATTATGTGTAAAAATTGGACTACTCATTTGTGAAAATTAGATGGGTGCCATTTTACCCAATATTGTTTGTACTTGGTTCACAAAATATGTAGCACTTTGGAGGTAGATGGGTGCCATTTTACCAAGTTTTACCCAATATTGTATGTACTTGGTTCACAAAATATGTAGCACTTTGGAGGTAGATGGGTGCCATTTTAGATGGGTGCCATTTTACCAAGTTATATAATGTTAGAGGTAGCACTTTGTCTGGTACTGCTGCTGTTATTAGTAATCATGATCAAAGTAAACTAACCTTTGGCATAAGACACTTGGACACATAAGTGAACATGGTATGGAAGAAATGGTGAAGAGAGAACTTCTGAAGGACTACAATATGAGTAAGTTGTCGTTTTGTGAACATTGCGTGTTTGCTAAGCATAAGAGAGTTAAGTTTTATGCTTTCATTACATACCACTCAAGGTACATTGGATTATTTACATGCTGATTTGTGGGGACCTTCACGTAACCTCTCTTATGGTGGTGCTCGTTATATGCTTACTATCAGTGATGATTCCTCTAGAAGAGTTTGGCCTTATTTTCTGACAATGGTGGAAAATTTTGTTCGCATGCTTTTGATGATTATTGTGCGCACGAAGGCATTGTAAGACATCACACCATCCCGTACACACCTCAACAAAATGATGTTGCCAAGAGGATGAACAAGATGATCATCTGCAAGGCTAGCTGCATGTTGTCTCTAACGCTCTGATGAACAGGCGTTTTTTGGCTAAGGCTACCAACACTGCCTACTACTTGATTAACAGGTCACCATCCATCCCACTTGATAAGAAACCTCCTATTGAGTTATGGTCTGGTGAGACAGCTGATTATTCACAACTAAATTTTTGGCTCCGACGAAGAGAAGAGGGGTAGGGTTAGCCACAAAGCAGGTGGCGACGCGCTGCCTTTATTCTAGAAGCTCGCGCTCCTGAGCGTCATATCAACATCCCACAACTCAATGTGGTCTAGCGCTATCCAAATAGGCCGACATCGAGAGATCTAGGCTAAGAGTTGTGTTGGGCCAGTTTCGGCCTAGTTGGACAGAACAGTTGTGACAGCAAAAAAAACATTTTCCACTAAAAAGACAACAAAAAAAACAATGGCTGAAATAAGCAAGTTTGAAGGCTTAATTTTGCATAAATTATTGTGCTTATCAATAGAATATTCTACATAATTTTGCAAAAATATTGTGCTTCATTTTGCAAAAAAAATAACATTGTCGGAAAAAAAAATAGTTTCTCTCAAAAAATACCATTTTCCATTTTCAGAGTGCGAAATATGGTTTTTTTTGTGAAGCATGTACCAAAACTATATTGAAAAATTGTACCAAATTTATTTATAAAGTTATTATACCACATTTCATCATTAGAATAGATCAAGGACAAATTGAAATCTGGGACTCGTTAACCTGGGACGCTGACACATGGAAGAGCGCGTGTCAGATGCTTCAAAGATATATATATATATATATCGGCCTCTTTCGTTCATCGGCCTCTTTTTCATTCATTTCCTGATATCAAGTAAAGAATAATTAACTCTTATATTCATTTTTCTTTTGTCGGCCACGGTTTGGCAAATGTTCATCAAGGAAGAACCAGGTACATGGGCAGACAAGCTCCACTTTCAGATTAACAACGTAAGTAGTACTACGTACCCTGGTTTCAATACCATTATCATTCCCTTGATTATTATTAATTTGACTGAATTATTTTTCTCGTATATAGAACCTCCCGCAACAACCACAGGAAACTGATTATTGTGGATACTACATTTGCGAGTTCATTCTCAGGATTATCAATGACAAATCCCGTACTTCCAGAAATCTAGAGGTACGTAACCGGATCTTCACAACTTTATTTATGTTGCCATCAATTATGTTTAGTTTTGTTCATAACTTAATTGTTTTCATCTACTTCTTTTAAAGATGGAACGAAAGCGGGCGATGCTCAAACCAATCCAACGTTGCAAGGCAGTTGCAGAGGAATTGGCAGGATTTTTCCTCACGCAAGTCATAGATGAAGGCGGAGAATTTTTACATCCTATGAACCAATAGCCAGCTCCTTTCTCTATGCAAGTATACAACTATTGAAAACAAACTTCAGATTATGTAATGCTCGGTCGATTACTTTTATTTGGTGCATCAATATTTAACCGCAAACACGGAATCGGAAACACTTAACCGCAAACACGAAATCGGTGTTTTCGGATACGTATTTCCCATTACGTGTTTCCGATTCCGTGTTCGTAAAAAACGAAACACGGACACACGGAATCGGAAATAGTAAACGGAAACACGTAAACGGAAACACGTAAACGGAAACACGTAAACGGAACATGCCCTAAACCCTAAACCCTAAATACGGAATCGGAAACCCTGAAAAGAAAAGGAAAAAAAAAGAAAAAAAAAGCTTTAGGACCGGTTGGTGTTACCAACCGGTTCTAAAGGTCCTCCGCCTGCGCGCGCTCTTCGGCGCCCACGTGGAGGCCTTTAGAACCGGTTGGTGACAGACCGGTTCTAAAGAGGGGGCCTTTAGTCCCGGATACGTAGCACCGGATTTGTATCCGGGTCCAAAGGCCCTTACAAACCGGTGCTAATGCCCTGTTCTCCACCAGTGAACTACGTCATGCATGAACATAGATTTAACGAAATCGGACATATCATCTAGCTAGAAAAATGGTGGAATGAATCTCGCTCAATAATAGTTTTGATTAGCTTCAGTGGATTGTATACAAAGTTTATGTACATGACAGGGTGGACAAACAGGGTTGTTGGGTCCTGTCTCTAGATTTGCATTTTCCCTCCCCGCGTAGCTCTCCGTCCGCTCGCTCCTCCATCTCCCTCCCCAACGCCGGCGGCCACTCCGGCCCCGGCGTCCACCGCGCTGAGCGCTGCCGCAGTATGTCCCCAGCGGCGAGACCGAGTCCGCAGCTGGCCGTGGGTGGCCAGCGAGGCGACGAGGGGTTCCATAGTCCGGGGGCGGGCTCTGCTGCTTCCAGCGCTTCCGTGGGGAGACCGATTGTTTCTGGGCTGGGGCTGTCGTTTGACTCGATGTGGCCGGCGGCTTCGGACGGCCAGGACGGGGGGACCTCGCGGGCGGTGGCGCAGCCTGTCGTCGAGGTAGCTAGAGGAGTCAAGGAGAGGATCACGTGGGAGCCGGCGGCACCGTCCCGCAAATCCTTGTGGCGGAAGCGCAAGGCCGTCCAGCGAGCGGCGGAAGCAGCGCTCGCCGCCCTCGCTGCGCAGCCTCCAAGGTCGCCGGTCCCGCCGGAGTTGCAGGGCCTATGTTTCAACTGCTATCGACCAGGCCACGTCAAGGCGGAGTGCACGGGTGCCACCGTGTGCAATCGTTGTTGGGAGGAGGGGCATGACGCCCGTGCGTGCGGGAGGCCACGAAGTCCGGTGGCGGAGGAGGAGGAACTCCGGCGATCTCTGTTGGCGAACCGTGCCCGTGCTGTGATGCCATTCGTGCCGCCGCGGTCCAGTGAGGAGGGGTCGTACAGAGGTGCCGCTGCAGCCACGGCTGCGCGGCGGCCACTGTCGCCCCCCCGAGCGTGGGCCTCGCCGGCGTTGGAGGCGCATCGCGCGGTGGGCTGGCCTTCGCCGACCGCCGTCGACCCGGACGCGCCTATTTGCATCGTGCGTAGGTCACCGGAGATGAACGACCTGGAGAACCGGCTGCGCTTCGCTCTCGTGGCATACATCGGTGGCGCACGGCCGGCGGTCTCGTGCGAGCAGGTGGCAGCGGCACTTGAGGCGCGTTTGGGGCTTTCGAGCTAGCGCGTCTCGGTTCATGCTTTCCACCCGGCGGATTTCCTCCTAACGTTTGCCGACGAGGAAGGCCGGAGTAGGGCCGCGAGCAGACCGTCGTTTCCTTGCGATGGATTCACGCTTTTCTTTAGGCCTTGGAGCAGACGAGATCAAGCCACCAGCGGCGCGCTGGAGAAGAAGGTGAGCCTTGTGCTCGAGGGGATCCCCCCGCACGCCTGGGCGGTGGAGGTGGTGGAAGATTTGCTCGGCACATCCTGCGTGTTGGGAGATTTCGCACCGGAAACGAGCTCTCGCGACGACCTGGCCCTGTTCAAGCTCACCGCCTGGACCACAAACCTCGACGCAATTCCGGTGGCGCGCACCTTGGTGATCCCCGAGCCCGGGAGTTCCGGTGATAGGACTCCGCCTCCGCCTCTGTCGCCGGAGTCAGTCAGCTCCCGTGGTGCGACACCGGGGGTGAATGCCGAGGTGCTGGAGACCTTGAGCTACAGGGTGTTGATACACCTGGATGGCGTGGAGGAGACGATCACCGCGGCGAGCGGCCGAGCTTGGGAATCGCCGGATGGGGGTGGCTCGTCTCGTGGAGCCCGGAGGGATCACGACGAGAACGATGGATCTGCCGGTAGGAGGCGATGGCATCAGTTCCCGTGGAAACGTGGGTCGCTGGACCGCCGGAGCGTGGCCGCCGGCCACTCTGCGCCGCCGGGAGAGCGCGTGCATGCGCAGGTTGGGGGAGCCGCGCTGGCCTGGCGTATCCCGCCTATGGCTGCGCCACACGTGGAAAGGGTGGTGGGGCCCCTTGTTCCTGCCAGGGCCCAGATCAGCGATTGGCCTCTCCCATCTTGCCACTTGGAGTCGTCTGGGCCGCGGAGAGAGGCGCTTCCAGTCGCGGGGATTCGGTCAACACAGGGGGTGGTACGAGCCGGGCCCACGCTTGCCAGAGAGGTAGCGCATCCTGCGGCTGCGCCCTGCCATTCTGACAAAGGTAAAGGAAAGAAGGTGGTGGGACCGGTTGCGGTTGAAAAAGCGGGGAGTCCCCATTCGTCGAGCGTGTCTTTCCGTAAAGAATGGAGGGAAGTGGGGCGGGCCCACCCTGATCCGCCTGCCGCAGCTTCTGAGAAAGCAAAAAGGAGCGCTGATCCCGTGGTGGATTTGTCCGTTGGGCTCGCTTTGGGTGGTACCACGCCTGTACGGAATCACGTGTTGGACGTGAGCGCACCAGCTGCCAACGAGTTGGCACAGCGTGGAAGCAGCAGAGAGGCTAGCGGATGTTTGGGTGCAGCCGCCTTTTTGGTGGGCCCCGGAACCATTGTCGCTAGTGGTCAGGAGTCTGAAGGGGATCCCGAGGCGAGGTTACGAGCGGGCGCAGCCACAGATCTGGCGCCGCGTGGTGTAAAGGGGATTCTTTCTCCTGCTGCTTCCGCCCAAGGGGTGGGACCCGTAATCAGTGTTGAGATGGGATCTGTGCTGGCAGAGGGTGCATCCGCCTGTGCGGCGGGCCCCAGGGAGCTGCATACGGTAGAAGGCTTTGGGGGTCAGGACTGCCTTGACACCTCGAGCGAGGCGCAGTTCCAGGAACCATATGTCAATCCCGGTGCGGTTACGGCCGATAACTTTCGCTTAGCAGAGGAGGACGAGTTCTTTGAGGTTTCTCTCTCATCCCATGAGGACACTCAAGAGAGGGGATTGGCTTCGGGTGCTCAGATTGAGGAGTTCGAAGTAGAGTCTGAGGCTAGTGCTTCGAAGGCGTTTGAGACCGCGCCTTTCGTCACAATTCGCAGATCCCCGCCCCCGGACTTGGCTCAGTTCAGCAGGATGAAGGCATTCTGTGCTAACTTGCTGAAGAAGTTGGCACCCCCGCTACTCCGAGAAGTGGAGTCCTCCGTGGGAGTTCCCACCACTGTTGTAGCATCTACACCACGGCGTCACACAAGGAGCTCCAGCGTGTCGAGTGTTCCGGCCCCAGCTAGCAAGCCACTCAAGAAAGCTTCCGCGGCTGAGACAGTGCTCCTTAAAGCACTTGGAGTGGTGCCAGAGAACATGTTGGTCGATGAGGCTGCCCTGCAGGAATTCAGGAATCTTTTCGACTCACCTATGCAGGACAAGCACTTGCGTGTGGTGGCGTCGATTTTTGGCAAGGAGATGCCACCGCTTGAGTCGTTACAGGAGTCTAGTAGCCAGGCGATCCTCGCACATTGAGTTGCCTGGGCCTGGTTTGGAGTGGAGTGTTAGATGCATGTTTATGGATCCAAACATAGATATTTTGAGCTGGAACCCGCGTGGCCTGAATGAGCCAGCAAAGAAAAACGCAGTTCGTGAGTTTGTGGAGTCCCTGCATGTAAACTTGGTGTGTTTGCAGGAAACTAAACTGAATACAGTTGACCGCTTCACAATTCTGCAGTGTCTTGGCCCGTCCTTTGATGGTTTTGAGTTCTTACCGGCCGTCGAAACTCGAGGGGGAGTTCTTGTGGCTTGGGACACGACTGTTCTTAGTTTTTCCCATGTCAGCATCGATTCACACACGCTGACAGGTGAAATTACCACAAAGGAGAATAAGAGCTGGTGGCTCTCGGTGGTGTATGGTCCACAATCTGACGCGGAGAAAATACAATTCCTGCAGGAGTTAGCTGAGCGACGTTCGCTTTGTCCGGGGCCTTGGATCATCATGGGAGATTTCAACATGATCCTATCTGCAGCAGAAAAGAACAACGCCAATTTGAATAGGAACATGATGGGCCGTTTTAGGAACTTCGTGAGTGCTTTTGAGCTGAGGGACATTTATCTGCATGGGAGGATGTTCACTTGGAGCAATGAGAGGGCCGTCCCAACCATGACTCGTATTGATCGTGCGCTTGCCTCTGTGGATTGGGACATTCTTTACCCTGACTGCATTCTACAGGCGTTATCTAGCAACATCTCTGATCATACACCTCTGCATCTTTCTTTGGAAGCCGCAGTTAGACCTAAGAGGAGGTTCAGATTTGAGCTGTTCTGGCTGAAGTTGGAGGGGTTTGAGGAAGCGGTCCAAGAAGGATGGGTGTGTGACGCGGCAATTGTGGATCCTTTTAAGCGCCTGGATGCGCTCTTTAGGAACTTGGCTTCCCACCTTCAATCTTGGGGCCAAAAGAAGGTGGGTAACATAAAAGTCCAGCTGGCTATTGCAAATACAATCATCTTCAGACTGGATGCTGCTCAAGACAGGAGGCAATTGTCTTTGGGAGAGGTTTGGTTGAGACGCACGCTCAAATTGTCTATCTTGGGACTCTCCTCCCTGGAGCGGACCATGGCCAGGCAGAGGTCGAGGATGAGGTGGCTGAAAGAGGGTGATGCTAATACTAGGCTCTTTCATGCGGTGGCCAACGGTAGGAGAGCCAAGAGCTTTATTCCCGCAGTTCGTGTTGGGGCAGATCTGATCACGGACCAAGCTCAGAAGGAGGAAGTTTACTTTCAGGCCTACCAGAGTCTTCTGGGAAAGCTGGAGACCAGGGAGCATTCCATTGACTTGGAGTTTCTCGGCCTACAACACCTTGAGCTGCAGGAGTTGGATGGCCTTTTTTCCGAGGAGGAGGTGTGGGACACCATCAAAGAATTACCACCGGACAGGGCTCCAGGACCGGATGGCTTTATCGGTGCTTTCTATCATAGAGCTTGGGGCATCATAAAGCCAGATATCATGGCAGCTTTGCTTAAGTTGGCAGTGGGAGATGGGAGAGGGTTTTCCAAGCTTAACAAAGCGCTGATTACGCTAATTCCCAAGAAGCAAGATGCTGGGGAGATCGGAGATTACAGGCCCATTAGTTTGGTGCATAGCTTTTCCAAGATTTTCTCTAAGCTGTTGGCCAACCGTTTGAGGAGCAAACTGGGTGTGCTGGTGAGTGCGAACCAGTCCGCATTCATCAAAGGAAGGAGTCTGCATGATAATTTCATTCTGGTGCGTCAGCTCGCACGCAAAATCAACACCAGGAGACAGAAAGGGGTGCTTCTGAAGCTGGACATTTCCAGAGCTTTTGATTCACTCTCTTGGGCATTCTTGTTCGAAGTGCTTAGACATCTGGGGTTCAGCGAGTGGTGGTGTAGGCTGATCGCGATCCTGTTAAACACGGCAAGCACTAGGGTGGTGGTCAATGGGGTTCCGGGCAAGCGGATCTCTCACGTTCGGGGCCTGCGCCAGGGGGATCCTATATCCCCGATGTTGTTTGTGCTGGCGATGGAGGTCATTTCGCAGTCAGTGGCTAAGGCGGTGGGTGAGGGTTTGTTCGCACCGCTTGTAGGTTGCTCGGCACTGCAGAGAGTTTCGGTCTATGCAGATGATGTGGTGCTCTTCGTGAGGCCGCTGGAGTCGGATCTGCTGGTCGTGAGGGAGATCCTGCGCATTTTTGGAGAGGCATCGGGTTTGAAAGTAAACTATGCTAAGACTGCAGCAACACTCATTCGGGGAGAGGAGTTGGATGACAACTTAGTCTCCGTGGTGCTAGGATGTAAAATTGCACAATTCCCAATTAAATATTTGGGACTGCAGCTTGCTGCGTCCTTTGACCAACACTACAAGAAATATGTTGATACGTGACCCTCAATTTTTGTCACTAGAAGGTCACATAGGTTGATTCATGACCCCTTTTTGACCAAAAATGGAAAGTCACATACCGAGCGTCTTATTTGATCGTCAATGACTAATTGAATGGAATTTTCATAGACTCTATGACCCAATCAGAGGGGTCATAACCCTATGACCAACTGATTTGGTCATGTGATATCCTGTCATAGCCACGTCACATCCTACGTGGCCAATCCTACGTGGCAAATATTATGACCAAATGACTAGGTCATGGAAGAGATTCAGCCCAGTCCATACTGCTCCACTAAATGGGCCAGCCCAATGTTTTAGCCCAATAATTTTTTTTCCCTTTAATTTGTTGTCAGGTTAAAAGGCTCATGTGAAATTTCGTCTGGGCCTAGGCCTTTTTCATCCATTTCGAATCTGGGCCTCGGCATATTTATGGTCCAGTATAGAGCCCATTTATTTTTATTTTTTCGTGCCAATCGTTGTCAGCTACATGTGCCCAAACGATTTCAGTTCATTTTCTTATTGGGGGAGTCGACCGTTGCAATTGCATATCGGTCATTTTCAATCAATATTCAATAATCTCATTTAAACCGGGGCACATTTTAAGTCGATATTCAATAATCCCATTCAATCTGGGGCAACAAAATACATAATATTTCATAATACAGCCAAACTGTTACAGCAGTGCTCAGTTTTCTAATACACACAAACAACATATCAACAAATAACGACCTCTAATAAGCTACGCTTTGCTGGGTGCAGGTTCCAGCTTGCTGAAGCTTTCTAAGCCTGGAGCTTTTGTAAATGTAGTGAGCCTGGAGCTTTCTCAGCATGGACAACATCTACACATTATAAACAAACCAGTCAAGAACAGAATAAATACATAGAAGGCTAATTTCTAGGCAACAGGTGTTCATAAATATCAGTAGAACCAGCATGTTGCATACCTTCACGCAGAAACAAAGTAGAAAGCGCATTTCTAAACAGCGACAAGGAACGATCAAATATTAGGAACACCACATAAACACCTGCAGAAACAGGGCATGAAGTCTAATTACATTTAAGATCCAACAAGTGTACACATGATGGCAGCTTTGCTAGCTGACTTTGTGTCCCATATCCTAGATGCAAGCTAATAACACTATACCACATGATCTTTACCTGCGGCCTTGACTTAGATGAAGACGAATGAGGTCACTGGGTTGCTTTGGCTTGTTCTCAGCTCTCTTCTTTACCTAAGCCTACGACACAGCAGAAACACATCGCAAATTCAATCAAAACAAAGACAGAATCACAGTAAAACCCAGCAGAAACCACAGAAAACTTAACAAGGGGGATGGGACCAATCGTGCACTGACCTGATGTACGTCACCAGCTTCACTACTCCAGCAGTTCAACTCCTTTCATAGACTGAAACAGGGATAAAATATTAACATGTTCAATTGTAGGCAAACTGTGTAGAGAGATTATAGTAAAACCAAATAGCACAAGTCAATAACAGTAATAAAAAACTATATTAGTAGAAAAACAGTATACTAACAGCAAGCTATAGAAGGTACAAATGCCTATTTTGTTGGATATAAATTATCAAGTTCTAGCCAACATAAAAAATTTGAAGTTCTTTTTTGTAAATAAGAGTTGTACTTGCAATCTAAAGACATGTTGGCAGCCCACACTGCATGAACGAAACATTGGAATGGCTTACTTTTCTACAGGAGCAGACTAGCCCTAGAAAACCAATGCACACACCAAACAGTAGGGAACAGAAATATAGACGGAGGAATGCAAGATGCACTGTTATTCATTACATGTTATAGGAGACAGATCATGCTAGAGCCGGGCTTACAAAACATAGCACTATATCATGGAAGCATGTAACGGATGAGCAGCCCAAAATCATGGAAGAAATATAGCGAACATGTAGACATCAGATCAAGCAAGCAGTGAATGCAAAATGATGTGCAGGATGATTCAATCAATTGATAAAGCAATACTCAATATGTTACAATGGTGTGGATAAGTAATTGCTTCATGCTACAATAAGTTCAGCTTGACACAACAGAACTACCCCAGCACCTATATGTCAAATTAAGAAATGCCTAGCCTGGTGCTTTAACCTCCGGGACACTCAAACCTGCAAAGAGGATAATCACAATTAGGTAGGTGTTCTAGTGGTATGTTTCAAGACAACCAGAAGAATATAAACCACTATATAGTTATGCTTCTTCCCATAGATTGGTTTTATTATTTTGCCTACTTCATAGTTCACAGGCTAAGAAAAATACAGAGTTATCAACAGTAGCAGCTAATTACTTGAGAGACACCAGTACATTTAAGAAACCCCAAAACATAACCCTAAGCAACGAGATATCAAGCACAGGTCTTCTTTGACTAGCTCAGCGACGAAGAATGTACAATGATACAACATTCAACATATGGGGGTATGAAATTGAAATGCCAATCAACTATAGTACAACAGATTTCACTCATGGCTATTGAAATGCAATTACCATTGAAATGGCTGCCTAGCAACAGATCATGAATCCTAGTAGACATAAAGAGAGAATTAGGCTACTACAAGACCTTCAGCATTATCAAACTATGCACAGATATTAACAGCATTTAGCTGCTACCAGTAATCCAATACAAAAACGACTTCATGTTGTACAGTTCTGCATATCACATCATAACATTGACAGTCACAAGAACATCATTCAGAACACTAATTATCTATAAATGTTGGCATTCGGAGTACAAACGAACACATAAACATGTGCATTACAACTTGCAGGAGAGGGTTGGTGTTGTTCCCTGATCGGGACGGACTGGCTTATAACTGATTCATGACCGGAACAACACCATGCTCATAACTGACAGCTGAGGTAGCGCATAGGCACAGGGCAGGGAGATCCAGGAGAGGCCGACGGGAGTAGGAGGATACCTATGGTGGGGGAGATGTCGGCGGCGTCGTGGGCGTGTGCGGCGGGGGAGACGAAGCTGACGAGGAGGCTGTTCTTGCCGACGGCGGAGTCCCCGATGAGGAGCACCTTGAAGGAGCAGTCGTAGCTGCTGGTCCCCGGTGACGAGCCCATGGTCGCTGAGCAGGCGGCGGCGCGAGGAGGAATCGCCAGGAGGGTAAAGCGCCTCGTGCTCCCCGTCCTCCTGCAGGTTGACCGGTGACACCTCGCCCTGCACGGTGCGCGCCTTGGGGCCATCCGCCGGCCTCAGCAGCAAGGATCCGCTCGGAATCTCTGGAGCGTGGCTGCGGCGACAGGAAAAGGCGGCGGTTGAGATTTTTGGCGGATCCTTCTTGCACGTGTCCACGAAGGCGCGCAGCTCGGCCACCCGCGACGGATCCATGGCCGCCGCCGTCTGCTCGCGGGCGAGGGTTAGGGTTTCTCGGTGGGTTTTGGCTCAGTCTCTCTGTAGAAGATGGAGAAGGAAGGGAAGAGGGCGCTGGCGCCGCAGTCGCCCTGGGTCTCGAAGGAAGGGAAGAGGGATCTGGCTCATGGCTCTGGCTCTGACGGGGATCTGGATCTGGCTCATGGCGGCGTGAAGGAGCACGGGACTGCGCGAGGGAGGGGATTAGGGAGCGGCAAACCCTAGCTTGGACCGTTTTCGGCCTTTTGGTGGATAAGGAGGCGGGATAAAGGGCTGCGGTCGGCGGGCGTTCTGAAATTTTTCCTCCAAATTCTGGAAACCTCTTCTTGTATTTAGTTTCCCACCACATCATTTAATGGCTGCAGCTGGGACCTGCCACGTGCTGGCCCCACTGTACAGTCTCTAGTTAGGTAATTTAGTAGTAATATACTCCCTCCGTGGAGGAAAATGAGAACTAGGGGGTTCCACGGGCCGCAGACGATTTGGTCCTAAAACTCCCGTGTCATGCGGTGACAAATGGTTTTTCCCGGGAGATAAAATTTCATGCCGGTCACTGATAAAATCGGCGGCCTCATGACCACATCGTGGTGGGAGACGAAGGGAGGGGCTAAGTGGGAATGGTTTTATCGGAGGGCCATGAGTTGGTAATGCTGTTGCCGCGGATCAAGATCTCGATTTTGGAAGAGAGACAGAGGAGACAGGGCATTGTTTGTTGAAATGTTCCCATATTCTACACAAATATGCATATTGGAACAACCAACAATGTTCACGAAGAAAGTTTTATTTTTCGTCGAATAAAAATACCATTTTCCCTTTCCGGAGTGTCAAAACCGGGTTTTTTTGTGAAGCACATACACAAAATATGTTGCAAGAATGTACAAAGTAAAATTCTAAATATATTATGTCATGTTTGATCTACAAATAACAAACTTACTACCTCTCAATAGCTCAAAATACACCTCTTTCGAAAAAGACAAATTTCTGCCGATTCCGCTGAAACCGGGCCAAATTTGAACTACAGGTCCCTCGTAGTTTGCCCGTGATTTTTTGCAAAAATCATTTTTATGCAGCCAAGGACCTATTTCAACATAGATACACCAATAGTTCATCAAGATTCAACACCTAGGTACGAACGGTCATGTCCCCCGTTTTGACCGTTTCTCGAAACCGGCTTAGAAAATTCCAGAAAATTCAAAAAAACTCGAAACGATGCAGGATCTTCGCGTGGTGTTGTTATATATGTCCTAGTATCCACCAAAAATAATAAACTTGGAATACGACAATTTGGTGGAAAATATGTTCACAGAAATGAGCTATCTCGTACGAAGATTCATGGCTTTCGGTCGAAATGACGGATGTTTTGGCCACATCCATGGCCTAGTTTGTTTAAATGTGGCCATATTCCACACAAAGGTGCATATTGGAACAACTAACAATGTTCACGAAGAAAGTTTTATTTTTTGTCGAATAAAAATACCATTTTCCCTTTCCGGAGTGTCAAAACCGGGTTTTTTTGTGAAGCACATACACAAAATATGTTGCAAAAATGTACAAAGTAAAATTCTAAATATATTATGTCATGTTTGATCTACAAATAACAAACTTACTACCTCTCAATAGCTCAAAATACACCTCTTTCGAAAAAGACAAATTTCTGCCGATTCCGCTGAAACCGGGCCAAATTTGAACTACAGGTGCCTCGTAGTTTGCCCGTGATTTTTTGCAAAAATCATTTTTAGGTAGCCAAGTACCTATTTCAACATAGATACACCAAGAGTTCATCGAGATTAAACACCTAGGTACGAACGGTCATGTCCCCCGTTTTGACCGTTTCCCGAAACCGGCTTAGAAAATTCCAGAAAATTCAAAAAAACTCGAAACGATGCAAGATCTTCGCGTGGTGTTGTTATATAGGTCCTAGTATCCACCAAAAATAATAAACTTGGAATACGACAATTTGGTGGAAAATGTGTTCACAGAAATGAGCTATCTCGTACGAAGATTCATGGCTTTCGGTCGAAATGACGGATGTTTTGGCCACATCCATGGCCTAGTTTGTTTAAATGTGGCCATATTCCACACAAAGGTGCATGTTGGAACAACTAACAATGTTCACGAAGAAAGTTTTATTTTTCGTTGAATAAAAATACCATCTTCCCTTCCCGGAGTGTCAAAACCGGGTTTTTTTGTGAAGCACATACACAAAATATGTTGCAAAAATGTGCAAACTAAAATTCTAAATATATTATGTCATGTTTTATCTACAAATAACAAACTTACTACCTCTAAATATCTCAAAATACACCTCTTTCGAAAAAGACAAATTTCTGCCGATTCCGCTGAAACCGGGCCAAATTTGAACTACAGGTGCCTCGTAGTTTGCCCGTGATTTTTTGCAAAAATCATTTTTAGGTAGCCAAGTACCTATTTCAACATAGATACACCAAGAGTTCATCGAGATTCAACACCTAGGTACGAACGGTCATGTCCCCCGTTTTGACCGTTTCCCGAAACCGGCTTAGAAAATTCCAGAAAATTCAAAAAAACTCGAAACGATGCAAGATCTTCGCGTGGTGTTGTTATATAGGTCCTAGTATCCACCAAAAATAATAAACTTGGAATACGACAATTTGGTGGAAAATGTGTTCACAGAAATGAGCTATCTCGTACGAAGATTCATGGCTTTCGGTCGAAATGACGGATGTTTTGGCCACATCCATGGCCTAGTTTGTTTAAATGTGGCCATATTCCACACAAAGGTGCATGTTGGAACAACTAACAATGTTCACGAAGAAAGTTTTATTTTTCGTTGAATAAAAATACCATCTTCCCTTCCCGGAGTGTCAAAAATGGGTTTTTTTGTGAAGCACATACACAAAATATGTTGCAAAAATGTGCAAACTAAAATTCTAAATATATTATGTCATGTTTTATCTACAAATAACAAACTTACTACCTCTAAATATCTCAAAATACACCTCTTTCGAAAAAGACAAATTTCTGCCGATTCCGCTGAAACCGGGCCAAATTTGAACTACAGGTGCCTCGTAGTTTGCCCGTGATTTTTTGCAAAAATCATTTTTAGGTAGCCAAGTACCTATTTCAACATAGATACACCAAGAGTTCATCGAGATTCAACACCTAGGTACGAACGGTCATGTCCCCCGTTTTGACCGTTTCCCGAAACCGGCTTAGAAAATTCCAGAAAATTCAAAAAAACTCGAAACGATGCAAGATCTTCGCGTGGTGTTGTTATATAGGTCCTAGTATCCACCAAAAATAATAAACTTGGAATACGACAATTTGGTGGAAAATGTGTTCACAGAAATGAGCTATCTCGTACGAAGATTCATGGCTTTCGGTCGAAATGACGGATGTTTTGGCCACATCCATGGCCTAGTTTGTTTAAATGTGGCCATATTCCACACAAAGGTGCATGTTGGAACAACTAACAATGTTCACGAAGAAAGTTTTATTTTTCGTTGAATAAAAATACCATCTTCCCTTCCCGGAGTGTCAAAACCGGGTTTTTTTGTGAAGCACATACACAAAATATGTTGCAAAAATGTGCAAACTAAAATTCTAAATATATTATGTCATGTTTTATCTACAAATAACAAACTTACTACCTCTAAATATCTCAAAATACACCTCTTTCGAAAAAGACAAATTTCTGCCGATTCCGCTGAAACCGGGCCAAATTTGAACTACAGGTGCCTCGTAGTTTGCCCGTGATTTTTTGCAAAAATCATTTTTAGGTAGCCAAGTACCTATTTCAACATAGATACACCAAGAGTTCATCGAGATTCAACACCTAGGTACGAACGGTCATGTCCCCCGTTTTGACCGTTTCCCGAAACCGGCTTAGAAAATTCCAGAAAATTCAAAAAAACTCGAAACGATGCAAGATCTTCGCGTGGTGTTGTTATATAGGTCCTAGTATCCACCAAAAATAATAAACTTGGAATACGACAATTTGGTGGAAAATGTGTTCACAGAAATGAGCTATCTCGTACGAAGATTCATGGCTTTCGGTCGAAATGACGGATGTTTTGGCCACATCCATGGCCTAGTTTGTTTAAATGTGGCCATATTCCACACAAAGGTGCATGTTGGAACAACTAACAATGTTCACGAAGAAAGTTTTATTTTTCGTTGAATAAAAATACCATCTTCCCTTCCCGGAGTGTCAAAACCGGGTTTTTTTGTGAAGCACATACACAAAATATGTTGCAAAAATGTGCAAACTAAAATTCTAAATATATTATGTCATGTTTTATCTACAAATAACAAACTTACTACCTCTAAATATCTCAAAATACACCTCTTTCGAAAAAGACAAATTTCTGCCGATTCCGCTGAAACCGGGCCAAATTTGAACTACAGGTGCCTCGTAGTTTTCTCTTTATTTTTTGCAAAAATCATTTTTAGGTACCCAAGTACCTATTTAATCATAGATACACCAAGATTTAATCAATATTCAACACCTAGGTACTAACTCGGCATAAAAGGTTCAAAAGATGTTCATAAAAAATAAAAAAAATGAAAAACCTTCGCGTTTTGTCATCATATGTGACTAAATATATAATACTTAGGGATATTTTGTATTTAATTTTGACTAAATATAGTACCTATAAGTCTATAATAAAATAATTCATATTTAAGAAAAAAATCAAAACTTATTTGGTTTAAATTAGAGTTTCAAATCAGAAATTATAAAAGAAGGCAGAAAAAACCAAAAATAAATCATGCTCAGCCGGCCGGCCTAGCCCAGCCCAGCCCAGGAGACTCGTATGGGTGACGGAGAGGCCTTTCCGGCCCAGCCCAGCAGACTGGTCCGGCCAGCTGAGCGGCCTGGCCGGTCCAGGGCGAGTAATTGGTATAAAAACGATTGGATGTTTGTCTATTGCATGTGCGAGCTGATGGCCTGGTGGTTTGTGCTTTCTTTCCAACCGCGGAGGTGGTGAGTTCGACCCCGCTCGCCCGCTATTTTATTTTCTCCTCGTTGTGGTGACCGGTGAGTCCTGCTCTTCAGGTCGGTGGGCCCCGGTTTGGTGGTTGTTCAAAAAAAAAACGAGAGCGGATCCTACCCAAGAAAATAAAGCTGAGAGCCTTCTAAAAATAATAATGAGACAAGTAAGCACGCCACATAAGCAAAACATGACAAGTAAGCATGCCACATAAGCAAAACATGGTGAGGTGTGCAAAATTGAGACAAATAAGCATGACACATAAGCAAAACCTGGTGAGGTGGCGTAATGCAATGTATATAGGCACATGCCACATAGGCAAAAATTGACACGTGGACATGCCACATAGGCAAAAATTACTGCCAACATTTTCTTTGTTTTCTGTGGATGATTAAAAATTGACACGTGGACATAACACATATGCAAAAATTGACACGTGGACATGACACATAGGCAAAAATTGACACGTGGACATGATACATAGGCAAAAATTACTGCCAACAAACGCATGACCAATTAATTTGGTCTTAGTTAAGCAAAAAAAGGGTCATACAACAGGTATCATGTCCTATGACCATCTTGTTAAAGAAAATCATGACTTTTTTGGCAAAAAAGTCATGTGTTTAGTCCCTCCCAAACATGTCATGACCAACAGATTAAACATGGTCATGGATCTATGACAAATTTATCCATGGTCATTAAAAAAGGGTCATGTATCAACATATTTCTTGTAGTGCAAGAGCGAGTGGCAGCCTATGTTGGATCAGGTGCTGAAGTGCGTGCCACCTTGGCAAAGTGGGATGATTGTCAGAGCAGGGCGATTAACCTTGGTCAAATCTGTGGTAGCAGCAAGACCGGTGCATCAGTTGTTAGTGGCCGAGGCCCCCAGTTGGTTACTAGAAGAAATCAACAAATGGATGCGAGGGCTTCTTTGGGCAGGCTCGGAGTCAGCACACGGAGGTCAGTGTCTCGTGGCTTGGGAGAATGTGTGCAAGCCATATTGTTTTGGGGGCCTAAATATTAAAAATTTAGAGACTCAGGGTCTGGCTCTACGAGTTAGATGGGAGTGGTTGAGGAGGACCGATGATTCGAGACCTTGGAAGGGGCTGCAAATGCTCAAAGACACCTTAGCTGTCGAGGTGTTCAACAGCCTTGCCCGCATCAAAGTAGGTAATGGGAAGAAGACGCTTTTCTGGAAAGATAGATGGCTAGGAGGGGTGGCCATTCAGGAGTTAGCCCCCTTGTTGAGGGCCGCTGTCATCTCTAGAACGGCAAACAAAAGGACTGTGCAGGAAGCTCTGACAGACAACAGGTGGGTTGGTGATTGTAGAGGAGCCTGGACTTCGGAGATGGCATTGCAAGGGGTTAAGCTCTGGCTGGCCATTCAGGAGGTACCACGGGATGTTTCCTTGGAGGATGAGTTCGTTTGGCCATTCTCGGCCACTGGGAGATACTCGGCGAGTTCCACTTATAAAGCTCTTATGGTGGGGCAGATCGGTTTCCCCCTTGCTAACGGAGTTTGGAGGTGTTGGGCTCCGGCTAAATGCAAATTGTTCATGTGGTTAGCCACCCAACGCAGGATCTGGACCTCTGACCGTAGAGCGAGACACGGTTTGCAGGATCACCCCGACATCTGTAAGATGTGCGACCAAGAGGTGGAAACCTCAGATCACATCCTGGTGACATGTGTTTTCACAAGACAAGTTTGGTGGAGATGTTTGGGTATGCTGAGATTACAACTCCCGACACCCACGGAGGACGATACTCTGGAGAACTGGTGGCTGACGGTCAGAGAGAGATTTAGAGATAAGCAGAGGAAGTCGATCGACACCTTAGTTACCATCATCACATGGCACATTTGGAAACAGCGGAATGCGAGGGTTTTCAGCAACGCCAATCAAATCTGTAATGAGGAGTTTCTTGCCTCTCGCATCATTGCAGAGTTGAGAATTTGGAATGAGGCGGGAGCTGGAGTGGGAGCCCTAATTCGCGAGTAGTCGCCTAGGTGTGGCGTGGTGTGGAGTGGGTCGGACAGCATGGTTGTGTTCAACTAGCGCTGTCGACCGCCTTGTATGTTATTTCTCTTCTTCTATAAAAATCAGGTATGCAATTGCATACCCTCGAAAAAAAAGTAGTAGATATGCTACATGTGGCGTGCTTCGGCATTTTTTTTTTCGAAATGGGGTAAATCCCCAGCTTCTGCATCGATTGATGCACACAACTTTTTATTGCACACTTCAAATACTTATGAATTCATTACAATCAAAAATGACTTAAGGTTGATACCATAATCAGCCAGCGAAACATAGGCAACAAACTCGAACTACGCATCTCGTAATCTATTAGAATGCTTCCACGAAGCCCAGCTGAAAAACTACTAAGCGACCATCAGTAGCCGTAAACACCCGGTAACCAAACGATCTCGTTGGTCCACTGGGAGTAAAAGCGCCCACTGCTGAATCCAATGGACTGCCATAGCAATTACCTGCAAAACATGAGCATTGGAAGAACGATTAAATACAATGTTAGTTCTATAGTTACAAATTTACCAACACAAAGCTGATACTCCAATGTTTTTCGGCATATATGAGATTTTTTGTTTAACCTTGTCCGATGCGAGATCCATGTCCAATTAGAGGTGTCCTTAGACACAATCTTTGCTAGTGTGAATCCTTTAGGCATTATTGTGTTGACTCTCTTTCTTTGGAATGAGTTTTTTTTTTGAACATAAGAATTAGTGGTTTTCAGATACCAGACATGACAAGTTTGTTTCACGAAGGTGGTAGAGATTTATGAAACCTAATACTTGTATATTCTACGGTGAATCCAACACGCATATCTAGGCTTCTCCACCAATATTTGAACATCATAATCCATATTTAAATGACGATAAGTAGGGGTTCTATGACGTGATACTAATACTACCCGGTCTACCCGTAATGGCAATGCATAATCATATCATGATAGCCATACCGCCTTTCAGAATAGGGTTATGTGCAACTTTAAAATTTAAGATTGATACTTGATGTCTAGTTTAATTGTAAACACAGTCTGTCCCAATAAAGTTTTTTTCGCAAGGTTTTACTTTCACCACTTATATATACCAACAATTTATTAATTAGAAATTTATAATGGTATCGTTGCATTTAGCTTGCGAAATTCATTTATTTCATAAATTTGTATGTACTTTTTTTTATGTATTATAAGTACAAATCATAGTTAAATTTGTAAGGTATTGACAAAACTAAAGTCAAGGATGCATTATATTTTGGAATGGACGGTGTAAAGTGATTTTTTTTTCTGGGATTGTTACAGCGAACCAGAGCTACATCATTGAGCCACTTACAACTAACACAATTGTCTCTAACCGAAACTCGCATACCTATAAGCTTGACGTTGGTGAGAAATAACTATTGACAGGTGCAACTGCTAGATTTCTGCAATTCAGTACATCGCTCTAAATTCCAACCAGATAAATAGTAGTAGAAATGAAAGTTTCCCTGCATCCTTTTGTCTTGTTAAGAGTACATAATATCCGTACGTATTTACAAATCACTTCCGCTCATTTATGTGCATGCACCTAGACTGAGCATGTACAACGCAGCCTCTTAATTAAAGGAGCGCTTAGGAATTTAATCCCGGTAGTTATGCATGAATCCTTGCCTATTCCGGGAATAGAGTCTGTGTCGACGCTTATATATGCGCCGGGCGCTTAGCTTTTTTTCCCTGCATGCAACAGATCGCCAGACCCTATTCATGCGCTAACAGATCTGGGTTAGAGCCCCCGTTAGCGCTCAGCGTTGTAGTTATAGACGCTAACCTGTGTACTTTACGATAATTGATTTTTTTTTAATGCACAAGCGCCTCCATAAGCGACTTCCAATGTACATTAAATACCTCTGTCTCTCGCTACTCTCCCTTGCAATGCTGGACATATATATAGGCGCACACTTCCTTTCTTTTCTTATCATGTACAAGCCCGATCGGCTCTGTTGGAGAATCAACTAGCTAGGATACCCATGCCAGAGACGGAAGTTTGTTTTACTGCGGCTCCTATCGGAATGAGCGGCATCGAGAAGCATGAAAATAGCTCGACAGGCTTACAGAGTCCAAGTAGAAAAATTAGCGGTCGGAAAAGGCCGAATCCCGGTACTTAAGTTGATCTTCACCCACGGTACAGTGGTGTTTGTAGATCTTGAGGAGTTTGAGAACCAAGTCTCAAGCAATCCTCCTATTTCCTGAGGCTGTATTTTCCATGTGAATGCAGCTAGGTTGACAGCAGATGACTTAGACCAGCCACACTGTGTTCAAAAAGCGGTTCCAATGAACTTTTGAATCGATTCAATACACTGCAGAGCATCGCATCATTCATTCCGACAAGAAAAGCGATTCACGAAGTTGGTTCGGTTCATGCGAGTTAAACAATACTTTCCCGCATGCATGCCTGCGTCGGCGCGAATGAATTGGGAGGAAAGACACGAGAGTGTTCTTGCATGCATGTCAGGCTGGGCTCCACAGTTATCGTTTGATTCAGTTCAATACAGTGCAGGCCTTGCGATGCCGATTCAAGTCTGACAAGTTCTTTTGTTGAATCGAACCTACATAGTGGCTGGCCTTACACGTGCTCTGTCCTGGAAGGTCCTCACGACGCAACCGCCACAACGTGTGCAGAGCATACAGATAGACCACGGCCTCCGGGCGTTCTCTGCCTTCAAGCCTCCAGAAGCGGCCTGCAGATCAGGCACGACCTCGCCTCTGGCCTCTCTACCCGGCCATGCCCTTCCACGGCGGTGCCGCCATGTTCCTCGACGCTCGAGTGCCTGCGGTCGTCAAGGGTGGCAAAGTGTTCAACATTTCGTTTTCTGTTTTTCTTTCGCCCATGTTCGAGATTCGCAAATTTCGAGAAATTAACGAAATTTCGAAGAAAAGTTTCAAATATTTCGGCCAAATTCAAGTTATATTTCTTAAAATTATTTAGATAAAAGAAATGATAATAGAGAGATTCGAACTCACAACCATGCACTGCACAGACGACGTGCTTTGCCAACAGACTAGAGGCTATCCTGTGATTAGTAGTTGTGTTAGGTGCTATATGATCATTCTCTGTTTGAGTTTTTCAAAATGGACAAAATTTTCGACGAATATTTGCTTTTCTCGTCCCACTTGGAGAATCGTAATTTTCGCGAAATTCGAACGAAATTTCGTCGAAATTTTTTTCATATCTTCTTTGTGCCATTGATCCTCACCAGCATGTGGCGGTGCCAGACTCCGGCGTGGCCGTGGTGGTATGCCGCCGATGTATGGCTACGTAGGTAGAACAACAACTGGCTACAGGTTGTGTGATGAGGGTCTACTTGCTGCTGTACGATGAGAGCTTCCTCGGTGGCCTTCCGGTGTTTGCATCAATAAACGGACCTGAAAAATTAATTAGGCTGTCTCGCCCCCGCTCCCCCGCTCTCCCCGCCGCTGGCCGCTCCGGCCACGGCGTCCACCTCCCGGCGAGCCGGTAGCTGCCCCTGCCCGCAGGAACTCTCCCCTTCCTCCCCTGACTTCGACCTGCTCGCCATGGACGGACAGTCACCCCGGCACCCGCGCGCTGCTGGTCGGGAGTGGCCAGCACGGCGGCGGGGCGCAGGGAAGCCCTGCTTCCGTCTCGTCGGCGCACACCTTGAGAGGAGAGCGGCCGGTCGTGTCCGGGCTGGGCCTGTCCTCCGAGTCCTCGTCCCAGGAGGGCTTGGGAGCGGAACAGGCCGTGTCCTCGGCTGCGGTGGCGGCCGTTCCGGCGGGGGGAAGAGTCAAGGATCGCCTGTCCTGGATCCCCAAGCCTCCGTCTCGCAAGACCCTGTGGAGGAAGAGGAAGGCGACGTTGAGGACCGCCGAGCTTGCGGTCGCGGCTACGATGGCGCCGGCGAGCCCGCCGCGTCCGCAGGTGCCACCGGAGCTCTTTGGGCGCTGCTTCAACTGCTTCTTCCGCGGGCACCAGAAGTACGAGTGCGCCAACGCCATGCTCTGCCTGCGTTGTGGAGAAGATGGGCACGAGGCGAGGTCCTGCGCGCAGCCGCGCAGCCCGCGTTCGGAGGAGGAGCTTCGACGGGAGCTTCTCGCACGACGCGACATGATGGTGCCGCCGTTCACGCCGTGCCAGCCAGGGTCGGGTGGGTCGCACAGAGGAGTCGCGGCAGTGGAGACTATGCGACGGCCACTGTCGCCCCCCACGTCGTTGGCGCGTCGTTCGGAGGAGGAGTATCGACGGGAGCTTCTCCCTCGGCGCGACATGCCGACGCCGCCGTTCACGCCGTTCCAGCAAGGTCCGGGCGGGTCGCGCAGAGGTACCGCGGCAATAGAGACTGCGCAATGGCCACTGTCGCCCCCCGCAGCGTTGCACCTCCATGGAACCGCGACAGCTTCCCTTGAGGCTGACGATGAGGAGGCGCCGGTGTGCATTGTCCGCCGTTCTGCGATGATGAGAGACCTTGAGTATAGACTGAAGTTCGCCATGGTGGCGTATGTGGGTGGGCCAAGGCCGGAGGTATCAAGGGAGCAGGTGTACCAGGCGCTGTTCTTGAAGCTGGGCATCTCCGACGAGGTCGTCTCCGTGCACCGTTTCATGCCGGAGGACTTCCTCCTCGTGTTCTCCAACGCCGAGAACAGGAACAAGGTCGCCTTGCTTCCGATGCTAGCCGGCGATGGCTTCAACCTGTTCTTCCGGCAGTGGACGCGCCAAGCCCAGGCGAGCAAAGGAGATTTAGGTCAGAAGGTGAACCTCGTCCTCGAAGGCATTCCCCCTCACGACGTGGATATCGACGTGGTTGAAGACCTACTGGGCACTTCGTGCGTGGTGGGCGACATTGCAATTGAGACAAACAATCGCGACGATCTGGCCACCTTCAAGCTCTCCGGCTGGACGACGACCTTGGCCGCATCCCGACTGCGAGGACACTGCTGATTCCGGAGCCAGCTGGGCTGGGCGAGCGCACGCCGTCGCCGTCGAGCGTGTTCCCAGGCGTTCTGTTCGGCAATGGAGACGCCGTTCGCGGGCAGCGCAGCCCCACGCCGGAAGGGAGCGCGGGGTGGTGGAGGTGCTGAAGTACAGAGTTCTCATCCACGTCGACAGTGTGGAGGGGAAAGATTTGGGTGACCGCGAAGATCGCCGGCGCAGCCCCGTGGACCCTGTACTCCATGGCCCGGCGAATGGAACGTTCACCGGCGACAACCCCGGGTACGGCGGCGTGGGATCTTCTTCTTCCTCGCCGCGACAGTTACCTTGGCAGCTCGGGGTCCCTGACCAAAGGAGCGGGGCCCACCACAGGACAGCTGGCGGAGGAAAGGCACGTACTTTTGCGCAGGTTGCTGGAGGAAATCGGGATTGGAGATTGCCGCCAATTAGGAGTGGACGCGTGGAGGCATCCTTGCCTGGTCAAAAAAGCAACATACTGTTGCACTCAGCTCCTCTGTCTCGTTCGGTGGGGATGGGTGCTACCGTCCAAGCGACGGGCCCCACCACGGCTTCCTGCCATCGGGCGGAAAAAGAGAAAGCGGGCGCTACCGTTGGTTCAATGGGCCCCACCGGTGTTTTAGCACCAGATGGCGAAAGGAGAGAGGTGGTAGGCAGCTTCCAGGAAGCTGCGGCGCTGGGCAGCGTGGAAGTGGTCGTGGGCGCGACCGTCTGTGAGATGGGCCCCATTGACTGCTGCACGGTTGGGGGGAGTGCAGGCCCAGGAGAAAGTAGCCAATCGCAGCCGGAGGTGGGGATGCTGGAAGGTGGGCCCGCGACTGTTAAAGCTGCAACGGCCACCGGTCGCTCTGAAATAAAGAAGGATAGGTTAGAGGTGGGGCCGGATGCTGGATCCAAGGCAAGACCAGTTCAAACTGCGCAGGTTTCCGCACGCAGTGAGAGGATTTTTGCCTGTGCGGACGCGGTTGTTCCACGTGGAGGGGAGGCATAAGGGGATGGTGCATGTGAGATTCCAGGAGCTACCGTCCAGGAGGCGGGCCCTTGTGGGGGGATGGATCCCGAGGCTGATCCGTCCCTGCAGCATGCAGCCAGTCCGGCCAGCTCGATGGACCCCACCCACAGTGTTGGTTCCGTGTCCGTTTTGAGTTCAGGAAAAGATCTCGTGGGGGATTTCTTTGAGGTGTCACTTTCGACACATGTGGATACACAGGAGGGAGAGAGGGATGTCGATACCCAGAGCGAGGGAGTGAAGGTAGTCTCTGAGCACAGAGATGCAGACCAAGTAGCTCAGTTTGCGAGACTAAAGCTGTTCTGTGCTAACTTGTTGAAGAAGTTGGCGCCCCCACTGCTTCGAGAAGTGGAGTCCACGGTCAGGTCCAGCACAGAGACAGTGCGTTGCACGCCGCGCCGCCACACGCGTAGCTCCAGTGTGTCAGCGGTGTCAGCCCTGTCTTGCAAGCCACTCAAGAAGGCTTCCGCTGCAGAGACTGTGCTTTTGAGAGCATTGGGGATTGTGCCAGATTGTATGATGGTGGACGAGACTGCGCTACAGGATTTCAGGAACCTTTTCGACTCTCCCATCAAGGATGAGCACCTGAGAGTTGTAGCATCCATCTTTGGCAAGGACCTGCCACCGTTAGGATCGTTGCAGGAGTCTGGCGGACATATGGTTGGTGTGCATTGAGGGGTAGTACTTAGGTACTTAGGAGTGGAGTGGTGTTGATGCTTTATGGATCCAAGCATAGACATCTTGAGTTGGAATCCTCGTGGGCTTAATGAGCCTGCTAAGAGGAATGTTGTACGTGAGTTTGTGGAGTCCTTGCATGTCAACTTGGCCTGTCTGCAGGAAACTAAATTGAATGTGGGTGATCGCTTCTTAATCCTTCAATGCCTTGGCCCGTCATTTGATGGATTTCAATACTTGCCGGCCATTGAAACCCGCGGAGAAGTGCTGGTTGCCTGGGACACCTCGGTCCTCAGCTTCTCCCATGTCAGCATGGACTCTCATATGTTGACAGGGGAAGTAACCACCAAGGAGAATAAGAGCTGGTGGCTGTCAGTTGTGTATGGCCCCCAAACTGATGCTGAGAAAATCCAATTCCTTCTGGAACTGTCAGAGAGACGCACACTGTGCCCGGGACCATGGTTGGTCGTGGGAGATTTCAACATGATCCTTTCGGCGGCTGAAAAGAACAACAATAACTTGAACAGAAACATGATTAGTCGTTTCAGGAGCTTTGTGAGCGCTCATGAGCTCCGTGACTTATACTTGCACGGGAGGCTTTTCACTTGGAGTAACGAGAGGGAAGTCCCAACTATGACCCGCATTGATCGGGCATTAGCTTCTGTGGACTGGGACATCTTATATCCGGATTGCATCCTTCAGGCGTTGTCTAGCAATATCTCGGATCACACCCCTCTCCACCTTTCCCTGAGTGCGGCTGTTAGACCCAAGAGGAGATTCAGATTTGAGCTTTTCTGGTTGAAACTTGATGGGTTCGAGGATGCAGTTAGAGAAGGTTGGATATGTGATGAGGCAATTGTTGATCCTTTCAAGCGTGTGGACGCTCTGTATAGGAATCTGTCTTCCCATCTCCAATCTTGGGGCCAGAAGAAGGTGGGAAATATCAAAATTCAGTTGGCCATTGCAAACACTATCATCTTTAGGTTGGAGGCTGCTCAGGATAGAAGACAGCTATCGGTGGGTGAAATTTGGTTGCGCCGCACACCGAAACTGTCTATCTTGGGGCTTTCATCACTGGAAAGAACCATGGCCAGGCAGCGCTCGAGATTGAGATGGCTGAAGGAGGGAGATGCTAACACCAGACTGTTTCATGCGGTGGCCAATGGTAGAAGAGCTAAGAACTTTATCCCTGCAGTGAGATCAGGTGGAAACTTGATCACGGATCAATCACAGAAAGAGGAGGCATTCTTTCATGCCTACCAGGAGTTACTGGGAAAGCTGCAGACTAGGGAGCACACAATGAATCTGGATTTCATTGGGATACAAACACATGAGTTACAGGATCTGGATGGGCTTTTCTCCGAGGAGGAGGTGTGGGAAACCATCAAGGAGTTACCCCCGGACAGGGCTCCTGGTCCGGATGGGTTTATTGGAGCTTTTTATCACAAAGCTTGGGGGATAATAAAACCTGACATTATGGCAGCCTTGCAGAAGTTGGCAGTTGGGGATGGGAGAAGGTTCGTGAAGCTCAATAAAGCGTTGATTACGCTAATCCCCAAAAAACCAGATGCGGTGGAGACAGGAGATTTCAGGCCTATCAGCTTGGTGCATAGCTTCTCTAAGCTTGTGTCCAAACTTTTAGCCAACCGTCTGAGGAGCAAGCTTGGTGATTTGGTTAGTACTAATCAGTCTGCTTTTGTTAGAGGCCGGAGTCTGCATGATAACTTCATTCTGGTACGGCAACTGGCTCGCAAGATCAATACCAGGAGGGAGAAGGGAGCGCTCTTAAAATTAGATATCTCAAGAGCGTTTGACTCACTGTCTTGGGAGTTCCTGCTAGAAGTTCTGAGACAGAAGGGTTTCAGTGAGTGGTGGTGCAATTTTATTGCTATTATGTTACGCACGGCTAGCACCAAGGTAGTGGTTAACGGAGTGCCAGGGAAGAAGATCACACATGCAAGAGGGTTGAGGCAAGGAGATCCAATTTCCCCCATGCTCTTTGTTCTGGTCATGGAAGTTGTTACAGTCTCAGTGGCAAAGGCAGTGGGAGAAGGGTTGTTCACCCCTTTAGTTGGGTGCTCGGCTTTACAGAGATTCTTGGTTTATGCGGATGATGTGGTGCTCTTTGCTAAACCTGTGGAGTTTGACCTATCGGTAATACAGAGTATCCTGGAGATTTTTGGGGAGGCATCAGGGTTGAGAGTGAACTATGCAAAGACCTCGGCGACACTTATTCGGAGAGACGAGCTGGACGAGCACTTGGTCTCCCAGGTGTTAGGCTGCACTATCTCGCATTTTCCTATCAGATACTTGGGACTTCAGTTAGCCTTGCGTCCTTTGACCAAGAACGAGTGGCAACCCTTGCTGGATCAGGTGACTAATTGTGTTCCGGCATGGCAGAGTGGCATGATTGCTAAAGTAGGGAGACTAGCCTTAGTCAAATCGGTGGTTGCGGCAAGACCGGTGCATCAATTGCTAGTGGCTGAGGCTCCTCGCTGGCTCCTGGAAGAAATTAACAAATGGATGCGAGGGCTGTTTTGGGCAGGAGCCGCGACAGCGCATGGTGGCCAATGCCCGGTAGCTTGGGATAAAGTGTGCAAGCCATACTGCTATGGATGTTTAAACATAATGAATTTGGAGCTGCAGGGTCTGGCCCTTAGAGTGAGATGGGAGCGGCTGAGAAGGACTGATGCCTCCAGACCTTGGCAGGGGCTGCCGATGCTAAAGGACACAATGGCAGCAGAGGTATTTAACACCATTTTCCGCATCCGAGTGGGCAGCGGCTCGAGAACCCTGTTCTGGAAGGACAAGTGGATTGATGGAGCTTCGGTGGAAGAGCTAGCACCTTTGCTTAGGGCGGCAGTTAGCTCTAGGACAGCTAATAAGAGGACCGTGCAGGAGGCCCTCGTAGACTTGAGATGGGTCAATGACATCAAAGGAGTTTGGACTGCCGAGATGATGTTTCAATACATCAACCTCTGGACAGACATACAAGAGGTCCCTATGGAGGCGGATAGGGAGGATGAGTTTCGGTGGCCTGTGGCAGCATCAGGGGTTTACTCTGCTAGTTCAACCTACAAGACATTGCTCTTGGGGCAGATCAGGTTTCCTTTAGCTAAAGGAGTGTGGAAGTGTTGGGCACCGGCCAAGTGCAAATTATTCTTATGGTTGGCCATCCAGCACAGGATTTGGACTTCCGATAGGAGAGTGAGGCATGGACTTCAGGATCAGCCAGACATTTGCAAATTCTGTTTGCAAGAGGTAGAAACAGCAGATCATATTTTGGTGACATGTGTGTTCACTAGAATGGTTTGGTGGAGGTGCAGTAGTCAGCTGAGATTACAGCTGGCTACGCCAACAGAGAGGGACACATTGGAGTCTTGGTGGTTGGCCGTCCGAGAGAGGTTCAGAGGTAAGAAGAGAAAGGCTGTTGACACGCTGATCACGATCGTCACGTGGAACATCTGGATGCAGCGTAACGCGAGGGGTTTTTGGGAACACCGGCCAAATCAGCGACGAGGAGATTTTAGCTTGCAAAATTGTTGCAGAACTTCGGTCCTGGGACAAGACAGGTGCAGGAGTAGGAGTTGCTTTCAGCGAGTAGTCAGTTTCGAGTGTGTGGAGTGTGGAGTGTGGTGGATAGCATGTGTGCTGTCACCTTCTTGTAATTAAACTCTGCCTTCTATAAAAATCAGGTATGCAATTGCATACCCTCGAAAAAAAAGAGCTTCCTCGGTGGCATGACCACCGGCCGTTTCAGCACTGGCCGCTCCCACCGACGTACTCAGTACAGCCACACTGCTTTACATGTATTTGTTTCACTTTTTTGTATAAGTTGAATTGAGGTCAGCATTGATGGTTAATTTTCTTGGTTTTGTTTTTCTTACCCAATGAATCGCTCGACATGACGCTCGCGCCGAAGGAAATCATAGAGTGGGGAAAGGGGGCGGCAGCACAACCTGGTGTTTCACGTGTTGGACTAAATTCAGGTGGTCGTCAGGTATTTCGTCAGGTCCGGCTTGGTCCATGAAATCAGATCTCGTAAGGTTGGGGTGAGGCTCTCTCCTTCGCAAGCATGTCGGAATCGTCGGACTCCAACCAAGATGTTAAATATATTCCGGTTCATGTATTTGGTAGTATAGAATTTGTAATCCATCTTCTACTCTATCTCTACGAGCCGTCTTACACTTCAAGTTTGTACCCCAATATATACTCGCCCATGAGCCTCAATAATACATCCAACATATTACGCTAATCTTATCCTTTTACGTGGTATAAAACTAAACACGATCTAACCCTAGCCGCCGCCGTCGCTTCCGCCTCGCACTACCCGCCTCATCACCGACACGACGGATACACGCGCCACGCGTCGGCCGTAACAGCCATTGTCCACGTGGCTCTTTGCCGCCTCGACGGCTTTGCGCGATGCAGCGGCCTTCACGGCCGCCGCGCGTCTGCCCGCCCGTCTCTTTTTGCCGGTCGTCATTGCCGCTGCTCCGATCGGGACTACTCCCCTATCCCGTCTTCACCGTGGCTGCCTCACGCACGGAGCTGCCTTGGCCGCTCAGGAATGACGTTGCGTTCGCCGCTGGGCCTCCACCAACCAACCTCACGTCATCAACTTCATGTTGAGCGGCACATCCTCCACCTCGCGAGCAAGCGGATTGATCACTCGCCCGCCCGTGATCCGTTCCATCCAGGCTACGCGGCCGACCCAAACAGTCGTCTGCGTGCGCCTCCGCAGGTTCCCGTGAAGATCGTCCCGAGTGTGCGTCTATCACCGATCGAACAAAAGGTCTGCCGTTGCGTCGCCCCACCGGGCCGCAGAGCCCCCGCCCCGTGGTTCTCACCACGGCTGCATCACCCCGCGCGTCGCCGGTGTATCGCCCCTTTGGGCCATAGCGTCGCTGCCCCGAGGCCGTTCCCGCGGTTGACCTGGCGGTGCGCTGCAGCTGTCTCGCCCCTTCGGGTTGTAGCGCCGCTGCACGCGTGGTTCACGCCGCTGCCCGGAGGTCTTCCCTGCCGTCGCCCTGACACGCGCGTCGCAGTTGCGTCACTCCTTCGAGCCGTAGCACCACGGCATGCGGTCCACTCCGTCGTCCCCGCCAGCGTCCGCACGTGGTCTTTTTCGAGATGTTGGGTTCTTGTTCACATACTATGAGCATCGCCGCCGCGCTTCTACGCATGATCCTCGTGGCCCTTCGCGGGCTACCGCCGCCGCCTCGCTCCTAACGGCAACCGACATGGCCCCCCACGGGCTGCCTCTGGTTCCGCCGACTACATCGCCGTCCACCTCTTCGTCTACGTCCAACACGAGCTTAGCGCCAGCGTCGCCGTCATCTTCCTCGACCACTTCCTCTACTCCGACAACCGTGGTTGACATCGGCACCTTCTACCCCCACGACGACTGGCGCCGCAACCGTCGTCGAGTCATTCTCTGTTGGTCCCTCCGACATGGTGTACAGTTTGTGCTAGTTCCCGTCTAAGCGTGTGTAACAGCCCAAGTATGAAAACCACCCCCTTAGAATGTTTGTTGCATGTTTACTAAAGTATTGCATCATGTCATCATATTGTTTCCATGTTGTTTGCTTTTGTTTCTAAATTGTTGCATTTGTTTTCCACTGTTTTCACAACTCAAATTCAAACCTTACTCAAACAATGTTTTCATACTTGTTCTGTTACAACTTTTGGAATAAAAACAACAAATGAAAACAACCAAATTGTTCCATTTTTATTCCATGTTGATAACTCCTAAAAATTGTTGGTTTTAATCAAACCATTAATCAATCAATTAATCCAATCAAATAATTCTAAAACATTTTCAAATTCAAACCAATTCTCAAAATCAGTACCTTTTGAAACCTTAAAGTTCACCACCCTATTTGTATTCTTTAAATCACTTTAAAACCCTAGGGGAAACCCTATTGAAATTGCTTTGTTTTTCTAATATTAATTAATATTGGAAATTTCATTCAATTTGGTTTCAAAAATAAACAACATTTTAAATTTCAAACTTTTGAACATCCACCTTGGCAATTGGTTGCTATTGGTATAACCAACCTAACCTAATTTTTTTCCAGAATTTTTACTGATTTAAAAACCCTCTTTTTCTTCCAAAAGCAAACCTACAAAAAAAAAGCAGTAAAACAAAAAAAAATAACAAAAGGAGGCAGCAGCTAACCTACCTATCCAAGCCCAGCCCAAACTCTTTCACCTTGGCCCGGTACCCATCGAACAGTTGTCGTCGTCCTCCCCCACATGTACGACTCCATCTCCTCCGTGGGATCCTTCTGCAACTCCACCGATGTGCTGCCGTACCAGTGCCATCTATTCCATAAAACCAGCCATCGATCCCCTCATCCTAGCCCTAACCCTAGTCCCTCTTCCATCCTTCCCCCTCGCCGCCGTTTCCCTCTCTTCCTACATCCCTCTCTCTCTGATCACCTCTGTACCACCCGCACCTCACCACCACGAGCACCATTGCCGCCACCTCCCCATCTCCACGGGCACCTCGAGGGGTGGCTGACCCTTGGAATGGAACCGCCGTGGTTCCTAGTCCACGTTCCAGCCCTCCGTTGAGCTCGAGGAGGATGGTACCGCCGCCGCCGTCGCCTTCTTCCCGCCGGCGACCTCCCTGCGCCAACCTCCTGTCCGCCCCGACTGCTCCTGTGCCCGCTAGGTGAGGCCTCCCCCGATCTCTACTCCTCTCCCTCACCTCCTTCCGCACCACGCACCCCACACCACCCCTCGACCGCCACCATCACCCATGCCCCAGCGCCCCGGCAATCGCCACTGATCGCTGTCCGATCCCTGTCGAGATACAGAGATCGATCTCAGTTGAAGTTCAGAAAACCGCCCGATGCTGTACCTCTTACCCCCCGAGTCCCACTCCCTGTCACCAACCGAAACCCAGCCCACTGGTTCTGTCCCCCCAGCGCAAGCAGGAGGTGGGGGGATCGAATCCCCCCTCCCACAATTAAAACAAACATTTTTTTCCCCAATGGATTGGTACAGAAACTTCCTGATAATCACTATTAGGTCCTTGTAATCTTTTCTAGCCCCTGTAACAATTATTCCTAAGTCCCTAGTGCACTAAAAATGGCAGATTGCACCCCAAAATTGTAAATTGCATAAGAAATTCATCCCAACTCCAAATTTAACTTTTTAAATATGTTTTCTGTCCCAAATTAAATGCTCTATCCAAATATAAAATTTGTTTACTGTTTTGAATATTTTAAATTGGTGAAACATTTGAATTCTTGTTTAAATCACTTAAACTTGCAAAAATCATAACTTGTTCATAAAAATTCCAAATTCCACAAACTAAATATGTTTTCCAATCAACTTTTCATGTACTTTCCAAATATAAATTTTGTTTGCTGTTTTGAATAATTTAAATTGCTGAAAACAACTGTTTCTTGTTTATTGCATTTAAAATTGCCAAAATAATAACTTGCTCGTTTTAAATCCAATTTCCACAAATGAAATATGTTTTCCATGCAAAATTAAACCCTCTTTCCAAATATAAATTTTGTTTCATGTTTTGAATAATTAAAAGTGGTTAAATAATTTAAACCTTATTTAATTCATTTAATATTGTTAAATTCATAACTTGATCAAAACAAATTCTTTTGGGACATATAAAATATTTTTTCAAGCCCTAAAAGTATAAACTTTTGAAATATGAATTTGGTTTAATGCTTTGGACAAATAAAAATTCAAATAAGTTCATGTTTGAATTAAATTCATTTAATTCTTGCTTAAACTTGTTTAATTCATAATTAAATTACCCTAATTCCAATTTCAATATTTGAAACATGTAATCCAACTAAAATTTGATGTTCTTTCCAAAACTAAACTTTGTTAATTGTTTTGAACACTTTAACTTGGTGAAAACAACAATTACTTGTGTGACATGTTTTAAGTAACCAAACTTTCCAAACTTAATCAATGATTTCCAAAACTTGTTCCAATCCTTTTTCACTTGCATCTATCATTGTTATTGTTGTTATTTTGCTGTTTTCGTCATCCATGCATCATGCTAATTCACTTACACAATTTGACTAGTTGTAAAACAATTAATTCAACCATAATTCATGGGCTTTTCATATGCAATCCAATTGCATGTGGGTCCATTTAATCATGTTGTTATCTTGTCAAGTAGTTTATTTTGATGCATCTATTAACATGACATGCATCATTCCATGTTTGTGCACCTATGCCCTGATATTGATTGTTTATCTTTCTGCATTGTTTGTTTGCTTCTTCTCGGATATACGACGACGTTGAGACCGACGATACTTACGACACCCCTTCTAAGGAGTTAGCTCAGTACCAGGCTACTGGGTTTGCAGGAAAGTTATCACTCACATGAACCACTGTGTTCCTCTCAACATTGATTACCGATACTTTCCGTTGTTCTTTTCTGCTAGCCTTAGTAGTAGTTGTTTCTGTTACGAACCCATCACATGAATCCCTTAACCTTGATATTGCCTCACCTCCACTCCTATCACCCCTTGGTTGAGCCAGTGTCTTACTAGCATGCTTAGGTTGCTTTTGGTCGAGTCTGTTACCCGTTACTTACAGTTACTACTTCTATTACGTTGTGGGGGCTCGATGTTTAATCAATCAATCATGCTAATGTTACTATTAATAATAAATTTGATGATAAGGCACCGGCAGGAGGCCCATGAGAGGTTTTGGAGCCTGCTAGTGTCGACCCTAATAGGAAAAGGGTCTTGTCTACTGATCCATGATGAGCGCACTACCCGCATGTGGGAAGCGAGTATGGGCGCCCCCCTCAACTTGACCTGATTCGCATCTCGTCCAAATCACCTCATTTAGTTCGTGTTTTCCATTTGCCGCATGCATGTTTTTGCGAGCCCAGGCCAGGGTGGAACTTTCGTAGTCGGCATATAGGGGGACACGTTCTTAGAGTGCTATGAGGGTCCATTTTCTTCTGGGCTCGATTAGCCGTGCGCCCAAGGTGCTTTGGGCTTGATGCGAAGAATGGTTGGTTGTGTAGAGTACCCCGCTTGGTGGGTTAGCTTCCCATCTGGCGGGTTATTCTTGCGTGTACGGCCAAATTGGTGCAACCCTGCAGGGATAATCTTCTCGAGAAGCCGTGTTTTCCCCGGTTATGGATTACTTGGTGAAAGTACTGGCTAACAAGTACTCAGGACAACTTAAACATAATGATCAAACATGTTACACCCAATGATTAATAACTTGACTAGTAATAGGCTTATTGACACAATAATTTGAACCATCATTATTACAACTGTGTGAGTTATCCTCGGATTGCTTCTTTGGATAAGGGGCGAGATCCAGGATGGGTTTGTTTGAAGTTATCTTTCAGTTGGTTACAATCCTCGATCTTATCTCCTTTCTGTTAGCCGGAAGTGGTAGAATCTCTGTAGTTGGTTAGCGCATCCAGTTGCAGCATCTTTTATATCCCCTCTCTTCCGTTGAACCCAAGGCATCTGTGCTTGGTGTTGACGGGTTACACTTTGGTGAACTGCGAGTCTTGCTTGCCAGTACGTTTATGTACTGACCCCTTTGGGGCTGTGGTTTCCGCAGACCTACGTTTCCGAGGATCTACATGGTGGCTACTACGTGGAGTATGACGAGACTGCTGACGAGTAGATAGCGGACCCGGGCAGGATCCGAGACTTCGTGGATGGGCTCCGTCTGTTTGTTTCCGGCCTCCTAGGCCTATTTGGTTCTTGTCTGTACTCAGACATGTTGAATGCTTCCGCTGTATTGTAATGATGTATTGTTGGGGCAGGTGCCCTCTGAATGATTGTATTTGCTATCTCTGCTCTAATGAGAGCCATTTGCAACTTATTTCCATCTTTTGTGTCGTAGAGATCTGTTGTGATATCACTTGTTAAACGCCGTTGACGTACCATGTGTGTATGGTTGAAGTACGTCGACGGAAGTGCCTTTGATCTCTAGTGGATAGTTTACATCGACGATGGAATAGCAGGGCTTGTGTTGTCGCGCATAAGCGCAGGCCTACCAGGAAGCTGGGACGTGGGAGCAGTTATGCCCCATAATCCAAGCATCTGCTATCCAGTTCGTACGGTGAGTATCCCCTAGAAATCAGGGTGCGACAAATGGTATCAGAGCCTGTCTGCCTGTAGGATCCCTTTTTACTGGTCGCAGTTGAGTCTAGAAACTATTTTGTAGCTATATAGGAAAAATGAAACGTGAGAGTAGGAATTCTGTTCTTTTTCTTCTTTTCCCCACCCTCCCTCCCTTTTCTGGTAAGGAAGTGCAACGTTGATTTTCTCCCTTCTCAACTAAACTTTCAAGTTAGGATTTCACGTGTTTTGGGTTCTCCGTAGTACCTCAGGAGTTTTGGTCTCGTTTTCCCGATGTTGCTTCAATATCCTGTCCTCCTAAACATTTCCACTTCGTCCGTTGAAATCTTGTTGTTGTTTTCCACTTCAAATCTTCTACCGGCGTCTAATCAAAGTTTTCCCCGTTCATCTGCTAAACTCTATTCCAGCTAAAAGTGTTGTTTGATACCGGAGCATCACATTCCTTTGTGTAAACAATCTTTTCCACAACACACAACCCAATTCTGGTTCCACTAAGCAATCAAAACTCTATTCACTCCCCGGAATCTCAAATGTTGACTTCCAAGATAAGTAAGAACAATCCAATTCTAATGGGAGGCCACACATCCCTCGTTACTCTCATGTTGATGATTCTGACATTGATGATTATTCTTGGTGTTGGATTGATGTCAATAACTCTGTTCCACCCTTATTACAGATAGTCTATTCTCCAAATGAATCAAGTTCTATCCAGCTATACACCATCCATACAAAACCTATACCTCTCCCTTTTACTTGAAAATATTCCGGTGGTATGCAAATCCCCTGACGTCTATCCAATGTGCACGATGTGTTTCACGTGTCACAGCTCAAAGGATCTTCCCAAGAAGTATCCGGACCTTTTCTTTCTCAGTAGGAATCTCGGGGCGTGATTCCTTCAAGGGGGGGCGTTTTGTAACAGCCCAAGTATGAAAACCACCCCCTTAGAATGTTTGTTGCATGTTTACTAAACTATTGCATCATGTCATCATATTGTTTCCATGTTGTTTGCTTTTGTTTCTAAATTGTTGCATTTGTTTTCCACTGTTTTCACAACTCAAATTCAAACCTTACTCAAACAATGTTTTCATACTTGTTCTGTTACAACTTTTGGAATAAAAATAACAAATGAAAACAACCAAATTGTTCCATTTTTATTCCATGTTGATAACTCCTAAAAATTGTTGGTTTTAATCAAACCATTAATCAATCAATTAATCCAATCAAATAATTCTAAAACATTTTCAAATTCAAACCAATTCTCAAAATCAGTACCTTTTGAAACCTTAAAGTTCACCACCCTATTTGTATTCTTTAAATCACTTTAAAACCCTAGGGGAAACCCTATTGAAATTGCTTTGTTTTTCTAATATTAATTAATATTGGAAATTTCATTCAATTTGGTTCCAAAAATAAACAACATTTTAAATTTCAAACTTTTGAACATCCACCTTGGCAATTAGTTGCTATTGGTATAACCAACCTAACCTAATTTTTTTCCAGAATTTTTACTGATTTAAAAACCCTCTTTTTCTTCCAAAAGCAAACCTACAAAAAAAAGCAGTAAAACAAAAAAAAAAATAACAAAAGGAGGCAGCAGCTAACCTACCTATCCAAGCCCAGCCCAAACTCTTTCACCTTGGCCCGGTACCCATCGAACAGTTGTCGTCGTCCTCCCCCACATGTACGACTCCATCTCCTCCGTGGGATCCTTCTGCAACTCCACCGATGTGCTGCCGTACCAGTGCCATCTATTCCATAAAACCAGCCATCGATCCCCTCATCCTAGCCCTAACCCTAGTCCCTCTTCCATCATTCCCCCTCGCCGCCGTTTCCCTCTCTTCCTCCATCCCTCTCTCTCTGATCACCTCTGTACCACCCGCACCTCACCACCACGAGCACCATTGCCGCCACCTCCCCATCTCCACGGGCACCTCGAGGGGTGGCTGACCCTTGGAATGGAACCGCCGTGGTTCCTAGTCCACGTTCCAGCCCTCCGTTGAGCTCGAGGAGGATGGTACCGCCGCCGGCGACCTCCCTGCGCCAACCTCCTGTCCGCCCCGACTGCTCCTGTGCCCGCTAGGTGAGGCCTCCCCCGATCTCTACTCCTCTCCCTCACCTCCTTCCGCACCACGCACCCCACACCACCCCTCGACCGCCACCATCACCCATGCCCCAGCGCCCCGGCGATCGCCACTGATCGCTGTCCGATCCCTGTCGAGATACAGAGATCGATCTCAGTTGAAGTTCAGAAAACCGCCCGATGCTGTACCTCTTACCCCCGAGTCCCACTCCCTGTCACCAACCGAAACCCAGCCCACTGGTTCTGTCCCCCCAGCGCAAGCAGGAGGTGGGGGGATCGAATCCCCCCTCCCACAATTAAAACAAACATTTTTCCCCCATGGATTGGTACAGAAACTTCCTGATAATCACTATTAGGTCCTTGTAATCTTTTCTAGCCCCTGTAACAATTATTCCTAAGTCCCTAGTGCACTAAAAATGGCAGATTGCACCCCAAAATTGTAAATTGCATAAGAAATTCATCCCAACTCCAAATTTAACTTTTTAAATATGTTTTCTGTCCCAAATTAAATGCTCTATCCAAATATAAAATTTGTTTACTGTTTTGAATATTTTAAATTGGTGAAACATTTGAATTCTTGTTTAAATCACTTAAACTTGCAAAAATCATAACTTGTTCATAAAAATTCCAAATTCAACAAACTAAATATGTTTTCCAATAAACTTTTCATGTACTTTCCAAATATAAATTTTGTTTGCTGTTTTGAATAATTTAAATTGCTGAAAACAACTGTTTCTTGTTTATTGCATTTAAAATTGCCAAAATAATAACTTGCTCGTTTTAAATCCAATTTCCACAAATGAAATATGTTTTCCATGAAAAATTAAACCCTCTTTCCAAATATAAATTTTGTTTCATGTTTTGAATAATTAAAAGTGGTTAAATAATTTAAACCTTATTTAATTCATTTAATATTGTTAAATTCATAACTTGATCAAAACAAATTCTTTTGGGACATATAAAATATGTTTTCAAGCCCTAAAAGTATAAACTTTTGAAATATGAATTTGGTTTAATGCTTTGGACAAATAAAAATTCAAATAAGTTCATGTTTGAATTAAATTCATTTAATTCTTGCTTAAACTTGTTTAATTCATAATTAAATTACCCTAATTCCAATTTCAATATTTGAAACATGTAATCCAACTAAAATTTGATGTTCTTTCCAAAAATAAACTTTGTTAATTGTTTTGAACACTTTAACTTGGTGAAAACAACAATTACTTGTGTGACATGTTTTAAGTAACCAAACTTTCCAAACTTAATCAATGATTTCCAAAACTTGTTCCAATCCTTTTTCACTTGCATCTATCATTGTTATTGTTGTTATTTTGCTGTTTTCCTCATCCATGCATCATGCTAATTCACTTACACAATTTGACTAGTTGTAAAACAATTAATTCAACCATAATTCATGGGCTTTTCATATGCAATCCAATTGCATGTGGGTCCATTTAATCATGTTGTTATCTTGTCAAGTAGTTTATTTTGATCCATCTATTAACATGACATGCATCATTCCATGTTTGTGCACCTATGCCCTGATATTGATTGTTTATCTTTCTGCATTGTTTGTTTGCTTCTTCTCGGATATACGACGACGTTGAGACCGACGATACTTACGACACCCCTTCTAAGGAGTTAGCTCAGTACCAGGCTACTGGGTTTGAAGGCAAGTTATCACTCACATGAACCACTGTGTTCCTCTCAACATTGATTACCGATACTTTCCGTTGTTCTTTTCTGCTAGCCTTAGTAGTAGTTGTTTCTGTTACGAACCCATCACATGAATCCCTTAACCTTGATATTGCCTCACCTCCACTCCTATCACCCCTTGGTTGAGCCAGTGTCTTACTAGCATGCTTAGGTTGCTTTTGCTCGAGTCTGTTACCCGTTACTTAATGTTACTACTTCTATTACGTTGTGGGGGCTCGATGTTTAATCAATCAATCATGCTAATGTTACTATTAATAATAAATTTGATGATAAGGCACCGGCAGGAGGCCCATGAGAGGTTTTGGAGCCTGCTAGTGTCGACCCTAATAGGAAAAGGGTCTTGTCTACTGATCCATGATGAGCGCACTACCCGCATGTGGGAAGCGAGTATGGGCGCCCCCCTCAACTTGACCTGATTCGCATCTCGTCCAAATCGTCTCATTTAGTTCGTGTTTTCCATTTGCCGCATGCATGTTTTTGCGAGCCCAGGCCAGGGTGGAACTTTCGTAGTCGGCATATAGGGGGACACGTTCTTAGAGTGCTATGAGGGTCCATTTTCTTCTGGGCTCGATTAGCCGTGCGCCCAAGGTGCTTTGGGCTTGATGCGAAGAATGGTTGGTTGTGTAGAGTACCCCTCTTGGTGGGTTAGCTTCCCATCTGGCGGGTTATTCTTGCGTGTACGGCCAAATTGGTGCAACCCTGCAGGGATAATCTTCTCGAGAAGCCGTGTTTTTCCGCGGTTATGGATTACTTGGTGAAAGTACTGGCTAACAAGTACTCAGGACAACTTAAACATAATGATCAAACATGTTACACCCAATGATTAATAACTTGACTAGTAATAGGCTTATTGACACAATAATTTGAACCATCATTATTACAACTGTGTGAGTTATCCTCGGATTGCTTCTTTGGATAAGGGGCGAGATCCAGGATGGGTTTGTTTGAAGTTATCTTTAAGTTGGTTACAATCCTCGATCTTATCTCCTTTCTGTTAGCCGGAAGTGGTAGAATCTCTGTAGTTGGTTAGCGCATCCAGTTGCAGCATCTTTTATATCTCCTCTCTTCCGTTGAACCCAAGGCATCTGTGCTTGGTGTTGACGGGTTACACTTTGGTGAACTGCGAGTCTTGCTTTCCAGTACGTTTATGTACTGACCCCTTTGGGGCTGTGGTTTCCGCAGACCTACGTTTCCGAGGATCTACATGGTGGCTACTACGTGGAGTATGACGAGACTGCTGACGAGTAGATAGCGGACCCGGGCAGGATCCGAGACTTCGTGGATGGGCTCCGTCTGTTTGTTTCCGGCCTCTTAGGCCTATTTGGTTCTTGTCTGTACTCAGACATGTTGAATGCTTCCGCTGTATTGTAATGATGTATTGTTGGGGCAGGTGCCCTCTGAATGATTGTATTTGCTATCTCTGCTCTAATGAGAGCCATTTGCAACTTATTTCCATCTTTTGCGTCGTAGAGATCTGTTGTGATATCACTTGTTAAACGCCGTTGACGTACCATGTGTGTATGGTTGAAGTACGTCGACGGAAGTGCCTTTGATCTCTAGTGGATAGTTTACATCGACGATGGAATAGCAGGGCTTGTATTGTCGCGCATAAGCGCAGGCCTACCAGGAAGCTGGGACGTGGGAGCAGTTATGCCCCATAATCCAAGCATCTGCTATCCAGTTCGTACGGTGAGTATCCCCTAGAAATCAGGGTGCGACAGCGTGCCTGGTGTTGGGAACACCGACACTTGCCTTCGTCCACGACGTGTCCTCGGGCCCGGCAAGCCTCGTGCGACACCTCGTCAACATCGACTTCGTCCTTCTACGCATGCCCGGTGCTGGCAAAACTGACGTGTGCCTTCGTCCACGACGCGTCCACGGGCTTGGCAAACCCGGCGCGACGCCACGTCCATACCATATTCTTCCCGGCGCACCACTACTTCAACACCACTGCGCCCATGTCTAACTTGGCGCCTCTTTGCGCCCCGCGGATCCACGGCGACTACCTCGACCCCAGCTACCCTGACTCGACATCGACCTCGGCGATCCTCGCACGGCTACCTCAACGACGGCTACACCACCCTACGCTCTCGGCTACCTCGACCTCGGCATAAAGGTCTATCATCTCGCCTTGAGAACTCATCAGCTTCCTCTACGGTCCAAGCTATAGCGCCGTGACACCGTCCACAACGTCAGCCTACTGGATTCTACTTCTGTTTTTGTCCAGTCTGACCGTCCGCGACGCTCCTGGTGTTCGCAATGCTAATGCTACGACTGTGGGGGGATGTTAGAGATATATTTCGGTACATGTATTTGGTAGTATATGATTTGTTAATCCATCTCCTACTCTATCTCTACGAGGCTTCTTGCCCTCCAAGTTTGTACCCCAATATATACTCGCCCATGTGCCTCAATAATACATCCAACATATTACGCCAATCTCCTCTGTCTACACCAGAAGCTCTTGACCTATACATGGCATTCACACTCACTGGTGGAGAACAGGGCAGTAGCACCGGTTTGTTAGGGCCTTTGGACTCGGATACAAATCCGGTGCTACGTATCCGGGACTAAAGGCCCCCCGCTTTAGAACCGGTCTGTCACCAACCGGTTCTAAAGGCCTCCACGTGGGCGCCGAAGAGCGCGCGCAGGCGGAGGACCTTTAGAACCGGTTGGTAACACCAACCGGTCCTAAAGTTTTTTTTTTCTCTTTTTTTTTTCCTTTTCGTGTCAGGGTTTCCGATTCCGTATTTAGGGTTTAGGGTTTAGGGCGTGTTCCGTATTTTCATGGTTTCCGTTTACGTGTTTCCGTTTACGTGTTTCCGTTTAGTTTTTCCGTTTCCGTGTGTCCGTGTTTCTTTTTTACGAACACGGAATCGGAAAACACGTAATCGGAAATATGTATCCGGAAACACCAAATAAATACATAATATATACATGTAACACGAAGTAATCGACCGAGCATTACATAATTTGAAGTTCGTTTTCAATAGCTGTATACTTGCATAGAGAAGGGAGCTGGCTATTGGTTCATAGGATGGAAAAATTCTCCACCTTCTGCTATGACTTGCGTGAGAAGAAATCTTGCCAATTCCTCTGCAATAGCCTTGCAACGGTCGATTGGTTTGAGCATCGCCCGCTTTCGTGCCATCTTTAAAAGAAGTAGATGAAAAAAATTAAGTTATGAACAAAACTAAACATAATTAATGGCAACATAAATAAAGTTGTGAAGATCCGGTTACGTACCTCTAGATTTCTGGAAGTACGAGATTTCTCATTGATAATCCTGTGAATGAACTCGCAAACGTAGTATCCACAATAATCAGTTTTCCCTGTGGTTGTTGCCGGACGTTCTATATACGAGAAACATAATTCAGTCAAATTAATAATAATCAAGAGAATGGTAATGGTATTGAAACCAGGGTACGTAGTACTACTTACTTTGTTAATCTGAATGTGGAGCTTGTCTGCCCATGTACCGGGCTCTTCCTTGATGAACATTTGCCAAACCCTGGCCGACAAAAGAAAAATGAATAGAAGAGTTAATTATTACTTACTTGATATCAGGAAATGAACGAAAAAGAGGCCGATGAACGAAAGAGGCCGATATATATATATATACTTTTGAAGCATCTGACGCGCGGTCTTCCATGTGTCAGCGCCCCAGGTTAACGAGTCCCAGACTTCAACTTGTCCTTTATCGATTCTAATGATGAACAATATGAAGTGGGAACTACGCAAGTGTACACACGCAGTCATGCATACTCATCAATTACACTTAACATCAGGTAAAGCAAAATGGAATGTCTACAAGATAATAACACTCACTTGAATCCGTAGGGCCAAAGTATTTCTTTTTTGGTACTTTGTCGCTTCAAAAACCTTAGCAAATCATCCGGTGTATCCTTGTTGAACCTTTCTATTGTGTTTTGATGATACGAATACGGGTCAATGAACCCAAAGTCCCAGATTCCTGCCAGCCTGCATTCACGAATCTTCATTCTGCATAGTAGCGTACAAAAAGAATGTCGTGAGTGATAATTATACGGGCAATGAACGCGAGCTTAACTAAATAATTAAATTACAAAAATAAATCACTTACAGACAGTAGCAGCTGAGGATAGACTTGTCGAGGGCACGTTGATTGTACATCTGGAAGAAATCATCGAACCCAAGCTCGACACCGTAATCTCCGAAGTAGTGTTGATCCTGAATTGCCGCCATGATACAGTCTCTCTTCTGCCTTGCGGCCTCCAAGTACCAATCATGTAAATTCCGTAGTTGGGTTGTTAGAGCAGTAGGATTTTCGACCAGAGGGTGCTCGGGCTTGTATGTATATACCACATTAGCAATAGCGTAACCCACGTCGCCCATGCGTGGACCGGACATTGAAGCCTGGTCAGATAACACCTTGAGCGGGGCAATTGACCGTGCTTCTTGTTGTCCGAGCTGGGGAACTCGTTTCGACTTTGTCTCAGTACTTGCGTTAGCTGTTCCGGAGGGCGCCTAAACGGGAAAATAATGATTCGTTAGTAAGTGCAATACAAATTAATTGTTGCGTGAACAGTGACTTGAGATATACATTGGCAAAGTTTGTTCTGGAGGGCACTTCTTCATCCTCGACGTTGTCGTCGTCATCATCTACTACATCTTCTATATTCTGAGCTCCGTCACCGGAGTCGTTCAAAAATTGATTGCTAAACGCTTGTCCACCGTCGTCATCACAATATATGGCCGTTGCATCATGAAAAATCATCTCGCACATGTATCTTTCCTTCTCCGCCTCACCCATTCCCGCGAGCTGATCGGCGTGCGGATCATGTGCAGGTTCTTGGCGATCCATAGCTCAACACCTGCTAGTAAAATTTATAAAATGAAGAACACTTAGCGAAATTTTCATCGGACACTTGGCGAAATTATTTTATCGGACACTTAGCAAAATTATTTCATCGGACACTAATAAAATAATAGTTCTGGACATATTAATGAAATAATAGTTCTGGACACACCAAGAGTTACATAGCTCGGGTTAATTTTTTTAACCCTAATACATGTAATCTTGTTTCTACTCGAATGCAGGAGTATTTATGTTTTTAATTCGCAAAAATGTACTAGAAGCGTGTTGGAGCACGGAAAAGCTTCTAATATATGCTCTTACTAGAAACATGTGTGCCAAGCGACAAGCTTCTAGTATGTGGCGTTACTAGCAGCGTGCCAAGCACTTACGCTTTTGGTCATGTTACCAGCAGCGCAATATCGGTAGTGTGTCTAGGCTCGCTTTTGATGACCCATTTTCACGCGCTGCAGATAAGCCTTTTCCTACTAGTGTATAGCCGTCCGAAGTTTGGGCTGAAAATACGCGGGAGGAGAAAAACTGAATTACGTTCTAGGCTAGTCATAGATGAATGATTGACTTCTTCTTCTACCTTATGGCACGACACAGCCATGCACATAGGGTGTCACATACGAGCACATTCGGATATGGTGACTTGGGATCTAACTAGCTGGGAATGGATAGAGGAGACTTGTATGAGTCTTTTCCGCTGGTTTGGGTAGGTAGCAGAGCTTTGTTACGCGCGCGGGCCCGTAGGCTAGCTGCACCGTCTTCGATCATTCCCAACCCAGACGAGCTTTGCTCTCCAAGCAAATAAGAAGAGTGGTCCATAGGGAGAGAGGGAATGAGGTGTGAACTGCTCAAGAGGTCTTGCGGCCCCTTTTATATGCAAGGAAGAGGAGGCTTGGCCAAGTACTTCTTTGGTGAATGAATGCACCTTTCATGAACGAATGTCCAAGAAATGAAGAGGTAATGGATAGAGATGAGTACGATTTGGTTGGTTTATCATTTAAAATAGCAATAAATATCTCACAAAAGGGGACACTTGCATGGCTCCAAAAATATGGGCGAGAATTTATGACATGGCATTTATGTAATACCAATACTTTTGGTGGATAGCTTTCTTTCGATAAGAACATGATGTGGAGGGTGTGTGGCTAGTTGGATATATCCCATGTGAGGAAATATCACATGCAAGGGGACAGTTGCATGGCTCCAAACATGTGGGTGAGAATTGATGACATGGCATTTATGTGATACCAATATATTTGGCGGATAGCTTTCTTTGGATAAGAACATGATGAGGAGGTTGAGTGGCTGGTTGGATATATCAAATGTGTGAAATTCACATGTGCTAGGTTCACCCCAAAAAGGTGTACATTCATGAGAAATAATCGCATGATCATTATGGAATAAAATTGAAGTGGTAGGTAAATGGTACACATGATCATTCTAATATTTTTGGGGTGGATAATGGCATGATGCATCTAATGGATTTATGATGAGTGTAAGAGAGGTACATGTTTTAGGAAATACTGCATTGAAAGGAGTCTTCCAAGAGTGGCAAACGAGAGGTACATGGTTTAGGAAATACTGCATTGTAAGTGGAAGGAAATTTTGGAATATTTGGTGGAGTCTTCCAAGAGTGGCAACGGAGATCATCATTTGAGGAAAGAAACATGAGGGATTCATTTATAACCAAAAGGAAAAAAATAATTTGAGATACGAGAGAAAAGTTTTTACTGCGTGAGGAAACACAACTAAGTTAGGTATCCAAATTTTGGGGTGTTACATTGAGGTACTTGATTTAAAAAATAAATTCCTTCTTAGAAATTACTTTTAAATTTTGATATGAAGAAGGAATGTGGAAGGAGCTACTTCTTAATAAATACCTCAAAAATATGAACCTAGGCCAGGTAGTGGATAAACCGAGAGATTCTTCTTTTGGGAACGGGTGGTTGCGAGTTATAGATGACTTCTTCAGTAGAGGGTTTTCCGAACATGGAAACGAGGCTACTATTAGCTTTTTGGAAGATTCTTGGTTAGGATATACACATCGAAAAGCTCGTTACCAATCTATCTCACACATTGATGGAGTTTAATTTGACAAAAGATTCCGACTCCTTTATGTGAAATTAACTTCTAATGAGATTTTTTTACTGTCAATTCTATGTATGAGGACTTGATGAATGGTCATGCAACGTACCCTCGCAAATATATTTGGAAAATAAAAATTCCTATTCAATTAATAAAATTTATGTGGTTCCTACATAACAAAGTCTAGCTCCTTTGAACTCTAGAAACAATATATTTTTCCGCAATTTCCATCGTTATTTTTTCAGATGATCTAGCCAACACGGTTTACTTGATAAATAGTAAACTATATTGTCAGCTTGATAAATAGTATCACTCAAATCTTATAATTCATGACGGTCACTAGAGCCAGTTGGAGTAGAAAAAATTATAGCCATCTGTAATGATATAACTCAGACGGTCAATAATTGAGATCCGTCTCTACAACTATTAGAACCGGTCGCCGATAGCCCCATCTCCAATAATATTACAATAGAGTTGATCGTTATATTTCACCGTCTAGAAATATTTGTTAGGTAGCCCAATTTAATGAACATCTATAAACATATCCGTACTACAATGCCAAATAATAGCATCGTGTCAATACCTCCTTTCAGAATAGGGTTATGTGCAACATTGAAAGTGAAGATCCATGCTTGATGTGAAGTTTATTTTATACTCTATCCATCAAATAAAAGTAAGGTGTGCTTTATTTGCACAGTCTTAATTTGACCATTATACCACCACGGGAAAGTGGGTCTTTGCTGTGTGCCAAAGGCACATGGCGAAGACGGAGAAAACCAGCAGACACACGACAAAGTCTTTGTTGTGTGCCGCACACGGGAACGAGTACACGGCGAATAAAGGCACGTTAACATAGTCTTTTCCATGTGCAAAATATCGGGGAACTTGGCAAAGCCTGCTGGTGGGTCCCACTACCAGTTGACGTCACCAACATACAGCAACGGCCCTGTGGGTCCCACCTGTCAAAGCCACTTGATCTTTGTCGTGTGTCAACACACGACAACGTACCAAATCACATTAACTAGAAATGTATAAATGGTATTGTTGCATTTATCTTTCAATATCAGTTCATTTCCTATATCTTTATTCTAAATTTGTAGACATTTTATAAAAAAAAATCATTGTTAAATCTATAACTTACTTACCAATGAATATCAGTGATTCTCTACATTTGTTGGATTATTACGCCGAACCAGAGCTACAATATTTAGCCAGTGACAACTTACACAATTTTCTGTAACCGAAATACCTACAAGTTTGACCTTGGTGAAAATAACTCGATGGGTTCAACTGCTAGACATAGGCAATAGTTCAACACTGCCCGACCGTCTAAACATGAAAAATGGCTCATGGGTAAGGCGGAAGCATACTAATGAGGTGCAAGCTGCCCTATGATAGAATAGTTTTTTTTGTGTCTTACATGTAGAACAATTTTCTCAACTGGATGGATTATCCTCCACAGTAAACTGTCCGAACCTTCTAGATTTCATCGACCATACGATCTAGCGGACTCTGAGAAACATGTCTGAATCAAGGTTCCTATTTTCGGAGGCTTTATTTTCAATGTCAATTAGACTAGGGTGAAAGCAAATAAATGACCATAGTGTGTTGCATATGTCGAGCACACTGTCCAGTTCGTAGGCCAGAACCCCGCGCAACACATTGATCAGGTAGGTTGTATATGATTTCAAGGTGTATTTTGAAAATTAAGATCAATGATTGATGTCTATTTTTATGCTCTCTCCATCCCGGAGAGTTATGTCCTATTTATTTTACATGATCTTTGATGCATGACTTTGACAACTTTTATATTTCAAAAATATTAATTGAAAATGTATAAATCGTTTTGTTACATATTTTACGGAATTATTTTATTTCATATATTTTGTACTAATTTTTCTAAGTACAAATCCTAGTTAATTTTGGAAGTTATTGACCAGAAAAAATAAAGGATGATTTACATTTCAGATGGACAGAGTAAAGTGGCATTTTCGTAAGATTTTTGGCATTGTTACACCGAGCCAGAGGTACAACATTGCGCAAGTGAACACAATTTTCTCTAACCGACACTCACATACGTACAAGCTTGACCTCGGTGAAAAATAACTCTCGACAGGTTCAACTGCTAGACATAGGCGGCAATTTATGCTACCGCAGTTTCTGAACAGATAAATTGTAGAAATGGAAGTTCCTATACCAGTTTTTCTTTTCTTGTTAAGAGTACATCATATCCGTGCATATTTACAAATAACTTCCTCTCATTTATGTGCACCTACGTTGTTAAAAACCTCGGTCTCTCGCTACTCTCCCCCGCGATGAGGCTAGACCTCATATATAGGAGCACACTTCCTTTCTTTTCTTCTCATGTAAAGGATCTCTTGGCGAGCGGTCAGAATCAACTAGGAACGGGCGGCATCGAGAAAGATGAAAATAGCGCAACTGGCCCCATCGGTTCAAACAGGAAAAGTAGCACACTGGGACAGTGGAAGCATAGTACTTAGGCGTACATTGCCCTATGTTAGAATTATTATTGTGGTTCTACACGTGGGACAATATGCTCGAGTAGATGAATAATGAGAAAAGCTTCGTTTCCTTCGGAGGATTTGCGCGCGATCCTCCGTATGCGCTGCGCGCCGCGTGGCACATACGTGTTTGCCTGAGAAATGTACGTGGCCCAATTATCTAGTAGAGTTTCGTGTGCCGGGTAGCATTTTGTGGCCCAATTAGCTAGGAGGTCTATTTTCACCTCCACATTTTCATTGTTGGGCTGATTTTTTCGTCTCGCACGGTCCATCTCGCGCTGCAGTACGAACTCGGCCAATCGAGCTGTCTATTCTGTTACGATGATATATTATAAATTTTTATTTGCTACAATTGTTCTCCGATTTTTCTATAATAGCACATTTTGTTTGTTACGAAGTCTTCGGCAAGAGTCTCCAGGGATGTCTCCGGCAAAGCCATTTTTTTTTGCTACAATAGCACAAATTATTTTTGCTATAATTATTTTTTGTTTTTGTTATAATAGTACAAATTGTTTGCTACAATGTCTCCGACGAGATCTTCCGTGATGTTTCCGGCGAAGTCATAATTTTGCTATAATACTTTTTATTTTTGCTATAGTAGTATAAAGTTTTTGCTACAAAGTTTTTGACGAATTCTTTTGCTTTTTTATGTGGACGATTTTTTTTTGCGATATTAGTGAAAAATTCTTATTTTAATGAATTGTTTTTTGCTGCTAGTGTAGCAAAAACGTGATTTGAAAGAAATTTGAAAAATTGCTACATTAGTAAAAAAATTATTTTAATGAATCGTTTTTTGTTGTTAGCGTAGCAAAAGCGGGATCGAGAACAGTATTGGACACATGTAGAATGACCCGGAGGATTTTTTTCCCTAGATCCTCCAGAAGACGGCCAACACTTCCCATAAATAATCCTTCCGATTGAGCTTGGAAGAGTCTTAAGCGTTGGTCGACCAAGTGTGAACGCACATTATTGTTTCTGGAGACTTTCTTTTCCATGTTATGACCTAGTACTAGAGTGACAGCAAATAATTGTTTTCTCCTGCATATGTCGAGCACACGGCCCGAGCAGCCAGAATCGGGTCGGTCGGTCTGCCCGCACACACCCACCTGGCCACGCCGGATTCCTCGTGCCAGTGACCAATGCTCGCAAACAGTGCAGTCTGCCGCCCGATGCTTCTCCCCCCCGCAGCCACGCTTGGGCTTGTTGCGCGGTTCCTCGAGGGCATGTCGTTATCGTTTCACAAAGGACCAAGGTGGTCGAGTTCGTCGATGGACCAATCACTTCTCATCCAATTTTTTCACCAACTGACCTACACTGCTAAATACATCTGCCTCTGGCCACTGTTACTTCCATTGTATGCTACACCTCATATATAGACAACACGGTTGTTTCCGTTTCTTATGATGTACAAGCTCAATTATCTTGGCGAGATCATAGAATCGTTCTAGATACACATGTGGTAGGTAAACGTTTGTTTACTTTGTTCCTCTTGGAATGGGCGTCACCAAGAAGCATGATAATAGCTCAACACACCACTTTAGTCAGAAACGAAACAAGATTATAGGGCTTAAAGCAGCTGTAAGACCATAATCGAGGAGGGATTTGGCCTGCAGTATAGAAGTGTTTATGTTTTCTAAATGTAGAATAGTGGGCTGTAAAAGATGACTATAAATGTATAGAAGTGTCTTTTATTTTCTGTGTTAAGACTAGGGTGACAGCAGATGACTATAACGTGCCTCACATAGTGAGCACACGGTCGGAAGGCCAGAATCAGGCCCCGACAGACCGCAGCCACCACGCCGACCCTAGATGATTTTGACGCCTTGGTGCAATGGAACTAGCACTAGTAGAAAATGATCCATAGGTTCAAACCGTCAACTAAATGTTCCATTAGTCACTGTTCCATTCCACGGGGCGCCAGTAACCCCTAGTACCGGGCGAGACACGTCTAGTCCCGGTCCGTATTAGGAACATGGACTAGAGGTCCCTTTTGAACCACGACTAATGGTGGCCGCAAAAAAGGATGATTCTGGCTGTTGGAATTGGAGCATTAGTCATGGTTATAAATGGAACCAAGACCGATGCTCCGGATCGCAGCCATATTCTTTACTAGTGGTGGCATAACAATTAAAAAACAATAACTCACCAAATGAAGTTGTTACCTAATTAGTAAATTAGTGCAGCATTATCTCAGAAGACACACTTGATCCGCCTCTAGAACTTCACTTTCGGGTTTATAACTTGCACTACGGGAGAAAACCTATTTGCCGTGTGCCAAAAGCACACGGCAAAGCCAACAAAACACACGGTAAAGTCTTTGCTGTGTGCTTTTCATCGTGGCACACGGCAAAGATTACACGGTAGAGAATTGCACGGCAACAAACTCTTTGCCGTGTGCATATTTTCGTGGCCCACGGCAAAGAAACAAAGTGGGTCTCACCCCCACTTTTTTTTGATAAAGGGAAGTATATTAATATCGCGGAGATACAAATTACACCCGGCCTCTGCAACAACGCAATGGATGCACACAGCCGAAAGACAATAAAAAGAAGAAATAAAAAGAAAAGTCCCGCTACAGAGTTACAGTCCTCGCGGTATCCGCACAACCACCACCTAAACAACAGCTGATGTCCATCTCTTCGAAAACAACGTCTCCAAGAAGAACGGTGCCAGGCACAATCAATTAAGGCCAGACCTTGGGTTTTCACCCTGAATATAATCCTCGCTCTCAAAACAACGGCTCCAAGAAGACCAGTGCCAGGCACAACCAATTAAGGCCACACCTTGGGCTTTCACCCTGAAAGGTTGGACTTTGGACTTCACGCATGTTGTCGCCCCCTCTTTTATACGGCTGCCACGAATCTTGTAACTCCAAGCCAGTTCCCCATCGATGCAAAGACTCCGAAGACCGTTGCTAGTCCTCCAATCTAACCTTCGATGACTGAGCATTGTGACCGAATTCCACCGATCCAGCAATCTTCAGGCGTCGCCCATGGGAGTTCGCTGGCGGAGCCTTTCGGGTCGACACCCCGGTTGGCCAGTCACGAAACGGGAACGAAAAAAGTGGGTCCAAAATGTCAATCTTTCCCGTGTACAAGCACACGGCAAATATTTACAGATCTTTGTCGTGTGCTTGCACACGACAAAGACTGACATGTTGGACCCACTTTTTTCACCCACCGTATGCCACATATGTCAGTCTTTGCCGTGTGCTTGCACACGGCAAAGACTGACATATAGGCCCCACTGGCCCTCCCACCATTGTGTCATCCGTGTCGATCTTTACCGTGTGCAAGCACACGGCAAAGAGGTCAATTTTTTTTTCATTCAACATTACAGTTCAAAATGGCACAATACACCGCACATAACATATAACAACCAATATTGCTCGTGGGAGGGCGCTATGCCGACGGCAAGTCCGACCAAAACCAAAAAAAAAAACCTTAATCAAAGCACTGACATAATTAAGCAGAAAACTATATGAAGCTATGCCCAGCTCCCACCACCAAGCAGAAAAATCGTTTATCAAGGCACTAACTTTGTAACCTTCGTGCGTACATTTTAAAAATAGGTATATAATACTTGCGAAATCAAATTATCAACCAGCTCCAACAAGAATCGGCGAATTCCGACGGTTAGATCTCCGTGGATGACCCGAACACTGAAGCCCTGTCAGAATCTGACGGAACTCCGCGCGACTTTGGGAAAAGAATTCTCACAATCGACTCGAACATCAATTCGACGATCCCACCGTTGAACAGCTGCGGAATACAATCCCGTAGAACTCCGTTTTTTTAGCCAATTCCAACGGTTAGATCTCCGTCAGCGGCTCGCGCACCGCGACACGTTTTGGATCTCCGCGAGTTCGCGAATTTAAATCGCGGATCCGGATCCTATTGCAGCAATTTGCGAGTCGTCACAAAGAGCAAGAAACATCAACAAAACTTGGAGACTCACCATACTAGTGCCCGGGGGCTCAACATCAACATTGCCACCGCGTCGACCCGGTCCACCGCGTCGAGTCCTTCGGACAAGCATCGCGCCTCCGTCGCGTCGACCCGGTCCGCCGCGTCGAGTCCATGGGAGAAAATCGCGACTCCGCCGTGTCGACTCGGTCCGCAGCGTCGAGTCCTTCAAGAAAACATCGCGACTCCGCTGCGTCAACTAAGTCCGCCGCGTCGAGTCCTTCGGTCGAACATCGCGACTACGCTGCGTCGACTCGGTCCGCCGCGTCGAGTCATTCGGACAAGCATCGCGATTTCGCCGCGTCGACTCGGTCCGCCACACCGAGTCCTTCGGACAACCATCGCGACTCCGCCGCGTCGACTCGGTCCGCTGCGTCGAGTCCTTCGCAAAGCATGGCGACTCTGCCGCGTCGACTCGGTCCGCCTCGTCGGGTCCTTCCGGAAAACATCGCGACTCCGCCGCACAACTCCACTACACCGAATCCTCTCGACTAAGCGTCTTGGGAGCTGTACTTCTCCGCAGCCACACTCGTTGCTCGGGGGCTGTGCTGCAAAGTAGACGCACTCGAGAATTCGCCGCAGTCGCGCTCGACACTCGGTGGTTGAGACGCGAAACAACCGCACTCGACACACGAGTCGGGTTCATCGATTCTGTCACTCGGCACCGCCTCGTCGACTACGGCAATGTCATACAAAGTGCAACGCAGGAACCACTACGTCGGTTGCAACTTCAAAAGTCGACATAATCCTCCGCTCGGAGTCGACACAATGCTCCGCTCGGAGTCAATAGTCAACACATATCCTCCTCCGGGAGTCGACACATGTTCTCCTCCGCGAGCCAACAAAAGACAAGCACAAGGGGTTAGCTTCAGAACAACTTGAGCCTATGCCCGACTCTGCGAGTCGAGCATAGGCTCGGGCGCTACTCACCTCGGGAGCACTGCCGTGCACCCGATAAATCGAAGAAGCAACGTTGGAAGATCTTTGAGTCTATGCCCGATTAAAAATAATCGCACATAGACTCGGGGGCTACTCCCACCGGGAGCGTTGGCCGCGCACCGAATGAGCGCTGGTCGCGCAACCGACAAGCGCTACACGCGCACTCGACGTACTGCCGCGTCGGAAGCATCTAACACGCTGGCCTCGTATCTGAGGAGCTCTGTCAGATATGTTCGTCCAGGTCCTTATTGTGGTTGTACAAACCGTATGTTAACTCGGACGAAGAAAAGCAAAACATCAAACTTGTCCGTGTCCACGAGACGCATACGATAACGCGGGCCAATTCGCGAAATCAGAACATATTGAAGACCTTTCGGGTCCATCTTCTTGTGTAGACTCGGTGGCTGAGCGTCCGCGTCAACTACACGACTTCCACATCGTCGTGCGACTCCGCCACGTCCTCGTGGACTACACTACTTTCGCGTCGACCCCGTCCACCATGTCGAGTACATCTCCACCTTGTCGACTCCGTCCGCCGTGTTGAGTACATCTCCACCGTGTCGACACCGTCCGCCTCGTCAACTACACGACTTCCACGTCGACGCCGTCCGCCGTGTCGAGTACACCTCCACCGCATCGACTCCGACGTGTCTAGTCTCTGACACTTCTCGCCACGTCCCATCAGGCTTATTTCTCAGTGCACCACGACATCACGCGACTATCAACCATCAGGCTTATTTCTCTTCGGAATCTTCAAACAAAAAGACACTCGCCACGCAGCGGGGAGAAGATTGTGAGTATGCGGCTCCCGCAAAAACCACGACTCCGCACTACGATCTACAGACACATCACTCGAAACAAAAGACAGCACTTGTTACGCGTCCAAAATAAAATTGCGAGTCCCTAAACACGAAATTTTGTATGGGTATTCTAACACGAAATCTCTTTCGTATGAGAATCAAAACGCGAAATTTCTTCGCATGGACACCCTAAACACGAAATTACTTTCGTATGGGCATTCTAACACGAAACCTCTTTCGTATGAGCATCAAAACGCGAAATTTCTTCGCATGGACACCCTAAACACGAAATTACTTTCGTATGGACATTCTAACACGAAATCTCTTTCGTATGAGCATCAAAGACACGGAATCTCTTTCGCATAAGCTCCTTAACATGAAATTTCTTTCGTATGAGCATATAAAGACGCGAAATCTCTTTCGCATAAGCTCCCTAACACGAAATTTCTTTCGTATGAGCATATAACAACGCGGAATCTCTTTCGCATAAGCTCCCTAACACGAAATTTCTTTCGTATGGGCATAACAAGACGCGAAATCTCTTTCGCATAAGCTCCCTGTAACATCCCAAGTATGAAAATCTCCCCCTAGAATGTTTGTTTCTTGTTTTATTATTGCTTTGCATCATGTCATCATATTCTTTGCATTTGTTTGCATTTGGTTCCATTTGTTTTCTATTTGAATTCCAAACAAAAATTCAATTGTTGTTCATACTTGTTATGTTACATGTTTCAAATAAAAACCACAAAACAAACAAATAATTTGTTCCACAAAAGTTGGAATCAAAAACTTTATTTTGGCTTAAGTTTCATTTATTCTTTTATACCAACATTGCTCAATTCATTTAATTACCAAACATCAACTAAATTAAATATATTTGGAAAACAAAGTTTTGTTTATGGTGTTGTGACCAAAAACAAAACAATACAATTTTTTCCCAAAATTTTATCTAGCCCAAAACCTCTCTCTTCTCTCTCTTTTCCAAATCTGCAAAAAAAATAAAAAGAGGAAAAAGAATAAAAGAGAGAGAGAGGGAATAGAGGGCAGCCAGCCCACTTTGGGGCCAGCCCAACTTGCCCAAAAGGCCTGGTACCCCTCTGTTGTCTTCTACCTCATGTACGGCATAATCTCCATTGTCCACATAGCAGGTTCAGAGATAAATGGGTGATCCGATGCTCCACCTCCCCCTTAAGAACTCGAGCTCCCCCCCCCTCGTTACATCTCCATTGTCCACATAGCAGGTCACCACCAACGCCTCCTTCTCCGGCTCGCCGCCGGCGCCACGGTGCTCCACCGGCAGCGCTAGGGCCGGGAACGGAACCGTCCGGTTCCCCTCGTCCTCGCCATCTCCTCCGTTTCCGCCGAGGGCCACCGGAACCACCGCCGCCAACCTCGTCGCCGCCATCCGCACCCCACCGTGCACCGCCCCGTCTCCTTCCTCTCCCGAGGTGAGCCGCCCCTCACCCCTTGTTCCCTTCCCTCTCGAGCGCAGCAGCACCGACTGCATCCGCACCCGCACGCCCCCTCGCGCATCGGCAGTGCAACAGCGAACCATCGGGAGCAGTTCGCCGGTGTTCCCTGTTCGCTCCGTCGAAGTTCAGAAAGGCACCAGCCAAATTCAGTTAGGTTCAGTTCTTGCGCGCAGACAGAAGCATATGGCCAAACCTGCCCTTACCTGTCACGAACTCGAGCAGAGCCGCAGTGGCAACGCTCCACCCGCGCGCACCGTAGGTGGTGGGTTCGATCCCCCACTCCTACGAATTAGGCCACCCTTTTGGATGTTTTTCCACACGCCACCCCAGGGCCCACCCGTCAGCGGCCCTGGAGGCCACATCACCTCCTAGCCCAGCCATCTAAGCGCCACAGTGGCGATGGCCCCACTGGCAGTGGCCTGTGTAGGTCACTGCGCGGTGCAGCTTTTATTTTCGGCCCTTTTTCTTTAATTTCAGTCCAATTAATTTTCAGATTAGTCCCTAAACTCCCAACTCAAATAACTTTTAATTTACAACTCCAAAAAATAAAAATAAAATATGTACACTGCACCAAATTTAATTATCTAGATATTTATAACATTTGTTTTCTGTTTTGAATAAGTCAAATGCATCCAAATTTCAAATTCAAACAATTCATCTGAAATTTGATAAAATCCATAACTAATTCAATATTAATCCAAATAACACAAATAAAATATGTTTTCCATGTAAAATTAAACCACCTAACCAAATATAATTTTTTTTTCATGATTTGAATAATTAAAATTGCTTAAATAATTTAAACCTTGTTTAATTCATTTAAAATTTGCTAAATTCATAACTTGCTCAAATTAAATTATTTTTGAACATATAAAATATGTTTTCAAACCAGAAAGACATAATCTTTTCAAATATGAACTTTGTTATCCATGTTGAACAATTAAAATTGGTGAAAACAACAAATGCTTGTGTAACTCCTTTAAGGAACCAAAATTTCTCAACTTAATAAATAAAATTCCACACTTGGTAATTTTCATTTCTATTTGCATCTATTGTTGTTTTCTTATTGTTTTCATCGTCCATGCATCATGCTAATTCACTTACACATGATGTTTAGTTGTAGAACAATTAATTCAACCATAAGGCATGGGCTTTCCATATGCAATCCAATTGCATATGGGTCCATTTAAACATGTTATCTTGTCAACTAGTTTATTTTCGTTGCATCAATTAATTGCCATGCATCATCCCTTGATTGTGCATTATATCCTGTTATTGATTGTTCGTCTCCTTTAGATTGTGTGTTTGCTTCTTCTCGATTAGACGACGACGTTGAGACCGACGATCTTTACGACACCTCTTCTGAGGATTTTTAGCTCAGTACCAGGCTACTGAGTTTGCAGGCAAGTTATCATTCACATGAACCATTGTGTTCCTTTCAACCTTGGTTACCGATACTATCCTTTTGTCTACTTCTGCTAGCCATATGTATCGTTGCTTGTTCTCCGAACCTATCACATGATACCCTGAACCCTAATATTGCCTCATCTCCACACCTATAGCCATTGTTTGTTGCCTTAGTCTTACCTAGCATGCTTAGGGTTGCTTTTGCTCGAGTCTGTTGTTCGTTACTTCTTTTACCTTACTTATTTATGTTCATTTGGGCTTGATGGTTAAACAATCAACCTGTTAATGCTTTGGGTAATAATAATTTGATGATAAGGCACCGGCAGGAGGCCCGGCGTGGTTTTGAGGCCTGCTAGTGTCGACCCTACTTAGGAAAAGGGTCTTGTCTACTGATCCATGATGAGCGTGCTCACCGCATCCGGGTGGTAGTATGGAACCCCCCTCGACTTTGACCTGATCCGGAGTTTGTCCGAAGAGCCACACTTAGTTCGGGTGTTCCATTTGGCTCATACGCATGAATGGGTCGCTTCCATGGTTACTGATGATGATGATGACACACACATATAGGGCGAGGCCTATAGTGCCGGGGTGTTGTGTCCTGCGGGAGTTTTGCACACCTGCGCTGAGTATTCGGTTGCGTGGCTGGGACCTTATAGCTCCGTGGCTCCTAGGACAGGCTGTAGAGATGGTTCGAGTCGTGTCAAACTAAACTGAGTTTTACTTGGTGGCTTGAGTGTGTACGGGTACTGGAGCACACCCTGCAGGGATGAATCTTCTCGAGAAGCCGTGTTGTCCGTGGTTATGTGACGACTTGGTGAAAGTACTGGCTAACAAGTACTCAGACAACTTACACCTAACTATAATAACTTGACTAGTAATAGGTTTATTGACACAATAACCTGAATCATCATTAATCCAACTGTGTGAGTTATCCTTGGGTTGCTTCCTTAGTAGGGGGTGACATTGGATGGGTTTTGTTTGGTGGTTAGTATAGTTGGTTACGATACGCTATCTTATCTCCTCTCTGTTAGCCGGAAGTTGTAGTATGTTTCTGTAGTTGGTTAGAGCAGCCCGCTGCAGCATCTTTTACATCACCTATTCTTCCGTTGAACCTAAAGCATTTGTACCTGGTGTTGCCGGGTACACTTTGGTGAAGTGTGAGTCTTGCTTGCCAGTATGTTGTTGTACTGACCCCCTTTGGGGCTGTGGTTTACGCAGACTACGATTCCGAGGATCCCCATGGTGGCTACTACGTGGAGTACGACGAGACTGCAGACGAGTAGATAGTGGACCCGGGCAGGATCCAAGACCTACGTGGATGGGCTTCGTCTTCTTTTATTTCCCGGCTTCTTAAGCCTATTTGGATTTGTCTGTACTCAGACCTTTGAATGCTTCCGCTGTGATGTAATGAATGTTATGTTGGGACATGTGTCCTCTGGATGAGTGTATTTGCTATTCTCTGCCTTAGTGAAGGCCAGTTGCAATTTATTTCAATCTTTTGTGTCTTAGAGATATGTTGTGGTATCATTCCGTTTAACGCTGTTGACGTACCATGTGTGATTGGTATGAAGTACGTCGACAGTAGTACCTTTGATCTCTAGTGGATAGTTTACATCGAGGATGGAATAGCGGATCTTGGTTGTCGCACATAAGTGCTGGCCTACTCGGGAGCGAGGATGCGGAAGCAGTTAGGCCCCGTAATCCAAGCATCTGCTATCCAGTTCGGCCCGATGAGTATCCCCTAGAAGTCAGGGTGCGAAAAATGGTATCAGAGCCTGTCTGCCTGTAGGATCCCTTTTTACTGGTCGCAGTTGAGTCTAGAAACTATTTTGTAGCTATATAGGAAAAATGAAACGTGAGAGTAGGAATTCTGTTCTTTTTCTTCTTTCCCCACCCACCCTCCCTTTTCTGGTAAGGAAGTGCAACGTTGTTTTTTCTCTTCTCATATAAACTTTCAAGTTAGGATTTCACGAATCCTGGTTTCTCTAGGATGGTTATATCTACTAGACCATAGGAATGGAGGTGGTTGTGACATGATTTATCATGTTGCCTACTCACGATTGAGAACGGAGGCGTGTAAGCCCCGGAAGCAGATCCTCTATTCCTTAAGCAGTAGATATTGATCCTTTAGAAGCCTGGATGGGTTTTCTCCGTAGTACCTCAGGTGTTTGTGGTCTCCTGTTTCCCAGTTGTTGCTTCGATATCGTCCTTCACAAATCGTCTCTTTCGTTGTTAACCTCCATCCGTTTTGTTCCGGAGTCTTTCTTCTTCAACACCACATCTGTGTGGTACTCGAACCATTTATGGTGAATGTTGAGGGTTGTATATGTTTGCTCCATGCTACCTTCTTACCGTCTGAAGTAATCCTTTTAAGCACTTATATTGGATTTTGTTATCCGAATAGTGTGTTAATCTTGGTATCCTCTTCAGGATGGAAAGTGGTGACGAAGAACCCACACTGCCACCCGAGATAGGGAAAGTGCTGTCTCAGATGACACAAGTTATAAAGCAGATGCAGCAGAACCAAGACCTTGGGAGTAATGGCAACGTCCGTGTGTCTATTCGGGAGTTCCTTGAGCTCAACCCGCGCACGTTTGATACCTCCTCCGAGCCATTGGATGCTGATGACTGGCTCCGTGAAATGAACCGTACTCTTATGGTAGCTCATGTGGCTGACGCGAACCGTGTTCCTTACGTGACCTACCTTCTCCGTGGACAATCCATGTCTTGGTGGGAGAATTTCCAAGAAATGAGAGGTTCTAGTGTGGCAATCACATGGGAGGATTTCAAGCAAGCCTTCGTGCGCCATCACATTCCCGATGGGCTCATGGAGAAAATGCGTGATGAATTCTATTCTTTCACACAAGGCAATTTGGACGTTCTCGAATACCAAAGAGAGTTCAATCGTCTGGCTCGCTACGCCGGAGATGAGATCTCCACAGAAGCGAGAAAGATGGAAAAGTTCCGCATGGGTCTCAACCCGGAACTCAAGTATGCTCTCACCAACGTCAAGGCCAGGAATTTTGAGGACCTCATCAACATCGCTCTAAATGAAGAGCATGGGCGCAAATTGGTTGAGGAATCTCGTAAGCACTCTCGTGAACAGGCTAATCTCTCAAAAGCTATCATGCCTCCACAAAAACAGAGAGTTTGGGTTCCATATACCACTCCAACACCGCCCATCTGCTTGCCAAGCCCGGCAGGATTTCTTGCCCTCCCTCCCACCCAGTGGTATCTTCAGGAGGTGCTCCATCTCAGCCAAGTCCAACAGCTCCTCGTTCTGCTAGTACATGCTTCAAGTGCGGTCTACCAGGACACTACTCCTACAAGTGCCCGCAGAACAAGCTACCATCACTACCTACCTCTAAGGTCAATCATGTGGTGGTAAACACTTCTTCGCCTAGGCCCCACAACAAGAACAAGTCTGTCTTGAGAACTGTGAGGGTGAACCATGTCAAGGCCCAGGGAGCAGAAGAATCTCCAGAGGTTGTAATGGGCACACTTCTTGTGAACTCGTTTCGTGCTAAAGTCTTGTTCGATTCTGGTGCTTCACACTCTTTCATCTCTCAATGCTTTGCAAGCAACAGTGGAATCAACTTCGAACAGTTGTCTATCCCTCTCCTAGTGAAATCACCGGGATCTAGCTGGCAAAGCAATAAAGTTAGCCAGAACATCGAGATCACAATTGGGAACCTTCCATTCCAGGCATCTTTGATAGCTCTCCACTCTTCAGATATTGATGTCATTCTTGGGATGGATTGGCTGGTAGCCAACAAAGCAGTCATTGATTGTCCTGCTAAGTCTATCAAAATCACACACCCTTCTGGCTAGATAGTCTACTTCCATGCTAAAAATCCAGTTGCTCAACTCTACACTCTCAATGCAAATCCTCTGCCATCTATTGAAACTATTCCGGTGGTTTGTGACTTCCCCGATGTCTTTCCAGAAGAATTGCCAGGAATGCCTCCTGACAGAGCAGTTGAGTTCGTGATCGAACTTGAACCAGACACTGCTCCAATCTCTAAGCATCCATACAAGATAGCTCCTCCTGAACTGAAGTTGTTGAAGGAGCAAATCAATATGTACATGGAGAAAGGTTACATTCAACCTAGTTCCTCGGCTTGGGGTTGCCCAACTCTGTTTGTTGCGAAGAAGGATCAAACAAAGAGACTCGTTGTTGACTATTGTCCTCTCAACGAGAAAACCATCAAAAACAAGTATCCAATTCCTCATATCGATGATCTTTTTCATTAACTTGCTGGAGCCTCAATATTCTCCAAGCTGGACTTGAGGATGGGTTACCATCAAATAAAGATCAGAAAGGAATATATTCCAAAGACAGCTTTCACCACTCGGTACGGTCTATATGAATACACCGTCATGTCCTTTGGTCTCACCAATGCACCGACGACCTTCTCTCGACTCATGAATTCTGTCTTCCACGAATACCTCGACAACTTCGTTGTGGTATATCTTGATGATATTCTTGTCTACTCAAAATCCGAGGAAGAGCATGGAGAACATCTTCGTCTCACTCTCATGAAACTTCGCGAGCATCGTCTCTATGCCAAGTTCTCCAAATGTGAGTTATGGATTCCAGAAGTTGCTTACCTTGGTCATGTCATCTCTGCCAAGGGCATAGCCATTGATCCAGAAAAGGTTAAGGCAATTGTTGATTGGAAACCTCCTAAGACGGTGAAGCAAGTCAGAAGTTTTCTTGGTTTGGCTAGCTATTGCCGTCGCTTCGTCCAAAACTTCTCCAAGATTGCCAAACCGCTCACTGATCTCACAAAGAAGGACAAGAAGTTCGTTTGGTCTCCACAATCTGATGAAAGTTTCAACCTCCTCAAGACTAAACTCACTTCTACACCAGTTCTGGTTGGCCCAGATACTACCAAACCTTTCCAGATATTCTGTGATGCATCTCTCCAAGGTCTAGGAGCAGTTCTTATGCAAGAACGTCAAGTTGTGGCTTATGCTTCACGTCAGTTGAACACCCATGAGCAAAATTATCCCACACATGATCTTGAACTTGCAGCAGTTGTGTCTGCCCTCAAGAAATGGAGACAATACTTGTTGGGTAATCGCATTGAAATCTTTTCCGATCATAAGATTCTGAAATACATCTTCACTCAACCAGATCTAAACCTCAGACAAAGGAGATGGATTGAAAAGATCAAAGACTTCGATCTTACCATTTCTTACACTCCAGGCGAGGCTAATGTTATGGCCGATGCTCTCAGTCGCAAGTCGTATTGCAATAATCTCATGATCATGGAAAGCCAACCTCCTCTTCATGAAGAATTCCAGAAGCTAAACCTTGGTCTTGTTCCTCAAGGTTATCTTGCAAACTTGACAGCCAGTCCAACTCTCAAGGACAAGATTCGTTCTGAACAACTTTGTGATGTTGAGATCAAGAAGATCGCAAATAACATCAAAGCATGCAATGTGAAGTATGAGTGCTTCTCAATTGATGACAAGGGAACTGTGTTCTTCGAAGGACGCATTGCAGTTCCTCAAATTCAAAGTCTCAAAGATGTTATTCTCAAGGAGGCTCATGAAACTCCTCTCTCCATACACCCTGGAAGTAGAAAGATGTACCAGGATCTCAAAACACTGTATTGGTGGTCTGGCATGAAACGTGAAATTGCTCAATACGTTTCTGAATGCGACGTTTGTCAACGTGTTAAGGCAGTTCATCAGAAAACAGTTGGTCTTCTCCAACCTCTGAAAATCCCTGAGTGGAAGTGGGACATGATTGAAATGGACTTCGTCACTGGTTTTCCAAAGTCCAAGAAGGGCAACGATGCAATCTTCGTTGTCATTGATCGTCTCACTAAGGTAGCTCACTTCTTTCCTGTCAAAGAAACAATCTCAGCTAGCCAGTTAGCAGAGCTCTACACAACAAAGATCGTTCCTCTTCATGGTGTTCCTTTGGAAATAAGCTCAGACCGTGGAAGCATATTCACTTCTCATTTCTGGAAGAGTTTTCAAGAAGCATTGGGCACCAAACTTCTGTTCAGCACATCTTACCATCCTCAGTCTCAAGAGCAAGTCGAAAGAGTCAATCAGATTCTCGAGGATATGCTCAGAGCATGTGGTCTCTCCTTTGGCATGAAATGGGAGGAATTGCTTCCATATGCTGAATTCTCCTACAACAACAGCTTCCAGGCAAGCCTAGGCATGGCACCATTTGAAGCTCTCTACGGCCGCAGATGCAGGAGTCCAATCAATTGGTCTGGAGCTGGTGAGCGTTCACTCTTAGGTCCTGACATTGTTAAGGAAGCTGAAGAGAAAGTTCGAATCATTCGTGACAATCTCAAGATTGCTCAGTCTCGTCAGAAAAGCTACTATGACAGCAAGCACAGGGATATGATCTATGCACCTGGTGACAAAGCATATCTCCGTGTAACTCCCCTCAGAGGCACTCATCGTTTTGGTGTCAAAGGAAAGCTAGCACTGAGATACATTGGTCCTTTCAACATTCTCTCAAGACGTGCGGAAAATGCCTATCGTCTTGAACTTCCAGAAAAGCTATCCAAGGTGCACGATGTGTTTCACGTGTCACAGCTCAAGAAGTGCTTCAAAGACCCAGGTCGTGCATTTGATCATGATTCCATTGAACTGCAACAAGATCTCTCTTATGAGGAGCACCCTGTTCGTATTCTCGATGAGACCGAGCGTAAGACTCGCAACAAGAGCACCAAGTTCTTAAAAGTGCAGTGGTCTCATCATTCTGATAAAGAGGCAACGTGGGAGACCGAAGAGGATCTTCGCAAGAAGTATCCGGACCTTTTCTCTTCTCAGTAGGAATCTCGGGGCGCGGTTCCTTCAAGGGGGGGCGTTTTGTAACATCCCAAGTATGAAAATCTCCCCCTAGAATGTTCGTTTCTTGTTTTATTATTGCTTTGCATCATTTCATCATATTCTTTGCATTTGTTTGCATTTGGTTCCATTTGTTTTCTATTTGAATTCCAAACAAAAATTCAATTGTTGTTCATACTTGTTATGTTACATGTTTCAAATAAAAACCACAAAACAAACAAATAATTTGTTCCACAAAAGTTGGAATCAAAAACTTTATTTTGGCTTAAATTTCATTTATTCTTTTATACCAACATTGCTCAATTCATTTAATTACCAAACATCAACTAAATTAAATATATTTGGAAAGCAAAGTTTGTTTTATGGTGTTGTGACCAAAAACAAAACAATACAATTTTTTCCCAAAATTTTATCTAGCCCAAAACCTCTCTCTTCTCTCTCTTTTCCAAATCTGCAAAAAAAATAAAAAGAGGAAAAAGAATAAAAGAGAGAGAGAGGGAATAGAGGGCAGCCAGCCCACTTTGGGGCCAGCCCAACTTGCCCAAAAGGCCTGGTACCCCTCTGTTGTCTTCTACCTCACGTACGGCATACATCTCCATTGTCCACATAGCAGGTTCAGAGATAAACGGGTGATCCGATGCTCCACCTCCCCCTTAAGAACTCGAGCTCCCCCCCCTCGTTGCCCTAATTCTTCTTCCTCCCTCTTTTCCCTCGAGCGCCGCAGCTCCTTGCTCTCTCTCGCTCCTCTCTGTACTCCACCGAAGGTCACCACCAACGCCTCCTTCTCCGGCTCGCCGCCGGCGCCACGGTGCTCCACCGGCAGCCACTACAGCGGAATCACTCTATTGCAACGAAACTAGTCGTTGTAAAAAGTGACTTATCGTCGCAATAGGGTTCTGTTGCACCGAAATAGGGTTCGTTGGGAGGCGTCGCGAAAACCTCCGTGGTAGAAGGCTGTCTCCGCGCACTTAGAATCGTCGCTAAAAAATAATCCAGTTGCAACCATTTCCTAGGCCAATTGCCACGCACGTTTCCGTCGCGTCTCGCACATAACGCAACGTACGTATTTCGTTGGTACACCTCTAGTGCAACAAATACCCAAACGTGGCGACTGACCAATGTGGCAACGGCGAGTGTTCCGTTGCGCTTGTTCATTCGTTGCAAAAGTCGACTTTATTTGCCACGTCCAATTGTGTGGCAAAAAACTATGGCAACAAACATTATACGCGTGGGAACAACTTTTTGCCACACGCAATCAATCGTGGTAAGATGATTTTGAAATAGTAATCGCAACGGCCTTCATATTAGTAGCAATAGGCAATCGCGACAATTTCAACTATTCGTGGCGCCATTCAATTTCTACAAATTTTAGTTTCGTGGCGTGATGTAGTATTCGCAACATCCACATTTTATGTTGCTAGAAGCAACTGCGACAATAACAACTTTTCCTGGCGCCATTGTATTTCGACAAAATTTATTTTCGTGGCGACATATACAATTCGCAACGTACAAATTTTAGTAGCTAGAAACAACTGCGACAACTTTAACTATTCGTTGCGCCTTTCTATTTCTACAAATTGTAGTTTCGTGGCGAGATGTAGTATTCGCAACATCCACATTTTATGTTGCTAGAAACAACTGCGACAATAACAACTTGTCGTGGCGCCATTGTATTTCGACAAATTTTATTTTCGTCGCGACATGTACTATTGGCAACGTGTAAATTTTAGTAGCTATAAACAACTGCGACAACTTCAACTATTCGTTGCGCCTTTCTATTTCTACAAAATTTAGTTTCGTGGCGAGAAGTATGGGAATTCTGTATTGCAACGAACATAGTTTGGTGGCGTGAATGAACTATCGCAACAAAGTTAGTTTGGTGGAGAAAAAATATTGCAACGATGTCTCCCTCATGGTGGTGAGAGTCTATTTCAACAAAACACTTTGTTGTGGCGACTGAGGCTTCACGCAACACTACAATTATCGTGGTAAATTACCTATTGCCACGTTATAGAAAAAAAAATAAAAAAAAAATATGGAAACAAAAAATACGGGCATTGAATTAAAATGTTCAAAAGGGTACGTAAAATATGTTTATTTACACAAAATAATAGTTCTCCTAGCTATTTTTAATATATACAAATGAAATTCTCGTACAACATGGATCAAATCAAGATCAAATCAAACTGAAATATCCAGTGCAGCTATTTGCTGTTTCCATCAGAAGTTTGATTGACGTCCTGCAATCAATTGTAAAAACAAAAAAAGGTGTGAGTCTAGTCAGCAATAACACATGCTGAAACATAAGAACCAGCAGACTATAGTGTGTGGATGAAGCAAAAACGGTTGTTGTAACTCAACGAAGCCACAACCCATAGTGAAACATAAACTGAAGCAAGTATAGGGTGGGTGCAGCAACGCTATAGTGTGGGTGAAGCAAAAAACAGAATGTACTAGTACCGAACTGTACAAGATTGTGACTTACAAGTGCGCAACTATACATTCGACTTTTCTGTAAAGTGCTGTGCGGAGGAACTATTTTCTTAGCAGGACTGTTGGTAAGTGATGGTTGCTGGTTCGGCTTCTTAGACGCCTGGAAAAACAAAGTGCACTGTTAGCAACGCAAGTAAACAACTAAATCTTACTAGTTCGCAATTGTATGACTATCATCACCTGAGGTGTAGTCGTCTTCTGCTTTTCCATATGTGCGGAGAGCTCTTCAAACTTTGATTGCATCCGTGAGTTAAAATGTGCAATCAAGTTATTTTCAAATTCTATTCTTGAGATTCTCTCCGACTCCATCAGTTGTTCCCTTTGAGAGAGCTCGTCCATTAATCTCTTCTCAAGATTTTCTCTCTCAGCCCGCTCTGTATTAATCTTCTCTTCCATGATTGCACGTTCATCTAGTAACTTCTGTTCTAAAGTACTGACCTTCGTGGTGAGCTGGGAGTTAACTTTTTGGGTCTCTGCCGCAGCCCGAGCTTGCTCCTCTAACAGCAACTTAGACCGCTGAGAACTAGTTTGCACCTGGGCCATGTATCCGAACCCACGAGGCTGCGATGACTTGCATTGAACTTTAGATTTATATGCTTTCTGGAAAATATTGATTCTTTGTTCAGCTGACAATGGGACATCAGTTTCCTTTAATCTGTTTTCAATCTCTTTACATGCTGTTTCCTGATTAGGAAAAAAAATCTCAAATCAGATGTAATATCATCCAAGAAGGAGAACAGTAAATATGTTTAGAGTAGCTTCTAAGTTAGTTAACTCACGTAAACATCCTTGGACTCTTCTGTAGTCCATGTTCCATTCTTTGTGTGGGTCAGTCTCCAGAGAGCAACACAGTCTGGCTCTTCTCCAGTTTCCGAATTCCTCTGCAAGTAGTGCAACAATTAGATACTATAAACATTAAAGCAAAGTGAACACCGACGCATGCATAGTGAGTAGGCCCATACATTCTCAAAACTGACTTGAGAGTAGGATTTTGATCCTGCTCTGTGTTGTGTCTTCATCTTCGTACGGTTATTCTTGTTCTTTTGGCTGAGTTCCTGGTCATTCAATTATAAAAAAAAACTTGTCAGACAAGCCATTTGATGATAGTACAAAATTCACAAACAGGTAGTATAGAAATAACCAGGAATTTCTTATCAGTGCCAAAGTACTCGATCAACCATTCCCACTCTTCTTTTTGTAAATCTTCTGGGACAACTGCCCTTCTGGCATCATCTGTTTTGTATGCCTTGTAAGTGCTGCTTAGGTCTCCTCGCCAGCCTCTGTAGCGTTCTTTTGCAATTTTAAGAATTTTTCCGTGTGTTTCGTCTGTATCTGGCATATCGTATCTGTCCTGTAATGCGTAGAACAAACAGATAGACTTAGTTTAGTAGTAGTACATTAATTATGGACGAAAAAAAAGCAGACAACACATGTGAGAAAGGTTGTACTCACCAAGATATCTGTGACGATCATGCGATGGATGTCAGGGTGAATGTCTGTCCACCTCCTCACTCCAATAATTGGTAACCTTCTTTTCATTATGATTACCACCTCATCCTTGAATGAACGGTTGTTCAATCCTACTGGACCACCCAATGTTTCAGAGAAATCAACACCTAGCTTTGCAGCTCCATTGGCATGACGCTTCTTACTGGCTTTTAAACCTTTCACTACACCTCGCCCTTTCTTCTTCGGTATGTCATCACCTACATCCCAAAACACACACAAAGAAACAATTTATTTTGTAGTTGATTGAAAGAAATTAGGACACAGCGGTAAAAAATATAGCTAGTACCTTCTTGTAGTTGTAGCTTCGGGCGATAGCAGCGTGCATGGGAAGGCCAATCCTCAACGGAACACATGTCAGTTTCAGACACATCAGTGTTAGGTTGAGTTCCTGTTTCAGGGTTAACATTTGTACTGAATCAGCAATCCTAGATTTTATCCATTAAAACAAATATTAGACAGAGCTTAAATGTCAAAAATAAATTACCACGTCTACGTTTTCCCTGACTTTTTTTATATTGTTGTATACTTTCAACCCTTGTCATGCAGACAGATCCTTTCTTTATTACTGAAAATGTTAACAATAAATGGACAAAGCATTAACATTGTGCATAATTCAGAAAGCTGATTAAGAATTAATGAACTTGTGTACCATCCTCAAAGGAGTAATCTGTATCTTCTTCTTCGTTTGAAGCTTGTTCCTCTTCGGTTGCATCCCTAACTGCATGTTTATCAAAATTGTGGATTAGGTAAGGAATGCATAAAATAGTTACCAGGGAAAATATTTATTAAAGTCTGTATTGAAGGAGTTGCGAGTTGGAGATTTGGCATGAAAGTATAACCTGTGATACTGATCTGTCGCTTTTTTCTGGTGGATCCAGTTGCATCATCAAGCAGAGACTCTATTGATGCAATATCAACGCAGTGGCCTCCTCCTTAAACACATACAGAGAGATCTCTTATCATTAGAGTGCCTGCGTTTCAATAGATGGAAATCACTACCAACGTCTATTGGAAGAAGTTTTCCTTTGCCAGGGCCATTATTTAGCCTGCAGTACAGGTAATCACGCGCGCCACAGAAGCCAACTTTTTCAATCAAATTGATGAAATCCATATAGCAGATTTCATCCGGTTCCATGTCTGCTACCAAAACTTTTTGGTTCTTTTGACCGTCCTCATAGAAAAGTCTAACTTCCAAATCGGTTCGGTCGTCTACAATTAGATAGAAAGAAAAAATGAGAACCCATATAAGAGACGGCGAGATCACGGAGATGGACGAGAAGAAGATTAGACAGGAAAACTGGGATGATTCGCGCTCCATGGAGTCCGATCGCGACATCGACATGTAGCTCCGAACGTGATGAGGGCGAGATTGCGATCTAATCTGCAATGGCGAAAGAGTTGGCCCGTAGATTGTGCTATGGCGAAACAGGAGGGGCCCGGGCATCGTGCACTTATACATACACGCGGGAAATTTAAAGTGACCGCTTTAATTTTTTGGTGGGAACACAAAATTTCGCTACACTTGGCGTTTTAGCGGGGAGGATTTAATTTTTTTTGGTGGGACATCGTATTCGAGCAACCTTGTCGACAATTTAGGCGCTAATTGAGCAGTTAAACAATGCATGCAATCGCCGGCTGCCTAGAAGGCATATTTCGCATTGATTTTCAAGACGTCAGGCTCTTAACTATCGAGGGGAAAACTAATCGGATTTATTCCCTAGCGCTTACAACGTAGGATTGAAAACATGTGGAAGTCTCGCATGAGTCATGTAATGTCACTGAACAATTATTGCATGCAACTTATTAGCTGCCGCCGCCTTGTTTATTTCTGCAAACTTCAAATTGCCACTGAAAATATAAACAAAACAAGTAATCTTCACTGCAGATGAAGGTTTGGGTGATCAAACCACTGAAGCACATCGCTGATGGCAGTACAATAATTACATACATCCATACGTTCATGATCCGATGAGAATGTCCAAGTTGGCAGACTACGTACTACAACCAGGGCGACACCGCCCGCATCACGATCTTCACGTCCAAGTGGCGGTTACGGGTGCTCCTAAGTGTAATGAGAATAGCTTGCTTTTCATATAAATGCTTGCCTTCAAGGAATTCCCGCCATGCATTCCTGCCAAACATAATGCGGCCGTCCCTGTCCGTGTTGTATGGAACGGTGGTGAACGACTCTGATGATCCGAGGCATAGCCCAGCATGGCCTGAAGACGGAATGCCAGCACTGTCCGCTATGGACTGAGGTAGTTTCTGGATTTCGAACGTGTGGATGACATACAAAAAGAAGTAGGTCATAGTAAGGCACACGTTGTAAGCATAAAATTGCGTTGAAAAACATAAATAGCATTGGCACCTTACGTACCATCTCATATCTGGCCACATTTGTCCACGTCAAACGAGTCACGTATGGCACTCCAATGTACTCATCTATCGTGGGTAGAAGCTCACGAACGTGGTCCTTCTCATCGTCATCAAGATCAGCTCTCTGGGAGAAGATGATGGAAGAGTCGAATGGGTCATCCTCATCCATGGACTGCTGGTCCGTGGACTCCTCATCCGTGGACTCCTCATCAGTCCTGGGATCTGGGTCATTTTCATTGCTTGTAGTAGCGTCGTGGTCGTACAAGTAGTGCCTGCGGCACATGTCGAACTTGAACACCTTGACGGTGAGCAAGGCGTCGCCGTCGTAACTGAAGAGGAGGAACATGCCGCGCTGCAGGAAGTAATATTGGGCGAACTGGTCCCAGCCGTGCCCGAGGAAAATGCGGCCAGCTTCATCGAAAAGCACATCCATGTCCAGTTCTTGCTACTCGGATCGTCCGCCTCACGCACCTTAAGTTCACGTGGTTCACGGCCCTTCACCAACTCCACAAACTTCTTAGGCAGCACCTGCAGCAATATGAAAGTTAAATAGATAGAAAAGAGTGCTTACTAGAAATAAGTTTACTGTTTGATGATGGATGAGTACTATAAAAATGTAAACAAGTAGTACCTAGTAATCAGTTATACTAAATCTTAGTTGAGCAATGAGGGTGTTTGCCACATTAATTCAAAAGATGAACTTTCAGTGGGAGCTGAAATGTACCAAATCGAGTGAACATATTCACGTAGAGCAATTGAGCTACTAAAACCCATCTACTAGACCTTAATTTGATTCACAAATTTAACTAGCTACAGGATCATAGCTCAGACACTATGTCAGACTAAATAACTGAAGTGGTGGTGTGGGTCGATGAAGCGTACCAGTTTGTCCGATGTAGCGTCTACTACTAGGGAGTAGAACTCAAAGTCTGCCAACTCCATCTTAACAGATCCCTCTGTTCATCATATAATAGAAATGCAAATCAATTTCCGGCTACATATATAATCGAGAATTAACATTTTGGTGATACAGTCCACGTACTGAATGCCGCGTTGTATTGCAAGCGGCAACTGCTTAGGTCGAACATCTTTACTGTGATGACATTGCGGCCGTCGTAATTGCAGATCAGAATAAAGCCTCTCTGCAGTTTGTAGGTCCGGGCGAAACACTCCCAGCCGCGCTTTAGGAACATGCGGCCAGTGCTGTCGAACCACACATCAACGTCCCACGTGGTGCTACGCCGATGGCCGACCTCAAGCAGCTTCAGTGCACGGGTTTACGGTCCCCTAGCAACTCTGCGAACTTCTTAGGCAGTGACTGCAGCAGAGGATAGAGCAAACCATGAACATCATTCCACCTATCTGACTAAAATGACAAGTAAAATGAGTACAATACCTGTTTGTCCGATGAAGCATCATCTACGTAAGCGAGGAACTCGTAGTCCATCGTATGCAAACCCGCCTGTAGATCGTACTAAAAAGTATGACTTCAGTTACATTTAGCAGACGTGCCAAAACAGCAGAGGTTAAGAAACATGAAGGTTCACTACAAATTTAGGACTAAATGCAGTCTAGCAGCATCATGGTTCAGAGACATTCATACACAGGTGCAATTTAAATTTGACATGCATTCAAGAATTTCATGGAAGTACGGAACTTCAGAAAAGAAAATCTACTAGTATGTCAAGGAAATGGTGTGCCGACAATCAATTGTACTGCTTTAGCAAATTAATTGAAATAGCTACTGCTCCTAAAAAATGGCTCACATCTATTGTCCTGCTGAAGATTAAAAATGGAAATTACTAAAAATAGCTAGTGAACCTAAAAAGGGGTAAAGTCAACTGTACTTGTGAATAGTAAAAAGGGAAATTACTAAAAGTAGGTACTGGTCCTAGATATGCCAGTGTGAGTACCAGAGGTCTTACTTTCAACATCACTAATTACCTACCTAGAAAAAGGCACACACACAACAACAGCTACCAACATCAATTGGGCACCTGGAACTATCAAATTTAACATGAAGGTATAGTGCAACATCTCAATCAGATGCATGTAAGTACCATTTACTTTATTCATAAACGTGTAAAAGACAAATCAATCATGAATGACATCGAACATAAATACGTGCTACCATCTATATGTAGCACAAGATTTCACATTTCTTTCCTGTCTAGACAAGTAGGACACTAGTTACCTTATAGAAAATGAGTGTTTGAACTTAAATCGTTTTGCAACCCACAAGAGGTGAAGTTCTAACCTGAGTGTCGCCCGCGATGGATCAGTGGTGAATCGACGCGCCGTGGGTCAATCTACAGCGCGATGAAGAGACTGGCGACGACGGCGGTCGCGAGAATGCGGCGGCCCAGAGAGGGATGCTGATCGAGGGGCGGCGAGGTCGAGAGATGGATGGCGGCGGCGGCGGCGGCGACGTTGTCGGTGAACTGCGGAATAAGGGTTTTCTCGGAGCAAATAACTGTAGGTACACAAAGAGGAGGAGTGCGAACTTGACGTGACAATACGAGAGGAAGACGGGAAGATGATACTTGGGCCCACCTGTAAGTCTGTTACCACCAATGGTGGGTACATTACCGCGGGGCAGTTGCCATTTTTATGGTTCCTATCTGAAGTGCCACCGAGCGTCTCCCCTCCCCTCCCCAGCTTTCTCCTCTGTTTCTCCACTGACGATCTTCGTCCTACTCCACGCCATGGAGCAGCCAGACCAATGGTGTGTTCAATTTTAGAAATGTTGGTACAAAAGTATTCCATTCCCAATTATTTTGGTAAACAGCCGCATTGCCCGCTTGTAATAACCGCGCCGCTTCCAACCCATGCCCAAAGTCGAAATCATGATGCATTCCAAGAACCTCGCTTCATTTCAGCAACATTGCACGTGTGGGATCTCAAAAAGCAGCTTCCATTCTCAAGTTGCCTACCAATCTTATGTCGTAGCCGTTTCCGGGCACTTTCGGTCCAGAACATTGTTCCCTTCCACCTACGATGCCTGGAAAGCAGCAGAGAGATGAGAATGTCAGCCACACTTGGCAATGTGGGCCCACACAAAATGCTTGAACCCCATTGCAGGACTTGTATGGTGCCGCCGTTGCGCTGGGTGGCGTCGGACGTTAACCGGGACGATTCTCGCCGCTTCTCGCTCTTGCATGCCAGCCTCCACACCTGGGGCATCCTTACAACCCACTCCAACCAACTCACTCCACATGCAACACTGCACCTTGTTACCCCTGCCCATGACTGGGCGATGCGTGATCTGGCCTTATATTGCCTTCGAAAGCGGAAGGATCGGCCGAAAACGGGGATTTCCTTGGCCAACTTGTTGTTTCACATGCCCATAGTCGAAATCATGATGCATTCCAAGAACCTCGCTTCATTTCAGCAACATTGCACGTGTGGGATCTCAAAAAGCCGCTTCCATTCTCAAGTTGCCTACCAATCTTATGTCGTAGCCGTTTCCGGCCACTTTCGGTCCAGAACATTGTTCCCTTCCACAAACAGCAGAGAGATGAGAATGTCAGCCACACTTGGCAATGTGGGCCCACAGAAATAATGCTTGAACCCCATTGCAGGACTTGTATGGTGCCGCCGTTGCGCTGGGTGGCGTCGGACGTTAACCGGGACGATTCTCGCCGCTTCTCGCTCTTGCATGCCAGCCTCCACACCTGGGGCATCCTTACAACCCACTCCAACCAACTCACTCCACATGCAACACTGCACCTTGTTACCCCTGCCCATGACTGGGCGATGCGTGGTCTGGCCTTATATTGCCTTCGAAAGCGGAAGGATCGGCCGAAAACGGGGATTTCCTTGGCCAACTTGTTGTTTCCCATGCCCATAGTCGAAATCATGATGCATTCCAAGAACCTCGCTTCATTTCAGCAACATTGCACGTGTGGGATCTCAAAAAGCCGCTTCCATTCTCAAGTTGCCTACCAATCTTATGTCGTAGCCGTTTCCGGCCACTTTCGGTCCAGAACATTGTTCCCTTCCACAAACAGCAGAGAGATGAGAATGTCAGCCACACTTGGCAATGTGGGCCCACAGAAATAATGCTTGAACCCCATTGCAGGACTTGTATGGTGCCGCCGTTGCGCTGGGTGGCGTCGGACGTTAACCGGGACGATTCTCGCCGCTTCTCGCTCTTGCATGCCAGCCTCCACACCTGGGGCATCCTTACAACCCACTCCAACCAACTCACTCCACATGCAACACTGCACCTTGTTACCCCTGCCCATGAGTGGGCGATGCGTGATCTGGCCTTATATTGCCTTCGAAAGCGGAAGGAACGGTCGCAAACGGGGATTTCCTTGGCAAACTTGTTGTTTCCCATGACCATAGTCGAAATCATGATGCATTCCAAGAACCTCGCTTCATTTCAGCAACATTGCACGTGTGGGATCTCAAAAAGCCGCTTCCATTCTCAAGTTGCCTACCAATCTTATGTCGTAGCCGTTTCCGGGCACTTTCGGTCCAGAACAGTGTTCCCTTCGACCTACGATGCCTGGAAAACAGCAGAGAGATGAGAATGTAAGCCACACTTGGCAATGTGGGCCCACAGAAATAATGCTTGAACCCCATTGCAGGACTTGTATGGTGTCGCCGTTGCGCTGGGTGGCTTCGGACGTTAACCGGGACGATTCTCGCCGCTTCTCGCTCTTGCATGCCAGCCTCCACACCTGGGGCATCCTTACAACCCACTCCAACCAACTCACTCCACATGCAACACTGCACCTTGTTACCCCTGCCCATGACTGGGCGATGCGTGATCTGGATTTATATATTTTTTTTTTTGAAACATTTTCTACTGCAGGGGAGTCCACCACAGCTCTTTATTACCAACCACAAGCGTTACAGTTACAAATATGTACAAATATACATGGAATTAGACTAAGACAGTCTATCCCAGGCTAAAATAAGGAATTAATCCATAAAGCTAAGTCAGCAGCTACAGCAGCACTCAACCTAGATCAAACATGAAGCCCACTTTCCATCCCATAAAGGAATGTCTTTCTGATTTAAAAATGACTCCATTCCCCTTCTTCCAAATATTCCTGCAAGCAAGAATCACAATTTCAGTGAAACATGGCCCCTTGAAAGACTTTTTGGCAGCAGCAAGATTTTGCACAAGTGTGTTGTCACTCCAACTGATTTGCAAATAATTCCAAATTCGAGAGCTAAAAACATATTGAAATAACAGATGTATCCAGTCCTCATTGCACTGTGTACAACAAAGAACACAATGATCTGTACCTTCAATCTGGCCAGAACATGAGTATTCCAAATCTTAGTCACAAGGTCCATGAAACCAGGTTGCTTAACCCAATGATTTTCAAACCGAAAAATCTTTGCCTTTGGGATGTTGGTTCCAATTTTAACCATACAAGGCAAGTGGTCAGAGGTTATTTTAGACATGGGTAACACCATGGTATTAGGGAAATCTAGTGTCGACTGGCATGAAGTAAAGAACCAATCCAATTGAACCAAAAGTGGATCATCCAGTGATCTAATGAAATTAAAATCACCAAGAATCATCCAGTTCTGATTAATCGGAATGGAAAGATTATATAACCAATTAACAAAATCTTCTCTTTCCACCCCATTCTCCACTGAAGATGAACTACTAACAATTCTCCACTGAAGATGGACCTGTTCCATAGTACAATTAAACATCCAGAAGCTCCAACAGAGGGAGAGAAGACAAATTGATCAAATCTTTTAGGGCAGAACGACCTAATAAAGGAATGATCAAAATATAACAGGAAAACCCAGCAACAACTCCAGGGACCAAACAGGCCCAAAAGATATAAAGAAGGCCCACTAATAATCAGAACTTGATGGAGTGGTGGGCTTCTTTGGAGCAGCTTCAAGCTTCTCCACCGTTAATTCCGAATCTTCTATCTGGAGGATGGTTCCCGCCCTCTGCAGAACAGCAACAGGAGTGAAAGGAGGTACTCCCCCTGTAGAGTCTTGAGGACGAGCAGACTTGGCCTTTTTCCTAGGTTCTGGCTTGTCTGATGCAGGCAAAACCCTGAACCCAGCATTCTTGGCAAGGCTACGCGTCACTCTACGCTCCTCAATGGCAAGTGGAGTAGACACCTTCCTGGTCCTCTTCTTGGTAACCGGCTCGGGAGTCAACGGTTCAGTAGCAGGGCATGAATCCAGCAGCAAAGGAACAGGAGCAGCAGAGGTAACTGGCAACTCGAAAGGCAGCAGAGACGACAGAAATTCAAATCTTCTGTCAAAAATAACCCGAACTTTGTGCTCCAGAAAATATCTGGACCACTCCACCACAGGATCAGGCAACAGGACTTGAAGAATCTGCACTTCATTGTTCTGATCTGCACCAATTTCAGGGGGTGGTGGAACAAAAGGAACCATAGCCAGTTGGTTATGTTCCACCTGTTGCTGCATCTCCACAAATTGTTCCGGGCCCTCAGCTCGTGCAACATTCATGGAGTCAATGGAAGCGCCAGAGAATTGAACAGATACAGAAGACTGCACCTGCTCAGGTTCCGGTGCCTGATCAACAGGCTCCTCCGGCGCAGCATTCTCTCCCTGCTCCTCATTGTTCCACTCTCCCCAACCATCTTGATGTGGTTCAGGCTGAGCCGGTGGAGCCCAAGCATCTGGAATTGGGGCCTCTGGAGCACCAAAAGCTGGGTGTGGATTGTCCCCAGGAGGGAGAAGGTCTTCCTCCCCCGGCAAAGCATCAGCAGCATCACTGTCCAGAATAAAAACAGGGCAGGTCCAGGAAACAACGTGACCACCGTAACGCTGAACCTCCCTAATCACAAGCGAGCGGGGAACATCAGGACCGCCCCCATAAGTAACCTTGAGCAAGGTGCGAACAGGAGAAGCGTCCTCCCTCCACCAGGTCTGGAGCTTGCCAAACTTGGACACAAACTCTCGAAGAAACTCATCGGTGCGATAGTCCAAGTGCAGATTCAGAATCATAATCCACCCAGTCCTTGTATAAGTTGTTGATCTAACATTATCTCCTTCATCATGCCTAACGAAGGATAGCATCCTACCATCAGGAAAGATAAAAGGAGGAGAGTGTACCAAACAATCTCTGGCAACTTGATCCGCCATGCGGAACATGCCAACTCCCACAGCGCTCTCCGAGAAGGAGGCAACTTGCAGATGTAATTCCTGAAAGATGTAATCGGCGATTTGCTGCAGGATATCGTCGAGCTCTTCTACCGGTGGCCGCGGAACCAACCGAGCAATGGCCCAGGATTCATGGCGGCGAGGTGGAGCCGCAGAGGAGGTGATGAAGAGGCGAGCAGGCCGCTGCTCGGCCGCCCATACCTCCTCAACATGCATCCCCGCCGGGACGAACCTGGTCGGATCACAGGGGAAGTTCGCCATTGCAGGAGGTTGCGATTCGAGCGGCGATTCCGACGAGGGTTTTCCAGGAACAGTGGCAGGGGCAGGGGATAGAGCTGAGGCAGGGGCAGGGGATAGAGCTGAGGCAGGGGACTCCTCGGTTCCAATAGTCGACGATTTAACTACCCAGCGCAGAGTTCCATTAATTCCCGGGCAGTTTCTACGGATATGCCTATACCAATCTTATGTCGTAGTCGTTTCCGGGCACTTTCGGTCCAGAACATTGTTCCCTCCCACCTACGATGCCTGGAAAACAGCAGAGAGATGAGAATGTAAGCCACACTTGGCAATGTGGGCCCACAGAAATAATGCTTGAACGCCATTGCAGGACTTGTATGGTGCCGCCGTTGCGCTGGGTGGCGTCGGACGTTAACCGGGACGATTCTCGCCGCTTCTCGCTCTTGCATGCCAGCCTCCACACCTGGGGCATCCTTACAACCCACTCCAACCAACTCACTCCACATGCAACACTGCACCTTGTTACCCCTGCCCATGACTGGGCGATGCGTGATCTGGCCTTATATTGCCTTCGAAAGCGGAAGGAACGGCCGAAAACGGGGATTTCCTTGGCAAACTTGTTGTTTCCCATGACCATAGTCGAAATCATGATGCATTCCAAGAACCTCGCTTCATTTCAGCAACATTGCACGTGTGGGATCTCAAAAAGCCGCTTCCATTCTCAAGTCGCCTACCAATCTTATGTCGTAGCCGTTTCCGGGCACTTTCGATCCAGAACATTGTTCCCTTCGACCTACGATGCCTGGAAAACAGCAGAGAGATGAGAATGTAATCCACACTTGGCAATGTGGGCCCACAGAAATAATGATTGAACCCCATTGCAGGACTTGTATGGTGCCGCCGTTGCGCTGGGTGGTGTCGGACGTTAACCGGGACGATTCTCGCCGCTTCTCGCTCTTGCATGCCAGCCTCCACACCTGGGGCATCCTTACAACCCACTCCAACCAACTCACTCCACATGCAACACTGCACCTTGTTACCCCTGCCCATGAGTGGGCGATGCGTGATCTGGCCTTATATTGCCTTCGAAAGCGGAAGGAACGGCCGAAAACGGGGATTTCCTTGGCCAACTTGTTGTTTCCCATGACCATAGTCGAAATCATGATGCATTCCAAGAACCTCGCTTCATTTCAGAAACTACCGGATCTGACGTAACGGGGGAAATCTTGAAGGAGGTGGGCCCTACCATTGTCAAGGGTGTTCCTTGGGCCTAACATGACACAACCAAGCAACTAGTTCCACCTTGCTACCCACTTCCGGCTCACGCAGAGGGGGCTAGACGCCGGTTCCGTCTTTTTCTACACCGGGGCTAGGGTATCTCCTGAGAGGGGATCCGGAGCGTCGGGATCCCACCTAAACCAATGTTTTGCCATTCCATGTGTGTTAGAGTGTATCATGTATGTTGGGTGACAAAGATACCATCACTCTCTGTGTTGGGTCCTCACCGGCGTCGGATTTCCCTCTCGCGGGTTCCAGGACTGCTCACACCCCGAAACTCCCGGATCTGACGTAACAGGGGGAATCTTGCAAGGAGGTGGGCCCTACCACGTTCCTTGGGCATAACATGACACAACCAAGCAACTAGTTCCACCTTGCTACCCACTTCCGGCTCACGCAGAGGGGGCTAGACGCCGGTTCCGTCTTTTTCTACACCGGGGCTAGGGTATCTCCGGAGCGTCGGGATCCCACCTAAACCAATGTTTTGCCATGCCATGTGTGTGTCCCATGGGTCTTGGGTGCCAAATATACCATCACTCTCTGTGTTGGGTCCTCACCGGCGTCGGATTACCTCTCGCGGGTTCCAGGACTGCTCACACCCCGAAACTCCCGGATCTGACGTAACGGGGGGGATCTTGCAAGGAGGTGGGCCCTAACATTTTCAAGGGTGTTCCTTGGGACTAACATGACACAACCAAGCAACTAGTTCCACCTTGATACCCACTTCCGGCTCACGCAGAGGGGGCTAGACGCCGGTTCCGTCTTTTTCTACACCGGGGCTAGGATATCTCCGGAGAGGGGATCCGGAGCGTCGGGATCCCACCTAAACCAATGTTTTGCCATGCCATGTGTGTTAGAGTGTATAATGGGTGTTGGGTGCCAAATATACCATCACTCTCTGTGTTGGGTCCTCACCGACGTCGGATTTCCCTCTCGCGGGTTCCAGGACTGCTCACACCCCGAAACTCCCGGATCTGACGTAACAGGGGGAATCTTGCAAGGAGGTGGGCCCTACCACGTTCCTTGGGCCTAACATGACACAACCAAGCAACAAGTTCCACCTTGCTACCCACTTCCGGCTCACGCAGAGGGGGCTAGACGTCGGTTCCGTCTTTTTCTACACCGGGGCTAGGGTATATCCGAAGAGGGATCCGGAGCGTCGGGATCCCACCTAAACCAATGTTTTGCCATGCCATGTGGGTTAGAGTGTATAATGGGTGTTGGGTGCCAAATATACCATCACTCTCTGTGTTGGGTCCTCACCGACGTCGGATTCCCTCTCGCGGGTTCCAGGACTGCTCACACCCCGAAACTACCGGATCTGACGTAACGGGGGAAATCTTGAAGGAGGTGGGCCCTACCATTGTCAAGGGTGTTCCTTGGGCCTAACATGACACAACCAAGCAACTAGTTCCACCTTGCTACCCACTTCCGGCTCACGCAGAGGGGGCTAGACGCCGGTTCCGTCTTTTTCTACACCGGGGCTAGGGTATCTCCTGAGAGGGGATCCGGAGCGTCGGGATCCCACCTAAACCAATGTTTTGCCATGCCATGTGTGTTAGAGTGTATCATGTATGTTGGGTGACAAAGATACCATCACTCTCTGTGTTGGGTCCTCACCGGCGTCGGATTTCCCTCTCGCGGGTTCCAGGACTGCTCACACCCCGAAACTCCCGGATCTGACGTAACAGGGGGAATCTTGCAAGGAGGTGGGCCCTACCACGTTCCTTGGGCATAACATGACACAACCAAGCAACTAGTTCCACCTTGCTACCCACTTCCGGCTCACGCAGAGGCTAGACGCCGGTTCCGTCTTTTTCTACACCGGGGCTAGGGTATCTCCGGAGCGTCGGGATCCCACCTAAACCAATGTTTTGCCATGCCATGTGTGTGTCCCATGGGTCTTGGGTGCCAAATATACCATCACTCTCTGTGTTGGGTCCTCACCGGCGTCGGATTACCTCTCGCGGGTTCCAGGACTGCTCACACCCCGAAACTCCCGGATCTGACGTAACGGGGGGGATCTTGCAAGGAGGTGGGCCCTAACATTGTCAAGGGTGTTCCTTGGGACTAACATGACACAACCAAGCAACTAGTTCCACCTTGCTACCCACTTCCGGCTCACGCAGAGGGGGCTAGACGCCGGTTCCGTCTTTTTCTACACCGGGGCTAGGATATCTCCGGAGAGGGGATCCGGAGCGTCGGGATCCCACCTAAACCAATGTTTTGCCATGCCATGTGTGTTAGAGTGTATCATGGGTGTTGGGTGCCAAATATACCATCACTCTCTGTGTTGGGTCCTCACCGACGTCGGATTTCCCTCTCGCGGGTTCCAGGACTGCTCACACCCCGAAGCTCGCGGATCTTCGAAAACAGCAGAGAGATGAGAATGTAAGCCACACTTGGCAATGTGGGCCCACAGAAATAATGCTTGAACCCCATTGCAGGACTTGTATGGTGCCGCCGTTGCGCTGGGTGGCGTCAGACGTTAACCGGGACGATTCTCGCCGCTTCTCGCTCTTGCATGCCAGCCTCCACACCTGGGGCATCCTTACAACCCACTCCAACTAACTCACTCCACATGCAACACTACACCTTGTTACCCCTGTCCATGACTGGGCGATGCGTGATCTGGCTTTATATTGCCTTCGAAAGCGGAAGGAACGGCCGAAAACGGGGATTTCCTTGGCCAACTTGTTGTTTTCCATGCCCATAGTCGAAATCATGATGCATTCCAAGAACCTCGCTTCATTTCAACAACATTGCACGTGTGGGATCTCAAAAAGCCGCTTCCATTCTCAAGTTGCCTACCAATCTTATGTTGTAGCCGTTTCCGGGCACTTTGGGTCCAGAACATTGTTCCCTTCCACCTATGATGCCTGGAAAACAGCAGAGATTAGAATGTAAGCCATTTTTGTCTTCATTTTTAGTCTTCAATTTTAGCCATTTTTGTGCAAAAAATATGGAAAAACAACTGTACAAAAAGAAACCCTAGATTCACGCGTGCACATTGCGTCAGAGGGAGAGCAAAAGGGAAACTCCATAAATACACGGTTTGACGCATATCCACTTCCTTTCTTCCTCCGTCTCTGCATCAACTTTTCCCCAAAAAACGCACCCTCCCCTCCACTACCACCGCAAAACCCTCGACGGTTCCCCTGCCCTCCCCATCCGCCATGAAGAGATCTCGCGAAAGCTTCGACGCCGAGGAAGGTAATGAGGTGGCGTCCGTCGTCGGCGAGCCATCTTCTGCTGTCGTCCCAGCCGCGGCCATCTCTGGTACAGTGGCTGCTGCTTCCGGCGAGGTCACGCCGGTGGAGGAGGCGCTCCGTGATGTCTCTTCGGAGATAGATCGGAAGAAGACGAAGAGCGGGGACGGAGAAGATGGCCCATCCCACGCCGCCGTGCCATCTGACCTCGAGGCGGCGTACAAGGAGATTGACGGAAGCTACGAACAATCAGCAGAATACGCCATGTGGGGGGCCATCTCCGCTAAGCTGACCAACGCTCCGACCGCCGCGCCGCCCGCTGCGCCGACTGCCGCGCCGACTGAGGTAGTAGATCTATTTTTAGTGAACTTGCCATGTATTTTTGATAATGCCCTTGTATTCACAGACTGGTAGTAGATCGATTTTGCTTTGCATTATGTGGTTGTTCATGTTTGCCACTTATTTTGGTTGTGAGTTGTGACTTCTGTGAGTTGAGAGAACTAAGATAGAAACCTCTATGTGTGCTGTTTGCTACTTTACTCTTTTTTGTTCTTGGCTGGATTGGAGCACAACCTGATGGTACCGTGTGTGTGACTAGGAAATTTATTTTGTTCTATGGTGGATTGGAGCACAACCTGATGGTACTGCATGCACGTGTGTGCCTAGGAAATTTCTTTTATTTTTTGATGGATTGGAGCACAACCTGGTATATATGCACGTGTGTGCCTAGGCAATTTTATTTCTCACCTGTTATTTACATTAGTTCAAATGCCATTGTATATCTCATCATGTAATAATTACAACAGCAACTTCATATGCAATGTTCAAATAATTGTACAGTGTGTTATCATCCTAGATTCTCCTATTTATGATGTTACAACCTATTTTGGGTTCCAATAATCTTCACATTATTTCAACTTCAATTTCATATCTCATTTTGTAATAATTGCACACTCTGTACTATGTTTTAATAAAATTCAATTAATATAGTTTGGGTAATTTGATGCGCAACATTTTAGTTATCTGTTTTTGTTATGAAATACTGGGGCATATTACTCGTGAAGACGATCACCCGTAGAGGAGCCATCCTGTCAATTAGCACCATTCTATGTGGTAGAATCGAAATAAATTCCTCTTTGGAAGAGATAGCGGTCTTGCATACATAGAAATTTTATTTTTGATAGTGGTCTTGTATTCAAAGAAAGAGGGAGTAGATCGATTTTGCTTTCTAATTTTATTGTTTTATTTCTCAAGTGTTATTTACATCAGTTCAAATGCCATTTTATATCTCATCATGTAATAATTACAACTGCAACTTCATATCTAATGTTGAAATAATTGTGTATCTTGTTATCATCCTAGATTCTCCTATTTATGGTGTTACAACCTTTTTTGGGTTAATCTTCAAATTATTTCAACTGCAATTTCATATCTCATTTTGTAATAATTTTACACAGTAGCTTTTAGGTTAATTAAACGTGCATGCCTACATGGATTCTAATTATCAGATTTGGTTATGATATACTAGGTTTAGTATAGGTTGTACATTTCATATCCATTTGAATTCTTCGGCAATAAATGATATAAAACTTAAAAACGAATGAGCAACTTCAGTTTTCAGTTAACATATTATTGGCTTATTGCATTTTAGGAGCCGAGAGTTGAAGAAGAGTCATCTGATGGCTTGTCAGATGGTCATGGTTCTGGGGATGGAGGCTCTGGAGAAGAAGATGAAGATGTTGAAGAAATACCTCCAACATCACCAAATGTTGATGAAAAATCAGCTTGCAACGTCCATGTCTCCAATCTGGTGATACGTCAGCTAAAGGAGGAAAAGGGGGTGCACACCGACTTTGTTCTTCAAGCTGTGGTAGAGCCGAACCAGCGACCATCGTCTTTCATGGTTTCGCGTGTACTCCTTAGCAAGTTGGGTCATACCAACTGGCGCATTGTCCAGTCTCACGAAGAGGGAGACTCCGCGTATCTTTACATCAAGATGCGTAGACAGGATGTGCTAAGGTGTCACGGGAAGAGGTACGAGTGGGAGGGAGAACAAGTCACCTTCCGTAAGGTGAATAGACTCATTCCACTCATACCTGATCCCATGGAAGCTGGCCCAGTTCACAAGATCTTCTAAGTTGTGCCTCTGAAGACAATGTATCTTTTGTTTAAACTATGTGTTGCTTTCCGTACTCCTGCATGATGCACTAGGTGAAACATTATGTCCTTTTTATGTTATCGTTTAGCAGAGCTTATTATTATTGTTAAAGAGTTGTTTCTTTTTTGGAGGGCACACAATTGGCACCTGATTTTTATGTGGTTTGCTTTGCATTATGTGGTTGTTCATGTTTGCCACTTATTTTGGTTGTGAGTTGTGACTTCTGTGAGTTGAGAGAACTAAGATAGAAACCTCTATGTGTGCTGTTTGCTACTTTACTCTTTTTTGTTCTTGGCTGGATTGGAGCACAACCTGATGGTACCGTGTGTGTGACTAGGAAATTTATTTTGTTCTATGGTGGATTGGAGCACAACCTGATGGTACTGCATGCACGTGTGTGCCTAGGAAATTTCTTTTATTTTTTGATGGATTGGAGCACAACCTGGTATATATGCACGTGTGTGCCTAGGCAATTTTATTTCTCACCTGTTATTTACATTAGTTCAAATTGACGGTACCTGATTTTTATAGGAGATAGTGGTTTGAGTACATGAACTTGACAGTTCGTTGCGAGCAACACTATCACTTACACCACTCCACACCGGCTAGTCCGAGAACTGCCCCACAGACTCAAAAACCAAACACAAGAGAAGGCCTTTCCTAAACAAAGATCAGAGCGCGTCGCCACAGATGCTGGTGCCTCTTAGGAATAACAAACTACATCTTGACATCCCTAGTCGTCGAACCACCCAAAGGAGAATGGCGGCTGGACTAGTTCTGCCTCGAGGAGGGAACTACTCGAACACCGCCAGCGAGGAGAGTTGTCATTACTAGTTAGATATAGCACTTACAATATGAACAAAAGTACCAAGATAAATCCATAGCTCAAAAGTAGCATATATACTACTCGAATAATTTTACATATACTCTAATTACAAAGAACAAAAGTAGCATATATACTACGCCGCAGCAGGTGATCTAGTGCCAAGTGTGGGTCGCACTTGCCCTCCTTGATCTGCCTCCCTCTTTGGCCTTCTTGGCGTCACTCATGGGTTTGAGCTTACGGTACAACTCTAGGGACAGGAACCCATCAATTGCAGCATAGGAGATGTGTTCCATGTCTAGCATTAGGTTGTCCCAGGAGCTGTGCCACCGGTAATCCTTCTTCTTCATGTTTTTGTAGCCGGGATCAATCAATTTTTCTGCCATGGTAGCCATTCCAACTTTCTTTTGTTTGAACACATGAAAGTATAAATCTTGGATGTCCTCATAGTTTTCTTTTGGAATAGAAAAATTCCAGGTTCTCGCAAACATTTTCTTGTCGTTGTTGGTGTCAACACTTGCAAATTTGACGCCGCCAAAACGAAAAAGATCAGCCAGCGTCGCAGATTGCCACCAGTCACCACTGAAGTACACAAGTAACAAGAGTTTAGAAAAGTACTACTCCATCCGATCCGAAAAAAAAAGTGAGTGAGAAAACTGTTACGCATGCATGTCTGGATGAGTACTAGTTGCAGAAAATCTAGATGAGTACTAGTTGCCGAAAAAAAGAGGAAACAAGTAGTAGTAACACCAATCACAAGAACCAGCAATAACCAAATAGCAATCACAAGAACATGGCGGCGGAGCAGATGAGTACTAGTTGCAGAAAACAAGATGAAAAATGACTTTAACCTGGAGTGATGGTACACCAGGACGTGGCGGCGGAATGCAAGCTGAAGGACGGCGACCTTCTGCTCGATATCAACCTTCTGGGATGTGTACTCGAAATCGAGCCCCATGAATCTTTCTTCTCCTTCATCAATCCACTGCTCGTACATGTCTACGACACGCTGCACCTCGGCAGGGTCGTTGGTGTACGTGACGTCGATGCTTTCCTCGCCATGGATGGGGACTTGAAGCGTGTGGCAGAAATACTTCTCTTCGTCCATTCTTGGAAGAAGAAGAGAGGGAGCGGATGGAAGATGAAGAAACTCGAGTGCAGCGGTTGGAAGAGATGCAGTGGTGAATACGAATGGAAGTACAGGGGAGTATTAATATTAATTCTGTACGGAGCAGACTCGAAGTGGTTTCCGTGTGAAAACGATAGAAAATAATTGGGAAGCACATGTGCCGTGTGTACATAGTACTCACTTCTTTGTGGGCCTAAACTAATAAGCCTATATTTAATCTACTAAACCTACACAATGGCCAGCGCGGCCCACGATTTGTCCCATCAAAGGAGCTAGTCTACGGCCTGACCTAAGGCAGCGTGCGTGTAATCATTCTCCCACAGAAAACCGCCGACTTCACACGCCTCCCTCGCCACGTGTTCGCCGCCGCCTGCCCTTCCGCATAACTTTGACCTAGAATAATTAGTCTACCGGCCGGCGCACCCTCCACTTCGATCATGAAGCCAACCAAAGACGTGCCAACTAGATCTTACGCATCTTTTTGCATCTTTGATCGTGATTATCACACCAGATCTGATCGTTTTTGTTCGTTTTTTCTTGCAGTGTCCAGTTTGTTTCGACAAACTAGGGATGTGTGGTAGTGATGACATGACGACTGATTATTTCGTCATAACCCTTGTAGAGGGATTTGAGGAGAAGACTGTAAGGATTCTAATCTACTCATGTACAAATTGGATTTGGATTTTTCGTGATTATATATTCACATGTAATATACGTAGCATATCTACCGGTCCTAGCTAGTACTCATTGTGTCATGTGTTAATCATTGATGTAATATACGTAGCTGATCAAGCTAGCAAATTTTTTGGGACTGTGATCTCTAGTAGCATTGGACGTGTTTTTTTTTTATGAACTACCTACATGCAATTTCAATACTTGAAGGGTACCATTCTGAAACTATGAGTGCATGTTCAGTTATTTGCAGTAGAGGACTATTGCTTCAATGTCCAATTATAGGAAAAAGTACAAATAGCTACTCTTGTAGGATATATCTACTTTTAGTATGTCCAATTTACTACTGGCTCATAATTTAATAAAATACATGCTCTTATTTAGGTGATCCCGTGCTACATCAGACAATATTTTTTAAGAATGCATGCTGTTTTCCCGATGGAGGACAGAAATTTTCAAGCCACACTTATTACAAAGGAAGGCTTTTCGTATATTGTCGATCTTAGCAACATCGACGGGATAACCTTTCTGAAGGGAAAATACTGGAAAGAACTTAGCAGGGTCTACAAACTTGAAGTCGGTATGGAGCTTGTGTTCAAGACCGACACAGAAAGAGGCCAAACAGAGGTCATAACCGGAAATGACCCAATCATCCATCCGTGTAAGTTCTTACTTAATACAAAATAATTATGTTGTGCACATAAACATTAATATATTACTTGGTTGCGGCATGTGTAATCCACTAATTTCTGGCGTATTACATTTTTACAGCATACTACCACATGTCCCCTGAGAGGCGTCACATTGTTGACTCACTCTCTAGCACTGATGGGACCATGATTAACTGGAGGATGATGGAGACGGTGATCGACGCTGTTGAAAACTTGGATTACACTGTTCTATTCCACAGAGCTGGAGAGTTTGAGGAAGCACAATTGGTTGTCGGGGTGCTGCATACTCTGAATTGGACAAACAGCGAGAACTTCAATAAACACGTGGTAAATCTTTAAGAACACATCTTCTCTTATGCGCAAAGTAATACGTGTACACTTGTTCTATTTAATTTCCTTTCTTTTAACATGATTATTTCCCGTTAGCTTTTTTCTTGACTTCTAGTCTTTGCATGCAACAGAAAATCCCAAGCCGTCTGATTCCTGCACATATGGCAAGAAATGGTACAATCACTATTGTTTGCTACCCGAGAACTGAGGTGACATCGACATATTCAATTTCTGATCTTGATGGTCGCTTGTGCGTCAGCGGGTGGAAAGAGTTCATGGCGAAGGAAACTCATCTCAAACAGGGTGACAAGATGCTGTTCTTGCTATACCAGTGCGCTGAAGGGCTCTACTTGTTTGCTACCCATGTCCCTGAAGTTGGTCTGTAATAGGAATGCAGTGTTATTGATGGTTTCTGTGTGCAACTATATGCATGCAGCCCCGTTGCTACAATATAAAAACCGTGTTAAGACTCCATATTAGATTGTTGAATTCTCACACAATTTAAATGTTATGTTCTTTTAGTTTTACTACTTTCATGATGTCATTTTGTTTTTTATGCTGAGCTTTACCATTTTTGCTTTACCATATTGGATTTTATGACTCATAAAAATGTAAACAAGGGTGCAAACCACACATGGTCAATGGAAAAAATATCCAGTGATACTAGCCCCTTGTTCTCCCATGCTACCATTTTAAAAAATCAAATATAGATGTTTCATAAAATTCCGGAAAAAATTATTAATGTTCCCAAAGAATTTGTGTACATAATGTAAAAAAAAAACCAGGTCCAAATTCGACCTACACATTGAGAAACAAAAAGTACAAATCAGCAAATATGCACTATATATTCACATTTGGATTTGTCTTTTTGGTTAGTCAATATTACTTTCGCATCTGGACATAAAATTATTACACATTGTAGTAACTCTACTCGTGATTTTTCCTAGATTTTTTTGAATCACCAAAACTTCATTTATTCGAAACGGTACCATGGTAGCATGCAAGAGGGCTAGTATCACAAGATATTCTCCCCATGCTCTGGCGAAATAGGATGAATCACCGCTATTTTAATATAGCAACCACCCGGTGCAACAGTTTTGATACAACGCCGGCTGAGGCGACAACCAATAAAAGCAAAAGAAGAAAAGAAAAGGAGACGCAAGTGGATCGACGAAACGACCACTTTGCCCACCTACAAACTACAACCAAGCTGCTAGCACCGGGACGTCAAATACCAATCTACACCTTCAACATGGATAGTCGCGCTTCTAGGGTTTCCCCCGGCACATCGGGGTGGCGGATGCAGGGTAGACGCGATGCCCTTCATGAAGGGAGGATGCCACCCGATGGCGACACCGCTCTAATATCGGTACTCCGACAAGGATTTCTCCCAAACACACCCTCACCATCATCCTCGACGATCCGTCGCCTAGGTGCCTCGCAACCACCGGACGAACCGACCACCAGCATGCGACACCACGGTGCAACAACATTTAACCAGGATGAGGGAATCATATGGGGTGGGAACGGTTTATCATTGGCTTCATCATTAAGGACCAATTTACGAAAGATCAAATGTGGAGGCACGTTCACATGATGAAAATTTTGAGGAAAACCATTTATACTCTAATTTAATCGATTGCTACACGCACACCAACTGCTACACACACGAACTCGAGTCCTCTCCCTCTCCACCCCCCGATTCCCCACCGCCGCCACGGCTAGCCCTCTCCGCCCACAGATCCCCCACCGACACCCGGCGGAACGACGCCGCGACAAACGCCGCCGCAACCGCCACCGTCGTCCTCGCGCCGTCCACCCGTCGCGCCGCAGGTAAGTTTCCCCGGCCGCCGTACCTTTCATTGTTAGGTTTAGATGAAGATTGAGTTATATGTTAGATGATTATTGTGATTTTAGATGTAGATCGACTTAGAAATTAGATTTCCATTGTTAGATTTAAGTTTATTCAGCCACCAAAATTAGATGTACATTGTTAGATTTAAGTTGGTTTTGAAAGAAAAGGCAACTTTATTGCCCGGCTTAACAGGGAAGCCGCCACCAAGTTCAGTCAATACACCACAACCCGAAACGAAAATAACAGCAGTTTACAACCAGCAACCAGCACCAAATTAAACGCAGGAAACAGAGAAAAGACACAGCCCACGCACACACTAAAGTGTATCTGAATGGTTAGATGTGTATCTGAATTCAGTGTATGGAACGCACCACTGCAGGCAATGGATGTATGTGAACAGTGTGGCTACAAGGAGTGCATGAACAAGAAATTTACCATTGTTCTACCAGAGGGGTTTGAAAACAGATTGGTATATACTTTCGGTCAATCTACTTTTTGAAATCTGACAAAAAATTTGTACTAAAAATGTGTTCTTCTTTTTTTTTACAGATCATACCTTGCAGATTCAGGCGTGACTTTCTGGAGCATATTCAAGTTGCAATTTGGGACCACCCTAGAACTCTCGAGGTGAACTTGGTGAGCTTGAGAGTGCCAGATCACCAGCACAAAGTTGTAGTCACACATGAGGATGGAAAAACATACTTCAGTGGTCAGCAATGGGGCCAGCTTGTGGAACGCTACGAGATGGATGCAACAGGGAGATTGACATTCTATCTCGATGAAGGTGATGTGTCCACCTACTTCCTCTACGATCGACCTGACGATGCTGAAGACACCGAAGATGATGTTCCCATAGCTCCCTACTGAGGATACACCTGTTGTCATTATTCAGTCAGATGATGAGTAGGTATCGTGGTTGTAGCTGAGAGTTCTAGCTTTATGCGATCTTTTAGATTACATGTTAATGCTGAGTACTATCTGGTTGAATCTTTGATTGTTTATGCGGTTTTTTTAATGCTTGTTATGTTATCTCATAATTGAATACCATTTGTGCGCTTCTAGTCAATATTACATACCCTTTTTATTTACCGATTTCTATAGGATAGTGATGTGAACTATGACATCAACGCCAATGATCATGTAGTAACCTGTGTCGATTCCAGAAACACGCCAGTGGACACCTAGATAGCAGGGGCGTACGAGTTTCATGCCAGAACTGAAGAAAAACCACACCAATTACAGGGCTTTTCCGACTAGTGTTGAATATTAACACAACAATGCATTTCGAAATGAATTAATTTAATCATAAAATGAAACTAGTAAAACTTAATAGAGCATTTATAATACTTGAACGTTATTGCCAAGGGAAAAAACATATTGTTCACAAGCCAAATGGGCTGTGAAGACAAATTGTACAATTAATAGGCCCATACTCCGGTTGGGCCATTGCGCGGGCGAAAGGGCTACGTTTGTCCGCCCGGTCTCCTCCAAACTGCCCTGCCCCCACACGACAACGCCGCCCTATCCGCCCTCAGGCGACTTCGCCGCCGTATCGGCCCTGCGCGACCGACCAATCCGCCACTATTACCTCGCCGCCATCCGAACTCGATTAGCGTAAACTATTGAACTACCGCCAACGCTGCCCCGCCGATTTGTACTCAACCGCTGCTTCCGCCGCTCGTCAGACGCAATTACAAGGTTTGTACCAATACTGATGATATCCTTGGTTTCCATCCTGCCGGTTCGATGAAGTTAATGGCGATTGCAATTGCTGTCAGATAGACTAGCTGCTGGTGTTCACATATGCGTGTCTGTTTTATCAGTTTCAGTTGTTAGTGTTAGTTTAATATTCATAGCAATGTCAGGAATTCAGGTACGAACTAGGTTTTATATTTTCATAGCCATGCCAGTTTCAGGTGTAAGTGTTAGTTTCAATCGAACGCTGTGTTGTGAAGTAATGTCTAACGTAATCCCCTGCAATTCTTACTGACTTGAAAGACCAGTATGCCTGTCTCTCTGATGTATTTGTTGTTTCGAAATACTTACGTGTGAACTAATGCTGCTCCTTTTTTTTACAAGACCGGCTAAACGGAGATAACGCAAAATGTCACAAGACAAGAGCTGGATGGAGAAGGATAGAGATTCTGTGGAGTGGCAAAGGGGCATCGAGAGATTCTTGGAACTTAGTTTTTACAAGGCTGAACCAGACGCAAGAAACTTTTGCCCGTGTACGAAATGTCTGAATAATGCTCAGAAAACTAAAAAGGAGATCCATATGCACTTGCTTAAGAATGGGATGGATCCGTCCTACAAAAAATGGATATTCCATGGTGAACCCGAGGAGGACAACATGTCTGAAGATTCTGATGATGAAGACGCTGCAGGTGGTGGTGAAGGGATATGTGACATGCTGGATACTCTGATCAGGGCCACAAAAGTGGGAAGTAATGCAGGAGACACGAGCGGTGATGGAATGAAACAGGAGCCAAATGCATCTGCAAAGGCGTTCTACAAACTATTGGAAGAGGGAAAAACATCGTTGTACCCAGGTTGTGAGGAGGTCACAAAGATATCTTTCATTGTGAAGCTTTACCAAATCAAGTGCGTGTCTGGGATGACCAACAGAGCATGTGACTTAATGCTGCGGATGTTCACGGAGGTGCTGCCAAAGGGTCACTGCATTCCTACTAATCTCGCACAAGTAAGGAAGGTCATTCGAGAGTTAGGACTGGATTACAAGAAGATACACGCGTGCCGTAATGATTGTGTGCTATTCCGTAATGAGCATGCTGATGCCCAAGAATGCCCTGTCTGTCATACGTCTCGATGGAAATCAAGTCCAACCGTAGACAAAGCTGATTCATCGAACCGTAAATCAAAGAAGCAAGTGCCACAGAAAGTTCTATGGTATTTCCCACTCATTCAAAGACTGCAAAGGCTGTACATGACAGAAGATATGTCAACTGATATGAAATGGCATAAGGAGAAACGTAAAGATGATGGCATAATGAGGCATCCTGCAGATTCGAAGGCCTGGAAAAGCCTTGATGAAAGATATAGTCAGAAAGAATTCGCAAAAGATGCTCGCAGTGTTCGGCTTGGCCTTGCTTCAGATGGATTCAACCCCTTTGGTCTCATGAGTATATCACACACTACATGGCCTGTCATTCTGATCCCATATAACTTGCCACCATGGATGTGTATGAAACAAGAGAACTGGATAATGTCAATGATTATTCCAGGACCAAAGTCAGCAGGAAATAACATTGATGTGTACTTACAGCCTTTGATTGATGAACTGTTAGTTCTATGGGAGGATGGTGTTGAAGCATATGATGCTGCAACTAAACAAAATTTCAAGTTGTATGCATGCGTGTTGTGGACCATCAATGACTACCCGGCTTACGCAATGCTGAGTGGTTGGAGCACAAAAGGCAAGCTAGCATGCCCTTACTGCCACAAGCATACAGACTTTTTATGGCTCCGGTATGGTAGAAAGCATTGCTACATGGGACACCGACGTTTTCTACGGAAACAACACAAATGGCGTCGAAACAAGGTTATGTTCAACAACAAGCCAGACCATAGAGAGGCCCCGGTGCCACTTACAGGCATTGAAGTTCTAAAGGATCTTGATAGCATTCAGCATGAACCATTTGGGCGGTCAAATAAGAGAAAGCGACCGGAAACTAATCCCTGGCACAATTGGCGGAAGAAAAGTGTGTTCTTCCAGCTCCCGTATTGGAAGCACTTGCTCGTGAGGCACAATTTGGATGTTATGCACATCGAGAAGAACATTTGTGACAGCATTCTGGGTACTTTGCTTGAGATGGATGGGAAAACAAAGGATGGTACGAAGGCTCGCCTAGATTTGCAGTTTTTGAAAATTAGGGAGGATCAGCACGCAAAGCCCGCCGGTAAGGATAAGTACAAAATGAAGAAAGGCGTGTATGCTTTAAAAAAGGAAGAGAAGATAATGCTGCTCAGGTTTCTGCAGAGCATACGGATGCCTGATGGCTATGCTTCACACATTAAGCGATGTGTGGTCCTCGAGCAGTGCAAGTTTAGTGGACTCAAAACTCATGACTGCCATGTTATATTACAGAAACTTCTTCCTATTGCGTTGCGTAAGCTTCTGCCGGAGAATGTCCTTACCCCATTGCTTCAGCTCAGTAAATTCTTTTCCGATTTATGCTCCAAGGAGTTAAGGGAAGACGATCTGTTGAAGTTGGACGAACAAATTGCAGAAATTCTATGTCAGCTAGAGATGATCTATCCACCATCTTTCTTTGATATTATGATGCATCTCCCAATTCATCTAGCTCGAGAAGCATGGATCGCAGGGCCTGTACAGTATAGATGGATGTATCCGGTTGAGAGATACCTGCGTACGTTGAAGGGATATGTACGTAACAAGGCTCATCCAGAAGGGTCAATTGCAGAGGGGTACATACTTGAAGAGTGCATGACGTTCTGCAGTCGATTCGTTAAAGGCTCGCCTACAAAAATAAGTCAGTCCGAACGCCATGCAGATGGAGCTACAGATGAGGCACCAACAGGGATTAGCATAATGAGTGCAGTTGATTACTCCAAGAAAGGTTTTGCCCGTGAATCACTGTCTTTGGAAGCTCTTAATCAAATGAGGCACTACATAATAACAAACTGCGAGGAAACCGAGCCATGGATTCGGTAAGGAAACTTATTTATGTGTTTCATATCATGATATGCATTAACACTTTGGTTATGAAGTAACCATATATCATTTCTTTTTGAAGGGAACATATTGACGAGCTCAAAAAGAACAACTGTCCTAATCCTGAAAAGAAACACAAGGAAGATTTTGTTGGCTGGTTCGAAAGACGGGTAAGTTACTTTAGCATTTTCATAAATGTTTTTCGTAATAAAAAAACAATGGTGTATAGTACACTCACACATATTCTATTCCATGAAACAGATCACACAACTCCATAAAGATGGGAAGGTCAACAGTCTGTTGTATACACTAGCTAAAGGCCCTGATCAAATTGCTCGTGTGTTCAACCGTACAGTACTGAATGGATATTACTTTCGTAATACCGAAATAGAGCTTGACTTGAGTACCCAAAATAGTGGCGTCGTAGTCAACGCGCAAGGAAGCACCGGCAGTACTGATTATTATGGGGTGATAAAGAAAATCATATTTCTTGACTTTCCTCCTGATAAGGAGGTTGTTCTATTGCAGTGCGACTGGTTCGACGTGCCTCCTGCCAATAGAAATCAGAGTAAGGGGTATAGGAGGGACAAGTATGGAATTATTGACCTCGACACTAGTGTACACCGATTCACGGAAGACCCTTACATTCTAGGCATCCAAGCTGCACAGGTTTTCTATGTGAGAGATGTGAAGAGCCCTAATTGGGCAAGTGCTATAAAAATGAATCCACGCAATTTGTTTGCTCCTTCGGTTTTAAATGGTGCAGACCTAGATGATCTTGCAGAAGGAGATGAACGCGGTGATGCAGATGTACAGGATGTCGTCGATGCAGGAATTACAGTTCCAGAATTTACTGAACCTGACGAGATGACTAGTTGGTGCAGAAATGATGATGATGGAACCAGCGTTGATGTTTCAGTCATAAATAATTTAAGACCTGCTGATTTTGACGAAGACCAAGTCGAATATGATGCTGATACTGATGATGATGAGGCTTACATAAATGATGGTCATGTTGCTCCTTTGGTAGAAGATGAATTCGATGATGACCATGGATTCTTTGTGTAGGCTGTCTCTGCACTGTTTGGCTAAAATGTTTTGCCATGAACATGCATGGATGAAAGATCGTGTAATAACATAATTTTTGTTTAAAGATTCCAAAGTTCCAGTGTTTAGAAATTTTGAATTTCCATGATAAATGTACTAGTGAAATTGCGTCTTATATGAGTTCTTGATTGATTATTAAGTACCGTCACGAGTTGCAACATTAGTAAAATGCTAAGTGCTGCAGAAATTCAGTTGCAAACAATATTAAAAAAATAATAATGTGCTCACCAAACAGAGATACTGGACCAAAAATGAAGTGTAGTCCTAAGAAAATTGCAACAGTGATCAAGTGCACGGCCCATGAGGCCCGTTAAGCTAGTCTATGAATGATCGTTGCAAAATAACTTGTTCATTTTCGCAACAGTACGGTGATTGTTGCTTTACCTTTAACCTATTACCATACGACCCAAATTGTCGCAGTAAACAATAGGTATTGCCGCAGGATAAATTTGAGGCGAAAAACATATGGTATTGCCACACGAAAAATTTGGTTGCAATAGCGAGCTGTTTTTTTTGCAACAATATTTTTAACTACCGCAACACAAATACAGATGTTGCAATAAATGACTGAATATCACCACGAATGCTTATTTCGTTGGAATACCATGTCTCTAAGGCAACAAAAGGAGTTCCTCGCGCAACGAAAATATTCTGTCGCAAAAACGCGCTTGTATTCCAACAGCAGTACAAATCGTGGCAATAGGAGGCCTCTACCGCAACAAAACGACATTCTATCGCCACCAAAATGAGTCGTGGAAATACGAGTGCCCTATCACCACAACCTGAGAGGTCGTGGTAATTTGTGATTATATCGCAACGAAAAAAAACCGTAGCTACAGATTTCGTTGCAAGAGACCGATTCTCTTGTAGTGAGCGCTAGGGCCGGGAACGGAACCGTCCGGTTCCCCTCGTCCTCGCCATCTCCTCCGTTTCCGCCGAGGGCTACCGGAACCACCGCCGCCAACCTCGTCGCCGCCGGCCGCACCCCACCGTGCACCGCCCCGTCTCCTTCCACTCCCGAGGTGAGCCGCCCCTCACCCCTCGTTCCCTTCCCTCTCGAGCGCAGCAGCACCGACTGCATCCGCACCCGCACGCCCCCTCGCGCATCGGTAGTGCAGCAGCGAACCACCGGGAGCAGTTCGCCGGCGTTCCCTGTTCGCTCCGTCGAAGTTCAGAAAGGCACCAGCCAAATTCAGTTAGGTTCAGTTCTTGCGCGCAGACAGAAGCATATGGCCAAACCTGCCGCTTACCTGTCACGAACTCGAGCAGAGCCGCAGTGGCAACGCTCCACCCGCGCGCACCGTAGGTGGTGGGTTCGATCCCCCACTCCTACGAATTAGGCCACCCTTTTGGATGTTTTTCCACACGCCACCCCAGGGCCCACCCGTCAGCGGCCCTGGAGGCCACATCACCTCCTAGCCCGCCACAGTGGCGATGGCCCCACTGGCAGTGGCCTGTGTAGGTCACTGCGCGGTGCAGCTTTTATTTTCGGCCCTTTTTCTTTAATTTCAGTCCAATTAATTTTCAGATTAGTCCCTAAACTCCCAACTCAAATAACTTTTAATTTACAACTCCAAAAAATAAAAATAAAATATGTACACTGCACCAAATTTAATTATCTAGCTATTTATAACATTTGTTTTCTGTTTTGAATAAGTCAAATGCATCCAAATTTCAAATTCAAACAATTCATCTGAAATTTGATAAAATCCATAACTAATTCAATATTAATCCAAATAACACAAATAAAATATGTTTTCCATGTCAAATTAAACCACCTAACCAAATATAAATTTTGTTTCATGATTTGAATAATTAAAATTGCTTAAATAATTTAAACCTTGTTTAATTCATTTAAAATTTGCTAAATTCATAACTTGCTCAAATTAAATTATTTTTGAACATATAAAATATGTTTTCAAACCAGAAAAACATAATCTTTTCAAATATGAACTTTGTTATCCATGTTGAACAATTAAAATTGGTGAAAACAACAAATGCTTGTGTAACTCCTTTAAGGAACTAAAATTTCTCAACTTAATAAATAAAATTCCACACTTGGTAATTTTCATTTCTATTTGCATCTATTGTTGTTTTCTTATTGTTTTCATCATCCATGCATCATGCTAATTCACTTACACATGATGTTTAGTTGTAGAACAATTAATTCAACCATAAGGCATGGGCTTTCCATATGCAATCCAATTGCATATGGATCCATTTAAACATGTTATCTTGTCAACTAGTTTATTTTCGTTGCATCAATTAATTGCCATGCATCATCCCATGATTGTGCATTATATCCTGTTATTGATTGTTCGTCTCCTTTCGATTGTGTGTTTGCTTCTTCTCGATTAGACGACGACGTTGAGACCGACGATCTTTATGACACCCCTTCTGAGGATTTTTAGCTCAGTATCAGGCTACTGAGTTTGCAGGCAAGTTATCACTCACATGAACCACTGTGTTCCTTTCAACCTTGGTTACCGATACTATCCTTTTGTCTACTTCTGCTAGCCATATGTATCGTTTCTTGTTCTCCGAACCTATCACATGATACCCTGAACCCTGATATTGCCTCATCTCCACACCTATAGCCATTGTTTGTTGCCTTAGTCTTACCTAGCATGCTTAGGGTTGCTTTTGCTCGAGTCTGTTGTTCGTTACTTATTTTACCTTACTTATTTATGTTCATTTGGGCTCGATGGTTAAACAATCAACCTGTTAATACTTTGGGTAATAATAATTTGATGATAAGGCACCGGCAGGAGGCCCGGCGTGGTTTTGAGGCCTGCTAGTGTCGACCCTAATTAGGAAAAGGGTCTTGTCTACTGATCCATGATGAGCGTGCTCACCGCATCCGGGTGGTAGTATGGAACCCCCTCGACTTTGACCTGATCCGCAGTTTGTCCGAAGAGCCACACTTAGTTCGGGTGTTCCATTTGGCTCATACGCATGAATGTGTCGCTCCCATGGTTACTGATGATGATGATGACACACACATATAGGGCGAGGCCTGTAGTGCCGGGGTGTTGTGTCCTGCGGGAGTTTTGCACACCTGCGCTGAGTATTCGGCTGCGTGGCTGGGACCTTATAGCTCCGTGGCTCCTAGGACAGGCTGTAGAGATGGTTCAAGTCGTGTCAAGCCAACCTGAGTTTTAGTTGGTGGCTTGAGTGTGTACGGGTACTGGAGCACACCCTGCAGGGATGAATCTTCTCGAGAAGCCGTGTTGTCCGCGGTTATGTGACGACTTGGTGAAAGTACTGGCTAACAAGTACTCAGACAACTTACACCTAACTATAATAACTTGACTAGTAATAGGTTTATTGACACAATAACCTGAATCATCATTAATCCAACTGTGTGAGTTATCCTTGGGTTGCTTCCTTAGTAGGGGGTGACATTTGATGGGTTTTGTTTGGTGGTTAGTATAGTTGGTTACGATACGCTATCTTATCTCCTCTCTGTTAGCCGGAAGTTGTAGTATGTTTCTGTAGTTGGTTAGAGCAGCCCGCTGCAACATCTTTTACACCACCTATTCTTCCGTTGAACCTAAAGCATTTGTACCTGGTGTTGCCGGGTACACTTTGGTGAAGTGTGAGTCTTGCTTGCCAGTACGTTGTTGTACTGACCTCCTTTGGGGCTGTGGTTTAAGCAGACTACGATTCCGAGGATCCCCATGGTGGCTATTACGTGGAGTACGACGAGACTGCATACGAGTAGATAGTGGACCCGGGCAGGATCCAAGACCTACGTGGATGGGCTTCGTCTTCTTTTATTTCCCGGCTTCTTAAGCCTATTTGGATTTGTCTGTACTCAGACCTTTTGAATGCTTCCGCTGTGATGTAATGAATGTTATCTTGGGACATGTGTCCTCTGGATGAGTGTATTTGCTATTCTCTGCCTTAGTGAAGGCCAGTTGCAATTTATTTCAATCTTTTGTGTCTTAGAGATATGTTGTGGTATCATTCCGTTTAACGCTGTTGACGTACCATGTGTGATTGGTATGAAGTACGTCGACAGTAGTACCTTTGATCTCTAGTGGATAGTTTACATCGACGATGGAATAGCGGAGCTTGGTTGTCGCACATAAGTGCTGGCCTACTCGGGAGCGAGGATGCGGGAGCAGTTAGGCCCCGTAATCCAAGCATCTGCTATCCAGTTCGGCCCGATGAGTATCCCCTAGAAGTCAGGGTGCGACACTCCCTAACACGAAATTTCTTTCGTATGGGTACATCAAAGACGCGGAATTTCTTTCGCATAAACACCATAACACGAAATCTCTTTCGTATGGGCACATTAAAACGCAAAATTTCCTTCACATAAGCACCCTGACACGAAATCTCTTTCGTATGGGTACATTAAGACGCGAAATTTCTTTCGCATAAGCACTCTGACACGAAATCTCTTTCGTATGGACGCGAAATTTCTTTCGCATAGTCACCCTGACACGAAATCTCTTCCGTATGGGCACATCAAGACGAAATTTCTTTCGTGTAAACTTCATAACGCGAAATCTCTTTCGCACAAGATCAAGAAGGAAGATCTCTTGAACCGAAGAATCGCAAAAAGTTGACCAAGGTAAAATCACGAGTATGCCGCCCCCGCAACTCTACCACACGATGTATTTACACATCATTATCTTGGATCGTTCAGCCGAGTAGGAACATCCGGATGCCGTATTCTTTCGAGTACGAAGGTAAGACCCAAGGATCTCTCTTTTGGGCCTGGAATCGCACTCAAGCTGCGTCCTCCGGTAAACTTTCCGTGTCAACAACACGAAGAAAAATCCTAGCGGACGCGTCGGGTACCCCTTTTGGTTAAGTTCAACTCGATAAGACCTCAACGGCCCAGTCGCAACGATCACCTCGCCGGATTCGAGTCAGAGGTCTCGAATTTGTGTGGGCCAGAACCGTTTTTGCCCTAGATGCAATTAATTGGCCCTGATCTTTCGGGAGAGCCAACCGACTGAGCTGCATCCTTCTGCGAAAACAGCCAACACAAGACACATTTACCACTCGATACTCGAGTACAGAAGCGCATTGCGCACAATATATACACCCTCAAAACCAGACGATTGAATAACCAATCGAAGAAATCAAGAACGGACTTTGAGTGCCCACCCGACTGATTCTTAGTAGACTAAACACTCGGGGGCTACTGGCGTAGGGATAAATCCTAGACCTATCGGGTGAGCCTACCCGGTCCAAGGCCCAAGACCTAGGCCCAAAGACAGATGATATCCCGAGGTTCTAGAAGACCCAACAGAAGCCCACCCGCAAGACTTGCGGGTCAAGACAAGAACTTCCATACGTAGTCTACTAGGACTCATGTAACCCCCTCCTGGCTGCATATATAAAGCCATGAGGGAGGAGAGAAAAGGACATCCAATCTGGGGATCCAATCTAGAGAGAGGAAGATACAAGCCACAACTAGACTAGGCAATACACGGGATACCTCGTACGCCTTACCATGGCATCGCCATTGTAAACAACTCGACTATTTCGCCATAATATAGATCAGACAAGCAGGAGTAAGGGTTTTACCTCTACGAGGGCCCCGATCCTGGGTAAATCTTTCTCCTTGTTAGCCGTCGAGATCACCAGCGCGTACATCGTTCCTCTACTCGAAACCCTACCGGATCATCCGAGGGATTTGTCGACACGACTCTTTGACAAAACGCATACAGGATCAAGCTCAACCCGACAAAATGCGTCTTCGGCGTCCCAGCAGGACAAGTTCTCGGATACCTAGTATCCGCTAGAGGAATTGAAGCCAACCCAGAGAAGATACAAGCCATCTTGACAATGAAGGAGCCCACCAATCTACGCGGAGTGCAACAGCTCGCAGGGCGACTAGCCGTCTTGAGCAGATTCATTGCGCGACTGGGCAACTAGGCATTACCCTTACAAGACAACCGAAGCAAGACAGGCATTCGCAGACCTGAAACGAGCCTTACAAAGCAGGCGCGTTCTAGCAACACCACAAGAAAGGGAACCACTATACCTATACCTAGCCGCAACAAATCAAGTCATCAGCACGACCATCGTAGACGAGCGACCTGAGGACGGCAATGCATATATAGTTCAAAGACCAATCTACTACATTAGCGAGGTGCTCTCGGCGTGCAAAGAGCGATACCCTCACTACCAGAAGCTCACATATGGAGTTGTTCTCACGGCTGGAAAGCTCAAGCATTACTTCCAGGAACATACCGTAACGGTGGTAAACGACGCATCACTCGATAAAATCATGAACAATCCCATGGCATCTGGAAGAATAGAAAAATGGAGCATCGAGCTAGGCGCCTGGGACATTATCTACACAGGGCGCAATTCCGTGAAGTCACAGATACTCGTGGAATTTTTGAGCGAGTGGACAGAACTACAAACACTCGGACCGCCAGAATATACGAGTAACTGGATCATGTACTTCGACGGGTCCAAAAGGAATGAAGGAGCTGGATCTGGGATCATCCTTATATCACCCAGAGGAGACAAGTTGCAGTAAGTCCTGCGATTGGACTTCCCACCCGACGATCCAGCATCCAACAACGACGCAGAATACGAGGCCCTGTTGCATGGGATGAAGATGGCAATCACGTGTGGAGCCACCCGATTGATGATCTATGGCGATTCCAATCTCATCGTGGAACAGACAATGAAGGAGTGCAACTCTATCGCAGAAAACATGGTTGCCTATCGGGACATATACAATCTACTTGAAGGAAGTTTCAAACGATGTGAGCTGAAGCACATCGCGAGATCCAGTAACGAAGAGGCAGATAGGCTGGCGAACATGGGGTCAACAAACATGCCCATACCGCCAGGAATATATTTCGAGCGGATGACCAAGTGTTTAGTAAAGGTAAGGAAAACTGCAGGAGCACCTGCAGCATTGGAGAGAGAGGTCATCCCGCAAGTTGCTATCATCGATTTCAGCCATGGTATTTCAAGACAAGTTTTTAAGGTTGAGCCAGTCTGGACGCAAAAATACCTCGACTACTTGTCCGCCAAACAGCTCCCAACAGACGCTCGCGAGGCTCGACAAATAGTTCAACGCAGCAAATCTTTTCGGGTACTGAACGGCGAGTTATACAAACAGAGCATCTCAGTCATACTGCAAAGATGCATATCACATGAAGAGGGCAAGGAATTGCTGCGATACATACATCAAGGAGATTTTGGACATGACGCCAGCTGGAAAGCAATCGTGGGCAAAGCTTTTCGAGCAGGATTCTACTGGTTTACAGCAGCCAGAGATGCAAAGGACTAGGTCGATAGGTGCAACGCTTGCCAGCGATTTGCACCCAAACCACACGCTCCCGCCACGGAGTTACATATGATACCAATTGCTTGGACCTTTGCACAATGGGGGATGGACATGGTAGGACCATTACGCAAGTCTACACCCGGAGGATACACACACTTGCTTGTCGTAGTCGACAAATTTACAAAGTGGATCGAAGCGATGCCAGTCACTTTGGCTAGCGCCCAATGCGCCGTCAAATTCCTCGACTCCATTGTATGCAGATTTGGCATACCACACAACATCATCACCGACAATGGCAGCAACTTCACGGCAAAGGAAACAGAGCAGTTCTGCGAAGAAAAGGGAATCGTCTTCAAATTCGCTTCAGTGGCTCATCCGCAAACTAATGGCCAGGTCGAACGATCCAACGGATTGGTTTCGGCTGGCATCAAGAAACGACTACTCGACCGTCTACACCCAGCAGCGGGACATTGGGAAGAAGAGCTACCCTCCGTGCTATGGAGCCTCCACACAACCCCAAATCGATCCACAAAATACACACCATTTTTCATATATATGGGGCTGAAGCAGGCCTTCCCGAGGATGTAAAATTCAGCGCCCCACGGATCGTTGCTTAAAGCGAAGAAACCTCTAACAGGGCACTCGCGGAATGTCGCACCCGGACTTCTATAGGATACTCACCGGGTCGTTGAATAGTAGATGATTGGATTACGGGGCCTACCTGCACCCGCACCTCTTACGAGTAGGCCAACACATATAGTGTGACAACCAATCTCTACTACCCACCGTCGGTGTAAACCATCCCATAGAGATCAGGATACTACCATTGACGTACTTCATACCATACACACATGGTACGTCAACGGCGTTTAACAAAATGATAGCACAACATATCTCTAAGACACAAAGAAATAGAAATAAGTTGCAAATGGCTCTCACTAGAGCAGAGATAGCAAATACAATCATGCAGAGGACACATGTCCCAACAATTCATCATTACATCACAGCGGAAGCATCCAAAATGTCTGAGTACAGACAAGAACCAAATAGGCCTAAGAGGCCGGGAATGAAAAGAAAACGGAGCCCATCCACGTAGTCTCGGATCCTGCCCGGGTCCGCTATCTACTCGTCAACAGTCTCGTCGTACTCCACGTAGTAGCCACCGTGAGGATCCTCGGAAACGTAGTCTGCAGAACACGCAGCCCCATAGGGGTCAGTACAGACAAGTACTGGCAAGCAAGACTCACAATTCACCAAAGTGTACCCGGCAACACCAAGTACAGATGCTCTGGGTTCAACGGAAGAATAGGTGATACAAAAGCACGGCAGCGGGCTGCAGTAACCAACTACAGAGACACGCTACAACATCCGGCTAACAGAAAGAGATAAGATCGCGTATCGTAACCAACTACCACTAACCACCAAACAAACCCATCCAATGTTACCCCCTACTAAGGAAGCAACCCAAGGATAACTCACACTCTTGATTAGGGTGACATCATTCTTAAGGTGGAAGTAATCTATGTTACTAGTCAAATTATAGTAGTTAGGTGTAAGTTGTCTGAGTACTTGTTAGCCAGCACTTTCACCAAGTCATCTATAACCGCGGACAACACGGCTTCTCGAGAAGATTTAACCCTGCAGGGATGCACCAATGTAGCCGTACACGTAAGAATAACCCGCCAGATGGAATGCCTTCCACCAAGCGGGGCACTCAACACAACCCTACTCTTCTTCGCATCAAGCCCAAAGCACCACGTGATGTGCGTGCGCGGCTAATCGAGCCCCCACGAAGAAAAGGGGGACCCTCATAGCACTGGAAGACCACGCCGCCCTAAATGCCGACTACAAAAGTTCCACCCTGGCCTCGGGTTCGCACCTGCATATGCATGCATCAAATGGAAAGCCCGAACTAAGTGTGGCGATTTGGACGAGATGCGAATCGAATCAAATTGAGGGGGGCGCCCATACACGCTTCCCACATGCGGTTAGTGCGCTCATTATGGATCAGTAGACAAGACCCTTTTCCTAATTAGGGTCGACACTAGCAGGCCTCAAAACCACGCCAGGCCTCCTTCCGGTGCCTTATCAACAACTTATTATTACCCATAACATTAACAGGTTGTTGTTTAAACATCGAGCCCATAGAACATAATAAATATGGTAAAAGAAGTCACGGACATCAGACTCGAGCACAAGCAACCCTAAGCATGCTAGTAAGACACAGGCAACAAGCAACAGGGTTATAGGTGTGGAGGTGGGGCAATATCAGGGTTATAATATAACATGTGGTAGGATCGGGACACAAGCAACGATTCATAAGGCTGGCAGAAATAGACAACGGAAAGTATCGGTATCCAGTGTGGAAAGGACACGATGGTTCATGTGAGTGAATACTTGCCTGCAAACTCAGTAGCCTGGTACTGAGCTAACTCCTCTGAAGTAGTATCGTAAACCTCGTCTGTCTCAACGTCGTGGTCTATTCAAGAAGAAGCAAACAAACAACGAAGAGAGACGAACAATCAATAACATGGCATAATGCACAAACATGGGATGATGCATGACAATTTAATTGATGCATCAAAGATAAACTAGTTGACATGGTAACATAATTAAATGGGCTCATATGCAATTTGGATTGCATATGGAAAGCCCATGAATTAAGGTTGGTTTAGATGATCTACAACTAAACACCATGTGAAAGTTGATTAGCATGATGCATGGATGATGAGAACAATAAGAAAACAAGAATACATTCAATTTGATATGTTGTTTACCAAGTTTGGAATTTTATTTATTAAGTTATGAAATTTTGGTTACTTAAATGAGTTACACAAGCATTTGTTGTTTTCACCAATTTTAATTGTTCAAAATAGATCACAAAGTTCATATTTGGAAAGAACACAAAATTTTAGGTGGACTACATGTTTCATTTGTTGAGAAAGGAAATAAAATGAATTACTTATGAATTAAAAAAGTTTAAACAAGATTTAAATGGATTTAATTCAAGTATTAATATTATTTGAATTTTATTTGTTCAAAACATTAAATAAAATTCATATTTGAAAAGGTTATGTTTTTCTGGTTTGAAAACATATTTTATGTGTTCAAAAAGAATTTAATTTGACGAAGTTATGAATTTAGCAAAATTAAGTGAATTAAAGAAGGATTAAAATATTCCACCAATTTAAAATATTCAAAACAGTAAACAAAATTTATATTTGGGTAGAGAATTTAATTTGGTATGGAAAACATATTTAAAATGTTGAATTTGGAGTTGTAATGAATTAGTTATGCCTTTTCCAAGTTTAGGGTGTGTTCTGCCATTTTAAATAGCAGCCAGGGACTTAGGATAAATTTAACAGGGACCTAGAAATAACTACAGGGACTTGTGTGCGAATAGAAGTGGATCTGGATCTGAAACAAAAAAAAAGAAAAATAAAAGGTGTGTGTTATCGCGCGGGGGAGGGATCGAACCCAGGGCTGCTGCTTGTGTGCGCGCGTGACTGCGCTGGCCATCTGGTCAGCGCTGCTTCTGTGCTGTACTTACGATGCTAGGGGGGTTGAGGTTCAGAAACGCTACCAAAACAAATCGGAAAAGAAACCAGAAAAAGGGGGTGGCCGGGATTCGAACCCGCGAGCTCCTGGTGCGCGCGCAGCGAGCGCAACCAGTGGCCTGCTACGGCCTGTTTGGTGTATACGGGATCTGGTATTGTTTTGAACCTACTACGCGGCGTTAACTGAACTGAACGCGAAAGTTCAGACTTTGGCCTCTGCCGGAGATCATCGACGAACAAAGCCAGCGACGGAAACTACGGCCGGAAACGCGGCGTCTACTGCACGGGAACAAGCAGGGAAACAGAGGGAATCGATCGAGAGGCTCACCCTCTTCGCATGGGTGGTCTCAGCGTGGCCGGAGGTGGACGGAGACGGCGGCGGCGAGTTCGGCGAGCGGCGACCGGCCGCGGGAAAAACGGCGGCGTTCTCCTCAACGGTGGCGGCAGAGATGGGAGAAAGAGGGAGGAGAGTTCGGTTTAGGGTTAGGGTTGCCGCTTGGGGGGTAGATAAGGAGGGGGGTGCGGTGGGGCTGAGGGGGAAGGCTCTGTCGTTTTCCTCCATTGCTGACGTGAGCACGTACGGAGGTGGGGGAAAGGGTGGAAGTGGGGTGGCATCGTGGGGTGTGGTGGGCTGGCCCAACTGGGCTGGCCTGCCCACCCCTCTCTATTTTGTTTTATTTATTTTTTTGTTTCTTCTTTTTTTTTTGCTGAAAAGGAAAAGGGAAGAAAAAGGATAGGTGTTTGGGGGTTTTAAATTTTGTGATATTTTTTATAGGTTAGTTATTACAGAAACTCAATTGTGCCATTGTTGGTTTTTCAAAATTTGAAACTTGTTGCTGTTTTAAAAATTCCAAGAAAATGAGTGAATTTGGTATAATTAAATTATTGAAACTTAAGCAATTTAATAGTTTGAACTTTATAATTTAATGGAAACAATTGATTGGATTGTTTTGTAATTATCATTTGAAACATTGTAACAGAACAAGTATGAACAAAGATTTTAAAATTTGGTTTGAAATTCAAATGGAAAAAACAGATGAAAACAATTGCAATGATTATGATGACATGATGCAAAACATAAATGAAACAAGAAACAAACATTCTAGGGTTGTTTTTCATACTTGGGATGTTACAAAACGCCCCCCCTTGAAGGAACCGCGCCCCGAGATTCCTACTGAGAAGAGAAAAGGTCCGGATACTTCTTGCGAAGATCCTCTTCGGTCTCCCACGTTGCCTCTTTATCGGAATGATGAGACCACTGCACTTTTAAGAACTTGGTGCTCTTGTTGCGAGTCTTACGCTCGGTCTCATCGAGAATGCGAACAGGATGCTCTTCATAAGAGAGGTCTTCTTGCAGATCAATGGAATCATGATAAACTGCACGACCTGGATCTTTGAAGCACTTCTTGAGCTGTGACACGTGAAACACATCCTGCACCTTGGATAGTTTTTCTGGAAGTTCAAGACGATAGGCATTTTCCGCACGCCTTGAGAGAATGTTGAAAGGACCAATGTATCTCGGTGCTAGCTTTCCTTTGACACCAAAACGATGATTGCCTCTGAGGGGAGTTACACGGAGATATGCTTTGTCTCCAGCTGCATAGACCATGTCCCTGTGCTTGCTGTCATAGTAGCTTTTCTGACGAGACTGAGCAATCTTCAGATTGTCACGAATGATGCGAAATTTCTCTTCGGCCTCCTTAACAATGTCAGGGCCTAAGAGTGAACGTTCACCAGCTTCAGACCAATTGATTGGACTCCTGCATCTGCGGCCATAGAGAGCCTCAAATGGTGCCATGCCTAGGCTTGCCTGGAAGCTGTTGTTGTAGGAGAATTCAGCATATGGAAGACATTCCTCCCATTTCATTCCAAAGGAGATACCACATGCTCTAAGCATATCCTCGAGAATCTGATTGACTCTTTCGACTTGCCCTTGAGACTGAGGATGATAAGCTGTGCTGAACAGAAGTTTGGTGCCCAATGCTTCTTGAAAACTTTTCCAGAAATGAGAAGTGAAGATGCTTCCACGATCTGAGCTTATTTCCAATGGAACACCATGAAGAGGAACAATATTTTCTGTGTAGAGCTCTTCTAACTGGCTAGCTGAGATTGTCTCTTTGACAGGAAAGAAGTGAGCTACTTTAGTGAGACGATCAATGACAAATATTGCATCGTTGCCCCTCTTGGACTTTGGAAAACCAGTGACGAAGTCCATTTCAATCATGTCCCACTTGCACTCAGGGATTTTGAGAGGTTGGAGAAGACCGGCTGTTTTCTGATGAACTGCCTTAACACGTTGACAAACGTCGCATTCAGAAACGTATTGAGCAATTTCACGTTTCATGCTAGGCCACCAATACAGTGTCTTGAGATCCTGGTACATCTTTGTACTTCCAGGGTGTATGGAGAGAGGATTTTCATGAGCCTCCTTGAGAATGACATCTTTGAGACTTTGAATTTGAGGAACTGCAATGCGTCCTTCGAAGAACACAGTTCCCTTGTCATCAATTGAGAAGGACTTAAATTTCTCCTTGCCTTGTTTGATGTGCTCTACCATCTTCTTGATTTCAGCATCACGAAGTTGTTCAGAATGAATCTTGTCCTCGAGAGTTGGACTGGCTGTCAAGCTTGCAAGATAGCCTTGAGGAACAAGACCAAGGTTGAGCTTCTGGAATTCTTCATGAAGTGGAGGTTGGCTTTCCATGATCATGATATTATTGCAATACGATTTGCGACTGAGAGCATCGGCCATAACATTAGCCTTGCCTGGAGTGTAAGAAATGGTAAGATCAAAGTCTTTGATCTTTTCAATCCATCTCCTTTGTCTGAGGTTTAGATCTGGTTGAGTGAAGATGTATTTCAGACTCTTATGATCGGAAAAGATTTCAGTGCGATTACCCAACAAGTATTGTCTCCATTTCTTGAGGGCAAACACAACTGCTGCAAGTTCAAGGTCATGTGTGGGATAATTGAGCTCATGTGCGTTCAACTGACGTGAAGCATAAGCCACAACTTGACGTTCTTGCATAAGAACTGCACCTAGACCTTGGAGAGAAGCATCACAGAATATCTGGAAAGGTTTGGTATGATCTGGGCCAACCAGAACTGGTGTAGAAGTGAGTTTAGTCTTTAGGAGATTGAAACTTTCATCACATTGTGGAGACCAGACGAACTTCTTGTCCTTCTTTGTGAGGTCAGTGAGAGGTTTGGCAATCTTGGAGAAGTTTTGGACGAAACGACGGCAATATCTAGCCAAGCCAAGAAAACTTCTTACTTGCTTCACCGTCTTTGGAGGTTTCCAATCAACAATTGCTTTAACCTTTTCTAGATCAATGGCTATGCCCTTGGCAGAGATGACATGACCAAGGTAAACAACTTCTGGAATCCAGAACTCACATTTGGAGAATTTGGCATAGAGACGATGCTCGCGAAGTTTCATGAGAGTGAGACGAAGATGTCCTTCATGCTCTTCCTCAGATTTGGAGTAGACAAGAATGTTATCAAGATATACCACAACGAACTTGTCGAGGTATTCATGGAAGACAGAATTCATGAGTCGAGAGAGGGTCGCCGGTGCATTGGTGAGACCAAAGGACATGACGGTGTATTCATATAGACCGTAGCGAGTGGTGAAGGTTGTCTTTGGAATATCTTCTTTTCTGATCTTTATTTGATGGTAACCCATTCTCAAGTCCAACTTTGAGAATATTGAGGCTCCAGCAAGTTGATCAAAAAGATCATCGATACGAGGAATTGGATACTTGTTTTTGATGGTTTTCTCGTTAAGAGGACGATAGTCAACAACGAGACTCTTTGTTTGATCCTTCTTCGCAACGAACAGAGTTGGGCAACCCCAAGCCGAGGAACTAGGTTGAATGTAACCTTTCTCCATGTACATATCGATTTGCTCCTTTAACAATTTCAGTTCAGGAGGAGCTATCTTGTATGGATGCTTAGAGATTGGAGCAGTACCTGGTTCAATTTCGATCACGAACTCAACTGCTCTGTCCGGAGGCATTCCTGGCAATTCTTCTGGAAAGACGTCAGGGAATTCGCAAACCACCGGAACATTTTCGAGTAGAGGTAGAGGTTTTGCATCGAGTGTGCATAGCTGAACGGAACTTGATTCATGTGGAGAATAGACTATCTGGCCAGAAGGGTGGAACAGAGTTATTGACTTTTGAGCACAGTCAATTTTTGCTTTATTGGCCTTCAGCCAATCCATACCAAGAATGACATCAATGTCAGAATTTCCAAGTAGTATGAGAGAAGCAAGGAATACATGGCCTCCAATTAGAATTTGATTTCTGTGACTGATCTTAGAAGTTTGCATAGTTGCTCCAGGGGAGTTTACTACTAGTGGGGAACCCAAACCAACAAAAGGGAGTTTACTTGTTGTCGCAAAGATCTTTGACACGAAAGAATGTGATGCTCCGGTATCAAACAACACTTTAGATGGATTAGAGTTTACGGGAAAAGTACCGAGAACGACGTCAGGAGCTTCCTCAGCTTTGTCAATCTTGACATGATTCACCCTTGTGGTCCTCCCGACAGGCATGTTGTTGGAGTTGAAGGCCTTATGCGGGGGAGCGCGCACCATTGCCTGGTTTGTGTTAGGACGAGGTGGTGGTGGAGGTAGCTGCCTCTGCGTGCACTTGTCGGCGTAGTGTCCCGTCTGCTTGCACTTGAAGCATGTGATGACACGAGGAGGACCTGGCCTTGGCTGCCCCATCGAACCCCTTGGATCATGCATCTGAGCTGGGTTGGGTGGGCGGGGAGCGAAGCCTGGAGAAGTTTGGGCGTATGGAGCCCGAGTGACAGCACCATTTGGCACCCAGATGCGGCGCTTCTGCGGAGGGGTGGTCATGTTGGAGGAGGAACCACCCTCACGCGAGTGCTTGCGAGACTCCTCGAACGCTTTGCGCCCATTTTCTTCATTGAGCGCGGTGTTAACGAGTTCCTCGAAGTCTTTGGTCTTGACATTGGTGAGGGCATACTTGAGATCCGGGTTAAAACCTCTGTGGAACCTTCCATCTTCTTAGCTTCAGTGGACACCTCGTCTCCAGCGTATCGAGCAAGGCGATTGAACTCACTCTGATACCCGATGACGTCCAGCTTGCCCTGCTTGAGAGAGCAGAACTCTTCACGCATCCTTTCCATGAGACCATCTGGAATGTGGTGCTTCAGGAAGGCTTCCTTGAAACAACCCCACGTGACTGGCATCCCAGTTCTCATGGCCTGGAAATTTTTCCACCACGAAGCTGCCTGACCCTTCAGCAGATAGGAGGCATAGTTGACTTTGTCTTCTTCAGCTACGTGTGGAATCTCCAGAGCCTTGGCTATCTCACGGATCCAGTCATCAGCGTCCAGAGGCTCGCGTGTGGCCACGAAAGCTTTTGGGCCCAGACTGAGAAACTCCTTGATACTGACTCGTTGAGCTGTCTTGTGGATGTGCTGATTAGCCTGAAACTGGGCCATCTGCGTCATGACTTGGGTCATCTGAGTCAACAGCTCCGCGATTGGCGGTGGCTCAGGCGTGTTGTTCCTTGTTGGAGGCATCCTGAATGGAAATGCATTTTAGCACAACAATAGAAAGGGATAGACTTGGCAACCGAAAGAGAGATTATTCCGACGCATGAATAAACAACCACAAGGTTCACCATCACATGTTCAAATACATCAGAATATCCAATACACCATAAATGGTTCGAATGCAAAAGGATAACTAAACATATCTAGGAACGGATACATCGGTACTCCCATGCTCATCACGCAGGACGACGGCTAGGAGTACGGCGAGAGGTACGGTGAGGAGCACGCCCAAGAAAGTATGTGGAACGACGATCCACGTAGAACTGACGTGGTCTGAGCCCGACTCTAGGTGTGGTGAAGTATGTAGCATCGACTCCCTGTGCTCCAAAGCGGGGAATCCCAGTGTAACCAGCACCAAGGTTGAGGAGTGGACCTCTGATCGGCTCGTAACCTCCAGCATCTGGCAGACGACGCCCAACTGGCTGATCGAAACGTGCAAAGCGCTCGTCTCCAACAAAGTCTGTGGTGTACGTCGCCAGACGAGTCAAGGCAAGGTAGAGCTGCTCCCTGACTGAAGCCAACTCCTGAGATAGTGTGCTGGCAAGTGCGCCACTGTGTCTCACAAACTGAGCGGTGGTGTGCAGCCTGGAGTTATCATGCTCGTAAACATCCAAGTTGTCGTAGAGAGTGAAGTGAGCTCCCTCCGAAGTGATGTAACCACGGGGGATGTGGCGATAGATAGAATCGTCAAATCCCCAGTAGTCAGCACGAAGGACGGTGAGGCTCACATAAGCTGCCTGCTGCACAGCCATATCCACTGTGGAACCTACTGCCTCGTAGCGATGGACTACACTCATGCCATCATCTGACAGGATGTAGACGATAGCCTGGTAGTAGGTCTGCTCAAACTGTCGCTGCTGCTCGTAGACCTGGTACTCTGGTGCCCAACGGAACCCCTGATAAGTGACCATGTCTCTCAGCATCTCCGGATAACCGGCGGTGCTCTCACAACGAGTCATACGAACCACCTGCGGGTAGAACCTGAGATCCATCTGCAGATGATTCGGGGAAAACTTTGATTAGACGCCGGTAGATGAACTGAAGTGGAAAGCACCAACAAGGTTTCAACGGACGAAAAGGATGTTGATAAGAACAGGATATGGAAGCAACATTCGGGAAACACGAGACCAAAACTCCTGAGGTACTACGGAAAACCCATCCGGGCTTCTAAAGGATCAATATCTACTGCTTAAGGAATAGAGGATCTGCTTCCGGGGCTTACGCGCCTCCGTTCTCAATCGTGAGTAGGCAACATGATAAATCATGTCACAACCACCTCCATTCCTATGGTCTAGTAGATATAACCATCCTAGAGAAACCAGGATACGTGAAATCCCAACTTGAAAGTTTAGATGAGAAGGGAAAACAACGTGAAATCCTAGAGATACCATTTGTCGCACCCGGACTTCTATAGGATACTCACCAGGCCGTTGAATAGTAGATGATTGGATTACGGGGCCTACCTGCACCCGCACCTCTTACGAGTAGGCCAACACATATAGTGTGACAACCAATCTCTACTACCCACCGTCGGTGTAAACCATCCCATAGAGATCAGGATACTACCATTGACGTACTTCATACCATACACACATGGTACGTCAACGGCGTTTCACAAAATGATAGCACAACAGATCTCTAAGACACAAAGAAATAGAAATAAGTTGCAAATGGCTCTCACTAGAGCAGAGATAGCAAATACAATCATGTAGAGGACACATGTCCCAACAATTCATCATTACATCACAGCGGAAGCATCCAAAATGTCTGAGTGCAGACAAGAACCAAATAGGCCTAAGAGGCCGGGAATGAAAAGAAAACGGAGCCCATCCACGTAGTCTCGGATCCTGCCCGGGTCCGCTATCTACTCGTCAACAGTCTCGTCGTACTCCACGTAGTAGCCACCGTGAGGATCCTCGGAAACGTAGTCTGCAGAACACGCAGCCCCATAGGGTTCAGTACAGACAAGTACTGGCAAGAAAGACTCACAATTCACCAAAGTGTACCCGGCAACACCAAGTACAGATGCTCTGGGTTCAACGGAAGAATAGGTGATACAAAAGCACGGCAGCGGGTTGCAGTAACCAACTACAGAGACACGCTACAACATCCGGCTAACCAAAAGATATAAGATCGCGTATCGTAACCAACTACCACTAACCACCAAACAAACCCATCCAATGTTACCCCCTACTAAGGAAGCAACCCAAGGATAACTCACACTCTTGATTAGGGTGACATCATTCTTAAGGTGGAAGTAATCTATGTTACTAGTCAAATTATAGTAGTTAGGTGTAAGTTGTCTGAGTACTTGTTAGCCAGCACTTTCACCAAGTCATCCATAACCACGGACAACGGCTTCTCGAGAAGATTTAACCCTGCAGGGATGCACCAATGTAGCCGCACACGTAAGAATAACCCGCCAGATGGAATGCCTTCCACCAAGCGGGGCACTCAACACAACTCAACTCTTCTTCGCATCAAGCCCAAAGCACCACGTGCTGTGCGTGCGCGGCTAATCGAGCCCCCACGAAGAAAAGGGGGACCCTCATAGCACTGGAAGACCACGCCGCCCTAAATGCCGACTACAAAAGTTCCACCCTGGCCTCGGGTTCGCACCTTCATATGCATGCATCAAATGGAAAGCCCGAACTAAGTGTGGCGATTTGGACGAGATGCGAATCGAATCAAATTGAGGGGGGCGCCCATACACGCTTCCCACATGCGGTTAGTGCTCTCATCATGGATCAGTAGACAAGACCCTTTTCCTAATTAGGGTCGACACTAGCAGGCCTCAAAACCACGCCTGGCCTCCTGCCGGTGCCTTATCATCAACTTATTATTACCCATAACATTAACAGGTTGTTGTTTAAACATCGAGCCCATAGAACATAATAAATATGGTAAAAGAAGTAACGGACATCAGACTCGAGCACAAGCAACCCTAAGCATGCTAGTAAGACACATGCAACAAGCAACAGGGTTATAGGTGTGGAGGTGGGGCAATATCAGGGTTATAATATAACATGTGGTAGGATCGGGACACAAGCAACGATTCATAAGGCTAGCAGAAATAGACAACGGAAAGTATCGGTATCCAGTGTGGAAAGGACACGATGGTTCATGTGAGTGAATACTTGCCTGCAAACTCAGTAGCCTGGTACTGAGCTAACTCCTCTGAAGTAGTATCGTAAACCTCGTATGTCTCAACGTCGTCGTCTATTCGAGAAGAAGCAAACAAACAACGAAGAGAGACGAGCAATCAAGAACATGGCATAATGCACAAACATGGGATGATGCATGACAATTTAATTGATGCATCAAAGATAAACTAGTTGACATGCATGGTAACATAATTAAATGGGCTCATATGCAATTTGGATTGCATATGGAAAGCCCATGAATTAAGGTTGGTTTAGATGATCTACAACTAAACACCATGGGAAAGTTGATTAGCATGATGCATGGATGATGAGAACAATAAGAAAACAAGAATAGATTCAATTTGATATGTTGTTTACCAAGTTTGGAATTTTATTTATTAAGTTATGAAATTTTGGTTACTTAAATGAGTTACACAAGCATTTGTTTTTTTCACCAATTTTAATTGTTCAAAATAGATCACAAAGTTCATATTTGGAAAGAACACAAAATTTTAGGTGGAATACATGTTTCATTTGTTGAGAAAGGAAATAAAATGAATTACTTATGAATTAAACAAGTTCAAACAAGATTTAAATGGATTTAATTCAAGTATTAATATTATTTGAATTTTATTTGTTCAAAACATTAAATAAAATTCATATTTGAAAAGTATATGTTTTTCTTGTTTGAAAACATATTTTATGTGTTGAAAAAGAATTTAATTTGACCAAGTTATGAATTTAGCAAAATTAAGTGAATTAAACAAGGATTCAAATATTTCACCAATTTAAAATATTCAAAACAGTAAACAAAATTTATATTTGGGTAGAGAATTTAATTTGGTATGGAAAACATATTTAAAATGTTGAATTTGGAGTTGTAATCAATTAGTTATGCCTTTTCCAAGTTTAGGGTGTGTTCTGCCATTTTAAATAGCAGCCAGGGACTTAGGATAAATTTAACAGGGACCTAGAAATAACTACAGGGACTTGTGTGCGAATAGAAGTGGATCTGGATCTGAAACAAAAAAAAAGAAAAATAAAAGGTGTGTGTTATCGCGCGGGGGAGGGATCGAACCTAGGGCTGCTGCTTGTGTGCGCGCGTGACTGCGCTGGCCATCTGGTCAGCGCTGCTTCTGTGCTGTACTTACGATGCTAGGGGGTTGAGGTTCAGAAACGCTACCGAAACAAATCGGAAAAGAAACCAGAAAAATGGGGTGGCCGGGATTCGAACCCGCGAGCTCCTGGTGCGCGCGCAGCGAGCGCAACCAGTGGGCTGATGCGGCTTGTTTGGTGTATACGGGATCTGGTATTGTTTTGAACCTACTACGCGGCGTTAACTGAACTGAACGCGAAAGTTCAGACTTTGGCCTCTGCCGGAAATCATCGACGAACAGAGCCAGCGACGGAAACTACGGCCGGAAACGCGGCGTCTACTGCACGGGAACAAGCAGGGAAACAGAGGGAATCGCATGGGTGGTCTCAGCGTGGCCGGAGGTGGACGGAGACGGCGACGGTGAGCTCGACGAGCGGCGACCGGCCGCGGGAAAAACGGCGGCGTTCTCCTCAACGGTGGTGGCGGAGATGGGAGAAAGAGGGAGGAGAGTTCGGTTTAGGGTTAGGGTTGCCGCTTGGGGGGGGGGGGGTAGATAAGGAGGGGGGTGCGGTGGGGCTGAGGGGGAAGGCTCTGTCGTTTTCCTCCATTGCTGACGTGAGCACGTACGGAGGTGGGGGAAAGGGTGGAAGCGGGCTGGCATCGTGGGGTGTGGTGGGCTGGCCCAACTGGGCTAGCCTGCCCACCCCTCTCTGTTTTGTTTTATTTATTTTTTTGTTTCTTCTTTTTTTTTGCTGAAAAGGAAAAGGGAAGAAAAAGGATAGGTGTTTGGGGGTTTTAAATTTTGTGATATTTTTTATAGGTTAGTTATTACAGAAACTCAATTGTGCCATTGTTGGTTTTTCAAAATTTGAAACTTGTTGTTGTTTAAAAATTCCAAGGAAAATGAGTGAATTTGGTATAATTAAATTATTGAAACTTAAGCAATTTAATAGTTTGAACTTTATAGTTTAATGGAAACAATTGATTGGATTTTTTTGTCATTATCATTTGAAACATTGTAACAGAAAAAGTATGAAACAAAGATTTTAAAATTTGGTTTGAAATTCAAATGGAAAAAACAGATGAAAACAATTGCAATGATTATGATGACATGATGCAAAACATAAATGAAACAAGAAACAAACATTCTAGGGTTGTTTTTCATACTTGGGATGTTACACGGAAGATCTGAACGCACTCGACGAAATACGTGATACTGCACTCGCAAGATCCGCAGTATACCAACAGTCGTTGCGAAACTATCACAGTTGCCGTATACGTCACAGAGCCTTCGCGGTTGGAGATTTGATGCTACGGCTCAAGCAGAAGGAATGGCACAAGCTGGAACCACCATGGGAGGGACCCTTCATAATACACGAAGTTATCCCAGGTGGCGCCTATCGACTGAAGAACCCGACGAATGGTGGCATCTACTCCAATCCATGGAATGTTGCGCACCTCCGCAAATTCTATCCTTAGATTTATTTTACTCGCAAAAAATAAGGCTATATTAGCCATCCTATCACTACTGCAGAATAGCTTATAGCCACCAGCTCATTAGTGACGGGCAAAAATATGCATGTCACTGGTAACAAGTATTAGTGACAGGCAGTAGTATGCTTGTCATTGGTTAAACTGTGCTGGTGGTTATAAAACGTACTAGTGACAGTAGAGTATTCTACGGCTGACACCAGTAATTTCAGACAATACTAGTGACATGTCCATAGACCTTCCCGTCGCTGGTCACGTTGATGCCAGCGACGGACATATTTTTGTATGCGACTAATGTAAAGTGGCTAGAATTATTTGAAATCAAACCAATTGAGTTCCCTGCATTGCTATGATCTATTTAGTTTTATTGGACATCGTACATGTAAACTTGAAATACATATCAATATTTGTTTACGAATGAAATACATGTAACTATAATGTATAGTATTCTAGAAGAATTAGACTTCCACTTTGCATAATACGACATATTATACAAATACAATTATACACTTGTTATCTCGCAAAATAATGAATTAAGAGTAACATGCTTCGAGTTTTATTCCAGACCAACTTCGGATGAGAGTCAGGCTTCTTCATCCCTCTTTATCCTTCCATGATAGTTGGTACGACCACCATTACAATCTCACATAAAACATATTTACTCTAAAAAAACTAATGAATAATGAATAGCCGAGAATCACCAAGGTCCGTATCAAGCTTTTACAAAAAAAAAAAAAATTATATTGCGAGGATTGAAAGTAAAGATCAAATCATTTATGTCATTATTTGATATATACTGAATCTAGATTAAGTTAATTATGTTATCTGCAAATACTTAGTTGTATACGTGAATAAAAATATTAGGCTAAAACCAAGTATCTAAATATCGAGCGGGAACAAAAAAATTAACTGGCGGGAAATGGCTAAAATAATTTCGCTGGACTGGCTAATTTAGTGGACTTGGCCGCGATCCTAGAATCATGCATCTAACTCCGGCAGTTTCCTTCCCTGCCCCGACTCTTGGCCGCGCCGCCGACGCAGCCGGTCCTCGTCGCCGCCGCCGCGCCGCAAGGGCTCCCCGCCATCGCCCGCAAGTCCTCCCACCGACGCGGCCATTCCTCCCCGTTGCGTACGGCGCCGTCACCGGGGGTGCTGCTGGTTGCAGCCGCCGTCGCCAGGACCTCTGCTGGTTTCCCTCGGCCACCACCGATGGAGGACTACAGCTATCGAGGGAGGACTACCGCCATCGATTGTTTGTTCCCCTCTCCCCTGTATGCCCTATGTCCGGCCATCTTGTTCCTGCGATTAGAGTAGATGCAGGGGCGAATTTTACTAGTTCCTGCGATTTGAATAGATGCAGGGGAGATAGTTCTAGGACCTTTAGGTAGGAGGGAGTAGTATTCTCTTGGTGTGATCTTGAGATTTGTTAGCGATGGACGAAGCCACCTTCTATCCTTGTGGTACATGCGCCCAAACACAATTGCTCTGGTTGTCTACCTTGTTTGTCCATGCAAGCTAAATTGTTGGGCTGCATATCTATCGAGATCACACTCGCACTCATACACCACACTGGGTTAATCGTGAGCTTAGATAGGTGTGTCTTTCTATCCCTTCCAATTAGTAGCAAAGAAAACATGAGCTTCAGTGCATAGGTCGTGGGATTCATTCACTGGTAGAAAATAGGCCTATAGTCCCGGTTCGCCAGGGCCAGTAGTCCCGACCGCGCAACCGGGACTAGCTATGCGCGACTAAAGACACCCCCCTATAGTCCCGCGGGCTTACGGACCGGGACTAAAGGCCCGTCCACGTGGGCAGGTGGCGGAGCCGGGGGCGGAGGACCTTTAGTCCCGGTTGGCCACCTGAACCGAGACTAAACTTTATTTCGTTATTTGGGATTCTAATTATTTTTCACACCAATTTTTCACTCCCCTTTTTTCAGTCCCCTTTTTTTCAGAATTTGTATTATTTGCTTAGTGTCTAACTACAACTATTTCTAGTCAAATTACTTACTCATGGTCAAACTTCCCGCTCGGTCACCCATCCTCCCACTACTCTAGCACTAGCACGCTTAACTTCCGAGTTCCATACCGTCACGCATCCAAGTGTTTTGCACGCATGTATGTGATCGTAGTATCATATCAATCTTATTAACATGTTGGTCAATGCCACATTTCTTTATTGTTTGAATTTCAAATAAATCTTTTAATAAACAAAAGTAATGATGTAATTAATAATTTTGAAAAATACAAATAATATATCAAAAAATTAAGAACAATAATACTAATTCATTTTAAAATCTTAAAAATACAAATAATATATCAAAAAATTAAGAAAAATAGAACTAATTCATTTTAAAATCTTAAAAATACAAATAATATATCAAAAAATTAAGAACAATAATACTAATTCATTTTAAAATCTTAAAAATACAAATAATATATCAAAAAATTAAGAAAAATAGAACTAATTCATTTTAAAATCTTAAAAATACAACTAATATATCAAAAAATTAAGAAAAGTAGAACTAATTCATTTTAAAATCTTGATGTGTTTTCTTGATGTGTTTTTGTTTGTTTTCTTGATGTGTTTTTCTGTTTTGTTTTCTTGATGTGTTTTTGTTTGTTTTCTTGATGTGTTTTTATGTTTTGTTTTCTTGATGTGTTTTTGTTTGTTTTCTTGATGTGTTTTTGTTTTTGCTTGTTTTGAAATGTGTGTTTGACATAACATAGAAATAGGATAGCTAGGAATTAATATAGAAATAATATGCATTACACTTTGCAACACTTTGCAAATTTTTCCAAGTCATTTAAAACTAGGAAACAAAAATAGTTTTATGAACAACAAAAGACAAGTTATAATTAAATCACAAGTAAAATACGAGTAGAGACATCACATTCATAACATAGAGTCTTACGATCACACATAACACAAACGTAAGTCTCACAATACTAAGATATCCATTACATATATATACTAAGATACCCATTACATGCATATATATCGAACGCATACATCTATGGCTCCGTGGAGTAGATGCGGAACAACTCGTAGGAGACATATCCATCTATGGCTGCATACTTGACGTTCGTCAAGTCCAGTGGGGTCTTCTCCCAATAGAAGTGATTCGTTCGGGGGAAATCAGACTTCATGGTTCCGTAGCCCTCGTGGATGAAGGCAGTTGCCATGCGAGCCATCCCGGTCTTTGGCCCGTTCAATTGGATAAGATCCTGAAGATCAATGTAGTGATCTTCAGGTATCACAATACCCAAGCGCATCAACTTCGTACGGTCTTGCGTGATGTCAACGCTGCAAAAGTCATATCCCTTGTTGACAAGAAAATCAACAAGGGCCGGAGAATGCTTCGAACTACTGCAAAAACAAAAATTTGATACGTGTTAGATATGTTGCAACACATGTATTCTTCACATGCAACAAACAAATCGAAGATGCAACAACAAATATTTGGTACGTGTGCGTTACCTTGACCATTGGAAGATCAAAACGGACTCCTTGAACGCAATCTGGATGACGGCAACATCCTGTTGATCCGCCGTATACTCCAGATCAAGCCCGAAGAACCGGTGTTCATCGGGAGAGGAGAAATAGAGATTGGTCAAATGACCAAGAGCACCGGCCAGCCTCTCGCAACTGTTGGTGTAGCACACGTCCAGAAGCTTGCCGCATGGTGTGGGACCACGGTATGTCTCAAAAACTTCATCCATGGTGGTTTGCTTGGTGAAGATCGAAGAGAGGAGGAAGACACAGAGAAGAGAGGAAGAAACAGAGAGTCTCCGACGCGCTGTGGAATGGCGCCCTTCTGCCTCGCTCGCGAAATAAAAACCGCCGCGCGGGAGGCGAGCAGTTTGATCTTTAGTCCCGGTTGGCCACGCCAACCGGGACTAAAGGACCAATAGTCCCGGGCGGCCAGGTCAACCGGAATTAATGCCCTCCACGCGCCTCAACGCGCTTCCCAACCCGCGACGTATGACCTTCTGTCGCGGGTCTCCTCCCGACCTGGGACTAAAGACCCTTTAGTCACGGTGCGCGACGTTTGGGGACTGATGGGGGCGTATGGAAGGCCTTTTTTTCTACCAGTGATTTCTGTACTGTACTACAATTGATTTTGTCTAATTTTATAATTTTCAAAAAACAAGACTTTCTGATTTCCATTTGATAGAACCACACAACCAGATCGCAAATCGCAACACGGGAAACCGCACACTGCACTAAACAACATTGCCTTTTTGGTTTTGGCATGTATAGGATGGTCTGGTACAATTTTATCATGTTCAATATTAGAGACTGCTTACTGAAATGATGTGAAGAAAAATAAAGAGATTTTAAAGGTGAATTAATTTGGATAGCTCTCATGAATTGTGATTTCTAATGTGTGCAGGAAAATGAGATGAATCATTTCTCTATGTGGAAGTTTTTAGTGGACACCTTTATGCAACGAGTCTTAGTGTATGTTGGATGTCATTTACACTAATTTTTCACATAAATATAAATAAGACACCAATTTGAAGCATTACGGTTGCTGCAAGTGCTATATATTTTTTACTAGTTGATCAGTCATTTGTAGGATTTAGTATGTACTGGTTTGGAGGATAGGAAGAGATGGTCATGTAGTTCTTCTATGTTGCTGCAGAATGGGAACTAATTGGTCAAATGAGCTGATAGTATTATCTGAAGTATGCAATACACTTGAGCTTGACCAAATGTGTCTCAACGATGCGCGTCACCGCCAACTTCAACACGGGAAGCCGTGGTTGTGATCTGGCTGCCAGCATCACCGCGTCAGTCTGTGGTCGTCCAAGCTGATGTAGTTCAGCACTACTTCTCCCCCAAAGGAGACATGCAGGTTTCTCAAGCTCTTTCCTCTTCCTTACGGGAACGTGCTGGGTACTCATGCGATTAAGTCTGTATTGTTCCAATCAGTTTGATCGGTCCTTGATTATCCAATAGGCATATCATCCATCTCAAGTGTGTGGCAATGTTTTCTTTTTTTCTCTGCTGCCTTGCTAATCCACGGTCTCCTTGCAGCTCATATTATTTTTTATCTTTCTTCCCTGCAAGCTGCTCTGATAAAATCCTGCATCTTTTGATATTTTATTTAACAAATAAATCATATGACATACTTTTCTCAAGTACCATTGAATTTTTTTCAGGAGCTATGATTGTGAGTGGGCTGGAGCTCATGAGTCCTAGCAAGTACATGGTGGAACCTTTGACGTTTAACAAGAGTTGAACATTTATATTTAGGTGTTTCATTACGAGTTCTGTGATCATATATATTGTGTTTTTGATGTGGAAATATAATATAATTTTTTTATTTCTTCAATATATTACTAGTGACAGACTTAATACCAAATTAGAAAAATATATGTCGCTACTAAGATCATCTAATGAGGTAGGGTTGCTCGGGAAATCTAACTAGTGACAGGCATGAATAAACGACTGTCACTAGTAAACATATTACTAGTGACGGGCACTTGCCTGTCACTAGTAATCTATTACCAGTGACTAGTTATCAGTGACAGTTAGCGTGCCCGTCACTAGTGGGCCATTTGGGTCTGTCACCGGTAGGCTATTCTGCAGTGGTGTATAGCTCGATAGAAACACATGACTTCTCAGTCATTTCAATAAAAATACATGGTTTTCCAACCATAGCTACTCGCATTTTTTATCCATACACGCTAAATAACAGGTATACACCCCAAACACACGGGGGTTGCACCTAACTTAGTATCACAGGAAAATTTTCATATACAAAATTATCAACAAGGTAGACACCTTAAAAAGTTTTGGGACAACTATACAAAGTAATAGGATAGATACATCCTACGATTACATATGGCGACGAGCATTTTCCTCGGCTAATACCAGATCCACATCTTCCGAGGTCAATCGAATAATCTCCTCCGCTGCAGGTCGAACAACTCTATAATGAGGGGCCATATCGACTAGACCATCGGGGAGCATAGCTACAGAGTTGAAATTAACCTCGGGATGCCACAATTGGACAAAGGAAAGCGCTACTATGGACCCGCAAATCATCTGATTGCGGACACACTCTCTAACGGGTAGAAAGAGGAGTTGGCTCAAATATTCTGGACCCCTCTCCAACGGGTAGAAAGCGGAGTTCACAACAATCAAGGTCTCATGGCAGGAATTCACGAGTATCTTCGCCTGGACTACTCGATACTTCAACGTAGCCAGAACAAAGCCTCGACTACGGTCCGACCAGAAGTTGTTCGCATGTGGTTTGGAGCTACCAGCTTCATGAGCAATAAGGTTATCCACCCAATGCGCTTCACGTTGACCATCAGGCTCAACAACTACAAAAGAAGGTTACAAAGAGTCAGCAAAGGAAAGAAGGGCAGTCAAACCAAACGCTAGGGGGCTCACGTGCTTACACAGCATATCCTTGGCGACGGGTGCAAGTTCCTCCATCACAAACTGTTCACGATCAGCCGCAAGTTTTTGCTTCGACTTGGCCACATCAACCACTCCGCGCAAAGCTTTATATTTGCGTTCACCATCCGCGACACGGTCACGAAGAGAAGCAAAAGTGCTAACAGCAGTAACAAGCGGATCCAATCGTGCAGCAGATCCACTCGAAGACTCCACGGCAGCACTAATTTCCTGGAAGAAAACACAAAGGTTCAGGAAAAACTTCAAAGTCACCCCACTCGAGCAAATAAAACCACCTATTCAACAGGTGCTCGGGGGATACTCCCATCGGGAGAACTTTCATGTCAATCAATCACAAGAAATCACAAACTTGGATATCAAAAGAACATTCTAATTAAAGATAGAAGTACGAGAATACATCCAAAGGTTCATTACATCAGGAAGAATAAGCTAAACTAAATCCTATCCTATGGAATCACGGAAGTGCTGCCACTCGCACCAGGTTGTCCCTTGCTACTGGCACGAACAAGCAAGGCGACAGCTTCTGAGCAAGGGCTTTAGCCGGCTCGCCAAAAGGACGGAGCGCTACCTTTCTGCTCGTGGAAGGATTGACGGGAAGATTCGAGTATGCTTCATCCAAGCCTTCGACTCCGTGCGCCAACGTGAACTGGATGGCGGTCTTCGCCCCGTACTCTGATTGGGCAACTGAGTAGGCCTAAAGGATGTCATCCTCCAGGAAAACCTTTAGGAGACCGCCCAGTGTAGGAGGAACTGCGACATCCACTAGAAGGCGCTCGTGGAGTTGCTTCAGCACTTGAGTGTCATCGCCGATGAGGGAACCAATCCCATCCGCATGCTTCCGAAGCTGGGCGAGGGAATCCGTCACCGCATCCACTCGTGTAACCCCGGGCAGCTCCAGCGCAACGCCAAGAACATCTACAAAAGAGGCAACATTAATTTCGAAGACAATCCAAGCTAGCCACAAAAATGCAAAGGACAAGTATAACTTACTCGTGAAGTTCTGAGCTAAAGGACGGAGGAAGTCGACAAGATGATTGTCTTGTTTGACACCAGCTTCTTCCAATTTCTTCAAGGCATCCTCAGCACCCGCGAGCTTCCCCTCGAAGTCAGCCGACTGCTTGCGAAAGGACTCAAGTTCCTTTCGAGCAGTCTCCAACTCAGCCTCGAGGCTGTTCACCCGAGTGATAGCGTCGGTCTTCTCAGCCTTCGAAACTTCGGCTTGAGCTGCACAACAATGGATTTCAAATCGGAAGAAATTCGCATGACTGGAAATAAATAGAAAGAGCAGATCAAGTTACCTTGGAGAAGTTGGCTTTCCGAGACGATCGGTCGCGATCTGCCCGAAGGGTCACGCACTCTGTCTCATCCGAAATTACACGGCGACCAACAACCGCGAGGGAGTCAAGGAGAGACTGCAAAACAAATAAGATGGAAAAAATCAAAGAAGATAGAGAAGTTTGAGCCTATTTACGACTATAGACAATCGTGAATAGCCTCGGGGGCTACTCCCATCGGGAGCCCTGCGTGCACCCGATAAAATAAAGAGAAGGAAAAAAGCTAAGTTCTTGAGCCTATGGCCAATCGCAAGCGATTGACCACAGCCTCGGGGGCTACTCCCATAGGGAGCACTGCCGTGCACCCGATAAAAATCCTAAACGCATAGACACACAGAATGCAAGGAAAAGAGTAAATCTTACCTAGCCCTGAGCGATGCAGAGAGGATCAGCTGAACTACCCTACACTTCTTTCGATGTCGAGGCTCCAACCGCAAAAGCTAGGCCATCTGTACTCTGTAGCCGCAGCTGTTGGAGCTGGACTCGGCGAGTTTTGGACAGTCCTAGCAGTTGGAGTCTCATCCGCAACAATATTCTTCCTCTTAGGAAGAGAAGAGGCAAACTGGCCGGGGCTGATGAGCTGAAGCCTGTCATCAAAAGAAAGCAACAGCATAAGGAAGAGCAAGCAAAACATTCGACTAGAAAGTGGAAGAAAGAAATAAACTTACTCATCGCCTTCATTGTTCAGCATAATCCGCGTTCCAAGCGGTTTGGATTGTCGGCTTGGGAGCAAGAGGAACGCGCACACTCAGCGGAGTCACGAGGAGAGGCTGCTTATCGGACCCTCCACCCAAGGAGTTGTCCTTGGAAGTAGCTTCATCTTCTCCTGCCCGGCTGCGCTTGCGGTGGCGAAGATCGCTACCCAGCTCCTCCAAATCATTTGAAGAGCCGTGGTCGGAGCTCGATCTAGCGTCAGCAAAACTGGTGTCAGCAGGGACGTCCAGGTTACTCGACAACTGGCCAGAAGCTTCTTCGCCAGAAACTGGCGGGTAGCAAGTTGCTACTGCCAGGCTCTACAAAATAAAACTAGAAGAAAAGAAGGAGAAATTCAGTCGACAAGTTCGCAAACAAAAAAGAAAGAAAAGTTAAAGACAGAAAGAGCATTGAACTTACGTCGGATGGAGGAGGATTCGAGGCTTCAAAAGCTGCGATTGGGCCATCGGCGAAGGGCTCGCCTACCTTCAGCGTCGTGATGGCCGCGATCTTCTTCTCAAACTCTGCATTCGAGAGTTCTTCTCAGCTCATTCGGCTGGGGTCTTCAGCTCCTTGGTACTCCCACATGGTAGAGGGCCTCGCTTGCAAGGGCTGGATCCTGCGCTTAAGAAAAAGACTCTCAAGATGCAAGCCGTTCAGCACAACCCCTGCAGTTTGGTCGCGGAGCGCAGGAACCTTGGCGTGTAGAGGGGCGACGACTCGGCTCTCTTCGACTGAAAGCCTATGCGCCCAAGATTTTCGCTGCTTCAAAACGGCGAATGGGTGGAACTCATTGACTCCATCCGCGCTGTCGTCGACGAAATAGAACCACTTCTTCCTCCACCCTTGCGCGGAGTCGATGAGTTTCATGTCGAAGTAGAGGGTGTCCGATCTCTCCTGGATCCCGAAGCCTCTGGTGCGCATCGTCTCCCCAAGCTCCGTTTCCATCCGCGATTTCTCGCGGAAGGCCCTCCCCTTAAACAGAGCCTTCCAAAAGCCCCAGTGCGGGAAAATGCCAAGAAAGCACTCGCAAAGAACGATGAAGCACGAGATGTGTTGCACCGTGTTTGGAGGCAGGTCATGAGGCTGTATGTCGTAGACATACATCAATGCCACGAAGAAGGGATGGAGGGGGAGAGAGAGCCCACGCGAAACGTGATCCGCGAATATCACGCGCTCGTTCGCGTGGGGATTGGGTACCTCTTCCTTCTTGCCAAGGCGAACCAGCTTCTCGGCGTCGAGAGGCAGCAGACCCTTCCTTTGTATCTCCTTGATGCTCTTCTGCATGGTATTGGCGGAGCGCCAGTCGCCGGAGTGTGGAGCAGGTGCTGCGCGAACATCTTCGGGCGCCTACGAAGAGGAAACCGCGGCGCTGCGTTTCTTGCCTCCCGCCATGGGCGCTGGTGCAAGTTTCAGGAGAAAGAAGAAGCGCGAGGAAGACGAAGGCTGGGAAGGTGAAAGCTGGGAAGAGAATGACGGGAATTTTTCACTTTTCACTTAAGGACCGGATTTATACACGGTATCACCCAATCCTGACCGCTCATCGAGTGACATGGCACCCATCGCGGCGTCCACGCGTGAAGACGAAATGAAACGACGGTGAACGTTGTTTCGTGCCACGATCTTAACAGGAGATCAAGGGCATTTACTGCGCGCGGCTCGCGGAAAACCGGAAACGACGTCTTGTTTCCGGTCAAAAAGCTGACAGGGTGGGCCAGCAAATCCTGTTTTCACTTCGTCACGTCCCATCGGGAGGATTCAGAGCAAATAGAGTGCGCTATGACGTCATTAAAAACGTCATCAAGTCTGAATACTTTCGGATAAAACCCCAAACACGAACAAAACTTCGTATGGGTAAGATTAAAACGAGGAAGAACTTTTGCGTAAAATAGAAAATAGACACGCAATTTTCTTTCGTATGGGCACAAACAATTCCAGACACGAAAACTCTTTCATATGGACAAAACAGCTTTAAAAACATGAGAGATTTTCTTACTCGAGAGATCTCTAGACCTAAAATTCGCGGGTGTGCAGATCCTGCCACTCCATCATATGATGTGTACACATCACAGACCTGGATTGTTCAGCCGTCCAGGCACATCCGGATGCCATATTCTTTCGGATATGAAGGTAAGACCCCAAAGATCTCTCTTGAGGGCGTGGAATCGCACTCAAGCTGCGTCCTCAGATAAAATTCCGTGTCAACAACACGAACAAAAATCCTAGCGGACGCGCCGGGTACCCTTATAGGTACCCCTATAGGATGGCCCAGTCACAATGATCACTTCATCGGGTTCGAGTCGGAGGTCTCAAATCTGTGTAGGATAGAACTGTTTTTTCCCTAGATGCAATTAATTGGCCCTGATCTTTCAGGAGAGCCAAGCTGCTGAGCCATCTCCTTCTGTAAAAATAGCCAAAAAAATAGGCACTTTCACCGCTCGATACTCGGGCGTAAAAAACTCATCACACAGGGTATACACCCTCCAATAGAAAAACGACTATAACAATCATCTGAAGGAAAGCAAGACGAAAACTCTGAGCGTCTCCCCAACTGGGAAATCCCAGTCGATCAAACGCTCGAGGGCTACTGACGAAGGGATGGACCTTGGACCTGTCGAGTAAGGAGACCCGGTCCTAGGCCCAGGACTGGAGCACAAGAGGAGATGCCTTGGACCATTCTAGAAGGCCTAGTGGGAGCCCACCCGCAAAGCCTTGCGGGTTAAGATAGGAAACTTGTAACCGACTTAGGTATAGAGTACGAGTCCTCCCCGGGTGAGATTTGAGACCTGGCCACCTATATAAGGCCAGGAGAACCACCAGGAGGGGAGAAGCAATACCGCACCACCAAGCCTCGATCTCGAGATCATACTCTTGACTTGAGGAAGCCCCCATTGTAACCGATCTACTGTTGAATACAGATCGACAGAGGCAGGATTAAGTGTTTTACCTCTACGAGGGCCCTGAACCTGGGTAAATCGTGCCCCCTGTCTAGCCGACGATCATCACCAGCGCCTACAGGTTCTCCTAATGGAAACCCTATGGGTTCACCCGATGGATTTGTTGAGATGCAGATTCGACACTACTATTATGCTTACTGTTGTACAGTTTCTTTCAAAAAAAAATTATCAATGAAGACAAAAAGTGGAATGAAGATGATCGCAAAGCCCGTGGAGGAAATTTTATATATATGAGCGAAGACCGATCGTAACATTGTTGCATTGTTGGTCTATACTTTTCTCTTCTTGCAAATAAAGGATATGCATTATGCATAGGAATTTATATTCTACATCTGTTTGTGGTAAAGTTCTGCCTACGGTAAGGCTACGTATAGAAGAGCTTAGACCAAGTGTCCACTCCAGTGCACCTCTAGGTCGCCGAAATTTTGGGACAAGTCTCAAATTCCAACTCTTCACCTTTAAAACACTAGTGGAACTAGGGGCATTAGTCCCGGTTGGTAAGGCCCATTTGTCCCGGTTGTGCAACCGGGATGGGCCAGCCGGGACAAATGGCCCTCCCCCATTGGTCCCGGTTGTGCCAGGACCAGGGATGGTTAGGGATGGCCCACGTGGCGAACCTGACCAGGGAGTTAGTCCTGATTCGTGTTAGGAACCGGGATGAATGCCTCCTCTGAAAAAAGCTGCATTTTGGCCACTTTCTCTGCCGCGGCAGGGGTTTTTTTTCCCCCAATTTTCGGTTCTGTCTCGCAAACCCCAACCGGCCTCCCCTTCCCCAACCGCGTCCACTGGCCCACGTATTTAATTAAGCCCACTGGCCACATTTTATGTCAAAGGGCCGATTGGCCCGCGTCTTTTATTAAGCCCACTAGCCACATTCGGTCAAAGGGGCCACTGGCCACGCGGGGGTCAAAGGGGCCACTGGCCGGCGACCTAGTGGTTGGCTCGCCCGGTCACTTAAAGTAAGACCACAGCCACGCGCGGTCAAAGGGCTCACTCGACGCCTCGGCTTCCCGCGCCTCCACTTCCCCGCGCGCGTGGCCACGAATGGCACGCCTCGGCTTCCCCGCGCATTCATGGTCGCCTGCAACCGCCGCCACGTTCCCGCCGCCGGTTGGCATGCCAGCCCCGTCCGGGTCCTTTTTAAAGGGCCCCCGCCGCCCGTACACCCCACTCACCCAGGCCGTGTCCCAGCTCAGAGAGCCCTAGCCGCCATGTCGCCGCGCCGCTGGTTCAAGTGCCCGAAGAACGAGCACGAGGCCGGGTCCTCCAGCGGCGCCGGCGTTCCCCGCGCGTCGTAGGAGGCCTTTGGCTTCAGTCCGGGAGGCGTCCGGATCGGGGGGCAGCCGCGCGTCCCCGCACCACCTCCGGCAGCGCGCCCGCCGCCTCACGTCGCGCCGGGCAAGCGGTTCCGCCGCTATGTGCGGAAGGAGGAGGGCGAGTGGCACTGGGAGGCCGGTCTTCTGGCCGGACGTCCACCTCCCGGACGGCTGGCACCTCAACCCGCAGCGCATCCCGGTGTCTCCGGCCCCGACAAACGAAGCCGCCCGGGAGGAGATTGACCGCCGGCGCCGTCTCTTGCCGGCCCACCTCCTCAGGGACCGCGTGTACGCGCGGAGCTCCCCCTACTGAGCCGTCTGGTTCCAGCAGGAGCACGACCAGCTCTGCCGCTCCTACATCCCCACGGCCCCGGAGGAGAGCGCCGCCGACTACCCCGCGCCACCCCCCGGCAGGAAACCGGAGCTGTGGCTCGTGGAGGACATCCCCGCCGACGAGGAGGACCCCGAGCTCCAGGCCAGGCTGGAGGCCGCCTACAAGGCCTCCCGCCGCTCCCTCGTCGAGGACGAGATCAAGCGGTGGGAGCAGGTCCTGGCGAGCGCGGCCGTAGAAGAGGACGCGATGCCGCCCCCTCCAGCGCCCGCGCCATGGTGGCAGACCATGAACGCCAACATGGAGGCGTCGGAGGACCAGCCACCGCCACAGCCGCTGCCCCCAGGTCTGGAGTACGGGATGACCTGGGCCTGGATCGGCGGCGAATGGGCGCCGGAGCCGGAGCTGGAGGAGCTACCGCCGCCGCCCGAGGAGCTGCTGCCTCCCCCGCCGCACGCGCCCCCGATGCCTCCGCAGCCACTAGCGGGCTAGCTTCCAATCCGACGGCTAAGAAAAGGTCCGATGAGAAGCCAGAATCAGCGCCCGATTCCTAGTGGTTTCCATAAAACTTTCCATACTTCTTTTTTTCTCTTGATGAGAGTACATACGTAATTACAAATCATTTGCTCTCATTTATGTGCCCTACACTGTTAAATACTGCAGTCTCTGGCCACTCTCCCTTGTAAGGAGTCCCTTCCATTATTTTCTTCTCATCGACAAGCTTGGATCTTTTGGCGAGAGCTCAGACTCGACTAGGATACCCATGTCAGAGTCAAAAGTTTGTTTTAGTTCGTCTCCTCTCGTCATGAGCGGCATCGAGAAGCAGTAAAATACCTTCTTTTTCTGTTGCGGACAAATAGGAAAAATAGCGCACAGGAGAGGAGGAAGCACACCACTTTTGTGTACGTACTCTGCCCTACGGTAGAATAGTGCTTGTGGTTCTACACGTGGAACTGTTCCACCAATTTGATGGCAATATTTTCCTAGTTTCATTCGGGAGATTTGCAGTTGTTCAAGTTGAATTTCGGGATTATAACGCTACTCCCTAACAAAGAAGATGTGTATCGGATTGAACAGCCTAGAACGATATGTCTTCTTAATGTGAGTCTTAATTGTTTCACTAAAGTTGGTATCAACCGAGTGACATCAATTGCGAGCCGTGTCATTAGGCCAACTCAATCTGCTTTTATCCATGGTAGAAATATTTTTGAGGGAGTGGTTGTGCTGCACGAGACTATTCACGAACTTAAGAAGAAGATGATGAATGGAGGGTTGTTTAAAATAGATTTTGAGAAGGCTTACGATAATGGTAATTGCTCTTTCCTGCAATAAGTATTACGAGTGAAAGGTTTTTCACCCATGTTGTGCGACTGGATAGCTAGATTTGTTCAAGGGGGTAGCATTGGTATAAAAGTGAATGATGACATCGGTAATTATTTTCTGACGTTTAAGGGTTTAAGGCAAGGAGATCCTTTATCTCCTATTCTTTTCAACCTAGTTGCGGCTATGCTGGCTGTTATTATTTCGAGGGAAAAAGAGGATGACCAGGTTGGTGGATTAATACCTCACTTACTCGATGGTGGAGTATCAATCCTACAATACGCGAATGCCACAATATTGATTATGGAACACGATATAGAAAAGGCGTTAAATATGAAGTGGATTCTAGCTATGTTCGAACAATTGTCAGGATTAAAAATAAATTTACATAAGAGCGAAATTTATTATTTTGGGAGTGCGTAGGAATCCCAGGATGATTATAGAAATATCTTCGGTTGTGAGGTTGGGAGTCTTAAATTTAAATACCTGAGCATACCAATTCATTATAGAAAACTTCCTAATAGAGAGTGGAAAATGGTGGAAGATAGATTTGAGAAAAAATTGGGATTGTTGGCTGGTAAGTTTTTATCTTATGGAGATCGTCTCATTCACGTAAACTCGGTGTTGTCAAGTCTTCCATTGTTTCTCCTTTCCTTCTTTGAAATTTCGGTGGGAGTTAGGAAAAGGTCGGACTTCTTTAGGTCCAGATTTATTTGGCAAAGTGATAGTAACTATAATAAGTATTGTCTCACTAAGTGGAATATAGTTTGTAGAGCAAAAGATCAAGGAAGTTTAGGGATTAAGGTTCTAGAAATTAAAAAAATGTGTCTTTTGAGTAAATGTCTTCATAAATTATTGCATGAAGATGGTGTATGGATGAGATATTAACAAATAAAAATTTGGGGGACAAAACGTTGTCCCAGGTTCATGCCAAACCTACGGACTCACTGTTCTAGAAAGGGATTATGAGGTTTAAATATGAGTTATTTTCTCGTGGCTCGTTCGAGTTGGGTGACGGGAATCAGACGAGATTTTGGGAGGATACTTGGCTGGGAGATTAACCGTTATCACAGCAGTATCCGTCCCTATGTAACATTATTGTTCATAAACATGTTACGTTGGCAAGCATGCTTTCAAATAACTCTCTAAATATTCAATTTAGAAGAACTATCATGGGAGCTAGAATATATAACTGGATGCATTTGGTAGAGATACTTATGGGGGTATCACTATCAAATGAGAAAGACTATTTTCGTTGGGGTCTAACGCTAGATAGAGTGTATACGGTCAGATTTCTGTATGCGGATATGCTCAATGGACCAACAAGATTTTTGAGAAAATACTTGTGGAAGCAGAAAGTCCAGCTTAAATTTTTTTTTTCTTATGGTTCCTTAATCGAAAGGTAATTTTATCCAAAGCTAACTTAATTAAAAGGCGCTAGATTGGTTGTAAGAAGTGTGTGTATTTTGATAAGGATGAGTCCGTGGAACATCTTTTTATTTCATGTGAGTTTGCTAGAGATATTTGGAGTCTAATACACTCTACTTTTAATATTTATCCATCTACTAGCATAGCGAACATGTTTGGTAGTTGGCTAAACGGGATTGATAAGAAAGCTAAGGCACATATTCGTATTGGCGTTTCTGCTTTTCTTTCGGAAATTTGGATGTCTCGTAATGATGTTGTTTTTAACAAGAAAGAAGTTGTTCATTTTCTACAGATGGCAAACAAGGCGTTATATTCTATCCACATGTTGTCCTTTCTGCTGCCGGCGGACCAGTGAGGTCTTATGGATACATGTTCTGCTGTACTGATGGCGACCGTCCGAGCTATCTATAACCAGGGTGGGTGGGTTAATCTACGAGGATAGATGCATAAGGCCATGGTTTTCGAGTGGTTAATTTTTATGGCCACCTTGTGATCCGTGAGTTGTACACTGCAATTAATAATCTTTCCAATAGAGCTGCCGGCATATTGGAGCATTGGTTAGCCAGGATGTAAATGACTGTAAGAACTCAGCCCGAAGGAGGATTCTTGTTTTGGGATGCTTTATTTTCCATGTTTGTTAAGACTAGATTTACAGCAAATATCATTGACGTGCTGCATATATCTTTTTTTTACAGCATCGAGCTGCATATGTCGAGCACACGGCATGGGCGTGCAGAATCCGGCCCGGCCCGACGTAGCGCAGCCACAAAGCCTGGCGCCCCAACAAAATTTGCCAGCACACGCCCACCCGGCCACGCGAGATTCCTTCACACCCTCTTATCTTCGCCTCACCCACTCGCGCCACTCGCCTTAACCTTTCCTCCTCTTACACAAACATGGCTCGTCCCCTGCCTGCGCGCCACGGACAGCAATGGCCGTCCTCACCGCCTCCATCGCAACCTCCATGGCTTTCGCCGCCAAGCCACACCAGCTAACCAGCTCCCCCACGCGCATCACCGTCTCCTGATTAGCCTCCAAGGACAGCACCAACACCCTCTCCCTCTCCTAGATACCCATGTGCAAGGCAGATGTTTGTTTTACTTTATCGGTGTCAAGAAGCATGCTAATAGCAGGATACGATATTATTGTCCAAATAGACAGAAATACTATGGCGCCCAAGGTAGCAAGATGTTGAGGCGGGCGTTGTGTCATGCAGTAGAATAGTTTTGTGTTTTTTTACACATAGAATAGTGTGCTCAGTGGATGAGTAATCCTCAATATTGAAATGTCCGAACCTAGAGACATTGGTCGGCCAAGTTATATAGGATGTCTTGAGGTGTATTTTTCGTTTTTGGGATGCTTTAATTTCAATGAGAAAACTAGGTACACCAAATGAGTGATATGCTTCATATATGACGAGCGGTCAGTGATTCCGTGGATTTCACATCGCAAGTTGTGTTGTACCTGCCCCCTTCTATCCACCCTTCACTATCAATCCAACGAATAGGATTGACCCATAACTTGAGTTTGAAATTCAAATATTTAGAAAAAACGATGCAAAAGGTCCAATAAGTCGTATATGGTTTGTTGTATATTCATAGAAAATTTCGTGTCACTTGGAACACGCGTTTATGATTTAATAGCTTTTTAAGATCATGATATGAAAACTCATTTAATGATAAACCAAGTATCCAAATGAAGCAAAACTTTCTCACTGGGCCATACACCAATTAATTAAACCCATTTAATAACTTTGTGCAAATTGGAAGATTAAAATCAATGGTTGATCTCTTGCGTTGTGGTTAATAGAATCAAGTGCCCTAGGGAAAGTAAAGTGGAATTTTCCTAAAATTTGGAGATATACCGCAGCGGCTAAGCTACGTCATTGAACCAGTGTATGTAGCCCAAACTCGCATACCTACAACCTTCACCTTGGTAAAATAACAACTGTGGATAGGTTGATCTGCTAGAGATAGGAGACACTTAATTATAGTGCCCTTTCCACCATAATAGAGATTTGTTTAGTTAGGAGTGTAGTATAATACATGTGTGTATTTATTTAACTCAACTTCTTATTTATATGCACCTACACTCTTAAATACCTCTGTCTATCCCGCCTTTCTTCATTCTATTTTATGCTATATATCAGATATATACTCAAGTTTCCTTAGTTTTATCTCATATACAAGATACGTTCTCTTGAAAAGAGTGTAGAATCACCTTGTATAAACATTTTAGACAAAAAATGTTGTTTTACTCTGTTTCCTCTCGGGACGAGTAACATCAAGAAGCATGCTAATATCTCAACATAACATTCTTATAAAAATAGGAAATTTCACACACGAAATCATGAAAAAAAATGTCACTTTTGGGCACGGTGTCCTAAAGTAGAGTTATTTTTGTAGTTATACATGTGGAACTGTCTCCTCAAATGATGAATAATCCACAATGTTGAAATGTCCAAATCTTAACATGTTCATCGATAATTATTTGACCGATTGTGAAAACTAAGTTGAAGGTATATGTCTATCTACGTTTTTCCCCTGTAAATATTATGGTGACAACTAATAGATGAATTTTATTTCATTAGTACTAATCACTTCCCCTTATTTAGGCGCACCCCCCCTCAATGATTCAAGCATGCAATACATGTTGCAAACTCATATTCACATGCACCCTTTCTACTATTTCTCACGTGACACGGAAGCTCAATCGTGTAGTCATGTAGAGGAGCAAGTTAGTTTTTCTTTCCTTCATGCACATAATAGTATCAATAAGCATTAATGTTTTAAGCATTTCTGTGGTCAAAATAGGAAATAGTGTGCCGTTCACTCGAAAGAGTAAGGAACCGCACAGAAGGAAAAAGTGAAATGCAATCAAATATTTGGATCTAATGGCCGGTAGATCCCGACAATAAAAATATAGGTCAACTTCAAATTTCTAAGTATATCCCTAGGAAAGAGTTCAATAAAATGTGGTTTTTTCAGAATGATGAATTGATGATACCTTGTTATCAAGTAATGAATACAACAACCACAACCATAGATTAAAAAAAATCGGACGGAGATTAATCGAGTATACAAATGGTGGAATGATTCATGCTCGAAAGTGTATTATAATTTAACCACGCCCGTTGTGAGACGCGGTCCTACTAGGGGTTTTCTTGGATTCGTTCTACACTAGTGAAATATATAGGAATTAGGCGACGTGTTCTTTCCTTAGAATCAGTAGTATTTGGGACCAGACTCGGTAAATTTGTTTCACAAATTATGTAGAGATTCATCGCTAACTATATCGTGTTTATGGGTTCTTTTGAAGAACCCAAATCATCTATGTAACTTTCTGCACCAACATTGTAATATCACCATTTTTCTTTAACTGGCGATATGTTGAGGACCGATGACGTTAGATTATATCGTCTCCTAGCATATGTACGGTGGCAGCGCAGAACCATACCATCATGACAACACTACATTTCAGAATCAATATAGAGTGTTATGTGCAACTTTGTAAATTAATATTGATGCTTCATTTCTAGGTTTATAATTAAGAGGGTTAAGTGAACTTGACTAAGGTAAATTAAAATTTTGAGGATTTTGTTGCACAACAACTAGCGAGCAATAACATTGAACCGGTGACAGTTGGCCAATTTCTTTGACCCAAACTTGCATACCTACAAGGTTGAACTCGGGAAAATTAAAGGTGGATGGTTCGAGATTAGAGATAGACGGTAATTAATTCTAGCACCCTTTCCTCCATGGTTGACTGAACAGTAGAAATATACGTTTCCAGATCTTCTATTTTCTACTCCCACCGTCCTTGAATAAGTGTACCTCTAGAATTGGTCCTAGTCAAACTTTTTAAACTTTAACCAACTTTATACAAAATAATATCAATATATAAGATATAAAATCTATGTATTATTAAAGTATATTTGAAAACGGCTCTAACGATACCAATTTAGTATCATAAATGTTGTTACGTTTTTCAATAAAGTTGGTCAAACTTTAAAACAATTGACTTCCATAAAAGGAAAACTTACACTTATTCGAGGACGGGGAAGTATGCCAAGAGTGACATAAATTAGTGTGTATTTAACAATCACGTTTCCGCTCATTTATGTGCACCAAATGACCTACACTAATAAATACATCCACCTCTGTACACTCTTACTTCAATTGTATGCTACACCTCATATACAGACAGCACGGTTATTTCCGTTTCTCATCATGTACAAGCTCATATCTCTTAGCAGAGGCCGTAATCCCTGTAGATACCCATGTGAGAGGGCTTACCAGGGTGGCAAACGTTTGTTTCATCTTGCTTCCCCTCGGATTGTGAGGCACCAAGAAGCATGATAATAGCTGAACACATCCATTCAGTACAGAGGGGGAAAAAAACTACTTCACAGGGTTTGAGGGCGCAAGATGCAAGAAGGTACGGAAAAGGCAGTATAGCTGCCCAAGGCCGCAGTAACACCATGAGAGAGAAACGTTGTGGCCTACAGTATAGAAGTGTTTATGTTTTTACAGTTAGATGAATAATCCTCCATATTTGATTGCTCGGAGGCTTTTATATTCTATGTTAACTAGCATGGTGGCCCTCGTAAATGCGAGGACGACATCTTAAATGGGTCGAAAGTGTAAGATGAATAAAAATATGGTTAATTTTATTTTCCGAAATGGGGATACCGCCCCACCCATTGCATCAAAATGATGCACACAACTGTTTTTATTACATAATTTTTTGAGTCAATAAAATCGAAGTTTACAATTCATGGATCGGACAAGGTGGCAACAAACACTAGGCAACGAAAAACAAAAAGAATGACACACTTATGCACTATTTATTCTCATAGGCAGCTGCCAGTAGGTCAGGTTGTAGAACGCCCGAGCGACCGTGTCAAGACGGGTGCACCCAGAAGCCATATCCTCTCACTGCTCCAAAGGATACGTGTCACATTATTTCACATTTTGTGTAAACAATACAATTATACAACTATTATAAATGATGTTATGCTAACCGAGACATATGTGATTAACATCTTTGACCTTAAATTTGTAGGATAATGAATGTTATGCCATCTATGAGAACATATCCATACCTTTCGATTCGTATTTAAAACATGTATTCAACAATACTCTTTTGGTGACATATATAGCTTTATTTGGTAAACTTAATAGTAAATGTTTTGCCTCGAATTGCCACTAGTAGAAACATCACCTTACGCACCGGTCAGCAAACCGGGTTTGCCAAAACCGGGTAAATGACCCCCCCCCCCTAGGCCCCGGTGGGCTTACCAACCGGGGTAAAAGGGTTACCTACGTGGGCTCTGCGCAGCGAGCAGGCCGGCACCCTTTTACCCCGGTTCATAACACCAACCGGGGTAACAAGTTTATTCTTTCAATGCAACAACAAACGGAACAAAATGTGTAATTCTCCTATCCTACACAGGAATGGATCGCTTGTATGAATCAAAGACGAGGAATTTCTCTTCCCATATATATGAATCAAACAAAATTCTTTCCATGTCTGATTCAAATGGACTATCCCATATGAATCAAAAGAAGATCTCTTTCCAATGGAATTCAAATGAGCACACATGTTGAATTAGGTCCCTCGTCTCTTTGTTTATCCCTCTCCCAATAGGACGTGAATGGTTTAAGCCTTTAGTCATGGGCCGTATTACGCCCCGGGACTGGAAGGTCTCATGCCAGGCGAATGGTTGCCAGAACCCTTTCAGTCCTAGTACGTATTACGACCCGGAATTAAAAGGGTTCGAGACGAGACGAACCCATTAAGGCCCCGCTTGGAATATATTTTTCTTTTACCGGTTGAGAATATCTACACACCGTTGTTTCCTTGTGCCTGTGCCTAGAATACGCGGGAGAAAGATACGAAGGATGCTGCCGTTTGGCTGGCTCCGCACGAGACGCCATGAACCGACATTTTCCATTTTACCAGGTCGCTGGTGGAGACCTCATGCCTTGACGGTGTCAGCTCTGCCCTCACCGCTGCCGTCGGGGAGGCACTGAGAGCACAGTTTATGAGCAGCAAAGGGAGTCCAGACGAAGTTTCCCTTGCGATGCCCTGTACTATACCCGTTCTGGATTTTAAGCAGGGCTTAGAGTGCTTCATGGAAATTTATGGGCATTGCTTGCACGAAACTGTCAACTGGAAAATAAGGACCGAGAAAAGAAACGGCCAACCAGGCGCAAGTTCCGTTAATATCCCTAGGACGGAAGTTTCACACAGGTATTGCCTAAAATACCGTGAACGAACCGGGCCCTAAGTTTCAACTTTTGCTATAAAAAAAATAGAAGAACAGAGGAGTCGGATTAAGAACGTACAAGTGACAATCCATGGACCGAACGGTGGATGGCGAAAACTCCAAAACAGCGTGCAATTCAGCAAGCAAGTGGAATGCTCAGAGCATCTCCAAGGAGCACTACAAAATCTCAACAAGCAAACACCGGATGCAGTTTACTGAAAACCAATTTGCAGACCGAGATAGTCTCGCGCTGATCAGACACTGCAATAAAAATTGAAAATTTAAAATTTCAAACTACGTGGGAGTTTCATCTCCCAATTCATCATTTACATAGGGAAAATGTTCCAAAATTTACTCACCGCAAAACTAAATTAGACTAGACTACGTGCCCCTAACTCTAACCGACCAAAATTGGCTCACCGGAGCTCGCAGTACCTGGTCTTTTTTTTTTTCGGAATAAATTGTGCATGTTGTTTTACTAAAACACACATAACTTGATTGTACGGAATCTGTTTTTACTGTACAACCAGAAAAAACCAAGGACGATTTACATTTCGGATGGACAGAGTAAAGTGGCATTTTCGTAAGATTTTCAGTAGTATCGAAAACAAAATTCATTATATATATAATTTACTCCTGAAAATAAGACATAACAAAACTCAAGAGCCGGAAAGAATTGGAAGCAATTATGCCATGAGTAATTTTCCGGAGTAATTTCTTTTTGCATGCAAATCCAAACTATCACAACATTATATGGAAACTGCCTTAGTGAGGCGCGACATGAGCGGACATGCACAACAGAATCTTTCTTTATCGGAAGCATTCAACATGGCTTCCCATTCTTTAATTAGAATTATACCACAGGTCCATCTTGAAAATCCTAGGGCTGGCTAGCTTCCAATCCGACGGCTAAGAAAAGGTCCGATGAGAAGCCAGAATCAGCGCCCGATTCCTAGTGGTTTCCATAAAACTTTCCATACCTCTTTTTTTCTCTTGATGAGAGTACATACGTAATTACAAATCATTTGCTCTCATTTATGTGCCCTACACTGTTAAATACCGCAGTCTCTGGCTACTCTCCCTTGTAATGAGTCCCTTCCATTATTTTCGTCTCATCGACAAGCTTGGATCTTTTGGCGAGAGCTCAGACTCGACTAGGATACCCATGTCAGAGTCAAAAGTTTATTTTACTTCGTCTCCTCTCAGCATGAGCGGCATCGAGAAGCATCAAAATACCTTCACTTTCTGTTGGGGAGAAATAGGAAAACTAGCGCACAGGAGAGGAGGAAGCACACCACTTTTGTGTACGTACGCTGCCCTACGGTAGAATAGTGCTTGTGGTTCTACACGTGGAACTGTTCCACCAATTTGATGGCAATATTTTCCTAGTTGCATTCGGGAGATTTGCAGTTGTTCAAGTTGAATTTCGGGATTATAACGCTACTCCCTAACAAAAAAGATGTGTATCGGATTGTACAGTCTAGATCGATATGTCTTCTTAATGTGAGTCTTAATTTTCTTACTAAAGTTGGTATGAACCGAGTGACATCAATTGCGAGACATGTGATTAGGCCAACTCAGTCTGCTTTTATCCGTGGTAGAAATATTTTTGAGGGAGTGGTTGTGCTGCACGAGACTATTCACGAACTTAAGAAGAAGATGATGAATGGAGTGTTGTTTAAAATGGATTTTGAGAAGGCTTACGGTAATGGTAATGGCTCTTTCCTGCAATAAGTATTACGAATGAAAGGTTTTTCACCCATGTTGTGCGAGTGGATAGCTAGATTTGTTCAAGGGTGTAGCATTGGTATAAAAGTGAATGATGACATCGGTAATTATTTTCTGACGCTTAAGGGTTTAAGGCAAGGAGATCCTAGTTGCGGCTATGCTGGCTGTTATTATTTCGAGGGAAAAAGAGGATGACCATGTTGGTGGATTAATACCTCACTTAGTCGATGGTGGAGTATCAATCCTACAATACGCGAATGCCACAATATTGATTATGGAACACGATATAGAAAAGGCGTTAAATATGAAGTGGATTCTAGCTATGTTCAAACAGTTGTCAGGATTAAAAATAAATTTCCATAAGAGCGAAATTTATTATTTTGGGAGTGTGCAGGAATCCCAGGATGATTATAGAAATATCTTCGATTGTGAGGTTGGGAGTCTTAAGTTTAAATAACTGAGCATACCAATTCATTATAGAAAACTTCCTAATAGAGAGTGGAAAATGGTGGAAGATAGATTTGAGAAAAAATTGGGATTGTTGGCTGGTAAGTTTTTATCTTATGGAGATCGTCTCATTCACGTAAACTCGGTGTTGTCAAGTCTTCCAATGTTTCTCCTTTCCTTCTTTGAAATTTCGGTGGGAGTTAGGAAAAGGTCGGACTTCTTTATGTCCAGATTTATTTGGCAAAGTGATAGTAACTATAAGAAGTATTGTCTCACTAAGTGGAATATAGTTTGTAGAGCAAAAGATCAAGGAAGTTTAGGGATTGAGGTTCTAGAAATTAAAAACATGTGTCTTGTGTAAATGGCTTCATAAATTATTGCATGAACATGGTGTCTGGCATGAGATATTAACAAATAAATATTTGGGGGACAAAACGTTGTCCCAGGTTCATGCCAAACCTATGGACTCACCGTTCTAGAAAGGGATTATGAGGTTTAAACATGAGTTATTTTCTCGTGGCTCGTTCGAGTTGGGTGACGGGAATCAGACGAGATTTTGGGAGGATACTTGGCTGGGAGATTAACCGTTATCACAGCAATATCAATTTGCAGACCGAGATTAGTTTCGCGCTGATCAGACACTACAATTGAAATTGAAAATTTAATATTTCAAACTACGTGGGAGTTTCATCTCCCAATTCATCATTTACATAGGGAAAATGTACCAAAATTTACTCACCGCAAAACTAAATTAAGCTAGACTACGTGGCCCTAACTCTAACCGACCAAAATCGGCTCACCGGAGCTCGCAGTATCTGGTCTTTTTTTTTTGTTTGGAATAAATTGTGCATGTTGTTTTACTAAAACACACATAACTTGATTGTACGGAATCTGTTTTTACTGTACAACCAGAAAAAATCAAGGACGATTTACATTTCGGATGGACGGAGTAAAGTGGCATTTTCGTAAGATTTTTGGCATTGTTACACCGAAACTCACATACCTACAAGCTTGTTTTCGGTGAAAAATAACACTCGATAGGTTCAACTGCTAGACATAGGCCGAAATTTCTTCTACCGCAATTTCTAAACACATAAATTGTAGAAATGGAAGTTCCTATACATGTTTTTCTTTTCTTGTTAAGAGTACATAAAATCCGTGCAGATTTACAAATAACTTCCTCTCATTTATGTGCACCTACGTTGTTAAAAACCTCTGTCTCTCGCTACCCTCCCCGGTGATGAGGCTAGAACTCATTTATAGGAGCACACTTCCTTTATTTTCTTCTCATGTAAAGGTTCTCTTGGCGAGCGGTCCGAATAACTAGGATACCCATGTTAGGGACGGAGGTTTTTTTCAGTCCGCCTCCACTCGGAACGGGCGACATAGAGAAGGATGAAAATAGTTCAACAAGCCCCAGCGGTTCAAACAGGAAAAGTAACACATGGGAACAGTGGAAGCATAGCACTTAGGGCATCTCCAATAGTGTACATGTCATCGTAAGATAGCAATGTCAACTCAAAAAAATGCCTACATGGCAAATAATAATGAGGTGAGAGAAGATGGGTTGTATGATATGCAACCAACAAGCTAGCGCGCATGCCAAGATACTTTTCTCCTTTGATCCCACTAAAATGACTATAAGATTGGCTATAATGTACTACTTTACCAACAACTCTTCCAACAAACCATTGTAATAGTTGTATGATAAATTGTTGGTTGATGAGTTGGCTACTCTATCATACTGTGTATCTATTGCGGATGCCCTTAGGCATACATTGCCCTATGTTAGAACTATTAGTGTGGTTCTACACGTGGAACAATGTGCTCGGATAGATGAATAATGGGGAAAGCTCTGTATCCTCCAGAGGATTTGTGCGCGATCCTCTGCATGCGCTGCGCTCCGCGTGGCACATACGTCTGCCTGAGGAACGTACGTGGCCCAATTAGCTAGTAGATTTTCGTGGCCCAGGTAGCATTTCGTGGCCCAATTAGCTAGGAGGTCTATTTTCATCTCCACATTTTTATTGTTGGGCTGGTTTTTTCGTCTCGCACGGTCCATCTCGCGCTGCATTACGAACTCGGCCAATTGAGCTGTCTGTTCAGTTACGGTGATACATTATAAATTTTTATTCGCTACAATTGTTTTTCGATTTTGCTATAATAGTACATTTTGTTTGTTACGAAGTCTCCGGATAGAGTCTCCAGCGATGTCCCCGGCGAAGCATTTTTTTTTTGCTACAATAGCACAAATTGTTTTTGCTACAGTTAATTTTTGCTTTTGCTATAATAGTACAAATTGTTTGCTACAATGTCTCAGACGAGATCTTCCGTGATATTTCCGGCGAAGTCCTAATTTTGCTACAGTACTTTTTATTTTTTCTATAGTAGTATAAAGTTTTTGCTACAAAGTTTCCGACGAGCTCTTTTGCTTTTTTATGTGGACGAATTTTTTTTGCGACATTGGTGAAAAAATCTTATTTTATTGAATTGTTTTTAGCTTTTAGTGTAGCAAAAGCGGGATTTGGAGGAAATTTGAAAACTTGTAACATTAGTGAAAAATTCTTATTTTAATGAATCATTTTTTGCTGTTAGTGTAGCAAAAGTGGGATTAAGGACAGTATTGGACACCTGTCGACAGGAGGACGCCCAACACTTCCCATAAATAATCCTTCCGATTGCTTGCAAGAGTCATGAAGCGTTGGTCGACCAAGTGTGAAGGCACATTATTGTTTCTGGAGGCTTTATTTTCCATGTCAAGACCTAAGGTTGGTGCTAGTGCGGGCGGTAGCCGGGGCGGTACCTCCCCCCGGCGGGCGAGAGGCGGGCGAGATGGGGGCGTTAGGGGCGCGGCGGGCGACGGCGGGCTCGCCCGGCGAGAGGGCGGGCGATAGCGCGGGAGCGGGGGGTAGCCGTTGGGAGAGCCGTTGGGGGCAACGGCTAGCTGACGTGGCGCCCCCCGATTGGTCCACGTCAGCTAGCCGTTGGGGGGAGCCGTTGCTGGCTGGAAAAAAGCCAAAAAAAAACATCAAATTTTCATCTCCACTCCTATAAATACCCCCCCATATCCCTTCACTCTCTTCACACCATTTCATCATCTTTCTTTCCCTCTTCTCTCAAACCATCTCCGCCATGTCGGGTTTGACTCCAGATATGACCTCGTACACGGAGCTCTTGCAGTCCGACGGGTCACAACCTTCTCACATAGAAGATGTCTCTCCCACACATCGTCGCTCCAATGCCGGTTCTTCGCCGCATCCCCGAGTGTTATACACATCCAACACACCACCTGCGGGGCCATATGGTCCAGCTCCGGGTCTGTATGGTCCACCTCCGGGTGCATATGGTTCATACCCTGCTCCTCCGTATGCATACCCCCACCACCTCCACCTACAGGTAGCGGGAGTGGGACTCTACCTCAGTACCCACCACCTCCGTACGGTTCGTACGCTCCACCTATCCATACGGTTCATACGCTCCACCTCCTCCGTACCCCCCACCACCTCCAGAAGCCAGTGCTCCAAGCGACGGGTCCGATGTCGCGGAAACAATGGTACCAAAGCGTCCAAAGAGGCTCGAGTGGAAATCTGCGGACGGAAAAACCGGTACTTTTCTTACCCGTCACATATTTATTTCGGAGTTGGTTTTTGCTTGGATTTTTCACTAAGACAATATCTATTTCGTGGTAGGTTCATGCTTGGGTTTTTTCACTCCAAGAACTCTCGCGCCGGTAATTGCAAGACCGGCGAAAGTTTTTGGGGTCAGATAGCTGCGACCTTCAACTCTACCTCCGATCCCGCACGCCATCGGACCGGGAATCAACTGAAGGATCATTGGAACGTCTACAACCGTGAGGTGTCCTTGTTCAATGCATACCACATCCAAGAAGAAGTGGTACGTCAGAGTGGAGCAGACGATGCAATGGTCATGGAGGCGGCACAGGCGAGGTACGCAAATGACAGTAGAGTGACTCAGCCTTTCAAACGCTTCAAGTGGTGGGAACCTGTTCGCAATGAAGCGAAGTGGAAAGGACAACATGGTCCTGGTAGTGGGACTGATTCCAGTTCCAAGAGAACCCGTCTGGGGGTTTCTGGTGAGTACAGCTTTAGCGAGGCGACGGAGGAGGAGCAGCGTCCAATGGGCCGCGATAGGGCCAAGGCCGCGTTTCGCAAGGATAAGGGAAAGGGAAAGAAGAAGGGGAAGGAATCCTCATCAAACAGTGAGGCAGCAAGTGCAACTTTCGGGATGAAGAACATGTGGACTGGTTTAGTGAAGTCTAAGCTACCGAAGCAATATAACAAATTGCAAGACCGATCAACCACCGACATGAACGAAGCAGAAAAGCGCAAACATGCGAAGGCCATCCAGATAGTGGAAAAATAGTTAGGGCTGGAAGATGATGACGAGGAGGAGGAGGAGGAGGATTAGAATTTTTTTATTTTTTACAATTTATTATGCAATTTTATTAATTATTATGTAATCGGTAACAATTTTAGTTGAATAAAATAATTTCCTTGCATTATTTTGAATGTTTTCGTCTCAAAAATATATGTTGACATGGAGGAGAGAGAAAAACTGATGTGGCAGAGAGAGAAGTGAGAGTGAGGACTATAGCCCGTGCACTGGCACCGTGCCGTGAGAGTGGGGTGATAGTGAGGAAAAAATCTAACGTGACGGGACTATATCCCGTGAGAAGGGCTGATGCACTGGCACCAGCCTAATACTAGAGTGACAACAAATAATTGTTTTCTCCTATGTCGAGCACACGGCCCGAGCAGACAGAATCGGGTCCCGGCGCAACTCGGCCACAAAGCGGTCTGCCCGCACACTCCCACCTGGCCACGCCGGATTCCTCGTGCCAGTGACCCAAGCTCGTCAACAGTGCAGTCCTTGGCCTTTGGCCTGGGTACATGTACAGCAGGAGGCAGAGGCGTCGCGAACGTCGCTCACCGCTGCCGCCCGATGCTTCTCCCCCGGCAGCCACGCTTGGGCTTGCTGCGCGGTTCCTCTAGGGCATGTCGTTATCGTTTTCAGCAAGGTGGTCGAGTTCGTCGATGGCCTCATCCAGCAGGTGCACCTCCAAGAGAGGCACCAAACATTTGCGAGGGTACGGCTGAGGGCGTTCCGGTGCCGGGTCAACGGCCGCGCCATGCACTAGGTCCTGGTAGGATCGTGACCGACTCACGAGGCACCGCCATGCGATGGCCCATCGCCAGGGGAGGGCGGTCCGACAGCTGAAAACACAGACGCGTGGGCAAAGCGCGCCACCTAGGCAAGCCAGCGGCGGCAGAAACGACGATCAGGCTTACCTGCCAGTGGCCCTGATGAGATCGCTCCAGCCAACGGAGAATACAACTGAAGAGAATACCGGCCCGAAACTGTATAGTAGCAAATGGGATTTTGTCGATAACATGATTCAGGGTTTGACTGGGATAATTCGTCCTAATCCCGGAAAATATTCTGGTACTACCAATAAGTTCTTGCTGCACGAAACGTACCAATGTCTTCAACGTCACGGTGCACTTAGACTCCACCTCTCGTGACTCTTCCTTGCAAGATATGGTGCAAACTCATACACACATGAGCTCTTCCTCGTATTTCTCATGCTCTTGATCCTGAAGGCGAGAGCGTAAAATTGTCTTCGATGCTCATGCAGAGGATGCTTCCTTGGAATGTGTGGAATCAAAAAGCATTCTAAATGAACAAAGGATTTTTCTAGTCCAAATAGGAAACAGTACTCCCTCCATCTCAAATTAAGTGTCGCAAAGTTTGACAATAATGGACATAGACATACCTGGCGACCCAGCTGGAGACCCGGCTGACGTACTGGTCGCTCCGACGATCGCTACTCACTGGTGGAAAACATGCCTTTAGTTCCGGTTCGCAAAGGCCATTAATCCCAGCCGTGCAACCGGGACTAAATATGCGCGACTAAAGGCCCCCCTTAGTCGCGTCTCTTACGAACCGCGACTAAAGATCCGTTCACGTGGACGCCAGGAGTCCGTCGGGGCGGAGGACCTTTATTCCCGGTTCTCGTGGCTAACCAGGACTGAAGGACTTCTCCGCAGGTTTAGGGTTTTAGCCTCCCTAAACCTGGTTTTTTTTTAATTTGTTTTGTTTTATTTCTTTTATATTTTATTTTGTGTTTTATTTTAATTTTGATGAAGTTCCAGTACATATATATTCTACGCTACTATATACATGCATATGAAATTTCAAACAAGAATAATTCAATAGGAATATATAATATATATTCAATCTCGGGTAACCATATACAATTTCGAACAAGTTTCCATACACAATTACGATGGATGACCATACACAACTTCGAACAAGTTTTAATCTAGGAGATGCATAAGGAAAAATCCTGCTAAGTCATCTCGAATTGGTCGTCGTCGGACGTATAGTGTTCTCCTTTAGGATTGATGACATGCCTAAGGAAAAATCCTGCTAATTCCTCTTGAATTGGTCGGAAGCGAGCTTCTGCACTAAGCGTCTTTCGCAAGTTATCCGTCGCCTTCCGCAAGCTATCCGACATCTTTTTCTCAGAGGATTCTCTCCGGATGTTCTCACAAACATAGTATCACATAGATTGGTCTCCGGTGGCTGCTTATCCACATTAACTAACTTTCTAAAATCTAGCTTATGTTTGAATTCACCGACAATTTATCCTGAGAACCGTCTCCAAACTCTACACACTGGTAGAAAATAGGCCTATAGTTCCGGTTCGCCAGGGCCAGTAGTCCCGACCGAGCAACCGGGACCAGCTATGCGCGACTAAAGACCCCCCCCCCTATAGTCGCGCCGATTACGATCCGGGACTAAAGGCCCGTCCACGTGGGCCGGTGGCGGAGCCGGGGGTGGAGGACCTTTAGTCCCGGTTGGCAACATGAACCGGGACTAGACTTCATTTCGTAATTTTTTAAATTCATTTGGGTTTCTAATTATTTTTCACACCAATTTTTCTCTCCCTTTTTTTCACTCCCAAACTTTCCGCTCGGTCACCCATTCTCCCACTACTCTAGCACTAGCACGCTTAACTTCCGAGTTCCATACCTGATGAGGGGATAGTAACCCGGTATGCCAACCCCAGGTGTAATCCGGCCCAAACGGCGTATGGACCAAATCCGGCTAAGGACGCGGAAGCTTCTGGAAGGCCCAGGGCTTGTAAGGATCGTAACCCGGATTGTGGGTTACGATAAGGAAAGCTAGGATACGTATGTAGAATTCGAGTAGGACTCAAGGAGCGCTTTGTATGGCAAGCCAAGGGGGGTATGAGTACTATATAAACCAATCCCTAGGCTTCGCCTGAGGGAGATTCAAGTCATAACTGTAACACCTATTATCGAGTATCCAGTATAATTATATCGAGAGCCGGCGAGTTGTTTTCCGGTTCTTAGATTGCTTTCGCCATGTTCTCTTTCGAGCTAAACCCTCTCCCAAATACCTGCGTCGACTTGCCCCAAGATCAGTTACCCCAGGTAACATCTGCCGTGATTATCCCACGACAGTTGGCGCCCACCGTGGGGCCTGCGTCCAAAGGTGTTTACATCACGGGAGAAGCTCGGAAGAGCATGAAGAACCTCATCGTCGGAGAAATCTACGTCAACGGCAAAGGAGAGAAGATGGTAGACGATTCTGGCTGGGGGCCAGAGTCGGACCACCTCGAAACCGGATCCATCGTGACAGTCGGCAGCATCAACGTCTTCATCGGTATGATATGTACTTCCAGTTCGAATTGTGATAATGTTGGATCTGATTCTATGTCAGGGGAAGACGCGTATGTCCGATCGGGAAAAGAAGAATCGATTGGAACAACGGGTCAGATAGAGAGGGAGGATGGTACCGAGTCTATACGGGATTTGTCGGAGGATCGATATGAAAGGGAAACCAGCGAGGAAGAACAGTACGAATCTACACCGGGCATCATGCGCCGGGTTGCAGTTTATGCGGCTCCCGCGACCAATCTCAATCAAGAAAACGCGGCCGCGGCACCAGCTGGGGCGGTTCAGGCAGCGGCTCAGCAGCAAGGACCAGTTGACCCGGTCTTGGCCCAAGTCGATGGAGAGTCGGCGTCTGTCACCAGTCGCCCAGCGGACGAGGAGCGACACGCAAATATGTTCGGGTTCCAAGCAAACCGGACACCGGGGGCGGGACCCTCAAACCCGCGTCACCCGGCTCTGTTTGATAATAACTTGATTTTGGACCCCACAGTCTTGGCCACAGTTATTACCCCGGAAAACGCGGCAGAACGTGTAAGAGACCTGGACGTAGCTCGTCGTGCATTGGAGCAGCAAAGAAGGCAAGTGGAAGCAGAAAGGCAGGGGATGGCCGCGCGGCAGCGCGAATTGGATGACCGAGAAACCCGGCTCCGGGAGGAAACGACAAGGATGCACCAAAGGCACCGAACTATGCTGCCGGCAACAGGAGGGGTTATTAACCCGACCGCCCTGGTGTTCACGCCTCAAGATCAGCCGATTCCGCCGACGAACCAAGGGACCATACCGCGACCTTCAACGGGAGCACATCCGGTAAGCGCGCCAGCCGGGTTACCTTTGCCACAGACAGGGGCGACAGCCGGCAATACCATGCCGCCACCACCATCGCGATTCCGCACACCAGCAGGTCATTACAACAATCCCATGGACAACGTGTACGCAGCAACGCTCGCATTAAACCAGATCCCTGTGGGAGACTCGCCTCATGCGGAAGGAACCCGACGAGCAATCGATCTACTACACACCGCGGTAGCACAGCAAGCTAATTATCCGGATCATAGGAGCGGGATGCATGGGACGCCGTACGCCAGCCAGCAACAGGGCCATGTTCAAACGAATGCGGCGCAACGAAGGGAAGAGCAGCAGCAAATGCCGCCTCCACCGCGTATCCAGACAGCACCAGTAGTATCAGCAGCGCAGGCGGTGGTGAACAGTTCCAGAGCCAGAAGAGCCGGGGCCGGGTCTGCAGCGCACGAGTTACCAGTGGTGCCGCACCCCGCGGTACCCCCAGCCGGGTCACGCGTTTCCCGGGCAAGACCGGCCCCAACCACCCTTGCGGGGCCAACGTGCCTTTCGGACGATATCAGAGCAGAACCTTACCCGGAGAAGTTCAAAGAACCGGGGAAAGTAGTAAATTATGAGCCAACAATGGATCCAGAAACGTGGCTGAGCAGCTATGAGATGGCAATGTCAATTCGCAACGCATCCGAGAATCTCCAAGCCAAATTCATGTACTTAATGATGTCAGAGGGAGCAGCAAAGTTATGGTTCACCAACCTACCGGAAAAAATCGATCAAATCGTGGGAGGAGCTAAAGACCGCATTCATCAAGCACTTTCATGGGACATGCAGAAAGTTATTTACTATTGATGATTTAGAAAGATGCGTTCAGAAGAAAGGAGAATCGGCACGCAGCTGGGTACGCCGGGTTATGGAGATACTCCACTCGTCTACGGATATCCAGCCTAAGGACGCGCTACAAGCTATGGCAAAAACATGTAAGTACGTTCCTTTGGTACAAAAGCTAACTCGCATGAAATCTAGTAGGAATGCAGCGGAGGTTACAATGGGAGAGTTAATGGATGCGTGCAACAAACACGCTGCAACGGATACCACAGAGGAGGAAGTTGACGACAAGAAAGCAAAAGCAAACGCAAGTAGCAGCGGGAAAACCGGCAATGGGTCGGCGCCAAACAATAATGGAAGTAGCCAAAACAAGCGCCCGTTCGACGGGAATTCCGAGTTTGTAGCCAACACGGAGGCCGGGTCTTCAAGACCTAGATCCGAAGGGAATTTTAATACTGGGAATCACAATGGGGGACACTACCAAGGACCTCCAAGACCAAGCAACAGTTGGGACATATTTAGGATGGCGTGCCCGAAGCATAGCAGGAATGGCAAGCCGGCCAATCATTCACTAGAGCAATGTGCCGACTTACAAAGGTGGAAGAACGAAGAAGTGAACAGAGCTATGCGAGGTGCGGGCCGGGGAGGAGGTCCGGGTCTAGGTGGAAACTTGGGTAATGGGCCGCCCCCAGCCGGCAATCCGCCAGCTGGAAATCAAGGTAACAATCAAAATGGAGCAGGAGGTTTTCAAGCTAACCCCAAACAGCTGGGTCAATATCATGTGCACACTACAGGAGGCTCTAACAAGGATAAGAAGATACTGAAACAAGCAGTTAATTCGGTCTCTTCCGCTGTTCCAAGGTATTTGAGGTGGTCAGAACAAGAGGTAACATGGAGCAGGAAGGATCACCCGGATAGAGTTGATCACCCGGGAGTCTTAGCTTTGGTAGTGGCACCACAGGTCAACGGCTACGAGCTGAAAAAAGTCCTGATGGATGGAGGAAGTAGTATCAATATCCTGTACTGGGAAACTTTTCTGCGAATGGGCTTAAAGGAATCGCAGCTGCAAAAGAGTACAACAGTTTTTCACGGGATAGTGCCGGGTCACTCAGCATGCCCTGAAGGAAAGGTGGCACTGGAAGTAGCTTTTGGAGAGTCAAAGGATAATTATCGAGTCGAGTGGCTTACCTTTGAGGTAGTAAAGTTGCGCAGTCCTTATCATGCATTGTTTGGAAGGCCGGCTTATGCCAAGTTCATGGCAAGACCGTGTTATGTGTACCTACAACTGAAAATCCCGGGTCCCAAGAAGACCATTACAATACACGGAAACCGGGATATAGCAGCTGAGTGCGATGAGGGAGACGCGGCAATGGCCGAGCAAGCCTGCAGGAAGGAAGAGCTCAAACATTACCGTTCTCAGGTAGACCTAGAAGAGAGGACAACGTCAAAAAAGCCAACCCCTGAGGGGGACAAAGCAAAAGTTAGGGCAGAACAAGACCCTAAGATGGTAGGCTTCATCAGGAGCAATACTTTCAAAACTCTCAGCAGGGAAGAAGAAGGCGTACCACCGTCCGCAGCTGATCACGTTCCAAGGAAGATATACCCGGACTGGCTAGCAAATCCGGTACTCATTACGAAAGGGCATAGCAAGTGGAGAATGTGCATCGGCCGTATCAACGCGAGGCCGATTCTCGAGAATAACTAAAGCAGTGTAATGGGCGGCAGGTTTCATACGCACTCTTTTCCTATCCAGGGTACCTAAGGGGACTGGAAGGTTTTTAATGAGGCGGCCTGCTGAATCAAAAAAGAAATTTTTATCAATAAAAGAAGATGGTTTCGAGTCTTATCATGGTCTTTGCTTCAGTTACAAGTAAGTAACATTGTTACTATCAATACATCAGTATCATCGAAATACATTACATGAATATAGGTCTCCGGGGGGTGATCTGCTTCAATAAGTAATCACAAGACCCGGAGACCCGGCCATGATGCCTATGAGTTATGGGGGCTGATTACTCGAAAAAACGGGTACAGCTGCAATCCTATAACTGGACAAAGGAGCCAAATTTCTTGGTTATTCTTACTTAAGCTCGATGTGACTCGCACTAAAGTGGCATGATCTGTTCGCGTACGATCACAATCAAATTATGCAGCCCAGTGTGGCGTGCTTGATTTTGTTTTTCGTATAGATGCAACGACATGGTATCCACGCGAAAGCCGGCTTACAGTACAAGGTAATCAAAAGGGTCATCTAAACCACAAGTCCATGCAGAGTATAAGGCTAACATAGCCGGAAACTCAACAAATATTAAGCATGACTTCAGTATTTATGAGAACAGCTATTGGTCTTCAGCTTGGTAAACAGCAGTATGTCATCTGAGAAAGCCCACGCCCCCATAGCTCGTACTTTGGGTCATGGGGACTGGGGACTTCGAAACAGAAACAAACTATTTAACTACCAAGGTCTGTAAACCTTAGTTGCCGAGTATTGGGGACTTAAAGAAAAGTCCATCTATCAAAACCTACGATACTCGGTTAACCGAGTCTCAAAAGGAAATTGAAAGCAAGAGTTCAAAGTATCGAGAATAAGCTTATACGTAACACAAGTATCGAGATTATCAAAAGCCAGGGAAGGCAAAGAGTTATCATGAATTAACAAGCGTACAGGCGTAGTATCAGCATCAGTGGCGCACAGGAGCACCACAAAAATCATATCAGTCTTAAGAAAACGAAAAGCACTAGTAGCATCCTACTTGGCATCCTGAGAGCGATCTTCCGGGTCTAGATCTTGGACTTGCTCCTTGGCCTTGCCAGCAGTCTTGCTCGGGCTCTTCACATCTGGACGGACAGGCGGAGGCACGGCCGGTGTAGAGGTGGACGGCTTTGCGCCTAGCTCTGCTTCTCTCTTTGCGGCTTCTTCTTTCCTCCTGGCCAGGTCAGTCGACCATCTTTCCACCATATCAAAAGGAGGAGGTGCATCCACCAAAATAACTTTGCCCTCAGCGTCATAAGAACTCATGATCTTGTCCAGTTCCATTTTGTCGGCCAAGGTAGTGGCTGAGGAGCGTACAGCACGTTGAATATCTTTGAAGTCCTTGGGCTCAAACTTGGACCCGTCAGCTTTGAATTCTGGAAACCCGGATGTTACCTTGGCCGGGTCAAGCTTAGGAAAATAAGCCTTCGCCAGTGTAAGGGCCCGGGTCATTCCAATCCGGCAAGCTGAGCGCTTCATTATCTCAATCCACCCAGGCACCGTTGAGAAGGCCTGCATAAGATTATCTTCTCCCGGGTATACCTCAGAAGGCCACTTGATAGCATCCAGTAAAAGTTTAGTGCCGGCAAAAAATGTCCGAAGCACAGTCTTCAAAGTCTTAGCCTGAGTAATGGCATTCTCCTCCGGAGTAGCAAGGTTGGCACCTAAAATCGAAAAACACAAAGGCATATCAGTAATCTTGATTATCACAACGGCATGGTAGAGATACGCAAGTTAACGGCAAATAAAAACTTACTCAGTAAGATGCGGTAAGTGTCCGTGATCTGAGCCGACAAGTTATTCAGCGAAGATTGGGCAGCGTTGTACTTCTTCTTGTAAGTGGAGACATCTTTTTTCAGAGTCTTTACCTCTGCTTCAAGGGTCTCCCTACGCTCTACTTCAGCCTGTAAGAGCTGCTCAGCCTTAAGTAACGCTTCATCTGACTGAGTAATCTCTGCCTGCAAAGACCGGGCAAAGCTGTAAGCCGGATATCACGAGAGCATTTCCTCCGAGAAAATGATTACCGAAAAAATATTATGCGAAGTACCGAGAATAATTGCAAAAAAAAATTATACTCGGAACTTGGGGACTAGTTGTATAATAAGGAGTATCAAGTGAAAGTTACCTGATGTGCTGCAGCTATACGTTCTAAAACAGTCCCTTCTGAAGCTTTCAAGGAGAGAAGAGCGCTCATCAGCTGGTTAAAGTCAGCGTTATCCGAGTTAGATGGCTCGGGTACCTGAAAAGTGGAAAAAGGAGCATTTCTTGTAACAGGAGGTGGCACCCGGGTTATCCGAATATCGGAGTTTGGTCCCCCTCCCGCGCTCGAAGCTGCTCCCGTTCCTTCCTCGCCTGCGTGCGAAGCAATGGGATACCCGGCATCATGCTTAGCCAGCTCCGGCGGCGACGTTTGCTCGTCACCAGCGTCGTTAGCCGGCCTATTCTCGACTCGGACCTCAGTTTCCGTGCCCTCGTCGTCGCTAATGACAACTGTGGCTCTGCAGAAGGTGCAAGGATGCAGTTAGTCTTTGGTTGTGAAAAAAGTGGTAAAAAGTTTGGCATAATGACAAGGAAAGAAGTTTACCCGGTGTTCACCGGGAAGTCCGAGGGGGAGCCGCCGCTAGACCCGGAAGAGACTGAAAAAAGGCAGGAAAGGTTCGGGGTTACGTTGCAAAGGTTAACCCGGAAAGAAATTGTGTTTACGATGAATACCAGGGTGTTGAACCGGGGGCGGCGAAGCGACCGGGTTAAGGGTCTCGCTACCCGGATGGTTCCGGGTTATGCGGCGCCTAGTCGTGGGTGGCTCCTTCAGTTATGATCAAAGGGGGAGAAAACGGGGTTAGCCCCGGAGTAAGGTTATGGGAACAAAAAAAAAAAAAAACAAGGAGTAGGGAGATGAAATAAAAACCTGGAGGGCTATCCTTTGAGATTTCCTCTTTGTTCCGGCTTTGGGGGTCGGTTCCGGCTCTTCCTCCTCGCTGGCGGACTTGTCCCTGCTGTCTTCTTCTTCTTCGTTTTGGCCTTCTCGTTCTGAAAAATATCCGAGTTATGGCATAAGGAAGAAGAAAAGGTGGGATTTAATACGTGTAAGGGATTGAATATGCACCTTCATCCGAGTTGGCGGCATCATCTTCCTCCTCCATATCTTCTGAACTAGGAGAGGTGTCGACTTTCCAAAAGTCATCATCGGCCTGAGGAAAAGACGCCAGGATAGTGATTAATATCGAGCCAAGAGAAGCAAATAAAAGTAAGCTGCTGGAAGTCAAAATCGAAAGATAGAAAGACTCACTGCGGGGGCGGGATTCTCGAGGGTGAAAGGTTCTAATCCGGCTATGCCCCGGATCACCTCGAGCTTCTCCGTTAAAAAACCTTTGATCATCTTGTTCATGTCGCTAGGAGCAAGGGTGTTAGGGGAGTATCGGATGGGGTCCGTGGTTTGACCCGAGTATTCACACATCAGCTTCTCACGAATGGAGTTCGGCTGAATGCGGAAGCTAACCCAGGCCTTCACCAGGTTTAGCCCGACGAGGCCTCGGGCGGACAAGATGGAGATCCTAGCTAACGAAGGCAAAATCGCCTCCCTGTCCGAGTCACAGGCGAAGGCGTTGAAAGACTCGGAGATGTCAAGTTGACCCTCCGAGTAACCCGGCAACTTCTTTTCGCCGGGTGGAGAGGTATCTTGGCAGTAGAAGTAAGAAAGCTGCCAGTGCTTTACATGAGAATTGAGAGAAATGGGGGGCATGAGGGAGTTCTTGCGGCGCTGGATAGAAACCCCGCCGCAAGTAAGAAGTGCGCCGTCGCCGCTTTCACGGCACGGCTTGCACTGGAAAAGTTCGACAAAAAGAGCCAGACTTGGCGGAGTGCACAAGTAAGACTCGGAAAGAACGATAAAATGGGAGATGTTTAAAATGGAGTTCGGGCCTATATCAAAGATACGGAGTTTGTAGTGGTTTAAGACGTCACGGAAGAAGGGGTGACCCGGAGGCCTGAAGCCCCGGGTCACGTGTTCAACGAAGCATATTACCTCATCCGTGGCTGGAGAAGGCCGGGTTTCGTTGCCAGGTGCTCTCCAGCGGATGGATTCCTGTGGAGGTAGGATTCCAAGCTCTACCAATTCCTCCAGTTTGGTCTTGGTGACGGAGGACTTCCCCCAGTTGGCTGAAATGGCGTTTGTGGATTTAGCCTTAGCCGGCTGTTTCCCCTGCCTCTTGGGCGCCATGGGATTGACCTGGTAAAACATTGAAGAAAAGGACGTAAGAAACAAAAACTTGGAAGTTAGCAGGTAAGCAGCTATCGGCAATTTAAACATAATCCGGCAATTGCCTCGCCGGGTCAAGTATGGTTTGTCCGGGTGTCAAGTGACTCTACAAAACCCAAAGAGTTTTCCGCAAAAGCAAATGTTTGAAGAAGCTAGGGGGATACTTATACGCATACTATCTGCGAATGAGCCGGAGAAGTAAGATTTTCTGAGGAGGGAGAACAAAGGCGGAAACTCTAGATGGCCCGAGCCTAAACTGGGGATCTTATTTCTAAATTTGTGACCAAATTAGTGATTACTGGAGTTAGGGGAGCAATACAAGCTATAAATCTTATCTATGGGAGCGGTTATAGTGGAAATCGGTGAGTTAATCTGGCGCAGCCCGAGAAATCGCGGACCGCTCGATTCAGATTCAATCTGGGGAAGAACTAAGAAATTGCGAGAATAAGCTGGAGGATGTAAGGAACTTACCGAAGAGGATTGGAGTAAGGCCTTGCGGAGACAGATAGCGCAAGATTCGTGCCCTTTCGTGACCGTTGGCCGGCGAATCGGAAGCTTGACGGCGGATTCGGGAGCTGGAGCGGTTCGTGCGGTGGCGGAGCGCAAACGAAGTCGGATGGGCTCCGGCGAGATGCGTGGGGCTCCCGTGGTGGCACTCTGCGAGCTCGAGCTTGGGAAGAAGTGGAATGGGGGAAATGAGCCGTTAAGAGTTGGATTTGCTCATTGGTCTTTATTTATAATCGTCCGGGTGGAAAGGCTTAGCCTAACGGTCGAGACCCGGGGAATGCGGAGTAATTGGTGATTTCGAAATTTGAAAGGCACATTTTATGCGCAGGCCAATATGATCCAGAGAAAAAGGAAGGGGAAATTGCCTTCTCTGTATCAGCGGTAGTTATCAAGAAGGATGTGGAGTCATGGAGTTCCTATTGAGATTTAAGTTTGAGAGATTAAGGAAGAACCTAAAAAGAAGAGCCGGGTTTTCACCTGGCTTCCTTGGCGCCAGTCGCGGCTATTCATAGACGCGCTGCGTCTTAATCCTCACGTGTTTGCATCTAATATTTCTGTAGGGAATAGCCAGCGCTTCGAAGAGTAAATCTTGGAAGCCCAAGCTATTCTGGGGACTACTGATGAGGGGATAGTAACCCGGTATGCCAACCCCAGGTGTAATCCGGCCCAAACGGCGTATGGACCAAATCCGGCTAAGGACGCGGAAGCTTCTGGAAGGCCCAGGGCTTGTAAGGATCGTAACCCGGATTGTGGGTTACGATAAGGAAAGCTAGGATACGTATGTAGAATTCGAGTAGGACTCAAGGAGCGCTTTGTATGGCAAGCCAAGGGGGGTATGAGTACTATATAAACCAATCCCTAGGCTTCGCCTGAGGGAGATTCAAGTCATAACTGTAACACCTATTATCGAGTATCCAGTATAATTATATCGAGAGCCGGCGAGTTGTTTTCCGGTTCTTAGATTGCTTTCGCCATGTTCTCTTTCGAGCTAAACCCTCTCCCAAATACCTGCGTCGACTTGCCCCAAGATCAGTTACCCCAGGTAACATCTGCCGTGATTATCCCACGACAATACCGTCCCGCATCCAAGTGTTTCGCACGCATGTATGTGATAGTAGTATCATATCAATCTTATTAACATGTTGGTCGATGCCACATTTCTTTATTATTTGAATTTCAAATAAATCTTTTAATAAACAAAAGTAATGATGTAATTAATAATTTTGAATAAATAAATAAACATTAACTTTTTAATTTGTATTATTTCTAAAAATACAAATAATATATCAAAAAATTAAGATAAATAGAACTAACTCATTTTAAAATCTTAAAAACACAAATAATATATCAAAACATTAAGAAAAATAATACTAATTCATTTTAAAATCTTAAAAATACAAATAATATATCAAAAAATTAAGAAAAATAATACTAATTCATTTTAAAATCTTAAAAGACCAGTAGGCACTTCTATTATTTTTAGAATGAGTTCAAAAATGTATTTTGAAATAAATCCAACTGGAATAGTATAGCTAGGAATTAATGTAGAAATAATATTCATTACACTTTGCAACACTTTGCAAATTTTTCCAAGTCATTTAAAACTAGGAAACAAAAATGTATTTTGAAATAAATCCAACTGGATGAGTTTGGTATTGACTAGATATATGTTTTCCTGGCTTAGATTAATTATTGGTGAACAGATATATAGAAACTGTAGTTTTTCTGTTTTGTTTTCTTGATGTGTTTTTGTTTGTTTTCTTGATGTGTTTTTGTTTTTGCTTGTTTTGAAATGTGTGTTTGACATAATATAGAAATAGTATATCTAGGAATTAATATAGAAATAATATCCATTACACTTTGCAACACTTTGCAAATTTTTCCAAGTCATTTAATTAAAACTAGGAAACAAAAATAGTTTTATGAACAACAAAAGACAAGTGATAATTAAATCACAACTAAAATACGAGTAGAGACATCACAATCATGAATAGAACACAATCATATCACATTCATAACATAGAGTCTTACGATCACATATAACACAAACATAAGTCTCACAATACTAAGATATCCATTACATACTAAGATATCCATTACATGCATATATCGAACGCATACATCTATGGCTCCGTCGAGTAGATGCGGAACAACTCGTAGGAGACGTATGCATCTATGGCTGCATACTTGACGTTGGTCCAATCCAGTGGGTTCTTCTCCCAATACCAGTGATTCCTCGAGGGGAAATGAGACTTCATGGTTTCGTAGCCCTCGTGGATGAAAGCAGTTGCCATCGGAGCCATCCCGGTCTTGGGCCCGGGCAACTCATCGAAATGGATAAGGTCCTGAAGATCAATGTAGTGATCTTCAGGTATCACAATACCCGAGCGCATCAACTTCTGACGGTCTTGAGTGATGTCAACACTACAAAAGTCATACCCCTTGTTGACAAGAAAATCAACAAGTGCCGGAGAATGTTTTGAACTACTGCAACAACAAAAATTCGATACGTGTTAGATATGTTGCAACACATGTATTCTTCAGATGCAACAAACAAATCAAAGATGCAAGATTGTATGTGTGCATTACCTTGACCATTGGAAGACCAAAACGGCCTCCTTGAATGCAATCTGGATGACGGCAACATCCCGTTGATCCGTCGTATACTCTAAATCAAGCCCGAAGAACCGATGTTCATCGGGAGAGGAGAAATAGAGATTGGTCAAATGCGCAAGAGCACCGAGGAGCCTCTCGCAATTGTCGGTGTAGCACACGTCGAGACGCTTGCCGCATGGTGTGGGCACACCATATCTCTTCCAAACTTCAGCCATGGTGCTTGGTGGAGGAAGATCGAAGAGAGGGAAGAGAAGAGAAGAGAGAAGAAGAACAGAGACTCGGACGCGCACTGTAGCAATGGCGCCCTTCTGCCTCTCGCTCAGGAAAAAAAACCGCCGCGCGGGAGGCGAGCAGTTTGTATCTTTAGTCCCGGGTGGCCAGGCCAACCGGGACTAAAGAAAGGGAGGCGAGCAGACTTGATCATTAGTCCCGGGTGGCGACGCCAACCGGAATTAATGCCCTCCACGCGCCTCCACGCGCTTCCCAACCCGCGATGCATGACCTTCAGTCCCAGCTCTCCTCTCGACCCGGGACTAAAACCCCTTTAGTCACGGTGCGCAAACTTTGGGGACTGATGGGGGCGTATGGAAGGCCTTTTTTCTACTAGTGACAGTGCAAAGAAAATTAAATGAATAAGGTAGTTATTAGCTACTGCATACTAGGAAATGAACAAAAAGAGACCGATCGATATAGAGCGCAAATGATTACTTTTGCAGCATTTTTCTCATGTCGGTCCAAAGCTTTGCATCTGAATCCATAGAGTCCATGATATAAACTGTGAAGGTGTGAAGTTCAATTTTTAGCAGCATCCAGTGGAACCTGCGGACACGTTATACATGCACAGTCATGCATAACTTATCGATTAGACATACCATGCATGGAAATAGAATATGACTTTTGATTTGATGCTTTCTAAGAAACTTGTACTAGTCTTTCTCCACGTCTTCGGTGTGACATTGTAACACATATCCATTAATGATTTGTAGGTCAATGAACCCAACATCATGGATGTTTCTTATTTTGCATTCCCAAATCTTCAATCTGCATAATAGAGTACGCAACAATATAGTTAGGACAATATATATGTATATAGTGCAGGCAATGAAGAACGAGATGAGGTAGAAATAAATCACTTACAGAACGTAGCAACTCAGGATAGATTTGTCGAGCTCGCGCAGATTGAACAGCTGGAACAATTCACTCATATGAACTGTTACAGAGTACCGTTTGGTGTGATGCTGGTCTGTACCGTTTGGTGTGATGCTGGCCCATTATATGAAATTATTGTACCAACGTAGCAGATTTCGCATTTGTGGTGGTAGACTCTTTTCCTAAGTAGCCTCGACGAGAGGCCCATTCGTCACATATTATAATGCTACCTCACCTACTAGCGATCGTCAAGGCCTAACTAGGCACGAAGAGTCAAACCCATCTCGGACGCATTTTTCATGGCACTCTTTACAGTCAATCCAATTGCTGCCGCAGCTGCGCTGACTTTGGGGTCCTGTTCCGGACTGGCATTCACTATGAGCAGGGGGATCGATTGTTTACTCTGCATCCCGAGCTGGTCAACTTGTTTCCCGCTTTTTTTCCTTTCTTCTTTCTCCTCCTTCAATATTTCTGCTTGCCTACGAAGTTCACTTCCATAGTCGTGAGGCATATTCAGCTCGGCTTGGGACGGTGTCGTCAAGAAACTCGTAGCCCACTTCTTTACCTTCGGAGGGTATACTTCCTTGGGCTTGGGCTCACTTAGCGTCTTCTGATCGGCCTTCCATTTCTCATACTCAGCATTCGCGGCCAATTTGGTTTCAGCTTCACTAAGTTCCCAAGGCCTTGGGGGATAGGCTTCAGTGATGGCTCCGGTACCCGTGTGGGCATAGGTACATAAGGCTCCGGGTTAATAGACCAAGAGCGGGTTTCCTTGTTGTCCGTCTGCTTCTGCTTCTTCGCCGGAGGAGGAATGGGGGGCGACGGCTGTTTTTCAAATACTTTTCTTTTTTTAAATCTTAAAAATACAAATAATATATCAGAAAATTCTGAAAAATAAAACTAATTCTTTTTAAAATCTTAAAAATACAAATAATATATCAGAAAATTAAGAAAAATAAAACTACTACTTTTAAAATCTTAAAAATACAGATAATATATCAAATTCAGAAAAATAAAACTAATTCTTTTTAAAATCTTAAAAATACATATAATAAATCAGAAAATTCAGAAAAAATAAAACTACTTCATTTTAAAATCTTAAAAATACAAATAATATATCAAAAAATTCAGAAAAAATAAAACTAATTCACTTCAAAATCTTAAAAATACAAATAATATATCAAAAAATTCAGAAAAATAAAACTAATTATTTTAAAATCTTAAAATACAAATAATATATCAAAAAATTCAGAATAATAAAATTACTTCATTTTAAAATCTTAAAAATACAAATAATATATCAAAAAATTCAGAAAAATAAAACTACTTCATTTCTTGCCGCCTCCTATCTTCCCGCCTCCTGTCTCCGGTTCGGGTTAATTTCGTTGGGAAACGGATCGTCCCTTTAGTCCCGGCATGTTTTACCAACCGGGACGAAATGGTTAGGGTTTTGTTCCGACCAATCAGAAAGATTCACACGCATCTTGGATATATATATAGATAAAAAAGGCAGTACATAATGGCAATAGTGGATCTAAATCTAAACGGAGAGCATAGACGATCTACATAATGGCAAGACTGTGGATCTGATATGTGCTAGTCATACTCCTGCCTAGGCCTATAGTACTCCGACTCGTAGTCGTCGTAGTCGCCGCTGTCGTCGTCACTATCGTCGAACGGTGCTCTGCCCACCCTCGGAGGGTCACGACTCCATGACAGGGCGTGAGGGTAGCGCAGGCGGGGGTTATCGCCAGCCCTGATGTAGTTCATGACGCTCTGAAGAGTCCGTCTGCCGCCCCACCACAGCCGACGACCGGCCTCGTTGAAGTTCGAAGGAGGCGGGCCGTTCTCCTCGTACCTGGCGAGCGCACTCTCACGTCGATTAATGAAGAAGGCGTCCCAAGTAGGGCGGTAGTCAGGATTCCAACTAGGATTCCTCCGCTGCTCCGGCGTGATCTCGTGGTAGTAGTGGTTCGTGATGGCCTCCCGACGCGCCACACCTTGAGGAAGAGGAGGTACCGGCACTCCTCCGGCGCTCAGCATCCAACCGGCGGGAACACTGTAGCCGGGCGGGCAGGGGTAGTTTGAGGCGGAAAGTGCCTCCGCCTGGATGAATGTTAGAGTGGGTACGGGAGAAGCCATGAGAGAGTGGTGAGTTTGTATGTGTTTATGCCAATGGTGTGGCAATGCATACATATATATAGCGAGAACAAAACATATATCCCTTTAGTCCCGGTCCGTTTTACCAACCGGGACTAAATTGTACGGGTTTCGTTGGGAAACGGATCATCCCTTTAGTCCCGGTTGGGGACACCAACCGGGACTAAATGGGTTAGGGTTTCGTTTGGACCAATCAGATAGAATCACATGGATCGTGTGTTTCTTTCAAGCGCTTGTGAGTCGTTGAATCCGGGGTGTGTTTCTTTCGAGCTGTTGTGAGCCGTTCGATCAGGGCTACGGTGTGTTTCTTTCGAGCCGTTGGATGAGGGTGTTTCTTAACCGTTGGATCAAAACCCTAGCACAACACTTTGTGAGCCAGAGGACCCTATATATAGCCCACCTTCATACACCGGTCAGTTCATCGAGCAAATACAAAACATCCGGATTCGCCATCATACGTCGTGTCGTGCATTTGGTATGCATATATGCACCGAGTAGACACGGTGGGGCTGTATGATGGCGATACCGATTGTTTTGTTCTACACCCCCTTTTAAGGTTTGATACATCATATATTCCGTTCATCGCGCAAATACAAAACATCCGGATTCGCCATCATACGCCCTGCCATGCATTTGGCATGCATATATGCACCCAGTAGCCACGGTAGGGCTGTATGATGGCGATACCGATTGTTTTGTTCTACACCCCCATTAAGGTTTGATACATCATATATTCAGTTCATCGAGCAAATACAAAACATCCGGATTCGCCATCATACGTCCTGCCGTGCATTTGGTATGCATATATGCACCCAGTAGCCACGGTGTGGTTGTATGATGGCGATACCGATTGTTTTGTTCTACACCCTCCTTTAAGGTTTGCCCCAAAACACATCAGAGATAATATAATTCACATGATCCATTCAACAAAGTTTGGTACAATAAATTATTACACATCAATTCTTCCCTTGTGTCCCCGCTTTCTTACGATTTGGCCGTATCCATGGAGCATCCTCATCATTTAACTTAATGCTTGGGTCACTGTTCACTTTGAAGGGCGGAATTTCATAAAACATATTATAATCTTCTGACATGTCTGTCTTGTCCTCCACTCCCACGATGTTTCTTTTCCCTGAAAGAACAATGTGGCGCTTTGGACCATTGGATGATGTACTGATCGTTTTCTTATTTTTCCGTTTTCTCGGTTTGCTACTCATGTCCTTCAAATAGAAAACCTGAGCGACATCTTTGGCTAGGACGAATGGTGCGTCAAGGTAACCAAGATTGTTGAAATCCACCATTGTCATTCCGTATTGCTCGTCCACCTTTACCCCACCTCCTGTTAGCTTGAACCATTTGGACCGGAACAAAGGGACCTTAAAGGAGGGTCCATAGTCAAGTTCTTGTATCTCCTCTATGTAACCATAATATGTGAATTTTTCCCAATCTCGGTTGCTGCATCAAAGCGGACACCACTGTTTTGGTTGGCGCTCTTTTTATCTTGGGAGATCATGTAAAATGTAATCCCATTAATCTCGCACACTTGGAAAGTCGTTATAGTCGAAGATGGTGTCTTGGCCAACATGTACAGCTGATCTCCAACATCATTGTCATTCATTAAATGTTTTCGCAACCAACTGCCGAAAGTCCCCATGTGGGCCTTTCTAATCCAGGATTCAGGCTTCCCCGCGTTGTCCGAGCGTAAAATATTCTTGTGTGCTTCAGTCATAGAATGATCGTCCATACATATCGTTGATTTCCTTCCAATCGTGCCTTTTCCACTTAGTCTCCCCTCGTGTCGCGATTGAGGAATACCAATCGGCTTAAGGTCAGGAACATAGTCAATACATAACTTAATTACCTCCTCATTTCCATAGCCCTTGACGGTGCTTCCTTCTGGCCTAGCACGGTTACGAACATATTTCTTTAATACTCCCATGAACCTCTCAAAGGGGAACATATTGTGTAGTAATACAGGACCGAGAATGGAAATCTCTTCGACTAGGTGGACCAGGAGGTGCGTCATAATATTGAAGAAGGATGGTGGGAACACCAACTCGAAACTGACAAGACATTGGATCACATCGTTCTGTAACCATGGTAGATCTTCTGGACTAATTACCTTCTGAGAGATTGCATTGAGGAATGCACATAGCTTCACAATGGCTACTCGAACATTTTCCGGTAGAAGCCCCCTCAAAGCAATCGGAAGAAATTGCGTCATAATCACGTGGCAGTCGTGAGACTTCAGGTTTTGGAACTTTTTCTTCGCCATGTTTATTATTCCCTTTATATTCGACGAGAAGCCAGACGGTACCTTCATACTGCTCAGGCATTCGAAAAAAATGACCTTCTTTTCTTTGGTAAAAGCATAGCTGGCACGACCTTGAAACCATTCCGGATGCCGGTCATCTAGGTCTTTTAAAAGTTGTTGGTCCTGTCGTGCTTCCTTTGTATCATTGTTCTTCCCATACACGCCCAAGAAGCTTAGCAGATTCACGCAAATATTCTTCGTAACATGCATCACGTCGATTGCAGAGCGGACATCTAGGACTTTCCAATGCTGTAGCTCCCAAAATATCGATTCTTTTTCCACATGGGTGCGTGCCCGTCAACTCCCAGTGGAACTGATTGTCCACCAGGACCCTTTCCAAAGACGACTTTCAAATCCTTGACCGTATCAAATATCTCAGCACCAGTACGTTCCGCAGGCTTCGGCCGGTGATCTGCCTTGTCGTTGAAATGCTTGCCTTTCTTTCTTACGTTATGATTTCGGGGAAGAAATCGACGATGACCCAGGTACACGTTATTCCTACAATTATCCAAAAATACACTTTCAGTCTCATGTAAGCAGTGCGTGCATGATTTGTATCCCTTATTTGTCTGTCCCAAAAGGTTACTGAGAGCAGGCCAATCGTTGATGGTTACAAAAAGCAACGCTCGTAGGTCAAATTCCTCTTGTTTGTGCTCATCCCAAATAGGTACCCCAGGTCTGCCCCACAACTGTAAAAGTTCATCAACTAATGGCCTTAGGTACACATCGATGTCCTTGCCGGGTTGCTTCAGACCTTGGATGAGCATGGCATCATAATGAACTTCCGCTTCATGCACAACCAAGGAGGAAGGTTGTAGATGCATAGAGTCATGGGCCAGGTGCTATGGCTGGAGCTCTGCTCGACAAAAGGATTCATGCCATGAGTACTTAGACCAAATCTTGTGTTCCTTGCGTCAGCTGCAAAATCATTGAACTCTCTGTCGATCTTTCTCCATTGCGTTCCATCAGCGGGGTGTTCCAACTCCCCGTCGGACTTACGGTCCTCTTTGTGAAATCGCAACAACTTGGCATGCTCTTTGTTCTTGAACAGACGTTTCAACCGCGGTATTATAGGAGCATACCACATCACCTTGGCGGGAACCCTCTTCCTGGGTTTCTCGCCCTCAACATCGTCACCAGGGTCATCGCCTCTGATCTTATAACGCAATGCAGTGCATACAGGGCATTCATTCAAATTCTCGTATTCACCGCGGTAGAGGATGCAATCGTTAATGCATGCATGTCTCTTCAGAACCTCTAAACCTAGAGCGCAGACAACCTTCTTTGCTTCGTACGTACTGGCGGGCAACTCGTTATTCTTCGGAAACATATTCTTCAACATTTTCAGCAAATTTTCAAATGATGAGTCAGCTACACCTTCCCGTGCCTTCCATTTCAGCAAATCCAGTGTGCAACCCAGCTTTTTCGGACTATTGTCGCATCCTGGGTACAACGACCTCATGTGATCCTCTAACATGCGATCCAAATTCTCTCTCTCCTTGTCAGTTTCGCAGCGTCTCCGTGCATCAGCAATGGTCCGACCAAGATCATCAGCGGGCTCATCATGTGCCTCTTCTTCACCTTCATCAAACCCTTCCCCACCTTCAGCATCATCCTCCATGAAAGTATCGCCGAAAGCCTCATGATAGTTGACATCGATATCATCCTCTTCTTCATCTTCTTCCATTCTAACCCCTCTTTCTCCATGCTTGGTCCAACAATTATAGCTTGGCATGAAACCGTGCCGAAGCAGGTGCATGTGAACGACTCTTGAGGAGGAGTAACCCTTCTGATTCTTACATTTAGCACATGGACAGATAATAAAACCTCGGTGCTTGTTTGCATTTGCCACTTCGAGAAAATCTTTCAAACCCGTAGTGAACTCGCCGGAGATTCGGTTACCGTAAATCCATTGCCGATTCATCTGCATTATTATTATATAAAGTATATAATTAACCATCATGCATTTGTTAAACTAACTAGCTAGAAATAATACAAATCATGAAAGGTTCAAGTTGCTAACCGCGATCGCGGAGGAAAAATAAATGACAAAGCTCAAGGGTCGCTCGGACACTTCATATCATGTGTGTTTCATGCTCTCGGGCATTTCATCGAACACCTTGTGTGCATAGGAGGAACCAAAAGCAAACCCACCACCCCTTGTGAATATTGTGAGTAGAAGTGACACCAAATGTGGCTAAGTGCAGCAAGCTGAGTCCTATACAGGGATGGTCTTTTAGTCCCGGTTGGCCAGGCCAACCGCGACTAAAGCCCCTCCCGTCCGCCAGCTGTGGACCGAGCGCGCTGGGCCCAGACAGTTAGTCGCGGGTCTCCTCCCGAACCGCGACTAAAGACCCCTTTGGTCGTGGTTCGAGTATTTTGGGGACTAATGGGGGCGTATGGAAGGCCTATTTTCTACCAGTGACTCCACCTTGCATACATGATGACCGACGATTAGATGCATCTGTCTAAATATGTACGCGTTTTATTTGAGGCATGCGTGCATTTCTTCTTGGCCGAGTTTTCTAATAAGCGGTTTGTATCGTGTGTGTGTTTAGGTTTAAGTCGGTGTGGGTGTTCTTTTGGGTAGGGCAGATCCAACCAAACCCATTTGGGTCTCCTATATAAAGGAGTCTACGGCTAGTCTTTAGGGTGAGACAATAATTTGAGAGTAAAGTTATTGAACATTTTCCTCTCACGATGGGATGCCGTTTGCGAGTTTAAACCGAATTTTGATTGTTGATCTTTTTGATATGTTTACTATTACGTGCGTGTGATTGATTCGTAATTACTCCAACGTTATTATTCTTCGTTCACCGTGAAAGGTTGGACCAAAACCCCTTTGGATCACGCTGATCCGTATCATTAAGTTTATTTACTCCGCGTATTAGATTTTTTTTAAGTAAAAAATTTCAAATTTTAAGTAAGCTTATAGGAAAAAGTACGGAAATTTATAATACCAAATCGATGAAATACTAAAATATATTCCATTGTGCACTGATTTAATATTTATTTGGTATTGAAAATGTTGGTACGTTATGTATCGTAGTCAAACTTTATAAAGGTTTACTAAAGTAAAATATAACATGCAGAGTAAAAAGAAACAGAGGCGGTATGTACCGAAGTCAACCTCCCCAACGCTTTTAATGACATTAGTGCTGATAACTATCTCTTATTTAGGTGCACATAGACTCTACCTCTCCCTCTCACGATTCTTCTTTGCAATATGCATTGCAAAATAATATAGACATGCATATGTCCTCTTATTTCTCATATTACACGCAAGCTCAGTCCTGAAGGAAAGAGCGTAGAATTGTCTCATATACCCATGAAGATTGCTATCGATGCAAGAGATTGAACTAAAGAGTCAATCCAATGCAAAAATAGCACATATGTTGCGGGAAGAGGAACTCAAATGGTATCAGAGATCGAAGGCTCAATTCATTCTCGAAGGAGACTCGAATACTCGGTATTTCCATAATGTTGCCAATGGCAGACATAGGAAAAAACTGATTCAATGTCTCCATCAGGATGAAGGTCTCATTGAGGGACAAGAGTTTCTCAAGGCCTATATCACAAAGTTCTATAAAGATCTGTTTGGGGCTCCTGAAGTAGGTAATAATACCATGGATGAGAGCCGCACAGATGATATTCCCCAAGTTTCAATGGAAGAAAACGCTTTTCTTAATGCTCCCTTCTCTGAAGAGGAGATAAAGAAGGCTATATTCGAAACGGAACATAATAAGGCACCTGGTCCAGATGGTTGTCCGGCGGAGTTCTATCAGCATTTCTGAGAAATCATTAAACATGATCTCATAGAGATGTTTGATTGCTTACAGAGTGGACATCTGGAGTTGTATCACCTTAATTTTGGGGAAATTGTTTTGTTACCTAAGGTTTTGAACGCAGAAAGGATACAACAGTACCGACCAATCTGCCTTCTTAACGTTAGTTTAAAAATCTTTACAAAGGTTGCAACTATTAGGCTAAATTCAGTGGCAGATCATGTGGTAAAACCTACACAGACTTTACACAAAACCGTACATGAGTTGCACACAAAAAAGCTTAATGGGGGTAATTCTTAAAATAGACTTTGAAAAGGCCTATGATAAAGTGAATTGGTAGTTTCTACAACAGACTCTGAGAATGAAAGGATTTTTCAGAGGAGTGGTGTACTCTAGTTCGCAGCTTCGTAGTTGGAGGTAGCGTGGCTATCAAAGTCAATGATGATGTTGGCCGATACTTCCAAACCAAGAAAGGCTTGAGACAAGGTGATCCGCTATCGCCCGTATTGTTTAATATTGTGGCAGATATGTTAGCAATCATGATTGATCGAGCCAAGGAAAATGGCCTAATTGGGGGAGTAATTCCACATCTAGTCGATGGGGGATTGTCTATCCTTCAATATGCAGACGATACAATTCTCTTTATGGAACACGATTTGGAGAAAGCGGCGAATCTGAAATTAATTCTTTCAGCGTTCGAGCGACTATGCGGATTAAAAATCAATTTCCATAAAAGTGAATTGTTCTGCTTTGGCGAGGCACAAGATGCAGTTGCATAGTATACCGAGCTATTTGGTTGCGAGCAAGATCAGTTTCCTATTAAGTATTTGGGAATACCAATACATTACAGGAGATTGACTAATGCAGAATGGGCTCATGTCGACTAGCGTTTGCAGAAATGGCTAGCTAGTTGGAAAGGAAAATTGTTGTCACTGGGTGGACGACTGGTACTCATTAATTCAGTCCTTACTAATATGGTACTGTATATGATATCATTCTTCCAGTTACCTAAAGGAGTCTTAAAAAAATTGGATTACTTCCGATCAAGATTCTTTTGGCAGGGTGACAACGAGAAAAAGAAATATCGATTGGCCAGATGGGATGTAGTTTGTCGTCCACGAGATCAGGGAGGGCTTGGTATTCATGACCTACAAGTCAAGAATTCAGCCCTACTTGGTAAATGAATTTTTAAACTACTTACCGAAGATGGCGTATGGCAGACCCTCCTGAAACGTAAATACATAGGTTCGAAAGCAATATCACAGGTTATGTGGAAACCAGGTGATTCACACTTTTGGGCTCGACTCATGGCGAATAAAAATAAGTTTTTTCGCTATGGGATATTTAAGATTAAGGATGGATCACAGATACGGTTCTAGGAGGATAAGTGGTTAGGTAACACCACACTCAGAGAACGGTATCCGGCCTTGTACACGATAGCGCGACATAAGGATGATACGCTGGCTACGGTCATGCAAACATGACCTCCTAATGTTTCGTTCCGACGAGATGTACTCGGGCCTCGACTTGCGTCTTGGCAAAACCTGGTTGATAGATTGACGAGGGTTACTCTTACACCAGGTGCTGATGAATTTCGTTGGAAGATCACTAAGAATGGTATGTTCTTGGTGGATTCCATGTGCAGGGCTCTGATCCAATCGGATATGACAGTCGATATCTTCAAAAATGTATGGCGTATGAAAGTGCCGTTGAAGATTAAGATCTTCGCGTGGTACCTTCGTAAGGGGGTCATACTCACAAAGGATAATCTTGTCAAACGTAATTGGCATGGGAGCTCTAAGTGTGTTTCTTGTTCTCAGGATGAGACAATTAGACACTTATTCTTTGATTGCACATTGGCTTCAAATCTATATCCGCCTACTTCCGTTGCGAATATATTCGGCATTTGGTTAAATGGGGTTGATAAACGATTTAAGACTATTATTAGGGTAGGAGCACTTGCCGTTATTTGGTCGATCTGGCTATGTAGAAATGACAAGATTTTCAATGATAAATTGTTTTCTCATATGCAGGTTCTATTCAGGAGCACAGGTATTCTCCGTTCGTGGTCCACATTACAGCGAGGGGAATTACGAGGCCTTTTTACGGAGGCATGTGCACGACTGCAGCAGGTGGCGAGGGATATGTTTATCCCACATGGATGGCCGCTTGATCTACGGATAGAGACTCCATAGCATCGACAGTCTACAGCAGATGTTTTGTAGCATTGTCGCCCTGTTTATTTTCAGTTTCGGATTTCGGCTGTGTGCATCTTACGATGCAGAGGCCGGGTGTAATGCTTGAACTTTTTGAGTAATAAAGCCCTTTATCAAAAAAATAATATATATACCCATCACTAGTGGAAACAACCCCTCTCTTCCCGGGGGCCAGGGGGCAGCTGTCCCGGTTGCAACCAAATCCGGGACAAATGCCATGCATTGGTCCCGGTTCGTGCGCCCGGGGCAACAGAAACCGCCTGCGGGCATTGGTCCCGGTTCGTGGGGGACATATCGGTCCCGGCTCATGCCACTGACCGGGACCAATGCCTAGCCACATGCCAGGTGGCACGCGCATGAGAATTTGTCCCGGTTCAGGCCATGAACCGGGACCAATGTCCCCCTTCCCCTATATATACTACCCCAGCCCCCCACCCTTCCATCTTTTTTTTGGCTTGGAGGTATGAGAGAGTTGGGTGTTCGTGTGTTTTATTTTACTATGCACACGAGGTGTTCGACGAAATTCCCGAGCCACACATAAGCTCACTAAAAATGGTATCTTCGACCGAGGTTAACAAACTTATCTTTTTCATCTGTAACTGATACATAAAAAAGTAGTATTTGTCGATGTACTGTGGTCATCTCTGTATTAATATGTTATTGTAATGTATTTTTGATAAACTTAATTAATTATACGATGCAGATGGATGCACGACAGCGATGGATGTACGGTGACCGACGCACTTCCGAGTATATGGCAGGCCTGAATGCATTTCTTGCTGTAGCTCAGGCAAACAAATATAATGGCTTCATGTGTTGCCCATGTGTTGATTGTCGGAACGTCAGAGAGCACTCTTCCGAAAGAATCCTTCACGGCCATCTACTTCGGAGAGGTTTCATGCCCAGCTATAATTGCTGGACCAAGCATGGAGAAAGAGGGGCTGTGATGGAAGACGACGAAGAAGAAATCTATATTTTGGGAGCTAACCTATTGGAAAGTTTTAGAGGTCCGGTCTTCGATCGACGTGATGCACGTGACAAAGAATCTCTGTGTCAATCTGCTATGCTTCCTGGGAGTGTATGGGAAGTCAAAAGATACGCCAGAAGCACGGGAGGACCAGCAACGTTTGAAAGACCCAAGCAACAAGCACACAGATACAGGGCGCCATTACTTAAGCAGCTACGCTCTTACTAAAGCAAAGAAGGAAATATTCTTTGAAGTCCTTTACAGTATCAAGGTGCCGTCTGGCTTCTCGTCGAATATAAAGGGGATAATAAACATGGCAGAGAAAAAAATCCAAAACCTGAAGTCTCATGACTGCCACGTGATTATGACGCAGTTGCTTCCTGATTGCATTGAGGGGGCTTCTACCGGAAAATGTTCGAGTACCCATTGTGAAGCTATGTGCATTCATGAACGCAATATCTCAGAAGGTAATCGATCCAGAAATTCTGACAAGATTACAGAGGGATGTGGTCCAGTGTCTTGTTAGTTTTGAGTTGGTGTTCCCACCATCCTTCTTCAACATTATGACTCATCTCCTGGTTCACCAATATGAAGAGATTCATATTATCGGTCCGGTATTTCTACACAATATGTTCACCTTTGAGAGGTTCATGGGAGTCTTGAAGAAATATGTTCATAACCGTGCTAGGCCAGAAGGAAGCATCTCGAAGGGCTATGGAACAGAGGAGGTCATTGGGTTTTGTGTTGACTTTATTCCTGACCTTAAGACGATTGGTGTTCCTGAATCGCGGCATGAGGGGAGACTGAGGGGAAAAGGAACGCTGGGAAAGAAAACAATGATACCCAGGGACGGGCATTCTTTCACCAAAGCACACTACACAGTTCTACAAAATTCTATGTTCATGGCTACGTATCTCGAGGAACACAAGAATATTGTACGCTCTGCAAACCCGGGGAAGGATGACTCATGGATTAAACGCAAACACATGGAGACTTTCGGAAGTTGGTTGCAAACACATCTTATAAATGACACCAGTGTTGAAGATCAGCTGTACATGTTGGCAGGGTCACCATCTTCGACTATTGGGAGTTTTCAAGGGTACGAGATAAATGGGAATACATTTTACACGAGCTCCCAAGATAAGAAGAGCACCAACCAAAACAGTGGTGTCCGTTTTGATACAACAAACGAGAATGGAAAAAATGACACATACTATGGTTACATAGAGGAGATATGGGAACTTGACTATCGACCTTCTTTTAAGGTCCCTTTGTTCAAGTGCAAATGGGTCAACCTGAATGGAGAAGGGGTAAAGGTAGACCCGCTTTATGGAATGACAACTGTGGATCTCAAAAATATTGGTTACAATGACGAACCATTCGTCCTAGCCAATGATGCGGCTCGGGTCTTCTATGTGAAGGACATGTCTTCCAGACCGAAAAAAAATAAGGAAACAAATTCATCATACGATGAGCCGAAGCGTCACATAGTTCTCTCAGGGAAAAGAAACATCGTGGAAATCGAGGACACGACAGACATGTAGAAGATTATAATAAGTTTGTTGAAATTCCACCCTTCACAGTGAAAGCTGACCCCACCACCCCGTTAAATAATGAAGATGCGCCATGGTTACGGCCGAAGCGATCATAAGCAAGGGACAAGGGTTCATGTACCATCTCTACACGAAGAAATTTCAGAAGACTAACAGGGATGTTGTTGGTGATGTGTAAGAGTAAACGTGGAATACATGATCATAGTTCTGTTGAAAAAGTGTTCACAAATATTCAGTAATAATAAACGAGATTTTGTTAGCCAAAATGATATTTATACCTATTATGTGATTATGAACGGAGTAGGTGCAAGTTTGACCAATAATTTGTATTGACCGGTCAAAAGCTGGCAAGCATTGAGTGCTTGACAACTATGACCAGACTGACTTCATTATTATCTCAACCAGCGGCCACCCACGCACTTTTCTGTTTCTCTCTCCTCCGCACCGTCCATTGAGATGTGCTTTGCACACAAGGCCGCTGTAACCAGCCGTGTGTGCAGCCATATGGGCTTTGCCTTATGGGCGTCATATATTCTGCACAGATATTGCAGGCACACTTCGAAGTGATAGCACTTTCTGGTTCCGAACGATGTTACTAACAGTGAACCTCGCAGATGAACACTTTCTGCATGACAAACCTTCCTTGAGCTAACTACCTTAGAGTTCAAATGACGCAAAGGGTTGCACCTGTGCGGTTACTTTGGCAAGCTGCTAATGCATACACTCCTGCAATGTAGGTCTTCCGTGTTGCTAGGTACTGAAGGTTCTTGAGATCAGAAATATCAAAGAAATTCCACCACACTATGTTTTGCAAGCAAAATTGCATGACAAACCTTGCTTGAGTACTATCCTTGGGTTCATCGACGGAATATAAATCACCCGGATGCCTTGTATGCTCTGGACTCAATCGGAAGATCACAAGAGAAAACAAAAATTATAAGATATTTATATTCAAAGTATATGCAAATAGTAAAATAATTAATAGTTTCAATAGTTAGAATAATTATTTAGTTAAAAAATGGATTTGAATTAGTTATGCAAATTCTAGCACTTTTCATGTTGGAATTTTTGTCAAACTTAAACAATTTTCAAATTTTGGCGCTAAAAAATTTGGGCGCGCAGGGGGCAGCAAATTTCGAAAAACGTTCTGGTCCCGGCCCGTGCTACGAACCGGGACCAAAGGGGGTAGAGGCCCAGTTGTATAAATATCTCGGCCCTCTCCCCAGGCCGAGCCACCACCCAGGACATTGGACTAGCCTTGGCGAAGCCTTGCCGGCGGCGGTAGTGGATAGGAAGATCCCGCCTGTCGTGGGATAATCACGGCAGACGTTACCTGGGGTAACTTATCTTGGGGCAATTCGACTCTGGTGTTTGGGAGAGGGTTTTGCTCAGGGGAAATCATGGTGATAAACGATCTGGTAGCCAGCAATCAAGTCGCCGAGTGTCCGATCTAGATTTACTATCTCAACTCTTGCGTTACAAGGGATACTCGAATAACTAGTAAAACTCGTGTCTAATCTAACCCTAGGAGCCGGCTTATATAATATTCAGCCCCCCTGGCTTCCTATCCAAGACATACTCGGAATCCTACCTGGGCACCGCTTACAAACCCTAAGTTTCCTTATCGAAACCCACAATCCGGGTTACGAGGCCTACACTCTTGGGCCTTCTAGAAACTCCTTTTCTTTAAGCCGGGTCTTTCTCAGCTCCCTTTGGGCCGAGTTACACCTTGACGTTAGCCTACCGGGTTATCATCCCTCCATCAGTAGTCCCCATAATAGCTTGGGCTTCACGGGATCCTCCTTGAAGCGCATGCTGTTCCCTGCAAAAATAACAAACATACAAGTCCATAAAAGGTCGGGTTAGGTTGCTTTGAGAAAAAGCTAGGCCTAGCTCCACTGGTGGTCCATATAATAACCCAGCTTTCTTCGAATACATCTTCATTTTCCCGGGTCAACACACCGAGGAAAACACAGAAGACCGGGCTCACTTTGTTCGCTAATTAATCCGGATATCACGGAGACGATTCGTTCTGATCTTTTCCGGATATCACGCCCAAGCACTTAATCACTTATCCCAAAAAATCCGGGAGGGTATCCCTCTCCGAAATTTTTGGCTCCCGCTCCCCAGTCTAGGTTTTCCCGCCCGCACCTATAAATAGGTGCCTTAGGGGAAAACCTAGATCGAACGTTTCATTTCTCTATCTCTTCCTTCTCTCGGTGCTCCCCTGCTCGAGCCCAGCACCGCGCCACGACGGAGACCACGGACGCACCGCCGGAAACGAGCCGCCGCCGTCTGCGTTCTTCCTCAACTCGCACCGCGCCGCCGTTGGCCACCGCCGCCACACCCTCGTGCAATCCACCGAGAGATCCAAAGGGCCACCGCGACTGCGCCATCTGCCGCCGCCGTGCTCTCCTCCAGACCTCACCGGTGAGCCCCCTTCTTCCATGAATCTTACCCTTAAGCTTTTCTCGAATTAGATTAGATCTAGTTCCGCTTCATAGATTGTTTTCTTGCTCCGCAACGATTGGGTAGTCCATGTTCCGTTCCTTCTCAACCAATGTGTAAACTAGATCAATAGCATATCTCCATTAATTGTGGTCACCAATTTCTCTGTAAATCTCTAAGTTTAGATCTAATCTGCCAAAATTCTCCGTAATTGCTCTTTGACTCTCGGATAATCTATAATTTCCGGGTCTTTTAGTTGCTTACACTCTGCACATCCGCTTCCTGTTTTGTAGACTACGCACATGGCACCCAAAGTCAGTACTAAGACTAAGGGAAAACAGCCGGCGAAAGCAAGGCCGACTCAGTCCATATCCGCCAATTGGGCAAGGTCCACTGTGACCAAAGCTAAATTGGATGAGCTCACGGAATCGGGCGTCCTCCCTTACCGGGAGGATATTCACTGGCGCGTCCCGGGGGATGAAACTCGGCCCTCCCCGGCTATTGATGAGGTAATATGTTTTGTCGAGCACGTGATCCGGGGATTCCGTCCCCCGGATCACTCCTTTTTCCGCGAACTTCTTAGCCACTATGGCCTCCGAGGCTTTTACATAGGCCCCAATTCTATGTTAAATATCACTCATTTCATTATCCTGTGTGAGTCGTACTTATGCATCCCTCCAAATCTTGCGCTATTCCTCGAGTTATTCCAATGCAAACCGTGCCGCGAAAGCGGAGACGGGGCCCTCCTGGCTTGCGGCGGGGTGTCAATTCAGAGGCGTAAGAATTCACCGATGCCGACTCTGAGCCTCAACTCCCACGTCAAACACTGGCAGAAGACCTACTTCTACTGCCATGATATCTCCCCACCCGGCGAAAAGACTTTGCCGGGTTTCTCCGAGGGCCTCCTTGATCTCTACGATAATTTCAACGCCTTTGCTTCTGAGTCGGATAGGGAGTCCATCCAACCCCTCCTAGCCAAACTTGCTGTCCTTTCAGCCCAGGGTCTCCTTGGGCTTAATCTAGTTAAAACTTGGGTGAACTTCTGAATCCAACCCAATGCCATCCGGCCCAAGTTGATGTGTGAGTATTCTGGGCATGTCACGGATTCGCTCCGCTATTCTCTGAGGAACTATCCGGCCACTGATACAAATAAGATAATGAAGAGCTTCTTGACCGAGAAAATGGAAGTGATCCGGACTATAGCCGGATTGGAGTAATAAGATCCGGCCTTAACTCTCTTACCCTTATATTTCTGTTTGATACAATCACTAATCCTTATCATTATACCTTTATTTCAGGAAGATAGCACTTTATGGAAGATCGAGACTCCCCCTCCCTCCGAAAACTCGGAGGAAGACGAAGAGTCGGCTGACTCGAAAGAAGGTATCATCCTGGTTTCGCCTATCTTAATTTTTGTCAACTTGTTTTTCCACACTTTCTCTTTTTCCGACTATGCACTATACCTTTCAGGAATGGAGGACAATGAGGACAAGGAGGAGAATGAAGATCCGGAAGATAAAGAGGAGACCCAAAGTGACGAGAGCGAGGCAGAACCGGATGTTGAGGTCGGAGCCAAGAGAAAACCCCGAGGGGTTGTATTTAAGGTTCCGTATCGCTCTATCGCCTCCAAACCGTATTCATTTGCTAATATGTGCGAGCTTAATCGACAATTATCCGATTGGCCATACTTGAAGGAGCCCCCCACGGTCAAGCGCAGGGTAACCCGGAACTCCTCGGGTGAGAATCCACTCAACCCGGGTATCCCTTCGTCCCCAGCCCGCCGCGCCGGTACTTCCCCAACTCTTCCTTCAGATTCCCCTCAGAAACATCCTTCCCCCAATCATCCTTTGGCTGGACAATTCCGAGTCTCACTCTCAGATCATGTAACAGCTTCCTCCGGGTCTAGTAATGACATCCCTTCAGATTTTATGGTGAACTCCGGGTAAGATACCTCTCCTGCTATTTCAATATTCTAACACGTTTCCATAACTTTCACTTATCATATATTAACTGTTTAGCTTTACCTTCCTCAGAGCCAAGGTCACAACCAGTGACCCGGACAACATGGATACTGATAACCCGGCTAAGGAAGATCCGGTTGACACTGTGACGGCCGCGGCTGGCGGCGATAAAGAAGAACAACTACCGCTGAAAGACCCGGCTGATCAGGAGGCCGAGTACCCAATAGCCTCGCATACACTCGAGGATGATGATGTTGTGATCCTGGGCACAGGAGAAGTGAGCCCAACCCCAACACTCAGGCGACCCGGGTGTCTCCCCCCGCAAAGGAGAAGACTCCATCTCCAGGTAACCAGAATCCTTGTTCTTCTGACATGGATCTGGGAAAACTCTCCTATGATCAAATGATGAGCGCACTCTTTACCTTGAAGACCACAGAAAGAGATATACGAGAGCGCATGGCTGCTGAGCACCAGGTAACGATGATTGATATTGCATAGTATTCATCTAGTCCGCAAGTTCCGAGTTTAACTTGTCAAAGTTTTACTCGGTACTTCCTTTGATACCCGGTTCTTTGTTATATCCGACTAACTTTTACTTTTCCTTCCCTTATAGGCACAGATGGCCAGATCTGAGGAGATTTTGGCTAAAACCAATCAGCTCCTTGAGACCGAGACGAAGTTGCGGGAGGGGCTTGAGGCTGAAGTGGAAAACCTTGATAAAGATGTCAAGAAGTACAAGAAGAAATACTAGAATGCTCAAGATGCACTGAAGAAGCTCTCGGCTCAGATTGCCGACACTTATCGTGTCCTACTTGGTAAGATTTTATGGCTTGCTGTTTTATGACTCGGATTTTCCTTTAAGCATGATACCCGGGCTTTTTGCTTTAACCTTTGCTCTTTATACTGTAGGCCCTGGTATGGCGGCCCCAGAAGATAATGACATTGAGAAGGTAAAGACCTTGAAGACTGTGATCCGGAAGTTCTGTGCCGGCACGAAGTGGATCGTGGACGTTGTGCAGTGGCCGGCTGAGGGCTACGCGGGCCTGGACACTTTGCTCCACGCATGCTCCACTATCCCCGATTGGATCGAGCTCTGGAAACGCTCGTCATGCCGGGTTGGGATGACCCGCGGGCTTATGCTGGCCAAAGCTTATTTCCCTAAGATTGACCCGGCAAAGCTGGTGGCCGGGTTTCCCGAGTTCAATCTCGACGGCTCCAAATTCTCCGCCAAGGACTTGAAGGCTATTCAAACTGAGGTACGTCACTCGGCGACCACGATTGCCGATAGTATGGCACTAGACAGGTTTACAATGCCTTTTGATGCCAAAGACAAAGCGGTGAAGGTGGATCTGCCCGAGCCTTTTGATATCCTGGAGAAGTGGAACGCAGAATCTGCCAAGAGGAAGGAGGAGGCTGCCAAGAGGAAAGCTGAACTCGAATCTGCACCTTCCTCCTCTACACCGTCTGTCCGCCCGCCCGCTCGTGCCGACACTGCTAATCCGGATAAAGGTGCTGGGAAGGCCCCTGAAGAGCAAACCCAAGACCAGGACCCCGCTGCTAAGGACAAGGTTGAAGACTCGACCCAGGAGGCCGAGTGAAATTTTATCTGCTGCTGTCCCGAACACTTCATTCGGTCAATGGGCCTTTAAAACAATTATTCTTTTGATAGTGCGCCTGTGCACTTTTCGATGCTACTACCTTGGTTTGTAATACGTTTAAAAACCTTAATAGCTTTCATGGCCCTTCTGGCCTTTGCGTGAATTTGATATTTCTTAACTTTGAACTTTTCGTTCCTGGTTTTCCGACTTTTCGCTATGGTTCCTTTTGTGAGACTCGGTTTCCGGGTGTCATGGGTTTTGACAAGTGGACTTTTTCTAAGTCCCCAAGTCCCCAAGACTCGGATTTTTTGGTTTTCAAGCTGAATAGCTAGATAAATTGTTTTTTCAAATTCCCAAGTCCCCAAGGCCCGAATTTCCGAGTCTAGGGTGTTGGATTTTTTCAGAAGAACAAATTGTTTCTGCTAAGGCCCAAAAACCTAGAGCTGCTCACGTAGGTTTGAAGTTATGCTTAATATATCTTGAGTTTCCGACTGTTAGCCTTGTACTCTGCATAACTTGTGGTTTGGATGACCCTTTTGACTTTCTTCTACTATAAGCCGGCTTTCGCGTGGATAATCAATGCTGCTATAGTTGTATAAAGACAGGGTCAGGCAAGTCCCATTGGGCATCATGACTGATTGTAATTATACGCTAGCAAAGCATGCCACTTTCGTGCGAGTCACATAAAGCTTAAGCAAGAAAAGTCAAGAAAGTTTGGCTCCATTGTCCGGTTATAAGCTTGCAGCCGTACTTATTACAAGTAATCGGCCCTTATAACCTAATGGCATCGTGGCCGGGTCTTTGAGTTTGCAACTGTGTTATTCAAGCAATCAGCCCCCAGGACCTAGATATATGCAATTTACTAGAAAAACTAATATACTAAGAACAATAAATAACATTACCTGAAAAAAGAAATAAAAAGCAACAGGAATATAAAAACTTGACAAAGGACACAACAAAAAGGAACAATATATTGTTTTACCATCTCTTTATTGATATGAGAAAATTTAGGTCAGCAAGCCGCCTCATTAAAAATCCTCCAGTCCCCTTAGGTACCCTGGATAGGAAAAGAGTGAGTCTGAAACCCGCTGCATGTTACATCGTGTAATTCCACTTGTGCATCTAGCCTATTCTAGGTATAGTAGGGACGCAGCTGAGCCACGTTCGATGGTCTTTCTCTTTCTTGCATAGATGAAGTGGTATGAGCGGTGTCATTAACAGTAGCCGACTCTTCCCTTGCATCTATCAAGTAATACGATCCATTGTGCAGATTCCGGCTTATGATGAACGGTCCTTCCCATGGTGGGGATAACTTGTGTTTTCCTTCCTTTGACTGTACCAGGCGCAGAACCAGGTCTCCTTCCTAGAAGACCCAGGTTTTGACCCGCCGACTATGATATCTCCTCAGATCCTGCTGGTATATGGCTGATCTCTCCAAAGCTTGTTCCCTGTGTTCTTCTAGCATATCCACGGCGTCCTGCCGGGTCTTCTCGTTCTCCACCTCGACGTAAGCCGACACTCGAGGCGAGTCATGGATAATATCACTTGGCAATATCGCCTCTACACCATAAACCATAAAAACGGTGTCCTCTGAGTAGATCTGTTAGGTGTGGTGTTGATTCCCCAAACTACTGAAGGTAACTCCTCAACCCACGCGCCAGCAGCTCTGATGCACGGGACTCGCAGTCGTGGCTTTAATCCACGAAGTAACTCCTGATTTGCCCTCTCCACTTGTCCATTAGCCTGTGGGTGGACCACTGAGGCTATGTCCAAGCGGATGCCATTGTTTCCACAGAATTTTTCCATCTCTCCCAAGGACATGTTGGTTCCATTGTCCGTTATTATGCTGTGAGGATACCCGAACCGATAGATAATGCTTTTCAGGAACTTGACTGCCGTAATTGCTTCACAATTGGTAACTGGCATAACTTCAACCCACTTGGTAAACTTATCAATAGCCACCAAGAGATGTGTCTTTTTGCAAGGTGACATGTGAAAGGGGCCAACCATATCCATACCCCAAACAGCAAACGACCAGATTAACGGGATAGTCCGCAATTCCATAGCCGGCACATGGGTTTGGCGAGCGTACCTTTGACATCCATCACACCTTGCCACCAAGCGCTCTGCATCTGCTAGGGCCGTGAGCCAGAAGAACCCGTGTCGATAGGCTTTGGCAACAAGGGATCTCGTGGATGCTTGATGCCCACAATCGCCTTCGTGGATTTCCTTCAAGATCTGCCGGCCTTCTTGTGGTGCTACACAGCGTAAAAAGACTCCTGCCGCGCTTCTTTTATACAGCTCCCCATTGATGATAGAATAGCCTTTTGCTCGCCTCAGAATTTTCCTTGCTAATACTTCCTGCTGTGGTAACTCGCCCCGTGATAGGTAGGCCAGAAACGGCTCTGTACACTCGGGAACAGCACGTAGTATGGCCACGAGCTCCAAATCCGGGTCTTGGTTAGCCATCTCTTCCTCAGACTCGGTTTTAACGGATGGCCGCCATAGCTCGTCTAGGAAAACATTGGGTGGAACCGGCTCTCTGCGCAACCCGAGTCTGGCGAGTGCATCTGCTGCCTCGTTCTTTCTTCTGTCTATATGCTCCACCTCATACCCGGAAAAACACCCGGCCACCCTGTCCACCTCTCTGCGATATGCTTCCATAGTTGCATCTTTTCTATCCCAAGTTCCTGAAACCTGCTATACCACAAGATCCGAATGTCCATAGCATCGTATCCGCTTGATGTTCATCTCCTTGGCTAGTTTCAATCCATGTAATAATGCCTCATACTCGGCCACGTTGTTGGAATAATCAAAGTGGATTTGCAACACGTAGGTTGTACCACTCCAGCTCCTGATCCCTCGTATTGCTTGGAACCATCAAAGTGCATTACCCAAGACTCGGAACTTAGTGTCATTGTGGGCATGCTAGTGTGAGTCCAATCATTAATGAAATCAACTAAAGCTTGAGATTTGATTGCTGACCTGGGCTCGTAGTTGATGTGGTAATCTCCCATTTCGATGGCCCACTTGGCTATTCTACCTGTTGCATCCTAGTTTCTGATGATATCCGACATTGGTATAGAGCTAACCACTGTTATGGGGTGTTCCTGAAAATAGGGTTTCAATTTCCGGCTGGCCATGAAGACCCCGAAAACCAACTTCTGCCAATGTGGGTAGCACTGCTTTGGCTCTGATAACACCTCGCTGACGTAATAAACCGGCCTTTGAACCGGGTGATCCTTTCCATCCTCTTTGCGTTCAACGACAACCAATGCGCTAACTGCCCGGGGCCCGGCTGCAATGTATAGTAGCATGGGCTCCTTGGGACCCGGGGCTGCTAAAACTGGTGCCTCAGATAACTGCTTCTTTAGTGCCTCGAACGCCTCATCCGCCTCTTGGTCCCAAACAAACTTATCAGATTTCCTCAAAAGCCGGTATAGGGGTATTGATTTCTCTCCGAGTCTGGATATAAATCGGCTCAACGCTGCTACGCACCCTGTAAGCTTCTGAACATGCTTCAGGTTTTCCGGCTTTTTCAGACTCTGGATAGCTTTTATTTTGTCCGGGTTTGCCTCAATCCCTCTTTCCGAGACTATGAAACCGAGTAACTTTCCTGCTGGAACTCCAAATACACACTTTGTGGGGTTAAGCTTCATCTGATATCTTCTCAGGTTATTGAATGTTTCCTTTAGATCATCAATAAATGTTTCCGCATTCCTGGTCTTGATCACCACATCATCCACATAAGCATGAACGTTGCGTCCGATTTAGTCCTCAAAGCACTTCTGAATACACCGCTGATAAGTTGCGCCAACGTTCTTCAATCCAAAAGTAATGGTTTTGTAACAGAAGGCCCCAAAAGAGGTTATGAACGATGTTTTCTCCCAGTCTTCCTTCTTGAGCTTGATCTGATGATACCCGGAATACGCATCCAGGAAACATAATAGGTCACTTCCAGCCACTGCATCTATGATCTGATCTATCCTTGGAAGGGCAAACGGATCCTTTGGGCAATGCTTGTTAAGACTCGTATAATCTATGCACATCCTCCCCTCGTTACTCTTTTCCATCACTAGGACCGTATTTGCCAACCAATCCGGGCGAAATACCTCCATGATGAAGCCGGCTGTCAATAGCCGAGCAATCTCTTCTCCTATAGCCTTTCTTCTTTCCTCATTCATTTTTCTCAAGCCTTGCTTCGCGGGCCTAGACTTGGGATCAACATGCAAGATGTGCTCTGCTAACTCTGTAGGGATACCCGGCATATCGCTAGGCGTCCAGGCAAAAACATCTTGATTTGAACGGATGAACTCCACGAGTGCTTTTTCCTGCTCATTGTCCAGGTTAGATCCTATAGCAAATTGCTTAGAGGGATCACCTTCGACAAAGGCCACCATCTTGGTATCTTGTGTTGCTTTAAACTTTGCTCTCTCATCCTCAGTGTTCGGTCTCTTCAATGTTGTTCTGTCATCCGGGTCTACTTGGGACCGGTAATACTTGAGTTCTTCCTTCCTGCAAGCCTGTTCCGCCATTGCCGTGTCTCCTTCGTCACACTCAGCCGCTATAATCCGGTTCCCATGTATGGTAATGGTTTGCTTAGGACCCGGAATCTTTAGCTGTAGGTATACGTAACACGGCCTGGCCATGAACTTAGTGTAAGCCGGCCTTCCGAATAGCACGTGATAAGGGCTGCGCAACTGTACCACCTCGAATGTGAGCCACTCCACCCGGAAATTATCCTTTGATTCTCCAAAAGCAACTTCCAAGGTAATCTTTCCCTCAGGGCACGCCGAGTGACCCGGCACAATCCCGTGAAAAACTGTTGAACTTTTCTGTAGCTGAGACTCCTTGAGACCCATGCGTAAGAAAGTTTCCCAATATAAGATGTTGATGCTACTTCCGCCATCCATTAAGACCTTTTTCAGCTCATAACCATTAACCTGTGGCGCAACCACCAATGCTAGCACACCCGGATGCTCTATTGTTTCCGGGTGATCCATTCTGCTCCACGTCACCTCTTGATCCGACCATCGCAGGTATCTCGGAACAGCTGAATTGACCGCGTTCACTGCTCGTTTAAGTATCTTTCTATCCTTGTTAAAAGTTCCTGTAGTATGCACGTGATATTGTCCCAACTACTTGGGGTTAGCTTGGAAACCTCCAGCTCCACCCTGGTTATTACCCGCATTTCCACCTCCTGGGTTGCCTGCTGGGGGTGGGCCGTTGCCCGGGTTTCCACCCGGACCCGGTCCTCCTCCCCGGCCTGCACCTCGCATAGCTTTGTTTATTTCCTCGTTCTTCCATCTATGTAAATCCACACACTGCTCCAATGAGTGGTTAGCCGGCCTACCGTTCCTGCTGTGTCGCGGGCACGGCATCTTGTAGACATCCCAGTGGTTCCCCGGCCTTGGTGGACCCTGGTAATTTCCTCCATTAAAGTTTCCTCCATTGAAATTTCCTTCTGCTCTAGGCCTTGAAGACCCGGCTTCTGTGTTGGCGACAAACTCGGAACTCCCCTCAAACGGGCGTTTATTCTGGTTGTTTCCATTATTTCCTCCATTGTTACCCGGCGTATATCCATTGCCGGCTCTTCCGTTATTGCTCGTGTTTGCTTTTGCTTTCTTATCATCGACGTCCTCTTCTGTGGTATCCGTAGCAGCGTGCTTGTTGCACGCGTCCATTAACTCTCCCATCGTAACCTCTGAAGCATTCCGACTAGATTTCATGCGAGTTAGCTTTTGCACTAAAGGTGTATACTTGCATGTCTTTGCCATAGCTTGTAACGCATCCTTCGGCTGAATATCCGTGGACGAGTGAAGTATCTCCACAACCCGGCGCACCCAACTACGCGCCGACTCTCCCTTCTTTTGTACACACCGTTCTAGATCATCGATAGTAAACAACTTCCTGCATGTGCCGTGAAAGTGCTTGATAAACGCAGTTTTCAACTCACTCCATGACTTGATAGATCCTTCGGGTAAATTGTTGAACCACAACTTTGCTGCTCCTTCTGACATCTTTAAGTACATGAACTTGGCTTGAAGATTTTCAGATGCGTTGCGAATCGACATGGCCATCTCATAGCTGCTCAACCAGGTTTCTGGATCCATAGTCGGCTCGTAGTTCACCACTTTACCCGATTCCTTGAATTTATCCGGGTAAGGCTCAGCCCTGATGTTATCCGACAGACACTTAGGCCCAGCGAGGTTAGTCAGTACTGGCCTCACTCAGGAAACATGTGATCCTGCGGGGGGCACGGCTGGGCGTGGCGCTGCTGCGGGCCCGTGTACCGCAGACCCGGCCGCGGCTCGCCTGGCTCTAGAACTATCCACAATAGCTTGTGCTGCTGATGCCGCTGGTGCTGCTTGGACGCGGGGAGGAGGCAGCATTTGCTGCTGCTCTGCCCTCCGTCGCGCTGAACTTGTTTGAATATTGCCGGTATTGCCATGTTGCCGGATGATATACGGTGTTCCATGCATTCCACTCCTATTATCCGGGTAATTGACTTGCTGAGCCACTGCCGTGCGCAATAAATCTATCGCCCGCCGGGTCTCCTCCGCATGGGGTGACTCTCTTACGGGGATGCGATCCAATGCCAATGTTGCTGCGTATACATTGTCCATGGGGTTGTTGAAGTGACCTGGTGGCGTACGAAATCGTGATGGTGGTGGTGGTGCTGCATTGCCAACAGCGACCCCAGTCTGTAATGTGGGTAACCCGGCCTGTACGTTTGCCGGCTGTCTTCCTTCGGTCGCGGCCCGATGTACAATTTCCTGATTCACAGCCGGAATCGGCTGATCCTGTGGTGTGATGAATAGCGCGGCCGGGTTTATGACTCCACCCGTTGCGGGTAATCTCGTCTGGTATCTTTGATGCATCCTAGTCGACTCAACCCGGAGCCGGTTCTCCAATGCTTCCAGCTCACGTTGGCGCGTGGCTACCCCTTGCTTCTCTGCTTCCACATCTCTCCTTTGTTGCTCCAATGCGCGGCGTGCTACATCCAGATCCCTGGCACGCGCCGCGGCGTTTTTCGGGGTTATCACGGTAGCTAGCACCGTGGGATCCAAGATCAGATTGTTACTGAACAGGGCCGGGTGTTGTGGGTTTGAAGGACCCACCCCTGGTGTCCTGTTCGCCATGAACCCAAACATATTCGCCTGCAACTCGCTATCCGCCGCTCGGCTAGCGACTGAAGCCGACTCTCCGTCAACCCGGGTCATAACCGGATTTCCGTCAGCCGGATTTTGCTGCTGGGCCAGCGCTCGCGCCGCTCCGACCGCGGCTGTAGTCACGTCCCCCTAATTGAGATTGGTTGCAGGGGCCGTGTAGACCGCGACCTAGCGCGCGATGCCTGGTGAAGACTCGTATTCCTCCTCATCACAACTATCTTCCACGTACCGGTCCTCCAGCAGGTGCAGGATAGACTCGGTATCATCTTCTCTCGTGATTCGGCCACGAGGGGTCCGGCTGTTCCCTCTTCATGGTGGGCTCTTCTATCGGATCTACCATCCCGACCGATTCTTCCCCATCCGACTGAACGCAGGTCGCTTCTCCTGATACAGAATCACATTCAAAATCATCAGGGATTGAACCGGACGTACGTACCATGCCGATGAAGACGTTGACCCGGCCAATTGTGACGACAGATCCGGATTCGAGCAGATCCGACTCTGGTCCCCAGCCAAAGTCGTCCACCATCTTCTCTCCTTCGGGGTTGGTGTAGATCTCGCCGATGACGAGGTTCTTCGTGTTCTCCCGAGCTTCTCCCGTGATGTAAACACCCTTGGACGTAGGCCCCACGGTGGGCGCCAACTGTCGTGGGATAATCACGGCAGACGTTACCGGGGGTAACTTATCTTGGGTCAATTCGACTCTGGTGTTTGGGAGAGGGTTTTGCTCAAGGGAAATCATGGTGATAAACGATCTGGTAGCCGGCAATCAAGTCGCCGAGTCTCCGATCTAAATTTACTATCTCAACTCTTGCGTTACAAGGGATACTCGAATAACTAGTAAACCTCGTGTCTAATCTAACCCTAGGAGCCGGCTTATATAATATCCGCCCCCCCTGGCTTCCTATCCAAGACATACTCGGAATCCTACCTGGGCACCGCTTACAAACCCTGTGTTTCCTTATCGAAACCCACAATCCGGGTTACGAGGCCTACACTCTTGGGCCTTCTAGAAACTCCTTTTCTTTAAGCCGGGTCTTGCTCAGCTCCCTTTGGGCCGAGTTACACCTTGACGTTAGCCTACCGGGTTATCATCCCTCCATCACCGCCGGTGCTGGTTCGGCCGGCGGGGTTGAACTAGACACGGGGGGACGAGTTTTTGGACGGGGTTGAATGCATAGATATATTAAAAAAAAGGCCGGAGGCCGGGATTACATCGGGGGCGGCGCGGCCACAGACGGCCGGCCGTGTTTCATGGCGGCGACGACCCTATTGGCCGTCCTTCTGCGTGCAACGGGGGCGGCGGCGCGACCACAGGAGGCCGGCCGTTTCTTGAGGGGGGGTAGCCTAGGAACTATATATGTAGGTGGCCGGGGGCGCGCCGGCGCCGGCCTAGTCCTCCTCGTCGGAGGAGATGCAGTGGTAGTCCGGTGCCTTCCACAGGTGGGCAGGCAGCTGAGGGGGCCTCGCCATGGGCGGCGGGGGGAGGTGTTCTGCCGGCAGCATCGGGAGCCCGCCCGGTGGTGGCGGCGGCAGCATCTCCTCTTCCGGCGGCTCCGGCGACCATTGGCCGCCGATCCAGGCCCAACTCATGCCGTACTCGAGGCCTGGGGGCAGCGGCTGCGGGTCGGGCATGTCCTCCCGCGCCTCCATCTCGGCGGCCATGGCCTGCAGGAGATTCCCCGCCCCCGGTGCTGGAGGGGGCGACATCGCGGCGACGTCGGCGGTCGCGTTGGCCAGGACCTGGTGCCACCGCTTGATCTCGTCCTCGACGAGGGTGCGGCGGGAGGCCTCGTAGGCGGCCTCCAGTCTGGCCTGGAGCTCGGGGTCCTCGTCGTCGGCCTGGGGCTCGGGGATGTCCTCCAGGAGCCACAACTATGGCTCCCTGCCGGGCACTGGCGCGGGGTAGTCGTCGACGTTCTGCTCCGGGGCCGTGGGGATGAAGGAACGACGGCGCAGGTCGTGCTCCTGCTGGAACCAGACGGCCCAGTAGGGGGAGCTCCGTGCGTACGCGCGGTCCCCGAGGAGGTCGGCCGGCAGGAGCACGCGCCGGCGGTCGATCTCCTCGCGAGCGGCTTTGTTCGTCGGCGGCGGCGGCACCGGGATGCGCTGCGGGTTGAGGTGCCAGCCGTCCGGGAGATGGACGTCCGGCCAGAAAACCGGCGTGGCGCGCTCCCAGTGCCACTCGGCCTCCTTCTTACGGACATAGCGGCGGAACCGCTTGCCCGGCGCGGCGCGAGGCGGCGGGTGCGCTGCCGGGGGTGGTGGGGGGACGCCGGCGCCTCTCTGGCCGGCGCCGCTGGAGGACCCGGCCTCGTGCTCGTTTCTCGAGCGCTTGAACCAACGGCGAGGCGACATGGCGGCTAGGATTGGGTGAGCTTAGACGCGGCCTGGGTGAGTGAGGGGTACAGGCGGCGGGGGGCCTTTAAAAAGGACGAGGGAGGAGCTGGCATGCCAACCGGCGGCCGGAACATGGCGGCGGTTGCAGGCGGCCATGAATGCGCAGGGGAGCCGGGGCGTGCCGTTCGTGGCCACGCGCGCGGGGAAGTGGAGGGGCGGGAAGACGAGGCGGCCAGCGGGCCCTTTGACCGCGCGTGCCTGCGGTCTTACTTTAAAGGACCGGGCGAGCCAGCCACTTGGTCGCTGGCCAGTGGCCCTTTTGACCCCCGCGTGGCATGTGGCCCCTTTGACCGAATGTAGCCAGTGGGCTTAATAAAAGACGCGGGCCACTGGGCTTAATTAAATACGTGGGCCGGTGGACACAGTTGGGGGGAAACTAAGGAAATGGGCCTTACCAACCGTGGGCCAGTGGACCCAATACAGTTTTTCCAGAGGAGGCATTCATCCCGGTTCCTAACACGAACCGGGACGATGTCCTTTGCCAGGTTCGCCACGTGGGCCATACCTAACCATTCCGGGTCCTTGCACAACCGGGACCAGTGGGGGAGGGCTATTTGTCCCGGCTGGCCCATCCCGGTTGCACAGCCGGGACAAATGGGCCTTATCAACCGGGACTAATGCCCCTGTTTCCACTAGTGCATGAAGAGGCAGAAATTACTTTTGCTTTGGTCGCTCAGAATGAGCGACCTCAAGAATAATCCTTAACGTGTAAAATACTTCTCTGGTTAATTAGGAAAATACAAAGAAATATATGGAAGGCAGTAGTGACATGAAATAAAATTTATTTTTTTAACGATACGTCCTAGTAGACGTATTATTTTCATAAAAGAAGAGGCCAAGAGGCCGACATAATGTGTTTGGCATAAACGCCAGGGACACAATCCACCCGTGCAAGTCTAGCGAATCACTCACCAACCTCCACCTCTCTACCTGTCCTAGTCTGCTGTCCACCTGCCTCGTTTGTCTGTCCCGACTGACTCCTAGCCGGAAGCCACTCCATCATGCGCTCATCCGGGACTAAGGGCCTAAGTTCACACACCGAGTGGCCCAACAACGTTGTCCAAACCTCTATGGCTACCACACAACTAAGAGGTAGATGATATATATCCTCGCCATGTTGTTCACACAAGGGGAAAGAGGCGGGGTGTGGCGTGAAAATTAACAAAAATAACCCTAGGAATAATCTTCAGCACAAAATGGACCTTCCGGCAAACTAATTTTAAATCTGACCCAATAGGGTAGCGGCCAACACCGCGGCGCGGTGCTTGTTAGGGTAGCGCCCGGTTACAGGGCGCGGTGCCCCCTGCCACGTGGCCCAGGTGTGGTTATGTAGCGCCCCCCGCCACGGCGCGGTGCTTCGAAGGGTAGCGCCCCCCGCTGGGGCGCGGTGCTCCCAGGATATGCAAAATAGCCAGCCCGACCCCCCCTCTCTCTCTCCACTCCACTTGTTCTTCCTCCACGGGTTGACTTCATTTTCTCTCTCGCTCTCACTCCCCAAAGTCCCCCCACTCCCAAATCTATCCATTTCTTGGTCTATACTTGGTAGATTTTGGTCCCCCCTTTGTTCAAGAGGTATTTCCCCTATGCTTAAGCTTTGTGTCCAATTAATTTTTGCAATTAGAGTTGCCATTTTGTGTAGATCTAGGAAACCCTACCTTTTGCATATGAGGGCAAATTTGTGGTTGAAATGCTCAATGTTTGTGTATGAGAGCTATATAGTGGTGTGCACATGATTTCAATGTTAGGAATTATTATTTTAGCTAGATATGGTTAGTGGGCTATATTAATTATGGTTAGTGTTAAATAGTTAGCATTATGCTTAGGGTTAGATGTAGTTAGTGATATGTATGGTAGTATTATTTAGTAGCTTGAATTCAATGGTGAATGTGTATAAATTTATTTGATGATAAAATTTTGTTGTGTTGTTGTAATTATTTTTTAGATGGAGAAATTTGTTAGTGTTCATCATGTGGATAAGGATTATTTTTTGAGAGGGAATGTTGACCATGACCCGGAGGAGGTTGTGTTGATGTTTGATCGTAATCCTAGCTATGCCGAGTTAGTGGAAAAAGTGAGGATTGAATTAAATTGGATGGAGCCAAATGATGTAGTTGAATTGGTGGGAAGGCACAATGTTGGCACCGGGATGCACTCTCGTTGGAAGGTCATGCCTCTCAACTCCGAGGCACGTTGGAGTGCTTACAAGGATATCGTGGCGGAATCTCAAGACAAAGCTCGTGAATTTTTTGCCACCAAGAAGGTTGATCCTCTCATGCACTTTGACTTGAACCGGAGTGCCTCCCAAAGTGATGTTAGGAGCCCTATTCGTAACGAGCCATTTGATGAGCATGAAGTGTATGTCACATCATCGAGTCCACCTCCAATGACCCAACATGACATGAGCCAACACTAGTAGAAAAAGGCCTTTCTGTGGCGCACCAAATTAGGATTCTGTGGCGCACCTCGGGGCCAGAGGGGTGCGCCACAGAATTCACGCCACAGATTTTTTTTCTGTGGCGCACCTCAGCCGTGCGCCACAAATGTCAATTCTGTGGCGCACCTCAGCCGTGCGCCACAGAAATTTGCAATTCTGTGGCGCACCAAGGGGGGGTGCGCCACAGAATTTTTTTTTGAATTTCAAAAAAAAAAGGCGGCCAGATCTGGCCGCGGGAAATTTTCGAAATTTCGAAATTTCGCCGGATTTCGTCGGATGCTCGCCGGAGTTGGTGGGTGGAGGATGGGGGTCACCGGAGTTGGTGGGGAGGAGAAGGAGAAGCTCGCCGAAGGTGGTGGTGGTGGAGGTGGAGGAGGAGGAGGAGAGGTGGTGGTGATAGAGGAGGAGGAGGAGGAGGAGAGGTGGTGGTGGAGGAGGAGGAGAAGGAGGAGGAGGAGAGGTGGTGGTGGAGGAGGAGGAGGAGGAGGAGCTCACCGGAGGTGGTGGTGGTGGTGGAGGAGGAGGATGGTGGTGGTGGTGGAGGAGGAGTGGTGGTGGTGGTGGAGGAGGAGGAGAAGGAGGAGAGGTGGTGGTGGTGGTGGTGGTGGTGGTGGAGGAGGAGAGGTGGAGGAGAGGAGAGGTAGAAGATGAGAAGTGGAGGAGAAGTGGAGGGGAGAAGTGGAGGGAAGAAGTGAAGAAAAGGAGGGGAGGAGGCAGATTTCGAATCTGCCTCCCAATTCTGTGGCGCACCCCCCCTTGGTGCGCCACAGAATTTTTTTTTCTTTTTTTTTTATTTTCTAGTCAAAATCTTAAAACGGCCATAACTTTTGTTCCTTTTGGAATTTGGCGATTCTAAAAAAAGCTCACAGGCCGAAGGCCAGTGAGGTTGGGTTTCTTTTTTTCTCTAGTTTTTTTTTAATATCTTGATCATTTTTTTTCGACATCGTATGCAAAAGTTATGCCCATTTTACTTTTTTTATAAAACTTTTGCTCAGAAAGTCGAAATTCATATTTCAAAATTTGATAAAAAAGTAGACATTAAACTCTCCGTGCATCTATAAGGGATTTATTTTTTTGATGCTTTTTAGACCGCCAACTCTTCCGTCAAAAACTAGAAAAGGCGTTCCCGGGGGGGGTGGAGTTGGTGCGTGAGGGCAGAATTTTTTCGGATGGGAATTCTGTGGCGCACGTGGCAGTGGTGCGCCACAGAAATGTCATATTTCTGTGGCGCACTGACCACCATGCGCCACAGAATGGGAGTGTAAAGTTATTGGTGTGGCCCCCCAGCTCATTTCTGTGGCGCACCCCCATCCGGTGCGCCACATAATTCCTGTTTTCTGTGGCGCACCACGTTCCCGTGCGCCACATAATTCCTGTTTTCTGTGGCGCATGCCCACCCGTGCGCCACAGAATTACATTTCTGTGGCGCACCGAATAGGGGTGCGCCACAGAATCGATTCCATAGAAAGGCACTTCTCTACTAGTGCAACCAACTATGACTCAACATGAAATCCACCGCTCTCCAAACCCTTCTCAAGATGATCTATATGTATCATCGGAAGACGATGAGTTGGAGGATGAGCTTCATACCAATGATGTTGGTGATGTGGAGGCATATTGTTTGCAAGAGGACATGGATCCTCTAACGCCTTACAACCGATGCTATGCAAAACTCCGATGATGAAGGTCCCGAGGAAGATGTTGATGAGGATGGGTTAACGGCTAGAGAAACCGAAGTTTTCAAGAAGGTAGTGGGCCGGGATCATCGGACATCATTGTTCCATGATCTTAGTCTCGCCGACAAAGCCGTGGTTGATGGAGGCACTAGTAAAATGCTTGGACCAAGGCCAAGTTCGAAGAAGGATATGGATCCCAAAAAGTATGGTATTTGTAAGGGAGTGAAGTTTGAAAGTTTGTTGGAATTGAAGACATGGCTCAAGGAGTATGCGGTTAAGTATTACCGACCTTTCAAGGTGGGTCACTCGGACTCCAAGGTGCGTTATACGGTTAAATGTGAAGAGGCAAACAAAGGGTGTCCATGGATTGTGCATGCAAGACCATGGAAAGGAGGGCCTCAATGGGAGATAACAAGTTGTGTGGCAACTCACATGTGCGGTGGCAAGGATAGCGTTGACATTGAAGTGAAGAATGATCACCGGCAACTAACCTCGGATTTCATTGGCTATAGACTTTCCACCGAAATATCGTCATTCCCGTCTTATTCGATTGGAGCTATCATAGATACGGTGAAAGCACTATTCGGTTACACGGTGAAGTATGGGAAGGCATGGAAGGCGAAGCAAGCCGCATTTAAGATGTTGTATGGTGATTGGGAGGAAGCATATAACCGCCTCCCTAGGATGTTGGGAGCAATGGCGGCTACAAACCCGGGCATGGTGGTGGTGGTAGAGCCATTTGGCACAAAGACTAGAGAGTACAAAGGTGCAAATGTCCGGGTGTTTGGCCGTGCATTTTGGGCTTTTGGGCAATGCATAAGGGCGTTCAAGCATTGTAGGCCGGTTATCTCGGTGGATGGCACATTCTTGACCGGACAGTTCCAAGGCACACTCTTGGTTCCAGTAGCGCATGATGCCAATGACCGGTTGTTGCCTTTGGCTTTTGCTTTGGTTACGGCGGAAAACCAAGATAATTGGGAGTGGTTATGTACCAAGTGAGAACCAAGATATTCGAGCCTCAAAGAGAGGTTTGTGTCATCTCGGACCGCCACCAAGGCATACTTCACGCGATGGAGATTGATATCCCCGGGCTTCCTCGTTTGCACCATCGATGGTGCATGAGGCATTTTGTGTCCAACTTCTATAGGGCATGCGGAAATAAGGAGCTATCCGATGATCTCAAAGATTGTTGCCTCGCTTTCACCGAGAGTCATTCGCAAGATTGTACAACCGTTTGCTCGTACTCACAACATCGGCAGGGGGTCAAGAGTTCCTACATAGGCACGAGGAAATGACCCACAAGTGGGCTAGAGCATTTGACATTGACGGTAGGAGGTATGGAGACATGACAAGCAATATGGCAGAATGTTTCAACAATGTTTTGAAGGGTGTCCGTGCGTTGCCCGTGACAGCAATAGTCCAATATACATTCGACAAGTTGAATGTGTATTTTCAGAAGTATAGCGAGGAAACGGATGATCAGATTGAGGGAAAAACAAGTTGAAAAAGAAGTACAAGTATCCACCGAAAGCTGACAAATGGATAGAATACCAGCAAAGGAAGGCGGACTCCCAAACTGCTCAATGTTTTGATAACGACGAGTGGATTTACCAAGATAATGAGCCAGGTGGCACCACCGTTGGAGGTGTGCAACACGGAGGTCGGGCGTTCAAAGTATGGCTCAAGAAATGTGAGTGCTCATGCATGAGGCCTCAATTGCTTCATCTCCCTTGCTCACATTTGAGGACGGCGGCGCGTATTCGAAAAGTGGGTGTTAATAATCCACTAACGGTAAGGTTGGAGGAGTATTCCATTGAGGCCACCAAGGAGACATGGGCGGCTCGATTTCACCCTTACTATGACCAATCCCAGTGGCCGGAATATCATGGCATCCAACTATGGCCCGATCCGGCTTTGAAGGTGCAAACACGGGGAAGAAGGAGAACAAAGCGCTTTAGAAATGACATGGATGCTTGGGGTCGTGGTGGACTTCGAGAATGGGGCCCCCAACATTTTCAAGAACCAAGGGAACCTCTCCGATGTGGAGCATGCAATGGCGAAGGCCACAACAATAGAGGTGGCCGTTGTAGAAGAAACAAGAGGTCGAGAGGGAACGATGCTAGCACAAGCCAACAAGGGGGTAGCGAACAAGACGGTACCCAACATGGCGGTCATGGTGGTGGCGGTAACACAAGCCAACAAGACGGTAGCCAACATGGCGGTCATGGTGGTGGCGGTAACACAAGCCACCAACGGGGTATCCACCATGGCGCTAGAGGTGGTGGTAGAGGCGGTGGTAGAGGTGGTAGAGTATCAATGTTTGACGAACTAAGAGGTGGTAGACGTACAAGGACTAGGGGTCGTGGGGGTACACGAGGACGTTGATGATTGGTATGAATAAAGCATACAATTGTTTTTTTATTGTCTTTATTTTGAATATAGCTTTTTTTCTCATGTGCTAATTAATTTTACTAATACTTGTAGGTATGGACCCGGACTCGTGGATAGAGAGGCCTTTCACGTATAAGAATGCTCTTGACACTCCTAAAGAAGATCCACCAATGTGTTGGTGCAAAGACATTTGCAAGGCCAAGCAATCCACGGATTGGGATGAGACGCGAGGAAGAAAGTTTTGGTTGTGTCCCAACTATTGTAGGGACAAAGAAGAACCAAAATCTTCACATGACCGTCCCAAGGTATATATCCTACCATTCATCAAAGTTATATGGCATTTTTGTTGTGGCTAATGATTATGGTCTCTTTATAGTCACCGCCGCCCCTTTGTGGCTACTTCAAGTGGATAGACCTAGTTCAAGATAGGTACTACAAGCACTAGGTGGAATGGGAGGTTATGTACACTCGTTCTCGTGTTGCGGAGAACAAACGTGACGAGGAGAGAAAGAAGAGGATGAAGGAACGCAAAGAGAAGGAAGGGTTGGAGAAGGAAAAGAAGAAACGTGAAGAGATGTGGGCTCGTGAGGCGGAGAGGTCAAAAAAGCGTGAGATAGCTCGTGGTGCACAAGAGGAGTGGGCTCGTGAGAATGATTCGGGTAAACGCAAGGGAAAAAATGTGATGTGATCCTTGTGCACAAGAGGAGTGTGGCCAAAACTATGTATCATGAACTAGGTGTGCTTGAGTTGGATTGTTATTGAACTTGTAATGAACTTGGTCTGGTTGAGTTGGATTTCAACTTATAATGTGGTGAATTCTTATTTTGTTGTTGAGTTTGATTGTTATTTGTTGTGTGGTGAATTCTTATTTGTTGTTGAGTTTGATTGTGTAAAATATGTGTGAAATTGTGTGTGTGAAATGAGCAAAAAAAGGAAGTAAAAGGAGCATGTCAGGGAGGGTAGCGCCCTGGGACAAGGCGCGGTGCTTTGTAGGGCAGCGCCTAGTGTGGGGGCGCGGTGGTCTGTAGCCATTTTGCGCGCAGCTAACAGAAGGGGGCTAGCCCCCCCCCCCTCCCCGTCGCCAAAACGGCTAAGACAGGGAGGGTAGCGCCCCCCCCCACCCGGCGCGGTGGCAGCACAGGACCGCGCCCCAGGACACGGCGCGGTGGTCTGTAGCTTATTTCCAGGCACCTAACAGAGACCAAACAGAGGGGGGCTAGCCCCCCCCCCCCCGTCGCCAAAACGGCTAAGACAGGGAGGGTAGCGCCCCCTCGCCCGGCGCGGTGCTAGGACAGCCCAGCGTCACCGTACACGGCGTGGTGGCATGGTAGCGCCCCCAGCCAAGGCGCGGTGCTCTTGTGGGTAGCGCCTGCGCACTAGGGCGCGGTGCTCAACAGAGAACAAACCGAGGGGGCGTAGCCCCCCGTCGCCAAAACGGCTAAGACAGGGAGGGTAGCGCCCCCCCCCACCCGGCGCGGTGGTAGCACTGGACCGCGCCGCGGCGCCCGGCGCGGTGCTTTGGAGGATAGCGCCCTGTCAGGGGGCGCGGTGGTCTGTAGCATTTGTCCAATTTAAAGAACAGTGCACTAAAAGAACAGTTGAATAATTTGACAGTTCAAAAAGCAGTTATCCATCATAATTCCAGAAAATACTCAACAAACATTGAAATATCACAGATAGTTCACAACCGATGCTATCACAAATAGTTCACCAACATTCAAATATCACAAATAGTTCACAAATACTACAGAAAGATCAAAGTTCACAAATACTCCACAAACATCTCTAAAAGTTCACGAAGATGACGATAAACGCATGACTACCCATCTACTTCCTCCCCCTGCAAGCCCGAGTCAACCTACTCGCCAGAGGGGCATCGATCTCCTCCTCCTCCTCGTCGTCACGAGAACGGCGCGAGGACGGCGCGTCGGCATTCTTCCTCCTACATGCCAGCTTCTTCCTCCTTGGGCGCTGCGGCGGAGGAGGGACCTCGATCTCCTCCTCCTCGATCTCCTGCTCCTCGGCCTCCTCCACCTCGGCCTCCTCTTCCTCCATAACCATCTTGGCCTTTTTCTTGGACCGTAAACCAAATGACCGTACATAAGCATCCAATGTAACATCGTCACCTAAGTTATCCTGAAACAAAAAAAGAAAGACAAATTATTGCTCGGTTCATGTGCTCGAGACCCCGAGGAAATAACAAAGGATACAGAAAAGACTATTACTACCTCAACATCTGGTGGTGGATTAGAGGAGGAAGCACCGCCACATAAAGGGGCCACATAAAAAATGGTTCAAATTACCATAAAGTTGATCATAGGAGCAAACTCGGTGCCGCGGCCCTGTCGCACTGCAATGTTATAGTTGAACTGAGGCCCGACACCTGGAAGTTCATCATCATCAAAGACTATATCCTCGAAAGCCAGAGGACATAGAGCCAGACGAGTCCGTGGATGAAACCAAGCCAGATAGGCATTGAATGCAGCTAACTCGTACTGGTCATGATGACGTAGAAGCTTCCTGTCCTTCCTAGCCCTTGCCACCCTAACCTTCCACTTGGAGACGTAATCACTATGGTGCTGATCCCATTTCGTCACCTTCTTCTGCCTTTTACGGTCCAACCTTCATATAAGAAGATATTAAGCGTTAGTGCTATGAAATGCATGGTTAAGAATGGAAGAGAGGAAATGTTTTATTCTTACTCGTGTAAGGCAAACTTTGTGCCCTTCCATTGCGGCGGTGTAGTTTGGAGTAAACCAAATTGCGTCATGACTCGATGTGGCAAATGTAGCTCAACTGCCCAGAGACATATCAGCGGGACCTTCAACAACCAAAGATACTCTTCCTCTCGGCACTTTGGGTTCAGGTCGAACTGACCGTTTGTCTGTCCGAAATTGTCCTGAGTGCCATAGATCGCCCATGTCACCTAAAACAGTATACAAGATTTTAAAATTAGAATATAACTCAACAACTATTACGTATAACATATTGACAAAACATGATATGACCAATATTAGCTGGTCAGGGGTCAGCTCATCAAACTCATTCGTGTACCGCACCGTACTCCCTCTTTGTAGTCACCTTGTACTCCGCGGTCTTGGTTCCACCAATACGCCCATGAGCCCTTCGCAGCGGGTTGTCATGATCATCCCAAGGAGAGATATCAACCTTTGAGGCCGTCCCACCGAAAAGTGTTCCACATCCAAACAGAGAGTAGTACTAGTGGAGCCACCAATGCCGGCACTCGGTATGTCCTACAGCAAGCCCGTCCAACTGCACATAGACACACGCTATTAAGTTCACAAGTTTCCGAGACAGACATGTAATTTCGAAAATGAGAGTTCTTTGGATACCTGGCGATACAAGTACGCAAAGCGCAGTCGAACCCCAGCGTGATTTTTCACAGATAACGCCTTTAGCCACATCCAGGGCGCGGTCCATACCACCACTGTCAGCAAATAGAGTCCTCGAGATGACATACCACGCGTATGCGCGTGCATACTGATCAATGGTCTCCACATCAGCATCCTCGGGGCATTTTCCAAATTCTCTCTTTATCCAAACAAATGTAGCGCCGGCTAAGAGCCTATCCTTGCTTGGGTCAGTCTTCTCAGGTGGAACCTTACCAATGAGACTGAACATACCCTCACGCCAGTTCTTGGAATCGGTGCTGAAACAAACAGGATCTCCACGGATGGGGAGTGCCGTTATCATGGACACATCCTGGAGAGTAACGGTCATCTCCCCGGTACGGAGGTGAAAAGAGTGCGTCTCCGGCCTCCATCTGTCAACAAGAGCGGTGATGGCAGCAGGATTCATGTGCACCTTGGACCGAGTGACGAAAATGAGATATATGGCAAGTAGTCCAAGTGTCTCGATGTAATCCGTATACCGCTCGTCGTATGGCATGTCCTTGTGTGAGGCCTCATGGGAACGCAAACGAAGAGGGACACAGACCTACATGAAGAAATACAAGTTAGAACAATAAAATAGAAACTACATACATATGAACAAACATAGTGAATATGGATTACCTTCTTTTGCTCCGCCATAAACATTCCACGATGATTGACATCATATTTATCCTCGATAAGACACTCGTCATCCATCCTATAATTTTGCAAAATAGACAAACTAATAAGAGACATATAGGATGCTAATAAGAGACACTGTAATTAAAATTTGCGAAAGATTAATCACACACCGATCCTTAATCAGTTTCTAGGGAACCTTTCATCATTTGATGGCATGAGTTCTAGATACAAACACACACGGAATGATAATAATACCATCAACTACCTAATACTAGAACGTTTCTAGATAGATATACTGATTCAACGATAAATAATATGTATCTGAAGGAGTAATACAGTATATCATCCAATTGGAACGATAAAACTAGACTACAAGGCATACCAGCTGAAAGTTCCACCTCATACTTTCAACCTTACACATTAGAACCAACGCCTCTAACCGACACTGACAATAACACGACCAATGATTTTTCTGTAATGAAAATCTCCATATAGTCTGATGTATACTATGAAAGCGTGGAAAATATCAATGCGTAATACGTTACATTCTAAGCCAAAAAATGACAAAAAATAAATTATGATGTGAGTATAGTGAATATCGCATACTCTAAAATTTACTAGATTTTGTCATTTGTGGAGTCCAAAATATAAGAATTTCACATCTCTCACATGGCAACAAATCAAGGACATCATAGAAGCCAAAAAATTAGCTCTCACAACTCTCACTCTCACATGGAATTAATTAGCAATCATCTTAGAGAAGCCAACAAAAATACATCTCCCACATCTCTCACATGAGAAATTAGCTCTCACATCTATCGCATGGCAACCATATTAGAGAAGCATCTAACATACACATCTCACACATCTAACATACACATCACAAACATCTAACATACATCTCTAACTCATCTACAATTTTCGAAATAAATCAAGAACTAGGGTTTCACCTTAAGGAACGGAATCGGAGCAAATAAGAGAGATTTATTGGACAAAATTGAGGGAATCGGAGGAGAATACCTTAAGGAAGGATGGGGCAGCGAAATCCACGGAGAAAACCACCAATCTTGCCAGATCTGAGAGGGATTTGGGAAGGGGAGAGAGTGCAGCCGCCGAGTGTCTCCTCTGTTCTTCGTGGAATCGGCCAGATGCGAATGGATAGCGCCAGGGCACCGCGCCGCGCCGCGTTTTTCCTATCTTGGGAGGACCGCGCCCTCCACCGCGGCGCTACCCTCCTAACGACCGCGCCGCGTTGCCCGGTGCTACATTACCGCACCTGGCCTACGTGGCAGACTGCACCGCGCCGGATCAGACGGCGCTACCCTTCCTAGCACCGTGCCGTGGTGTTGGCCGCTACCCTCTTGGGTTAGATTCAGAATTAGTTTTGCTTTGAGTACATTTTGTGCTCAAGTTTATGCCCAGGGTCATCTTTGTAAATTTTCACGGGTGTGGCATACCTCTACGGCTGAGCCTAGCCGTTGTAAAGCACCTATTCCATACTCCTGGCCAGAGAAAAACCATCCACCTGGCCGGCGCATGAGACCGCTATACGTGTTGAGGCCCATCCAACTAGCTCTATCTTACCTTAAAACAATACTCGATATGCCGTATAGTTTTTCTATTTTTAGCGGTGATATGTGTATGTGTAAAAGGAAGATAACCTTCCATTTATTATTTTATCAATTTTAATTGTTATAAAACCAAGAGATCCTTTTTTTTTCGAGTACCTATTGGGGTAAGGAAGCATCTATCACTGGTAGAAAAATGGCCTATAGTCCTGGTTCGCAAAGGCCATTAATCCCGGCCGCGCAACCGGGACTAAATAGGCGCGACTGAAGCCCCCCCCCTCCCTTAGTCGTCCCTCTTACGAACCGCGGCTAAAGGCCGTCCACGTGGGCGGGTGGCGTGCGGCAGGGGTGGAGAACCTTTAGTCCTGGTTGGGCACACGAACCGGGACTACATGCTTTAATTCGTTATTTCTTTAATTCATGTGGGTTTCTAATTATTTTTCACTCTCTTTTTTTCACTCCCTTTTTTCACTCCTTTTTTTTCGGAATTTTTATTATTTGCTTAGTGTCTAACTACAATTATCTCTAGTCAAATTTCTTACTCGTGGTCAAACATCCCGCTCGGTCACCCATCATCCCACTACTCTAGCACTAGCACGCTTAACTTCCGAGTTCCATCCCGTCCCGCATTCAAGTGTTTCGCACGCATGTATGTGATACTAGTATCATATCAATCCTATTAACATGTTGGTCGATGCCACATTTCTTTATTGTCTGAATTTCAAATAAATCTTTTAATAAACAAAATTAATGATGTAATTAATAATTTTGAATAAATAAATAAACATTAACTTTTTAATTTGTATTATTAAATAAATAAATAAATAAATAAGTAAAAATAATTCATTTTAAAATCATTAAAATACTATTAATATATCAAAAAATTCAGAAAAATAAAACTAATTCATTTTTAAATCTTAAAAAAATATCAAAAAATTCAGAAAAATAAAACTAATACATTTTAAAATCTTAAAAATACAAATAATATATCAAAAAATTCGGGAAAATAAAACTAATTCATTTTGCAGATAAAATTCATGAACCAAACCATATGAAATCTAAACCATATAAAATTTGCAGATAAAATTCATGAACCAAACCATATGAAATCTAAACCATATAAAATTCTTTATTGTGAGAATGATTTGAACCTAACTTTTAAAATACATAACCAAAAATGACAAACTAAAATGTTCTGGATAGATATTGAAAAGATCTATCCATAGCACTTAGCCTCACATCAAGGTCAACAACCAAATGAAAATACCATCCTTTTTAATACAAGACCAGTAGGCTCTTCTATTATTTTCTTGATGTGTTTTCGTTTGTTTTCTTGATGTATTTTTGTTTGTTTGTTTTGAAATGTGTGTTTGACATAACATAGAAACATCATAGCTAGGAATTAATATAGAAATAATATCCATTACATAATAATATATCCATTACATACTAATATATCCATTACATGCATATATCGAACGCAAGATGCGGTACATAAACAACATCTACTCGAGCTCCGTCGAGTAGATGCGGAACAACTCGTAGGCAACGTATGCATCTATGGCGGCATAGTTGACGTTGGTCCGGTCCAGTGGGTTCTGCCCCCAATACATGTGATTCTTGGAGGGGAAACAAGACTTCATGGTTTTGTAGTCGTCGTGGATGAAGGCAGTTGCCATCGGAGCCATCCCGGTTTTGGGCCCGTACAACTCATCAAAATGGATAAGGTGCTGAAGATCAATGTAGTGATCTTCAGGTATCACAATACCCAATCGCATCAACTTCTGACGGTCTTGAGTGATGTCAACGCTGCAGAAGTCATACCCCTTGTTGACAAGAAAATCAACAAGTGCCGGAGAATGCTTTGAACTACTGCAACAACAAAAATAGAACACGTGTTAGATATGTTGCAACACATGTATTCTTCAGATGCAACAAACAAATCAAAATTGCAAGATTGTACGTGTGTGTTACCTTGACCATTGGAAGACCAAAACGATCTCCTTGATCGCAATCTGGATGACGGCAACATCCCGTTGATCTGCCGTATACTCTAGATCAAGCCCGAAGAACCTATGGTGTTCATTGGCTTCTTCATAGAGATCGCTAAAATGCTCAAGAAGACCGGGGAGCCTCTCGCTGTTATTGGTGTAGGCCACGTCGAGACTCTTGCCGCATGGTGTGGCCACACGGAGAGTCTTCCAAACTTGAGCCCATGGGTGCTTGTTGGTGGAGGAAGATCGAAGAGAGGAAGAAGAGAAGAGAGAAGAAGAAACGGAGACTCGGGTGCACACTGTAGCAATGGCGCCCTTCGGCCTCTCGCTCGCGATATAAAACCGCCGCACGGGAGGCGAGCAATTTGTATCTTTAGTCCCGGGTGGCCAGGCCAACCGGGACTAAAGACAGGGATGCCAGCAGACTGGATCATTAGTCGCGGGTGGCGACGCCAACCGGAATTAAAGCCCTCCACGCGCCTCCACGCGCTTCCCAACCCACGACGCATGACCTTCTGTCGCGGGTCTCCTCCCGACCCGGGACTAAAAGCCCTTTAGTCACGGTGCACAAAGTTTGGGGACTGATGGGGGCGTATGGAAGGCCTTTTTTCTACCAGTGTATATTTCTTTCGTAGCAGGTTTATTTTGGCAAAGTGACTTGCACAAGAGAAAATATCGGCTATCTAATTGGGATATTGTGTATAGACCGAAAGACCAGGGAGGGTTAGGTATTGAGGTTTTAGAAGTCTAGAATAAGTGTTTGTTGTCAAAATGGATATTTAATAAAAGGGAGTTTGGCAAGAATTTCTTTATAATAAATATTTATATGACAACACATTATCTCAGGTGGAGGCTAAACCTCATGATTCTCCTTTCCGGAAGGGAATTATGCTGGTTAAAAATGATTTCTTCCAACGAGGTTCTTTTAAAATAGGCAATGGCTTATCTACTCGGTTTTGGCAGGGTTCTTGGGTAGGAAATGCACCTTTGGCTACTCAATATCCTTGTTTGTATGGTATTGCGAGGACCAAATATGTTTGTGTCAGAAGTGTAGTCACATAACCCTCTCAATATTCAGTTTATAAGGAATCTGACCGGGGAGAGGTGGGCATCCTGGTTACGCTTAGTTCATTCACTTATGAACGTTCATCTTTTTGGTTAAGATGATCTCTTCGTTTGGGGTCTTACTGATATGTGTGTGTTTTCGGTGAAATCTATGTATGTTGATTATATATATGGATGGACATACCCCCTTTTTATATAAATACTTTTGGTAGTTGAAAGTTCCCTTGGAAATCAAAGTATTTATGTGGTTCCTTCAGCACAAAGTTGTTATGACTAAAGATAATTTGATAAAGAGAAATTGGACTGGGAGTACAAAATGTGTATTTTTTGACTCAGATGAATAGGTGGAACATCTATTTATCTCTTGTAATTTTGCTAGGCATATATGGAGATTGCTCTGTTTAGCATAGCTCAACGGGTGAGTGTTGATCATATGTTTGGTCATTGGTTACAAGGGGTAGATATGAGAACTAAAGCTCGCATCCAAATAGGAACTTGTGCTTTTTTGTGGGCTATTTGGAATTGCAAGAATGATGTTCTTTTTAACAAGTCAAAATGTGCTCATTTTTTTTGCAAATTGTTCACCAAGCCACATATTGGATTCACATGTGGTCGTTCCTTCTGCCTTTGGAGCAGCGGGTCCTAAGGGATTATGGATGTTCTCGCTTGATGGCGGTCATTCAGGATATCTACAACCAGGTTGGCTGGCTGCATACTAGGAGGCTTCAATGAGATTTATTAGCTGGTTGTCCATGTTTCTTTGGTTTATTTGGTATACAACTTAGATGATACTTGATTTGTAATGGATTCGTTTGATACTTTTTGTTCTTTAATATGAAAGCAGCCGATGTGTGCATCATCACGATGCAGAGGCTGGGCTCGGTCCCCATTAAAAAAATGTGTTTGTTGATTTATTTGCAATAGCTAATTAGTGGCGTAGTAGTCACAATAACTAAATAGCACTTTCATGTGTGAGTAGCACGCATAATATTATTGACGTGGGAAAATACACGCCGGTTGTAGCAAATACCACTGGCGCAACACCACCGGCGTGTCACTTTATCGCCGCTAGTAGGAAAAATCTCATGCCAGTAGTGATGTTGAACTCCCTCCATGGCTTGTCGGTCCTTCCACAACAATGTTATATTCTTACTATCACTGGTCATTACTATCACTGATGATTACTCTAGAAGAGTTTGGTCTTATTTTCTAAAAACTAAGGATGATACTTTTGCCGGTTTTAGAGAGTGGTAAGTTATGATTGAAAGGAAACCGAGAGGAAGGTGAAATTGCTTCGTACTGACCATGGTGGAAAATTGTATTCGCATGCTTTTGATGATTATTGTGCGCAGGAAGGCATTGTGAGGCATCTCACCATGTTGTACACATCTAAGCAAAATGATGTTTCCTAGCGGATAAACAGGATGATCATCTCCATTGATCGATGCATGTTATCTAATGCCTGTATGAATAGGCGGTTTTGGGCTAAGGCTACCAACACTTCCTGCTACTTGATTAACAGATCACCATCCATCTCACTTGACAAGAAAACTCCTATTGAGGCATGGTCTAGTGAGACAGCTGATTATTCACAACTGAATTTTTTTGTTGCGGTGCCTATGGTCATGTTGATAATGGAAAGTGAGAGTCTAGAGTTCTTAAGTGCTTGTTTCTTGGTTATGGTCCCGGAGTAAAATAATATAAGTTGTGGCATCCGGAAACCACAAAGACTTTCTTTAGCACAAGTGTTGTGTTTAATGAATTTGTTATGTATGAGGACAGTTTGTTAGCTGATGTTGTGCCAGATTCTTCTGATGAGGACGAACCAAGAGTTCGTTTGCAGGTGGAGATGGCACACCTGGATGAGGAGAAAATTGAAATTGTTGAGGAGGATATTTTGCCAACCTCACCTCGTATAATGATGTGTTCTCCCCAGTTTTCATGCATAGTTATAGTCGTACTTTTTTAGTGTTGTTTCTATGCATGATCTTGAGCTTGAGCAATTAGATGTGAAGACTGCGTTTTTTCGTGGAGAACTTGAGGAGGAGATATACATGGACCAACATGAAGGGTTCATAGTTCCTGGTGAAGAGGATTTCTTGTGCAAGCTAACGAAGTCTCTATACGGTTTGTAACAGTCTCCTCGACAGTTATATAAAAGGTTTGACTCTTTTATATTTTGGCATGGCTTTAAGAGATCTGAATATGATAGATGTGTGTACATTAATTTTTTTTGCTTAATCGCATGTATACTTGTTTCTATATATTGGATGATATGTTAATTGCTGCCAAGAACATGAAAGAAATCCCTACGTTGACAAAATAGTTGAGTAGTGAGTTTGATATGAAGGATCTTTGTCTTGCTAAGAAAATTTTAGATATGGAAATTTCAAGAGACAGAAAATCGAGATTGCTATTTCTTAGTCATGAGAATTGCATTGAGAAAGTTCTTCATCGTTTTAATATGCATGATGCAAAGACTATTAGTACTTTGTCAGCATTGGAATGCCCTAGTAGTGACAAAGATACTGAGTACATGTCATGAGTTCCATATTCTAGTGTTGTTGGTTCCTTAACGTACGCCATGGTGTGTTCTCGATCAGATCTGTTTTATGCTATGAGTTTGGTCAGTCGATACATGACTAATCCTGGTAAAGAACTGATGGAGGGATAATAACCCGGTAGGCCAACTCCAAGGTGTAACCCGGCCCAAGGAGCACGGTGCGTAATCCGGTTAAGGATAACGAAACTTCTGGGAGGCCCAAAGTGTGTAGGCCTCGTAACCCGGATTGTGGGTTGCGGTAAAGAAGGCTAGGGCTTGTAAGCAGTGTCCAGGTAGGATTCGAGTTGTGCCTTGGAAGGGAAGCAAAGGGGGGGTACGGGTGCTATATAAACCGACCCCTAGGTCTAGCTTTAGAGAGATCTAAGTCATAGTCATATCGCCGAATATCGAGTATCCATTGTACACGAGAGATCGAGTTAATATATTGAGATCGGAGACCCGGCGACTTCACGGCCGGCTACCAGATCGAATCCCATCATGTTTTCCTCTGAGCTAAACCCTCTCCCAAACGCCTGTGTCGTCTTGCCCCAAGATCAGTTACCTCTGGTAACATCTGCTGTGCTTATCCCACGACAGTTGGCGCCCACCGTGGGGCTTGCGTCCAAAGGTGTTTACATCACGGGAGAAGCTCGGAAGAGCATGGAGAACCTCGTCGTCGGTGAGATCTACGACGACCACGAAGGAGAGAAGATGGTGGACGATTCCGGCTGGGGGCCAGAATCGGATCACCTCGAATCCGGATCTGTCGTGACAATCGGCCGAATCAGCGTCTTCATCGGTATGGTATGTACTTCTGGCTCGGTTCCTGAGAATTTTGGATCTGATTCTGTGTCAGGGGAGTCTACCTACGCGCAGTCAGATAGAGAAGAGGCAGTTGGAACAACAGACCAGATAGAAGAACCCATCGCGCAGTGGGAACAGCCGGAGGAGCCGGCATGGACCCCGCGTGACCAGGACAATGGAAAGGATGATACTGAATCTATCCGGGACCTGCTGGAAGACCGGTATGAAGAGGATAACAGCGGAGAAGAACAACATGAACTCACAACAAGCATAATACGCCGAGTTGCGGTCTACACGGCTCCCGCAGCCAACCTCAATCAAGGGAACGTGACTACGGCTCCGGTCGGGGCGGCTCAGGCATTGGCGCAGCGGCAGGATGCAGCTAACGGAAACCCGGTCCTGGCCCGGGTCGATGGAGAGTCGGCATCAGTAACTAGCCGTGCAGCGGACGAGGAGTTGCACGCAAATACGTTCGGATTCCTGGGAAACCGGACACCGGGGGCGGGTCCCTCAAACCCGCGCCACCCGGCCTTGTTCGACAATAATCTGATCCTAGACCCCACGGTCCTTGCTACGGTTATCACTCCAGAAAACGCAGCTGAACGTGTCAGGGACCTGGATGTGGCCCGCCGCGCGTTGGAACAGCAAAGAAGGCAAGTGGAAGCGGAGAAACAAGGGATGGCTACACGTCAACGCGAGCTGGATGCATTGGAAACCCGGCTCCGAGAGGAAACATCTAGAGTACACCAAAGACATCAAACCAGACTACCAGCCACGGGTGGGGTTATTAACCCGGCAGCTTTGTTTATTACGCCTCAGGACTAGCCGATCCCAGTGGCAAATCAAGGAACTGCACCTCAACCGGCGACAGCGGAAACCCACGCGGCAAACGTGCAGGCCGGGCTACCCCCACCACGAACCGGAGTCACAACCGGCAACGAGTTACCGCCACCGCCACCGTCACGGTTTCGCACACCAGCAGGCCACTACAACAATCCCATGGACAACGTGTATGCAGCAACACTCGCATTGAACCAGATCCCGGTAGGAGAATCGCCCCATGCAGAAAAGACCCCGCAAGCGATCGATCTGCTGCACACTGCGGTGGCGCAGCAGGCCAATTACCCGGATCATAGAAGCGGAATGCATGGGACGCCATACGCCAGTCAACAACAAGGGAATATTCAAACAATCTCGGCACGGCGGAGGGAAGAGCATCAGCAAATGCCGCCTCCTCCCCGCGTCCAGGCAGCATCAGTGGCACAGGCTGTTGTGGATAGCTCCAAGGCTCGGAGTGCCGGGGCCGGATCTGCTGCACATGGATTACCTGCAGCGCCGCGCCCAGCTGCACCCCTCGCCGGATCACACGTTTCTAGGGAAAGGCCGGTCTCAACCATTCTAGCAGGACCCAAGTGTCTCTCGGACAATATCAGAGCCGAACCTTACCCTGAAAAATTCAAAGAGCCGGGAAAAGTAGTGAATTATGAGCCGACTATGGACCCAGAAACATGGCTGAGCAGTTACGAGATGGCAATGTCAATTCGCAACGCATCCGAGAATCTCCAAGCCAAGTTCATGTACCTGATGATGTCAGAAGGAGCTGCGAAGCTATGGTTCACCAATTTGCCGGAAGGGTCGATCAAGTCATGGGAAGAGTTGAAAACCGCGTTTGTCAAGCACTTTCATGGGACATGCAGAAAATTGTTCACCATTGATGATCTAGAGCGGTGCGTTCAAAAGAAGGGAGAATCAGCACGCAGTTGGGTACGCCGGGTTATGGAAATACTTCACTCGTCCACAGATATCCAGCCCAAAGATGCACTACAAGCTATGGCAAAAACGTGCAAGTATATACCCTTAGTGCAAAAATTAACTCGCATGAAATCCAGTCGGAATGCGTCGGAGGTTACGATGGGAGAATTAATGGACGCGTGCAACAAACACGCCGCGACAGACACTACAGAGGAGGAGGTTGATGACAAGAAGGCAAAAGCAAACACAAGCAACAGCGGAAGAACCGGCAATGGATCAACACCGAGTAATAATGGAAATAGCCAGAACAAGCGCCCATTTGAAGGAGGCTCCGAGTTTGTCGCCAACACCGAGGCCGGGTCTTCGAGACCCAGATCTGAAGGAAATTTTAATACTGGAAATCACAACGGAGGACATTATCAAGGCCCCCCAAGGCCAAATAACAGTTGGGATATCTTTAGAATGGCATGCCCGAAGCACAGCAGGAACGGAAAGCCGGCTAATCACTCCTTGGAGCAATGCGCCGACTTAGAGAGATGGAAGAACGAGGAAGTAAATAGAGCCATGCGAGGTGCGGGTCGGGGAGGAGGCCCGGGTCCAGGTGGAAATTTGGGCAACGGTCCACCCCCAGCCGGTAACCCGGCAGCCGGAAATCAGGTCAATAATCAAGGGGGAGCGGGAGGTTTCCAGGCTAACCCCAAACAGTTGGGTCAATATCATGTGCATACCACAGGAGGCTCTAGCAAGGATAAAAAGATACTAAAGCAGGCGGTCAACTCGGTTTCTTCTGCTGTTCCGAGGTACTTGAGGTGGTCAGAACAGGAGGTAACATGGAGCAGAAGGGATCACCCGGATAGAGTGGATCACCCGGGAGTCTTAGCATTGGTAGTGGCACCACAGGTCAATGGGTATGAGCTGAAAAAAGTCTTGATGGATGGAGGAAGTAGCATCAATATCCTGTACTGGGAAACTTTTCTGCGCATGGGTCTCAAGGAATCTCAGCTGCAAAAAAGTACAACAGTTTTTCATGGGATAGTGCCGGGTCATTCAGCGTGCCCTGAAGGAAAAATTGCATTGGAGGTAGCTTTTGGGGAATCAAAGGACAATTATCGAGTTGAGTGGCTTACTTTTGAGGTGGTTAAGTTGCGCAGTCCTTATCACGCATTGTTTGGAAGACCGGCTTATGCCAAATTCATGGCAAGGCCGTGTTATGTGTATCTACAGCTGAAAATCCCGGGTCCTAAGAAGACCATTACCATACATGGAAATCGAGATATAGCAGCTGAGTGCGATGAAGGAGATGCAGCAATGGCTGAGCAAGCCTGTAGGAAAGAGGAACTCAGGCATTACAGATCTCAAGAGGACCTGGAGGAAAGGGCAACTTCAAAAAGGCCGAGCTCTGAAGAAGAAAAAGCAAAACTCAGGGCAGAGCAAGGTGCTAAGATGGTGGCCTTCATCAGGAACGATCCCTCCAAATTGTCTGGCATAGAAGAGGAAATCACATCGCCGTCTACAGCTAGCCGCGCTATGAGAACGACACACCCGGATTGGCTAGCAAACTCGGTACTCGTCGTAAAAGGGTCTAACAAATGGAGAATGTGCATCGGTCGCGCCAGCCCGGGACCGATTATCGAAAAGAACTAAACAGTGTAACGGGCAGCAGGTTTCAGACGCGCTCTTTTCCTACCCAGGGTACCTAAGGGGACTGGAAGGTTTTTAATGAGGCGGCTTGCTGACCCAAACTTTGTCGTATCAATAAAAAAGATGGTTATCAGGTCTTATTACGGTCTTTGCTTCGATTACAAGTAAGTATATTCAGTGCTATCAATACATTATTACCATCAAGCATGTTGCATATATATAGGTCTTGGGGGGCTGGTTGCTCGAACAACAGTCGCAAACCCAAAGACCCGGCCTCGATGCCTATGAGTTATGAGGGCCGATTACTTGCAAGACGAGTACGGCTGCAATCTTATAACCGGACGAAGGAGCCAAGTTTCTTGGTTATTCTTACTTAAGCTCGATGTGACTCGCACTAAAGTGGCATGATCTGTTCGCTTACGATTACAATCAATCACACAGCCCAATGGGACTTGCTTGACCCTGTTTCTCGTATAGATGTAACAACATGGTATCCACGCGAAAGCCGGCTTACAGTACAAGATAATCAAAAGGGTCATCTAAACCACAAGTCTATGCAGAGTACAAGGCTAATAGCCGGAAACTCAACGATTATCAAGCATGACTTCAGTATTTACACGGACAGCTACAGGTTTTCGGCTTGGTAAAGAACAGTTTGTCCTCTGAGAAAGGCCGTACCCCCCTGACTCGTACTTTGGGTCATGGGGACTGGGGACTTCGAAAAAGAAACAAACCGCTTGGCTATCAAAGCTCGAAAGACCCTAGCTTCCGAGTCTTGGGGACTTAAAGAAAAGTCCGCTTATCAAAACCCGTGATACTCGGAATACCGAGTCTGGTAAAGGGAACCAAAAAAGATAGTCGGGTATCGAGAATAAGTTTAAGAGTAAGACAAGTGTTAAAATTACCAAAAGCCGGGAGAGGCACAAATATATCACGAACCAAAAGTGCGTTACAAGTGACGGCACCAATATCAAGGGCGCACAGGCGCACCATCAAAAGCATATTAGTTTTCAAAACAAAGTATCAGGTATCGCCCTACTCGGCCTCCTGAGAACGGTCTTCCGGGTCTTGGTCCTAGGTCTGCTCCTTAGCTTTTCCAGCAGCCTTACCCGGACTTCCCGCAACAGGACGGACAGGTGGAGGGACAGCTGGTGTAGAGGTAGATGGCCCTGATCCTAACTCGGCCTCTCTCTTAGCAGTTTCTTCTTTCTTCCTGGCTAAATCAGCAGCCCATTTTTCCAGCATATCAAAGGTAGGGGGTGCCTCTTCCAGTAAGATCTTGCCTCCAGCATCGTACGAGCTCATAATTGTGTCCAGGTCAATATTATCGGCCAAAGCGGTGGCCGAGTGGCGTACTGCGGATTGTATGGCCTTGAAGTCCTTGGGCGTAAACTTGGAGCCATCAGCCTTGAATTCTGGAAACCCGGATATTACCTTTGCCGGGTCAAGCTTAGGAAAGTAAGCTTTCGCTAGCGTAAAGGCCCGGGTCATATCGATCCGGCAGGACGAGCGCTTCCATATCTCAATCCATCCAGGCACCGTCGAGCAAGCTTGCATAAGGTTTTTGATGGGGGGATAGTAACCCGGTAGGCCCACTTCAAGATATAATCCGGCCCGAGGTGTGCTGAGCGATACTCGGCTAGGGGTAAAGAGATTACCGGAAGGCCCAAAGGCTTGTGAGATTCGTAACCCGGATTGTGGGCTGCGATAAGGAGAGTTAGGGTTTTGTATGTGGAATTCGAATAGGACTCGAGATGTGCCTTGAAGGGCAAGTTAGGGGTGTACGGGTGCTTTATAAACCGGCCCCTAGGTTTAGTTTGCCAGAGATTCAAGTCATAGTTGTAACACCTGTTATCGAGTATCCAGCATAATTCATATTGAGATCCGGCGAGTTATTTTCCGGTTCTTAGATCGCTTTTCGCCATGTCTTCCTTCGAGCTAAACCATCTCCCGAATACCTGTGTCGACTTGCCCCAAGATCAGTTACCCCCGGTAACATCTGCCGTGATTATCCCACGACAGTTGGCGCCCACCGTGGGGCCTGCGTCCAAAGGTGTTTACATCACGGGAGAAGCTCGGAAGAGCATGAAGAACCTCATCGTCGGAGAAGTCTACGTCAACAGCAAAGGAGAGAAGATGGTAGACGATTCTGGCTGGGGGCCAGAGTCGGATCACCTCGAAACCGGATCCATCGTGACAGTCGGCAGCGTCAACGTCTTCGTCGGGGTGGTATGTACTTCCAGTTCGAATTGTGATAATATTGGATCTGATTCTGTGTCAGGAGAAGACATGTATGTCCGATCAGAAATAGAAGAGTCGATTGGAACAACGGGTCAGATGGAAAGGGAGGATGATACCGAGTCTATACGGGATCTGTCGGAGGATCGATATGAGAGGGAAAACAACGAGGAAGAACAATACGAATCTACACCGGACATCATGCGCCGGGTTGCAGTCTATGCGGCTCCCGCAACCAATCTCAATCAAGAAAACGCGGCCGCGGCGCCAGCCGGGGCGGCTCAGGCAGCGGCCCAGCAGCAAGGTACAGTTGACCCGGTCTTGGCCCAAGTCGATGGAGAGTCGGCATCTGTCACCAGCCGCCCAGCAGACGAGGAGCGGCACGCAAATATGTTTGGGTTCCAAGCAAACCGAACACCGGGGGCGGGCCCCTCAAACCCGCGCCACCCGGCTCTGTTTGATAATAATTTGATTTTGGACCCCACAGTCTTGGCCACAGTTATTACCCCAGAAAACGCGGCAGAGCGTGTAAGAGACTTGGACGTGGCTCGTCGTGCATTGGAGCAGCAAAGAGGGCAAGTAGAAGCAGAAAGGCAGGGGATGGTCGCGCGGCAGCGCGAATTGGATGACCGAGAGACCCGGCTCCGGGAGGAAACGACAAGGATGCACCAAAGGCACCGAACTATGCTGCCGGCAACAGGAGGGGTTATTAACCCAACTGCCCTGGTGTTCACGCCTCAAGATCAGCCGATTCCACCGACGAACCAAGGGATCATACCGCGACCGTCAACGGGAGCACATCCGGTAAACGCGCCAGCCGGGTTACCTTTGCCACAGACGGGGGCGACAGCCGGCAATACCATGCCGCCACCACCATCACGATTCCGCACGCCAGCAGGTCATTACAATAATCCCATGGACAACGTGTACGCAGCAACGCTCGCACTAAACCAGATTCCTGTGGGAGACTCGCCTCATGCGGAAGGGACCCGACGAGCAATCGACCTGCTACACACCGCGGTAGCACAGCAAGCCAATTATCCGGATCATAGAAGCGGAATGCATGGGACGCCGTACGCCAGTCAGCAACAGGGCAATGTCCAAGCAAGTGCGGCACGACGAAGGGAAGAGCAGCAGCAAATGCCGCCTCCACCGCGTATCCAGACAGTACCAGTAGTATCAGCAGCGCAGGCGGTGGTGGACAGTTCCAGGGCCAGAAGAGGCGGGGCCGGATCCGCTGGACACGAGTTGCCGGTGGCGCCGCACCTCGAGGCACCCCCAGCCGGGTCACGCGCCTCCCGAGTAAGACCACCCCCAACCACCCTGGCGGGACCCAAGTGCCTCTCGGACGACATCAGAGCAGAACCTTACCCGGAAAAGTTCAAAGAACCGGGGAAAGTAGTAAATTATGAGCCAACAATGGACCCAGAAACGTGGCTGAGCAGCTACGAGATGGCGATGTCAATTCGCAACGCATCCGAGAACCTCCAAGCCAAATTCATGTACTTAATGATGTCAGAAGGAGCAGCAAAGTTATGGTTCACCAATTTACCGGAAAAGTCGATCAAATCGTGGGAGGAGTTAAAGACCGCGTTTATCAAGCACTTCCATGGAACATGCAGAAAGTTATTTACTATTGATGATTTGGAGAGATGCGTTCAGAAGAAAGGAGAGTCAGCACGCAGCTGGGTGCGCCGGGTTATGGAGATACTCCACTCATCTACAGATATCCAGCCTAAGGACGCGCTACAAGCTATGGCAAAAACATGTAAGTATGTTCCTTTAGTACAAAAGCTAACTCGCATGAAATCCAGTAGGAACGCAGCGGAGGTTACGATGGGAGAGCTAATGGATGCGTGCAACAAACACGCGGCAACGGATACCACAGAGGAGGAAGTCGATGACAAGAAAGCAAAAGCAAACACAAGCAGCAGTGGGAAAACCGGCAATGTATCGGCGCCAAACAATAATGGAAACAGCCAGAACAAACGACCGTTTGAAGGAAATTTTAATACTGGAAATCACAATGGGGGACACTACCAAGGACCGCCAAGACCAAGCAACAGCTGGGACATATTTAGGATGGCATGCCCGAAACACAGCAGGAACGGCAAGCCAGCCAATCATTCACTGGAGCAATGTGCCGACTTACAAAGGTGGAAGAACGAGGAAGTGAACAGAGCCATGCGAGGCGCAGGCCGAGGAGGAGGCCCGGGCCTAGGTGGAAATTTGGGCAACGGGCCGCCCCCAGCTGGCAACCCACCAGCTGGAAATCAAGGTAACAATCAAGGAGGAGCGGGAGGTTTTCAAGCTAACCCCAAACAGCTGGGTCAGTATCATGTGCACACTACGGGAGGCTCTAACAAGGATAAGAAGATACTGAAACAAGCAGTTAATTCGGTCTCCTCCGCTGTTCCAAGATATCTGAGGTGGTCAGAACAAGAGGTAACATGGAGCAGGAAGGATCACCCGGACAGAGTTGACCACCCGGTAGTCTTAGCTTTGGTAGTGGCACCACAGGTCAACGGCTACGAACTGAAAAAAGTCTTGATGGATGGAGGAAGCAGTATCAATATCCTGTACTGGGAAACTTTTCTGCGTATGGGCTTAAAGGAATCGCAGCTGCAAAAAAGTACAACAGTTTTTCACGGGATAGTGCCGGGTCACTCGGCATGCCCTGAAGGAAAGGTGGCACTGGAAGTAGCTTTTGGAGAGTCAAAGGACAACTACCGAGTCGAGTGGCTTACCTTCGAGGTAGTAAAGTTGCGCAGTCCTTATCATGCATTGTTTGGAAGGTCGGCTTATGCCAAGTTCATGGCGAGACCGTGTTATGTGTACCTACAGCTGAAAATCCCGGGTCCCAAGAAGACCATTACAATACACGGAAATCGAGATATAGCAGCTGAATGTGATGAGGGAGACGCGGCAATGGCCGAGCAAGCCTGCAGGAAGGAAGAGCTCAAACATTACCGTTCTCAGGTAGACCTAGAAGAGAGGACAACGTCAAAAAAGCCAACTCCTGAGGGGGACAAAGCAAAAGTTGGGGCAGAACAAAACCCTAAGATGGTAGGCTTCATCAGGAGCGATACTTTCAAAACTCCTAGCAGGGAAGAAGAAGACGTACCGCCATCCGCAGCTGATCACGTTTCAAGGACGGTATACCCGGATTGGCTAGCAAATCCGGTACTCGTTATGAAAGGGCATAGCAAGTGGAGAATGTGCATTGGCCGTACCAACGCGAGGCCGACTCTCGAGAATAACTAAAGCAGTGTAATGGGCGGCAGGTTTCATACGCACTCTTTTCCTATCCAGGGTACCTAAGGGGACTGGAAGGTTTTTAATGAGGCGGCCTGCTGATTCAAAAAAAGAAATTTTTATCAATAAAAGAAGATGGTCTCGAGTCTTATCATGATCTTTGCTTCAGTTACAAGTAAGTAATGCTTGTTATTATCAATACGTCAATATCATGAAAATACGTCACGTGCATATAGGTCTTCGGGAATTGGTGTGCCTAAATAAGTAATCACAAACCCGGAGACCCGGCCTCGATGCCTATGAGTTATGAGGGCTGACTACTCGAAAAAACGGGTACGGCTGCAATCTTATAACCGGACAAAGGAGCCAAATTTCTTGATTATTCTTACTTAAGCTCGATGTGACTCGCGCTAAAGTGGCATGATCTGTTCACTTACGATTACAATCAAATTATGCAGCCCAATGGGACTTGCTTGACCCTGTTTTTCGTATAGATGTAACAGCATGGTATCCACGCGAAAGCCGGCTTACAGTACAAGATAATCAAAAGGGTCATCAAAACCACAAGTCCATGCAGAGTATAAGGCTCAAATAGCCGGAAACTCAACAAGTATTAAGCATGACTTCAGTATTTATGTGAACAGCTATTGGTTTTCAGCTTGGTAAGGAGCAGTTTGTCATCTGAGAAAGGCCACGTCCCCTTAGCTCGCACTTTGGGTCATGGGGACTGGGGACTTCGAGACAGAAACAAACTACTTAACTACTAAGGCTCATAAAACCTTAGTTTCCGAGTCTTGGGGACTTAAAGAAAAGTCCGTCTATCAAAACCTATGATACTCAGTTAGCCGAGTCTCAAAAGGGAATCAAAAGCAAGAGTTCAAAGTATCGAGAATAAGCTTACATTTAACACAAGGATCGAGATTATCAAAAGCCGGGAGAGGCAAAGAGTTATCACAAGTTAACAAGCGCAAAGTCATAACATCAGTATCAAAGTTGCACAGGCGCATTGCTAAACATCATATCAGTCTCGAGAAACGCAAAACACTAGGTATCATCCTACTCGGCATCCCGGGAATGGTTCTCCGAGTCTTCGTCTTGAACTTGCTCCTTGCCAGCAGTTTTACTCGGACTCTTCACGTCAGGACGGACAGGTGGAGGAACGGCTGGGGTTGAGGTAGACGGCTTTACGCCTAGTTCGACCTCTCTCTTCGCAGCCTCCTCTTTCCTCCTGGCCAGGTCAGTCGACCACTTTTCCAGCATATCAAAAGGAGGGGGTGCCTCCACCAGGATAACCTTGCCCTCAGAATCATATGAGCTCATAATTGTGTTCAGATCCATTTTATCTGCCAAAGTTGTGGCCGAGTGACGTACCGAAGATTGTATAGCTTTGAAGTCCTGGGGTTTAAACTTAGACCCGTCAGCCTTGAATTCCGGGAACCCGGATACTACCTTGGCCGGGTCAAGCTTAGGAAAATAAGCCTTCGCCAGCGTCAAAGCCCGGGTCATCCCGATCCGGCAAGACGAACGCTTCAGTATTTCAATCCATCCAGGCACTGTGGACAAGGCCTGCATGAGGTTTTCTTCGCTCGGGTATACCTCCGAAGGCCACTTTATAGCGTCCAGCAAAAGTTTCGTGCCGGCAAAAAATGTACGGAGCACGGTCTTCAGAGTTTTAGCCTGAGTAACGGTGTTCTCCTCCGGAGCAGCAAGGTTAGCACCTGCAATCGAAACACACAAAAGCATATCAGTGATATTGGTTATTACAGTGGCAAGATAGAAATACGCAAGTTATTCGCAAATAGCAAACTTACTTAGCAAGATACGGTAAGTGTCCGTAATCTGAGTTGACAGGTTATTCAGCGAGGATTGGGCAGCATTGTATTTGTTCTTGTATTTGGAGACATCTTTTTTCAAAGACTTTATCTCCGCTTCAAGGGTTTCCCTGCGCTTTGTTTCCGCAAGCAGGAGCTGCTCAGTTTTAAGTAATGTTTCATCCGACTGAGTTATCTCCGCCTGCAAAGAATGAGTGCAACTGTAAGCCGGATATCGCGAGAATATTGCCTTTTGAGAAAATAGTACAGAAGGTTATTATGCGAAGTACCGAGAATAATTACAGAAAATTATGCTCGGAACTTGGGGACTGGGTGTATAGTAAGAAGTATCAAGTAAGATTACCTGATGTGCTGCAGCCATACGCTCTAGGATATTTCCTTCCGAAGCTTTCATGGCAAGAAGAGCGCTCATCAGCTGGTTAAAATCAGCGTTATCCGAGTTAGATGACTCGGGTACCTGGAAAGTGGGAAAAGGAGCTTTTCTTGTAACAGGAGGTGGCACCCGGGTCATCCGAATGTCGGAGTCTGGTCCCCCTCCCGCGCTCGAAGCTGCTCCCTTCTCCTTCTCGCTTGCGTGCGAAGCAATTGGATACCCGGTATCATGCCTAGCTGGCTCCGGTGGCGACGCTTGCTCGTCACCAGTTGTGGTGAAGGCATCATCAGCCGGCTCGTTCTCGACCCGGACCTTAGCCTCAGTGTCCTCCTGGTCGCTGGTAACAACCGTGGCTCTGAAGAAGGTGCGAAGGCACAATTAGTCTTTGGTTATGAAAGAGGCGGTAAGAGCTCGGTATAATGTCAAGAGAAGGCGTTTACCCGGTGTTCACCGGGAAGTCCGAAGGAAAGCCGCTGCTAGACCCGGAAGATACTGAAAAATGCCAAGCAAGGTTTGAGATTATGTTGCAAAGGAATGTCCGGAAAGAGTTTCTATTTACGATGTAAATACCAGAGTGTCGAGCCGGGGGCGATGAAGTGCCCGGGTTAAGGGCCTCGTTGCCTGGATGGTTCCGGGTTACTCGGCGCCTAGTCGCGGGTGGCTCCTTTATTTATGATCAAAAGGGGTGAAGGTGGGGTTAGTCCCGAAGTGACGTTATGAGAACAAAAATTAAAGTGCAAGGGAGCGGGATAAAAACCTGGAGGGCGATCCTCTGGGATTTCCTTTTGGATCCGGCTTTGGTGGCCGGCTCCGGCTCGTCCTCCTCGCTGGCGGACTCTTCCCAGCCATCTGATTCTTCTTCCTCGTCTTGGTCCTCTCGTTCTGAAAGGTATTAAAGATATAGCATAAGGAAAAAGAGGAGACAGGACATAATGTACGCAAGGGGGTTAAGTACGCACCTTCATCCGAATTAACGGCGTCATCTTTCCCCTCCGCGTCTCCAGAGTTGGGAGGAGTGTCGATTGTCCAAAAGCCATTATCGGCCTGAGGTGAAAATGCCAGGGTAATGGTTAATATCGAGTCATGAAGAGCGGATAAAGGTAAGCTTGTTAAAATCCAAAATCAAGAGGCAGAAAGCTTACAGCGGGGGCGGGGTTCTCGAGTGTAAAAGGTTCTAACCCGGCTATGTTCCGGATTACCTCGAGCTTCTCTGTTAAAAAACCCTTGATCGTCTTGTTCATGTCATTAGGGGCAAAGGTGCTGGTAGAGTATCGGATCGGGTCCGTAGTTTGACCCAAATACTCACACATCAGCTTCTCACGAATGGAGTTTGGCTGGATGCGGAAGTTAACCCAGGTCTTCACCAAGTTTAGCCCGATGAGGCCTCGGGCTGATAAGATGGAGATCTTAGCCAACGAAGGCAGGATCGCCTCCCTGTCCGAGTCAGATGCGAAGGCATTGAAAGATTCAGAAATGTCAAGCTGACCCTCCGAGTAACCCGGCAACTTCTTCTCGCCGGGTGGGGAGGTGTCCTGGCAGTAGAAGTATGAGAGCTGCCAGTGCTTTACATGAGAATTGAGAGTGAGGGGAGGCATCAAGGAATTCTTGCGGCGCTGGATAGAAACCCCGCCGCAAGTAAGGAGTGCGCCGTCACCGCTTTCGCGGCACGGCTTGCACTGAAAGAGTTCAACAAAGAGAGCCAGACTTGGCGGAGTGCACAAGTAAGACTCGGAAAGAACGATAAAGTGGGTGATGTTCAGAATGGAGTTTGGGCCTATATCAAAAATACGGAGGTTGTAGTGATCTAGGACATCACGAAAGAAAGGGTGACCCGGGGGCCTGAAGCCTCGGGTCACGTGTTCGACGAAACATATTACCTCATCCGTTGCTGGAGAAGGCCGGGTTTCGCTCCCTGGTACTCTCCAGTGAATAGATTCCTGGGGAGGAAGGATTCCAAGCTCGACCAACTCCTCCAGTTTGGCCTTGGTAACGGAAGATCTCCCCCAATTGGCTGAAATGGAGTTAGTGGATTTAGTTTTAGCCGGCTGTTTTCCCTGCCTCTTGGGTGCCATGGGGTTGACCTGTTAAAACATCAAAGGGAAAGAGGTGAGAAGCGAAAACTCGGAAATTAATGAATAGTCAGTTACCGGTAACTTAAAAATAATCCGGGTATTGCCTTGCCGGATCAAGTGTGATCTGTCCGGGTATCGCATGTTGTTACGGAAGTTGTGAAGTTTTTCCGTAAAGTAAGTGTCGGGAGAAGGTATAAGGATACCCTTATGCCTATTATCAGCAAGTGAGTTGGAGAAGTGAGATCTTCCGGATGATAAGGACAAGGGCGGAAATTTTTGGTGGTCCGAGCCCGGATGGGAAATCCAATTTCTGTATTTAAGGCCAATCTAATGATACTTAGTGGTAGGGGAGTAAGATAAGATGCGCGTCCTATCTATGGGAGTGGTTATGGTAAACGCTAGTAAGTTAATTCGGCAGGGCCCGAGAAATGGCATGCGACTCGATTCAGATCTGATCTAAGGAAAGGCTAAGAAGTTGCAAGGTTGGGCTGGAGGATATCGAGAGCTTACCGGAGGAGGTTGAAGTAGGGATTTGCGGAGACAGATGGCGCAAGATTGATGCCCTTTCGCGATTTCCTGCCGGCGAATCGGGGGCTTGGTGGTGGATGTAGGAGTTGGAGTGGGTTGCACGGTGGCGGAGCGCAAGCGGCGGCGGATGGGCTCCGGCGATGTGCGTAGGGCTTGCGTGGTGGCACTCCGCGAACTCGAGCTTGAGGAGAAGAGGAGTGGGGGAAATGAGCCGTTAGGGTTGAGTTTGCTCCTTGGGGTCTATTTATAATGGCCCGGGTGGAAAAGCCTAACCTAACGGGCGAAACCCGGGATGTGCGGAGTAATGGTTGGCTATTTTGAAATTTGAAAGACGCGCCTTATGCATAGATCGATATAATCCAGAGTAAAAGGAAGGGGAAATTTCTTTCCTAGTATCAGCGACAGTTATCAAGGAAGATGTGAAATCATCGAATTTCCTATTAAGACTCAGGTTTGGAAGATTGAGGGAGAGCCTTTGAGGGGGGCCGGGTTGCTACTTGATCCCCTTGGTGCTAATCCCAGCCGTTTGTCAGCATATTGTATCTTGATCTTTATGTGTTCTTGTATCCAATATTTCTGCAGGGAATAGCCAGCACTTCGAAGAGTAATCTTGGAAGCCCAGGCTATTCTGGGGACTACTGATGGGGGGATAGTAACCCGGTAGGCCCACTTCAAGATATAATCCGGCCCGAGGTGTGCTGAGCGATACTCGGCTAGGGGTAAAGAGATTACCGGAAGGCCCAAAGGCTTGTGAGATTCGTAACCCGGATTGTGGGCTGCGATAAGGAGAGTTAGGGTTTTGTATGTGGAATTCGAATAGGACTCGAGATGTGCCTTGAAGGGCAAGTTAGGGGTGTACGGGTGCTTTATAAACCGGCCCCTAGGTTTAGTTTGCCAGAGATTCAAGTCATAGTTGTAACACCTGTTATCGAGTATCCAGCATAATTCATATTGAGATCCGGCGAGTTATTTTCCGGTTCTTAGATCGCTTTTCGCCATGTCTTCCTTCGAGCTAAACCATCTCCCGAATACCTGTGTCGACTTGCCCCAAGATCAGTTACCCCCGGTAACATCTGCCGTGATTATCCCACGACAGTTTTCCTCACCCGGGTATACCTCGGTAGGCCACTTCACGGCGTCCAATATAAGCTTTGTGCCGGCAAAAAAGGTCCGGAGCACAGTCTTCAATGTTTTAGCCTTGGCAACGGCATCGTCCTCTGGAGCAGCAAGGTTCGCACCTGCAATTGAAACAAAGGAAAGCATATCAGTAATCCCGATTGTCATAACGATAAAGTAGAGGCATGTAAGTTAATCGAAAACAAAAACTCACTTAGCAAGATGCGATAATTATCCGCAATCTGGTTCGATAAGTTTTTCAGCGCGGATTGGGCAGTGTTGTACTTCTTCTTGTATCTGGAAACGTCTTTTTTCAAAGTTTCCATGTCAGCCTCAAGGGCTTCTCTTCGTTTTACCTCAGCAAGCAGGAGCTGTTCGGTCTTGAGTAACACCTCATCGGACCGGGTCACTTCCGCCTGTAAGGAACAAGGAACGAAAGTGTCAGTCGGATATCATGGAAAGCCGGATATTGCATGAAGTACCGAGCACAACTTCGGTAAGTTATGCCCAGAACTTGGGGACTAGGTATATACCAAGAGATATCAAGTGTCGATTACCTGATGCGCTGCGGACATGCGCTCTAGGATGTTGTTCTCTGAAGCCTTCATGGTGAGGAGAGCGCCCATCAGCTGGTCAAAATTATCGTTACCCGAGTTAGAAGACTCGGGGTCGCGGAAACTTGGAGAAGAAGTGTTCCTCTTAGCAGGAGACGGCACCCGGGTCATCCGAATGTCGGGGTCTGGTCCTCCTCTCGCGCCCAAAGTGGCAGTATCTTCTTTCTCGCTTGCATGCGAGGCTATTGGATACCCGGCTTCTCGCCTAGCCAGGTCTGTCGGTGACGCTTGTTCATCACCAGCTGCGGCGAACACATCATTAGTTGGCTTCTCTTTACCCGGGTCCTCGGTTTCCATGTCTTCTTGGTCACTGACAATGACCGTGGCCCTGTAAAAAGTGTGAGGGCATAGTTAGCGCATAGTCGTGAAAAAGACGGCGAAAGTGTGGTATAACATTAGGAAAAGAATTTTACCCGGGATTCACCATAAGGTCCGCAGGGAATTCGCTGCTAGAACCGGATGAAACTGAAAAATACCAAACGAGGCGTGAGGTTACCTTGCGAGGGAGTGTTTTAGAGGGATGTTTATGTTTAAAGAAGGGTACGGTCAGTACCAGTGTGCCGAGGTGGAGGCGATGAAATACCCGGGTTAAGGGCATCATGGCCCGGGTGGTTCCGAGTCGCCCTGCGCTTGGTCATAGGCGACTCCTTCAGGTATGGCCAAAGGGGGTAATGCCATGGTCAGCTCAGGAATATTATCACAGGAACGCAAATTAGATGTGAGAGATTGATGTAAAACCTTGAAGACGACCCCTTGGGGTTTTCTTTTAGATCCGGCCTTAACTGCCGGTTCTGGTTCATCTTCATCGCTGGCGGATTCCACTTTACCGTCAGCTTCTTCTTCCTCGTCTTGGTCTTCTTGTTCTGAAAGTTACCAAGGTTACAGTAGGAAAATGAAAAGTGGGATGCGACGAACTTAAAGGAACTGGGCATGTACCTTCATCCGAGTTAACGGCATCCTCCTTCTCCTCCGGATTTCCGGAGTTAGGAGGAGTGTCTATCTTCCAGAAATCATCATCGGCCTGAAGTGAAAGCATAAGAACAAGGGTTAGTGGTTGTATCAAGTGAAAAAGATAAAGGTGAAATCGTGAAAACCAGGTCCTTACCGCGGGGGCCGGGTTCTCGAGAGTGAAGGGCTCTAATCCGGCTATATTCCGGATTACCTCGAGCTTCTCTGTCAGAAAGCCCTTGATTGTTTTGTTGGTGTCGCTAGGCGCGAAGCTGTTGGTGGAATATCGAATCGGGTCCGTGGTCTGCCCCGAGTATTCGCACATCAACTTTGCGCGGATGGATTTGGGTTGGATACGGAAATTGACCCAAGTCTTCACCAGGTTAAGCCCGATGAGGCCTTGGGCTGAAAGAATGGAGATTTTAGCCAATAAAGGCAGGATTGCCTCCCTGTCCGAGTCAGGGGCAAAGGCGTTGAAGGTTTCGGAGATGTCAAGCTGGCCCTCCGAGTAACCTGGCAATTTCTTTTCGCCGGGTGGGGAGGTGTCCCGGCAGTAAAAGTATGAAAGCTGCCAGTGCTTGACGTGGGAGTTGAGGGTGAGAGGAGGCATTAAAGAGTTCTTGCGGCGTTGGATAGAAACCCCGCCGCAAGCAAGAAGTGCATCGTCGCCGCTTTCGCGGCACGGTTTGCACTGGAAAAGTTCAACAAAGAGAGCCAAACTTGGTGGAGTGCACAAGTAAGACTCGGAGAGAACGATGAAATGGGAGATGTTTAGTACAGAGTTAGGGCCTATGTCGAAAATGCGAAGGCCATAATGGCTTAAGACGTCACGGAAGAAAGGATGATCCGGAGGCCGGAAGCCCCGGGTCACGTGTTCCACAAAGCAAATTACCTCGTTTTCTGCTGGAGTAGGCCGAGTTTCGTTACCCGGTACCCTCCAGTGGATAGTCTCTTGAGAAGGAAGAACCCCTAGCTCGACCAGTTCTTCTAACTTGGCCTTGGTGACTGAGGACCGCGCCCAGTTGGCGGATATGGAGTTTGTGGTCTTGGCTTTAACTGGCGGCTTTCCCTGTTTCTTGGGCGCCATTGGGTTAACCTGAAAAAGCGTCAGAGGAAAAGATATGAGGAATGAAACCCGGAAACTGTCAATTGACCGAGTATTGATAAGTGGTGTCAAGTTAACATGGAGGTTAAAAATAATCCGGGTGTTACCCTGCTAAGCAAGGTACAAACTGTCCGGGTATCGCGCATTATTATGAAAGTTGTGGAATTTTATATGTGGATAAGTGTTTGGGGATGATAAGTGGTTGTCCGAACATCTATTGTGAGCAAATGAGCCGGAAAGGGAGGACTTTCCGGGTGATAGGAGCAAGGGTGGAAAATTTGGGCGGCCCGAGCCCAGATTGGGAATTCCCTTTCTAGGTTTGTGGTAAAATTAATGATTACAAGTGGTAGGAGAGTGAGTTGAAGTGTATATCTTATCTATTGGGTGAGCTAGAGTGAATATTAGCGACCTAATTCGGCGTGACCCGAGAAATCACGGGCGGGTCGATTCAGATCTAATCCGAGGGGAAGTTAAGAAGTTGCGAGGGTAAATTAGTGGATGTAAGGGACTTACCGAAGTGGGCGCAACCATTGTTTGTTTATTAAGAACACATGTATCAACGTTTCCGGTTAATACAATTCTAGCATGAGAAATAAACATTCATCATAAACATGGAATAAGATAATAACCATTTTATTATTGCCTCTCGGGCATATTCCCTTCAGTCTCCCACTTGCACTAGAGTCAATAATCTAGTCTGTAAGCACTTAACACATATGACGTTCCAGTGTTATTACCATGCTTCGCATGTGGAAAACATCATCAAAAAGATCTGAACTGTTCAGTTCCTTATTGTATTTGCATGTTCTTTGCGTCTACACGCATCACTCATCTTCTAATGAGATGGCTTGGTATATATATGGTCAATCGGTGAAAACTTAATTCCTCAGCTTAAACTGATGTCACTAACATTGTGAAAATGTAGCTTCATAGTGTTGGCATTCTTGGAAATTCACGAAGTTCCGGTGATACCTTAATTCCTCAGCTTAAACTGATGTTACTAACATTGTGAAAATGTAGCTTCAAAGTTTTAGCATTCTTGGAAATTCACCAAGTTCAATAAAGAACTCCTTGACACAAAATACGCTTATTATCAGTTGTCAACACAACGATATACTTTAGCCTTTGTTGTAGTATCTGTCACAATATTTTAACTTTGAAACTCTTTCAAATCCAGCATGGAACTTTCTTCCATCCTATTGTGCTACCCTTCATCACATATTTTAATTGAGATAAAATTTCTTGAATAAATGACAAGACTATTAGTGTAACATATTACAACTAATACTTTGTCATTACTACATAGGAAAACATATCCTTAGTATTTCTAAAATGACACAAGGATCTCTCCCACTGTTGTCTAATCATCATATGAATTATCCTGCTATAAAATTTTATAGCATAGGACTCATCTGGTTTTGTACATAGCATGGAAACATGACTTAGAAATCTCAATTTCAATGATGCTCATCATGTGTCAAAACACATGAATCTTGCTCAATTATTTTCCATGTGACAAGAACTCCTTCTTATCATTTTTTTATATTGACTTACTTCAATACTCCTTCTTAACAATAATTTCCAAACTTGACAAATGTTTTCTAAACTTGTTAACCATCCTTCCAATTGCATTTAATATTGTTATCTTCTTGTTCTTCATCATCCATGCATCATGCTAATCCACCTTCACCTGTTGATTAGTTGGAAAACAAATCATCTAACCATAATGCATGGGCTTTTCATATGCAACTCAAAATTGCATATGGGTCCATTTAAATCTGTTTATTTTGTAAACTAGTTTACCTTGATGCATATTTAAACTTGTCATGCATCCATATCTTGATCATGCTGGATCTTTTGCCGTAGTAGTAATTGTTGCATTCCGGTGTTTGTTCGAGGTTCGTTGCCTCTTCCCGGATAGGACGTTGAGATGATGTGAGCAACGACAAGTTCTGCTACCTTGCGGGATCTCAGGCAAGTATACTCACTTGCATGCCATATGGCTGCCTTTCATCACTTGTTACCGATTCTTTCCGTTGATTCTTTCCTGCTAGCCTTAGTGGTAGTTGTTTCTGTTACGAACCCATCACATGAATCCCTTAACCTTGACATTGCCTCACCTCCATACCTACAGCCTTTGTTTGTGCCTGTTCTTATCTAGCATGCTTAGAGTTGCTTCTGCTCGAGCCTGTTGTCGGTTACTTCTTTTACTATCGTGCTATTATTGTTGTTACCGTTCCGGGGGCTCGAAATATTAATCAATCAATCCTGTTAATGCTATGGTTAAATAATAATTTGATGATAAGGCACCGGCGGGAGGCCCTTTGAGGTTTTGAGGCCCGCTAGTGTCGACCCTAATAGGAAAAGGGTCTTGTCTACTGATCCATGATGAGCGCACTACCCTCATGTGGGAAGCGAGTATGGGCGCCCCCCTCAACTGACTCGATTCGCATCTCGTCCAAATCGCCGTACTAGTTCGGGTGTTCCATTTGCTGCATCATATGCAGGTACGAACCCTTGGCGCCAGGGTGGAACTTTCGTAGTCGGCATTTAGGGCGGCGTGGTCTTCCAGTGCTATGAGGGTCCCCTTTTCTTCGTGGGGCTCGATTAGCCGCGCACGCACAGCACGCGGTGCTTTGGGCTTGATGCGAAGAAGGGTTGGTTGTGTAGAGTACCCCGCTTGGTGGGAGGCATCCCATCTGGCGGGTTATTCTTGCGTGTACGGTTACTATGGTGCACCCCTGCAGGGTAAATCTTCTCGAGAAGCCGTGTTTTCCGCGGTTATGGATTACTTGGTGAAAGTACTGGCTAACAAGTACTCAGGACAACTTCAACATAATGATCAATCATGTTTCACCCAATGATTAATAACTTGACTAGTAATAGGTTATTCACACAATAACTTGACTCATCTTTAATACCACGGTGTGAGTTATCCTCGGATTGCTTCTTCGGATAAGGGGCGAGATCCAGGATGGGTTTGTTTGAAGTTATCTTTCAGTTGGTTACTATCACTCGATCTTATCCCCTTTCTGATAGTTGGAAGTAATAGAATCTATGTAGTTGGTTAGTGCAGCCTGTTGTCGCTTATTTGCAATAACCCCTTCCTTTCCGTTGATCCTAAAGTATTTGTATCTTGTGATGACTGGCTACGCCGGTAACTTGTGAGTATGGGTTCTATCCCCCTTGCCAGTACTTAACCGTACTGACCCACGAATCTCTTTCGTGGCTGCAAATTCCAACTTGCAGTCAACAGGTTTGAAGTCTGACGACGTTAGCTTGGGAATCCCTCCGGCTTGGCCTGGGCAGGGATTGGACGCCTTCGGTTATCTTCAGGACTCTTAGTCCAATTTGGATCTTGTCCGTAGACGGACGATTTGTTGTTTTCTTCCGCTGTTATTTGGATCTTTGTATTGTATCAGTTGTACCCCTGGCTCGTTGAGTCATCTTGTATCTTTCTGATGCTGTTGTAATTGTGGATTATTCGTGAACTATTGTAATGTTATCATAAATGGCAACCTGGAATCGGTTATTATGTGGATTTTGGCGGGAATGCTGAAATCTGCATAGTGCCCGATCTCGGGGCGTCACAGTCGAAAACAACTTTTCGATAAGTACAACTTTCAAAGGATGTAAAATCCATGTCTTTGTCGCTATATACTATCGTTAGGCATCATGCCTATCGAAAGGACTACCAAGTCACATACTTGATATTCATACAAGGATAAAATGGCGGATATAATGACTCAAAGTCAATTTTACGAAGTCAGGGCCCATCATTTGCTTCCTTTATAAGGTCCAGGTCCTTTTGTTGTCAAAACAACACTTTACACTTAAACCACAAGTTGTTCTAAGTACAAAGTTTTTGGACTTTACTGGTACAGTTCGCAAACTCATTTGAAGTATCTACAACATTTGTAGTGTCTTCTACTTAGTCAAAATAGTAAACCCCGGAACAACTTCCAGTGCTGCGCTACTCTTGACATGATAACGAAGATTCTCTAATCTCGTTGAGTTAGTACTATGCTCCCACTCACTTGTTTCGCAAGAACTACTTTCTCGAGAAATCAACCCTTTCTGACGAACAACATTTGTCTTTTGGTTCGATGATAGGAGAAATACCCAATGTTTTATTTGGGATAACCTTATAAACATATATTTATCCTATTTTGGTTGTAAACATTTTACACATGCTATGCATACCAAAACTTAAGAAAGTGACAATTCGGGTCACTACCCAAACCATATCTTATATGTTGTCAATTGCAGCGGATCATGATGGTGCTCTTTTCAGTGGAAAAAACGGTTGTCACTAATGTATAAACTACAAAATTATAATGGCATTTTTATTAATCTTACCATCTCAAACAAGGTTTGATTTTTGTCTCTTGAATACTCCAATCTAATGTGGGGTATTCGAGAAGTATAAGTTGTAGAACAATTCTGCAACTTCTCAGATGTTTTGCTAAACTTGTAACTCAAAATTTATTCTTTATGATCGAATCATAAATACTTGATTATCTTGTTACAATGATTTTTACTTCATATTAACAACCTTTTGAACCAATTCAAAATGTCAAACTCCGTTCCCTTTAAATAGATATACTCACATATCTACTCAAATCATCAACATAATTTTATGAAGGAAAAATTAATCCACCATACATGACTACACATAATGAACTATATACATCAATATGTATAATCTCCACTAAATTAGTCATCCATTCTACTTTGGCCTATGAACGGAATTCTAGTCATCTTTTGGAAGAGGTCTCACAAGCGTCAATTTATTCAAAACAAAATGACTCCGGAAGTCCATCAATATGAAGTTCCTTCATGTTTTTCTTTCCTATATGAACTAAAAAGGTGGTGCCACAATTTAAGTGAAACTCTTTTACGTCTTGCAACGTTTAGCATTTCGTCTTATAGATGTTTACTTTACCAACATGATTTATATTAACATATCCATCAATTATGGAATATGGTCATAGTTTGAACAATCTCATTTTTTCTCACAAAAGACTAGAACAAAATAACAAATTATTAAGTTCTTCAAATAAATCTTGACGGTTTGGTTCGATACGACAATGAACACAATAACACTTTATTTATGTTCTTGTCATAATCGATTCCACATCTATTACTAGTTCCTTTTAGGCCCTTGTATTTCTTGCATTGCGTTGCTTTGTATGACAACTCATACCAACCAATGTGGTATCAAAATACCCAAAAAATACTTTATTAACTAGTAATACATCAATAACTTGTATATTAAGCATATACTCCTGAGCTGGACTTTCCAGTTATCTTCTTTTTCTGCCATATATCCTTTTGTAATTCTATTTTCAATATTCCCTTCCCTTTATAGAAAAATCATTCAACATCAAACAATGCTAGTCTTACTAGCTCATTTTCTTTGGCGTGTTAGTCATATACTATCACCCATTGAGTCATACTTTGAGTTTGATTGTTCTACTAATATCACCGTATTAATAGCATTCTTCTAGATTCCACTCTTAGCAATTTCCAAGTAAGGTAAACTACTTTACCCATACTTTTAATCCATCCTATCATAACAATTTTATGATTAAGCTACTATAGCTCGAAGGAAGGAATTTAGAGGATAATTTTTAGCGCCCAACTTCTTGGAATATTCAAAGGCCTAGTGTCTTCAATCATTGCATATATTAAGATAATATAAGCAAACATTGTCACGCTAAATTTGCATATATTCAGATAATATAAGCAAACATTGTCACGCTAAATTATACTCAGTCATGTTGCTACAAATAAGTTTCTAGATATCAATATATGTTTCACTTGATTGTTTCTGAAACAACTCTTTTCAGTTCCTAAATCACCTTGATCAACAAAACATTCTTTTGAAGATAAAGTAATATGGAAGTCACCATGACTCTAGATTCTAAGTAGGAATTGGTTGCTCTTTAGATCAATCAATCATTAACCATATGGAGCTAGGTAGGAAATACCAAAATTATACAATAGGACTCAATTTTAAATTTCACTAATACGGTACCAATCTTAAATGGTATTTACCAAATCATAACAGTTATATCTCAATTAACAATCTAAGTGTAAGGTAGTTATGTGGATGCCAATGACTACTACAAGTTGTGCAAATTCACTTTGATTTGTTGTTCATGATCAATAAGTTCAAGTTAATTCAAATTAAGCCATGAACTCCCACTCAAAAAACAACATCCCTCTTAGTCGTCTTTAGTGATTACACGAACCAAATTCACTACACCAAAACCGATCATCACGTGAGATGATGTAGCTTCAAAGGCGAACATAGACATGTTCATCATATCATCCATATGACTCATGCTTTACCTTTCGGTTACGTGTTCCGAGGCCATGTATGTACATGCTAGGCTCGCCAAGTAGAACCGTAGTATTGCGTGTGTTTCAAGGCCATGTCTCTACATGCTAGGCTTGAAAACACCCGTTGTATGCGAACGTTGAGTCTATCACACCCGATCATCACGTGGTGTCTCGAAACGATGAACTTTCTTAACGGTGCATACTTAAGGAAGAACACATTATTATCTTGATATTAAGTGAGAGGGATCATCATATAATGCTACCGTCGCTATCTAAGCAAAACAAGATGCATAAAAGTATTAACATCACAAACATCACATGTAAGGATAACGTGAAATGATATGGTCCTCCTTGCACTTGATCTCCATCATGTGCATCATGGTATGATCTCCATCATTCCACCGGCGTGGTACCAAGTACCATGGAACCCAATTTTGATTGTCCATCAAGAAGAAGACAATCATATGGATACCTTCCGGTACATCAACAATTTACAAAATAGATCATCTCATAATCAAATTTGTAATACTGACCATATCACATCACATGCCCAGCAAAAACTAGTTAGACGCCTCTAAATTATTTTTGCATATTTTACGTGGCTTAGGGCTTTCGATGATAGAACCGTTCATACCTACGAACATCAACCACAACGTTGATAAACACATTTTTAACAACCCTTCGTAGATTAGATCTTAACTATAGTAGGAGAAACGGACACCCCCTTAGCCACAAGTGAGACAACTCTCGCGTACATAGTACACATAAACTTAGTCTGGGGCAGCTTCATCCTACTATGTCACTAAGATCATAAAATACTCAAGGAGGCAATAACATGATCATCAACGCCCACATACTCATATGTGTTCTACCCGTACAAAACATCTACGCATAGATCCGGCTCTGATACCACTGAAGGGTTTGTTGCATAGAAAACAAAAAATTTCCTACGCGAGAGACACCCGAAAGGCCAAGATCTAATCTAGGAGACGAAGTGCAACGGGCAACGAGAGGGTTAAGGAGAACACATACCCTCGAAGACTCAAAGTGGTACGAGATCAAATCTCGTTGTTGGCGTAGTCGTACTCACACCGATCCCGATAGGGAGAAGATGGGCACCGCAATCCGGCGGTGCATCCGTGATCGGTCACACGTACGGTTGATGACGACCTCCGGTCCCTCGTTCCAGCGGGGCGCGGAAGTAGAGGTTCCCTCGGAACTCCAGCAGCACGACGGTGTGGTGTGGTGGAGAAAAACATTGCTCAGGGCTTCGCCAAGCGCACGAACAAGTGGTGGAGCAGCGGCAGGAGGAAGGAAGAGATGACACAAGTGTGTGTGTGGGGGAGAGGGAGCTATCACCCCTCCTTTTATAGGAGGGGATTGCAGCCACGAATTTTTGGCTGCCTCCACCTCTCCCTCATCATGTGAGTGGAGTCTCCACTCAACCCACTCATTCTTCCATTAATTTCCACTCAAAATCCTAAGGGTTTTCTTTAATAAATAAATAAAACAATTTTATTTCTTTATTTTAATATTTGTTAATTCCATTAACAAACATTAACATATAACCCCTTGAGTTAGTTGTTAAATCTATTAACAACCATTTGATAAGAATCCCCTTGAACTATTTCAAAATTACTCGAAACAATTTCGGTGACTATTTCAATATTCCCCGAAACAATTTCGGTGATGTCCAAACTTTTCTCCGATATTCCGTATCCTCTCAAATGCGTCATCGAACCTTAAGTGTGTCACCCTACGGTTCGCGAATAAGATAGACATGATCGAGACTCCTCTTTGATCAATAATCAACAGCGGGATCTGGAGATCCGTGATGACTCCTATATATTCAACGATGACTCTCGTGATCGTGTGAACCAACAACGTCGTGAACTATTCCCTTTGTCTCGCGATATTTTACTTGTCCGAGATTCGATCATTGGTATCAACCATACCTTGTTCAATCTCGTTACCGACAAGTACTCTTTTCTCGTTCCCGTGATATAACATCCTTGTGATCATATCACTTGCTTGCAAGCGGTTTCGATGTGATATCACCGAGAGGGCCCAGAGTATATCTCTCCGTCATTTGGATGGACAAATTCCACTCTTGATCCATGATCCTCAACTAATACTTTCCGAATACTTAACGACACCTTTATAGTCCCCCTGTTACGGTGTGACGTTTGATGCCATCAAAGCACTCTTCCGGTATCAGTGATTGACATGATCTTATGGTCTAAGGAATAAGTTACTTCGTATGTTTGATATAACAATGTAAACTAAATGACTTGATCGCATTGCTATATTCTCTTTGGGTATATGTTCATCACATCATTCTTCTAATGACATGACCCCGTTATTAATAACATCCAATGTTCATGATTAGAAAACCTTGATCATCTATTAATCAACGAGCTAGTTAAAAGAGAGGCTTTACTAGGAACCATTGTTTGTTTATTAAGCACACATGTATCAACGTTTCCGGTTAATACAATTCTAGCATGAGAAATAAACATTCATCATAAACAAGGAATAAGATAACAACCATTTTTTTATTGCCTCTCGGGCATATTCCCTTCACTATCCGTCTAGGAGAGTCGAAATAGTTTAGAAGGACATGCACGTATCTCTTCCGGTATCCAAGTCGCATGCACCTACGGTTGCTAAATGCAACTACTCCCTCCATTCCAAAATATAAGGCGCCCTTTAATTTCGCTGGTCAACGCCATCCAACTTTGACCATGATTTGTCCATATAAATAGTCCATATAAATAATATACAGATATATGAAATAAACTTCAACGGTACCATTTATACATTCTGAATCCATACAATTTGATATATATTCTTGGTCAAAGTTGACCATCAAAGACCCCCATAAAAATAGTGTGCCTTATATTTTGGGACGAAGGGAGTAATATATTCTATGGCATGCACCAAGTCGACATGCACGAGTACACAACGCCCTTGGTTTCGAGCTGGACGTGTTCGTGTCCACGGCCAACCCGGAGAAGGAGTCGGTGCTCACCACGGCCAACACGATATTGTCCATCCTGGCCGTGGACTACCCGGTGGAGAAGTTGGCGTGGTACGTCTCGGACGACGGAGGTGCGCTGCTGACCTTCGAAGCGATGAGGGAGGCGGCGAGCTTCGCCAACATCTGGGTACCCTTCTGTAAGAAGCACGACGTCGAGACCCGCAACCCATACAGCTATTTCAGCATCAGAAGGGGACCCGACCAAGGGCAAGCGGCGGTCGGACTTCATTAAGGACCGGCGCAAGGTAGAGCAAGAGTTAGGCTGGTCACAATGGGGAGGAACTTAGCAGTAACATCACACACTCCAATACAATTTTGCTTATGTGGCACGTATTTAATGAAGAGAGAGATGTTTGTGGTAACTAACTAAGTTACCGGAACATCACACACTCCAAGAAATAATGAGTCTATAGTCTAATAAATGCATTGTTGCATGGCACTACATACATGTTACTCCCTCCGTCCGGGATTACTGGGCTCCTAGTGAAAAAATATTTGTCCAGCAATTAGCCCCTCACAAGGCCCCTAAGAATTAATTCTCCTAAAAACCTGTAGCCTAATTATTGCTTTCCTCTCTCTTTTTTTTAACTGCCCAATGCATGCTAGCATGCGCACGGTTTTCCTGGCAACGTTGATTAGGCTTTAACTGAAAATTTTGGAACTCTCGCTTTGATTGGCTCCTGTACAACCAGTAGCTGCATGTCTTGGTCGCGATGCAAGACAGTACAAGCCCAGTAATCCCGGACGGAGGGAGTACTCTCCATTGTGGAGGTAGTAATATAGTCTAGAAAAATGTGTAGGTTCCTACCTTACTCCCCATTGTGACCAGCCTTAGACAAGTTCAAGGTGCGCATCAATGGCCTCCCGGACTCCATCCGCCGGCGCTCCGATGCCTTCAATGCCCTCGAGAACATGAATATGCTCAAGCATCTCCGCGAGATGGGCGGCGACCCGACTGAGCAGCCCAGGGTGAAGAAGACGACGTGGATGGCCGACGGTACGCATTGGATGGACACGTGGGCCGCGTCTGCACCTGACCTCACCAAGAGAAACCACACCGGGATCCTACAGGTACAAGCAAATTGATGGTCATGATTATTAATTACTCCTTAATACGTACAAACATTAAAGGGATTCTGCTGGACATGTAATTAGGTGATGCTGAGGCCGCCTTCCCCAGACCCGCTGTACGGAATGCACGACTAGGAGCAGCTGATCGACTACAGCGACGTGTACATCCGGCTGCCGATGCTGGTGTACATGTCTCGGGAGAAGCGGCTGGGGTACGACCACAACAAGAAGGCGGGCACCGTGAACGCGCTGGTGCGGTGCTCCGGCGTGATGTCCAACGGCCCCTTAATCCACAACTTCGACTGCGACCGCTACATCAACAACGCACAGGCGGTCCGCGAGGCCATGTGCTTCATGATTGACCGCGGCGGCGAGCGCATCTGCTACATCCAGTTCCCGCAGCGGTTCGAGGGCATTGACCCGACCGACCGGTACGCCAACCACACCACCGTCTTCCTCGTGCACGTATCACTTCCGGTCTCCAAGTACACAGCTCAACGACCTACGGTTGCAGCACACCACGCGGTGGCGCCCTCGAGTCCGCGAGAGCGCTCCACGTCTTGCCTGCGGCGATGTTGACCACCACGCTTGCCTCAGCTCCACCTACGAACGTTGTGTTTGCGTACGGTTTCGTCCCCCAAGGCGCCAGCATGGCCACCATAGATGAATCGGATAGGTGGGAGGTCCCATGCTGCTAACCACGAACGAGCGACCGGTGTACTCCCTCCGTTCAATAAACTAGCATAATGGCCCTCGCATTTGCGAGGGATCATATGTGGTGTTCAAATAATTCCTTGCAATTGATGGCACTTTCGGTGCACATATTCTACATAATCTCAAGAACATATAAATGGTGTGTGAAATATACTGATCACAATCTTGTATGGCATAGTTATGTGTATGCTCAACTGAACGAATTGCCACATCAAATTCTTTCCAATCTTCAACACTTCTTAGTAGTGTTTTCACATCAATGGAAGGATTCATGAAAGTTTCATCATGGACTCTTTTTTCCGAGGATATTAGGTTCAAAGCTTATTTTCCCCCCTTTATTCTACATACTGCATTTTTTCATTTAAATCGAGTACATAGGAAGGATTCTAAGATTTATAATTTTTAGTTAAAAAATCTATCGAAATTTAAATGTAAATACATTATTTATGCTATAAAATTACTTGAATAAAAAAGCACGCAAGTCTTGCATAAGCACTGCCTATTCACCGATCACCGACTCTTCACATTTATTTGAGTTTTGCGCTTCATCTCTCATTTTATGCATGATGAGCTGTTAGGCTATCCGTGAGATCTCTTGTATATCTTCTTTCTTGATTGTGTTACCTTGACCTTCAATCATTCCAAATGCATGGAATTGGAAATTCGAAAAGATGCGCCGAGTTGTTTTTGCCATGTGTGGTGCTTAATTATCTTCTCGAGTTTCTGTCCTCTTACTTTGTTAATCTATTTTTATGTAGTATTTATAATCTTGATAAGTTTGCGACATAGATTATAGTGTCTCATCCTCGTGTTCATGAGAACAAATTGTCATCATATGTCCAACATAAACCAACAGCAGTATTAAAAAAAATGAACTAAGCTAAATGACAAATTAGGTTGGTTAGCAAATTAGATAATAAAAAAAATACTTAGTAGAGAGCCACCAAGATGACTTGGTAGACTTAGCTTTATGACAGAAAATTGACCGCTATCCGTGCTTGAAGAAGACATGTATAATTAATATTTAAAGCATAATCTGTACACAAAAAATATATGCATAACTTCAACAACTGCCGCTATGAAGCAATTAACGAATCGAATATAGTCGAAACAATTCATGCATGTTCCTAGGAAAATAAACATAAGATATTACATTTCTGAAATTTCCCACCCTCCTATGAAGAATTAAATATGTAATTTATGTGCACGCATGTTCCTAGGAACAGTGTACAATTACATGGATGGATGGGGAGGGATGCATATCTACCTGGTGTGGATCGTTGGGCGTATTTACATGGTGCTTCCGCTAGGAGTACATGCGGCCAGGGTGGGCATGTGCACACGTTAGCTAGGGGTATCTTTTCGGTGCCTCCCATTACCGATCCGATCGGTACAACACGATTATCCGATGGCGGCGTGTTACCCTTTTTTTTTTTACTGCTGGATTGTCGCGTACGTGCTCAGGTCCAGTCAATAGAACGTACGGAGTAACATAAATCCAACGGTTGACTTTTTATGTTTCATAAAGGGTCCACATGATAAAGGGCTGTAAATTTTTTGATGACGTGGAACGTGGATCAACCTCGTGCTTTTAAAATAGACTCATATATTGCTTTTAGTATATAATAGATAATAGATGACTTCCACATATCTATATATATGGATGTATCTAGACATATTCTAATGTGTAGATACATCCATATATAGATATGTGAAAGTCATCTATTGTTGAACGGAGAGAGTATTTGACAAGCACCATGTTTTTGTTTAGTTAGTCTCCGGCTCCTTTCTCTCCGGGGTGCGTTCCCGCGGTGACACTGGTAGAAAAAAGGCCTTCCATACGCCCCCTTTAGTCCCCAAAATATACGAACCGTGACTAAATGGGTTTTAGTCGCGGTTCGCGAGGCGACCCGTGACTGAAGGTCATGAGTGGCGGTTTGGAAAGCGCGCGGAGAGCTTTAATTCTGGTTGGCCTGGCCACCCGCGACTAAAGGTCCGAACTGCTGGCATCCCGGTCTTTAGTCCCGGTTGGCCTGGCCACCCGCGACTAATGTTCGAAACTGCTCGGCTCCCGCGCGGTTTTTATTCGCGATCGAAGGCAGAAGGTCTCATTGCTACAGTGCGCGCTCGGCTCTCTCTTCTTCTTCCTCTCCACACCATGGATTATCCCGTTTTCAAGGTTCTAAAGGTGCCCACACCATGCGGCAAGGCTCTCCACGTCGCCTATACCAATATTTGCGAAAAACTCCCCGAAGCTCTTAACCGTTTGAGCAAACTCTATGAAGACGCTGATGAACAACACAAATTCTTTAGGCTTGATCTCGAGTACACGGCCAATCAAAAGGATGTGGCCGTCATCCAGATTGCTCACAAAGAAACCGTGCTGGTCTTCCAATGGGCAAGGTACGCACACGATCTCTCTCGTAGAAAAATTGTGTTGTCATGTTGATAGCAATAGTATCACTTGTTGCAACAATTGTAGAGAGGAAAATTGCATAGGGTAGGAATTGTAGAGAGGAAAATTGCATAGGGTAGCATTTCTAGAGAGAAAAATTGTGTTGTCATGTTGATAGCAATAGTATCACTTGTTGCAACAATTGTAGATAGGAAAATTGCATAGGGTAGCATTTGTAGAGAGGAAAATTGTGTTGTCATGTTGATAGCAATAGTATCACTTGTTGCAACAATTGTAGAGAGAAAAATTGCATAGGGTAGCATTTGTAGAGAGGAAAATTGTGTTGTCATGTTGATAGCAATAGTATCACTTGTTGCAACAATTGTAGAGAGGAAAATTGCATAGGGTAGCATTTGTAGAGAGGAAAATTGTGTTGTCATGTTGATAGCAATAGTATCACCTGTTGCAACAATTGTAGAGAGGAAAATTGCATAGGGTAGCATTTGTAGAGAGGAAAATTGTGTTGTCACGTTGATAGCAATAGTATACACTTGTTGCAACAATATGTAACATGTGTTCCATTTTTTTGTTGCATTGAAAGAATAAACTTGTTTCAACAATATGTAACATGTGTTCCATTTTTTTTGTTGCATTGAAAGAATACACGTGTTGCAACAATATCTATAACATGTGTTCCATTTTTGTTGTTGCATTGACAGAATACACTTGTGTTCCAAAAATATCTAACATGTGTTCCATCCTTTGTTTTTGCAGTAGTGCAAAGAAATGTCCAGAACTTATGGACTTTCTTGTCAACGAAGGTTTCGACTTTTGTAGCGTCGATATCACAAATGACAAGAAGAAGATGATGCGCACGTGGAATATTGAGATACTTGAAGACCACTACATTGATCTTCTGGACTTGATCCATTTTGCTGAGCTGGGGCCCAAGACCGGGATGGCTCAGATGGCAACTGCCTTCATCCACCACGACTACAGAATGATGAAGAGTAGTTTCCCCTCGAGAAATCACAACAATTGGGGGAAGAACCCACTTGATCGGATCAATCTCAAGTATGCAGCAGTAGATGCTATGTTTGAGTTGTTCCGCATCTACTCTTCGATGCAGCAGTAGATGCTATGTTTGCATTATTCGAGACTTTCTATATGTAGTACTGCTATTATGTGCTATGTTTGCATTCGAGACTTATGTAGTACTACTATAATGTATTATATGTCCTATATTATTTCTATTAATTGTGTATGTGTTTAAGTACCGCTGTGTTTAAGACTAACTGCTTTAAAAAATATTTGAGAAAACGAGTGGAAAACATGGAAACAGAAGGTTACTTAAATGTCTCAAAACCTTGTGAGAGAAGAAGACTAATCAAATGGCTAAAATAAAACCAAGGGTTAAAATGGACATGATGCATTCATAAGGACTGCAAAATAGAAGAGATTTAAGAAAGGGGAAACAAAAGATTTCCTAAGATTAAGAGATATGACCACTTAATCAAGATTCATTCATAAGGACTGGAAAACAGTGAGATAAAATATTTTTCTGAATTTTTTTATATATTACTTGTATTTTTAAGATTTTAAAATGAATTAGTTTTATTTTTATGAATTTTTTGATATATTATTTGTATTTTTAAGATTGTAAAATGAATTAGTTTTATTTTTCTGATTTTTTGATATATTATTTGTTTTTTAGATTTTAAAATGAATTAGTTTTATTTTCCTGATTTTTTTTAGAAATAATACAAATTAAAAAGTTAATGTTTATTTATTTATTCAAAATTATTACTTTTGTTTACTAAAAGATTTATTTGAAATTCAAACAATAAAGTAATGTGGCATCGACCAACATGTTAATAGGATTGATATGATACTACTATCACATACATGCGTGCGAAACACTTGGATGCGGGACGAGATCAAACTCGGAAGTTAAGCGTGCTAGTGCTAGAATAATGGGATGATGGGTGACCGAGCGGGAAGTATGACGACGAGTATGTAATTTGACTAGAGATAATTGTAGTTAGACACTAAGCAAATAATACAAATTCTGAAAAAAAAAAGGAGTAAAAAATAATTAGAAACCCAAATGAATTAAAAAAATTACGAAAAAACTTTTAGTCCCGATTCTTGTTACAAACCGGGACTAAAGGTCCTCCGCCCCCGGCGCACGCCACCCGCCCACGTGGACGGACCTTTAGTCCCGTTCCGTAAGCCGCGCGACTGAAGGCGGGGGTTTTAGTCGCGCATATTTAGTCCCGGTTGCACGGCCGGGAATAATGGCCTTTGCGAACCGGGAGTAAAGGCATGTTTTCTACCAGTGAGACCGCTCTGATTTTCATCAATTGATTGTCCATTGATTTTTTCAAAGACGGTGTGTGGGCTGTTGTCAAAAAACAATCGTCGGACATGTGGCTCAACTACAAAGAGTACAAGCCAAGGTGATGGCTCTTGCCCTATGCAAACCTTCTACGATCTACATGATGGCCAGCTCTTCCAGGTGTAGATTTCCGGTACCAAAAAAAAAATGTACGAGGCAAGACAAGAATTGGGCACAGCTGCGTTCATAATGGCCCACGATAAATTGGCAATCACAAGGATTAGTAACGAGCAGTAAGACGCTAGCGCTAAAAAGATTATATTTTATTTTGTTTAAATAGATATTTTGATTGGATTGAAGATATTTCTTCCTGTTCTTAATTATCAGAATTTCTTATGGCATAAACATAATTAATTGTTGAGGTCAAAGTAGTACTGTGTGGTTCAAATAGCACGCAGATGTATAGATTAATTCCTGATGTGTTACCATGCATAGTGACTGCAATCGGAAACAAACAAATGTAACGTGTGCTATGTCTTGGGAGATTGTAATATCAGCGATGTTGTGTACTACTATTGTTGGATGCTAGAGCAAAGTTCGCAACCGTATCATCTAGCTCTTTCTTTTGCTTTGCAATTTTAAGTGATATGTGATTTCTTTTTTTGAATTGTTTGGCAATGTGTGAGGCTAACATGAAATTAGTTAGGATTTTGATGGGCATTCCGGTTTGCTTAAATGATTGTGCTTAAACAAAAAATTGCGCCCACATTGTGCAATCGATTTCACTGATTGTATGAAAATGCTAGAGTTTTTATTTTGTACATTAGCATAAGTAAGTGATTCAGTGGGTAGATGCAATTTCCACACATTCTGTTCTAAACTACTATCGAATATTGCAGATATAAATATATGATATCAAATGCTAAATGCATCCAAATGTCACAAGTGACGATCATTTTTTTTTAGACAATGTGCGAGACGACATTTTTATGATGGATGAACCGATTCATGTGGTTCAATTAATTATTACATATAATTCTTATCATCTCTCATGAAGAATCCTACCAAATCGACCCGTTCAGTACGTTTGGCAAGCTCATATTGGCCTCCCTCGCCCATGTCTACAAAATTGTTGTAGCCACGCCCACAAGAAAAAATCACTAAATAGGTTTATAGCACTTATTTTATCTAAGGAAAGTCAAAGTGATTGATTTGGATGGCTACGTTCTTATGGTTAGCAGTTTGGGTTATCATTCTTGATATATAAAATTACTAGGCCGTAGCAACGCACGGGCACTTTTGCTAGTAATACTTAAATCTGTAACTTATTTACCAACAAATACCAAGGATGGTTTACATTTTGGGATGGAAGGAGTAAAGTGAAATTTTCATAAAATTTGTTGGATTATTACACCGAACCAGAGCTACAACAGCCAGTGACAACTAACACAATTTTTTATAACCGAAATACCTACAAGTTTGACCTTGGTGAAAGTAACTACCGATGGGTTCAGCTGCTACACATAGGCAGCAGTTCATTCTACCGCTCTTTCTGACAAGATAAATAGTAGAAATGAAAGTTCCTATACTTGTATTTCTCTCGTTAAGAGCATATAGTACCTGTGCTTATTTACAAATCAATTTCATTTATGTGCACCTACACTCTTTGTCTCGCCACTATTCCTTGCAATGAAGCTACACCTCATATATAGACGCATGACTTCCTTTCTTTTATTCTCATGTACAAGTTTGATTCTCTCAATCAATTAGTATACCTATTTCAGAGACATAAGTTTTTTTTTGTTCAGCTTCCTCTCGGAACGAGCGGCATCAAGAAGCATGATAATAACTCAACACCCCCCTAGACAGTGTAAATAGGAAACACGCACACGGGGAAGGTGGAAGCACCGTACTGATGAGCAAGTTGCCCTATGGGATGAGTTTTTGTGGTTTTACATGTAGAATATTGTGCTCAATTGTATGAATTACCCTATCAAACTATCCGAGCCTTCAAGCTTTCGTCGACCGGGATCTAAAGGACTCTACGAACCAAGTCCGGATTAATGTTCCTGATTTTGGAGGCTTTATTTTTCATGATAATTAAGACTAGGGTAAAAGCAAATAAATGGACTTGTGTATGCGTTGTATGTAGGACTTGTATGCGATATGGATGATGTTTGAACTATGTGCATGCTTATTTGGTTCCAATTTTATATTTTATGCTATTTAATCGAAACGCAGCAACCAGGGAAAAAACAGGAAAAAAATAGTTAAAAAAATCAAATGTTTCTGTATACCCCGACGGCCTCCCCGTCAGCCTCTGCGCGCAAATGGGCCAGGTGCTGCCATAAGCCGACAGCCTCCCGTCGGCGTCTTTGATGTGCAGCTCCCAGCATCCGCCCCGTGGCCCATTGGGCCGACGGAGTCCCCGTCGGCATCTTCGACGGCCGCGCCCCAGCGCGCGCCACGTGGACCACTCGGCCGACGGCCCGCTCCATCGGCGTCTGGTCGTGGCATGGAGCCGTAACGGACAGCAGCGGGCCCACCTTCTCTTGTCGCCGACGGGCGTTGGATACGCCGACGGGCATTTCTCTACCCCGACAAGGCTATGCGCTGATGGCCCCCGTCGGGCTCTGAAGACGCCGACGGCAATGCCGTATAAGCCGAGAGGGCCGGCCGTAGCAGATTACGCTTTAAAAAGTGGCCTTACCACCAGCTGATACTAATTATATTTTGCAATATCTATTCTACTTGATGAAGTGGTGGAATTTTCGTTGACACCATTGATGACTACTTGATGATGCTAAAACAATGTGCCATGATTTGTTTCTGTTTGATGCTTTGAAGGAAAGTAGGAACTCCATGAAGTTTTGTTTAGATCTCATCTGCTTAATATAAGATTGAAGTTCCCGCTTGCTAATCTGCCATTGCCTTGGTATAATAAGAACAAATATGGGTTTGCGTTATATATATTGATCCATTATAAAATATTACATTAGAAATTACTAGCATGAGTCATATTAAGAGAGAAATATCTAACAAAAAGATGCTTGAAGGGGCATTTGGAACATGGAGTATCTATACAACCTTTGCAGGTCGATGAAATGACACGATTAGAAGAACTTGATGTACATGTTGTTCCTTGCACTGGTAGAAAATAGGCCTTCCATACGCCCCCATTAGTCCCCAAAAGTACCGACCCGCGACTATAGGGGTCTTTAGTCGCGGTTCGGGACGAGACCCGCGACCAATAGTCTGGGCCCAGCGCGCTCGGTCCACAGCTGGTGGAGGGGAGGGGCTTTCGTCCCGGTTGGCCAGACCAACCGGGGCTAATAGGTCCTCGAGCTGGCCCCAAGGCCTTTAGCCGCGGTTGTCCAGGTGAACCGGGACTAAAGGCCCATCCTTATATATAGGACTCAGCTCGCTGCACTTAGCCACATTTGGTGTCACTTCTGCTCACAACATTCACAAGGGGTGGTGGGTATGCTTTTGGTTCCCACTATGCACACAAGGTGTTCGATGAAATGCCCTATAGCATGAAACACACATGATATTAAGTGTCCGAGCCGCACTTGAGCGTTTTCATTTATTTTACCTCCGCGATCGCGGTTAGCAACTTGAACCCTTTAATGATTTGTATTATTTCCAGCTAGTTAGTTTAACAAATGCATGATGGTTAATTATATACTTTATATAATAATAATGCAGATGAATCGGCAATGGATGTACGGTAACCGACTCTCCGGCGAGTTCACTACGGGTTTGAAAGATTTCCTCGTAGTGGCAAATACGAACAAGCAGCGAGGTTTTATTATCTGTCCATGTGCTGAATGTAAGAATGAGAAGGGTCACTCCTCCTCAAAAGTCGTTCACATGCACCTGCTTCGGCACGGTTTCATGCCAAGCTATAATTGTTGGACCAAGCATGGAGAAAAAGGGGTTAGAATGGAAGAAGATGAAGAAGAGGATGATATCGATTTCAAATATCATGACGCTTTCGGTGATACTTTCATGGAGGATGATGCCGAAGGTGGGGAAGGGTTTGGTGAAGGTGAAGAAGAGGCACATGATGAGCCCGCTGATGATCTTGGTCAGACCATTGCTGATGCACGGAGACGCTGCGAAACTGACAAGGAGAGGGAGAATTTGGATTGCATGTTAGAGGATCACACGAAGTCGCTGTACCCAGGATGCGACAATAGTCTGAAAAAGCTGGGCTGCACACTGGATTTGCTGAAATGGAAGGCACGGGAAGGTGTAGCTGACTCATCATTTGAAAATTTGCTGAAAATGTTGAAGAATATGTTTCCGAAGAATAACGAGTTGCCCGCCAGTACGTACGAAGCAAAGAAGGTTGTGTGCCCTCTAGGTTTAGAAATTCTGAAGATACATGCATGCATTAACGACTGCATCCTCTACCGTGGTGCATACGAGGATTTAAATGAATGCCCTGTATGCACTGCATCGCGTTATAAGATCAGAGGCGATGACCCTGGTGACGATGTTGAGGGCGAGAAACCCAGGAAGAGGGTTCCCGCCAAGGTGATATGGTATGCTCCTATAATACCTCGGCTGAAACGCCTGTTCAGGAACAAAGAGCATGCCAAGTTGTTGCGATGGCACAAAGAGGACCGTAAGTCCGACGGGGAGTTGAGACACCCCGCTGATGGAACGCAATGGATAAAGATCGACAGAGAGTTCAAAGATTTTGCAGCTGACACAAGGAACATAAGATTTGGTCTAAGTACTGATGGAATGAATCCTTTTGGCGAGCAGAGCTCCAGCCATAGCACCTGGCCCGTGACTCTATGCATCTACAACCTTCCTTCTTGGTTGTGCATGAAGCGGAAGTTCATTATGATGCCAGTGCTCATCCAAGGTCCGAAGCAACCCGGCAACGACATCGATGTGTACCTAAGGCCATTAGTTGATGAACTTTTACAGTTGTGGGGCAGACCTGGTGTACCTGTGTGGGATGAGCACAAAGAAGAGGAATTTGACCTACGAGCGTTGCTTTTTGTAACCATCAACGATTGGCCTGCTCTCAGTAACCTTTCGGGACAGTCAAATAAGGGATACAAAGCATGCACGCACTGCTTACATGAGACTGAAAGTGTATTTTTGGATAATTGTAGGAAGAACGTGTACCTGGGTTATCGTCGATTTCTTCCCCGAAATCATAACGTAAGAAAGAAAGGCAAGCATTTCAACGGCAAGGCAGATCACCGGCCGAAGCCTGCGGAACGTAATGGAGCTGAGATTTTTGATATGGTCAAGGATTTGAAAGTCATCTTTGGAAAGGGTCCTGGCGGACAATCAGTTCCGCTGGGAGTTGACGGGCACGTACCCATGTGGAAAAAAAAATCGATATTTTGGGAGCTACAGTATTGGAAAGTCCTAGATGTCCGCTCTGCAATCGACGTGATGCATGTTACGAAGAATATTTGCGTGAACCTGCTAAGCTTCTTGGGCGTGTATGGGAAGACAAATGATACAAAGGAAGCACGGCAGGACCATCAACTTCTAAAAGAACCGGATGACCGGCATCCAGAATGGTTTCAAGGTCGTGCCAGCTACGCTCTTACCAAAGAAGAGAAGGTCATTTTTTTTGAATGCCTGAGCAGTATGAAGGTCCCGTCTGGCTTCTCGTTGAATATAAAGGGAATAATAAACATGGCGGACAAAAAGTTCCAAAACCTGAAGTCTCACGACTGCCACGTGATTATGACGCAATTGCTTCCGATTGCTTTGAGGGGGCTCCTACCGGAAAATGTTCGAGTAGCCATTGTGAAGCTATGTGCATTCCTCAATGCAATCTCTCAGAAGGTAATCAGTCCAGAAGATCTACCACGGTTACAGAACGATGTGGTCCAATGTCTTGTCAGTTTCGAGTTGGTGTTTCCACCATCCTTCTTCAATATCATGACGCACCTCCTGGTCCACCTAGTCGAAGAGATTTCCATTCTCGGTCCTGTATTTCTACACAATATGTTCCCCTTCGAGAGGTTTTTGGGAGTATTAAAAAAATATGTTCGTAACCGTGCTAGGCCAGAAGGAAGCATCGTAAAGGGCTATGGAAATGAGGAGGTAATTGAGTTATGCATTTACTATGTTCCTGACCTTAAGCCGATTGGTATTCCTCAATCGCGGCACGAGGGGAGACTAGGTTGAAAAGGCACGATCGGAAGGAAATCAACGATATGTATGGACGGTCATTCTATGACTGAAGCACACCACACAGTTCTGCAAAATTCAAGCTTGGTGGCTCCGTACTTTGAGCAACACAAGAATATTTTACGCTCGGACAACCCGGGGAAGCCTGAATCATGGATTAGAAAGTCCCACATGGAGACTTTCGGCAGTTGGTTGCGAAAACATTTAATGAATGACAATAATGTTGGAGATCAGCTGTACATGTTGGCCAAGATACCATCTTCGACTATAACGACTTTCCAAGGGTACGAGATTAATGGGAATACATTTTACACGATCTCCCAAGATAAAAAGAGCACCAACCAAAACAGTGGTGTCCACTTTGATGCAGCAACCGAGATTGGGAAAAAGGTCACATATTATGGTTACATAGAGGAGATATGGGAACTTGACTATGGACCCTCCTTTAAGGTCCCTTTGTTCCGGTGCAAATGGTTCAAGCTAACAGGAGGTGGGGTAAAGGTGGACGAGAAATCGGAATGACAATGGTGGATTTCGACAGTCTTGGTTACCTTGACGAACCATTCGTCCTAGCCAAAGATGTCGCTCAGGTTTTCTATTTGAAGGACATGAGTAGCAAACCGAGGAAACGGAAAGATAAGAAAACGATCAGTACATCATGCGATGATCCAAAGCGCCACATTGTTCTTTCAGGGAAAAGAAACATCGTGGGAGTGGAGGACAAGACAGACATGTCAGAAGATTATAATATGTTTGGTGAAATTCCGCCCTTCAAAGTCAACACTGACCCAAGCATTAAGTTAAATGATGAGGATGCTCCATGGATACGGCCAGATCGTAAGAAAGCGGGGACACAAGGGAAGAATTGATATGTAATAATTTATTGTACCAAACTTTGTTGAATGGATCATGTGAATTATATTATCTGATTTCATAACTGATTTCATAACTTGTGAGATAAAATATGTGATTTCATAACTTTTATTAAAAACAGAAAACAAACGCGCTAGCGCGCCGCAGTGTCGCCGGAATACAAATTCTTCGAGCCTACGAAGGAAAAGGATCTACCACCACTAATGCAAAGTCTGCTACGTTGGTACAAACAATTCATATCATGGACTGACAAAGAATTTGTGTATGTGGATTATACAGAGGAGCATCACACCAAAAAGTACTTTGTAACAGTTGAGATGAGTGAATTGTTGCAGCTGTTCAATCTGCGCGAGCTCGACAAATCTATCCTGAGTTGCTACGTTCTGTAAGTGCTTTATTTCTACCTCATCTCGTTCTTCATTGCCCACTATATATATATATTGTCCTAATTAACTATATTGTTGCGTACGCTATTAAGTAGATTGAAGATTTGGGAATGCAGAATAAGACTCATCCATGATGTTGGGTTCATTGACCCACAAATCATTAATGGAACTATGTTAGAACGTCACCCCAAAGACGTGGAGAAAGACTTGTACAATTTTCTTAAAAAGCATGAATCCAAAAGTTATATTCTATTTCCTTACCATTTTGGGTGAGTGTTTCTCTCATGTTCCCATTCTCTTTTGTTTACTCCATGCATGGTATGTCTAATCGATAAGTTATGCATGACTGTCCGCAGGTTCCACTGGATTCTGCTAAAAATTGAACTTCACAGCTCCATAGTTTTTATCATTGACTCTATGAATTCAAATACAGATCTTTGGATCGACATGAGAAGAATGATGCAAAGATAATTATTTTCAATCATTTGCGCTCTATATCGATCGGTCTATTTTGTTCATTTCCTAATATGCTCCCTTGTTCATTTAATTTTATTTGCAATGTAGAGTTTGGAGACGGTTCTCACATGGACATGTCGGTGAATTCAAACATCAGCTACAATTTAAAAATGTGGTCAAAGGTATGGATAAGCAGCCACCGGGGACCGGTCTATGTGGATACTATGTCTGTGAGAACATACGGAAAGAAATCTCTGAGAGGAAGAAGGACGAGACCACGCGGAGGGGTCTTAGTAACTTGCGGAGGGCGCTTACTCCAGAAGCTCGCTTCCGACCAATTCAAGAGGAAATAGCAGGATTTTCCTTAGCCATGTCATCGATAGGAAAGGAGAGTACCATGCGTCCACCGACGATGACTATTATACGCATCAGCCCTGAGTACTTTGAAACTTGTTCGAATTTGTGTATGGTCATCCATCTTAATTGTGTAACATGGAAACTTGTTCGAGGTTGTATATATGGTCACCCGATATTGAATATATATTATATATATATTCCTATTGAATTCTCCTTGTTTTAAATTTCATATATATATATATGCATGTATATAGTATCGTAAAATATATATATATGTGTACTGAAACTTCATCAAAATTAAAATAAAACACAAAATAAAATATAAAAGAAATAAAATAAAACAAATTAAAAAGGAACCAGGTTTAGGGGGCCTAAAACCCTAAAGCTGCGCAGGTTTTCAGTCCCGGTTAGCCACAAGAACCGGGACTAAAGGTCGTCCGCCGCGACGGACTCCTGGCGCCCACGTGGACGGGCCTTTAGTCCCGGTCCGGTAAGCGGCGGGACTATAGGGGGAGGTCTTTAGTCGCGCATAGCTAGTCCCGGTTGCGCGGCCGGGACTACTGGCCCTGGCGAACCGGGACTATAGGCCTATTTTCTACCAGTGTTGTGACCAACGATCATCAGTTGAAGAACTTGCTATAGAATAAAATCAAGGGATTATCATGTGATAATCTATCTTATCTTATATTTACTAATTGGAGACTCCCTACGAGACACCACGTTAATCCTATAAAACCATCTCAAAATAACCAATAGATTTTACTTGGACGGTTATGATTGAATAGATGTGGCCAAAGAGTCCAGTTTTAAAATCAAGGGATTATCATGTGATAATCTATCTTATATTTACTAACTGTAGACTCCCTACGAGACACCACGTTAATCCTATAAAACCATCTCAAAATAACCAATAGATTTTACTTGGACGGTTATGATTGAATAGATGTGGCCAAACAGTCCAATGCAAACATGTTTAGATTCCTACTATTGTAAAAGCGCGGACAAAGAGTCCAATGCATGCACGTTAAGTCATCTCAAAAGAAAAAAATATAAGCTAGGACCAACCAGGCAGTACGTATGAGTTTTGCACGTCTCCATATTTAATAGAGTCTGTCTTATACATATCTCGCCAGACAATCAGTCGGTTAAGGGCTTCACGCACATCTCAGTAGAAAAGGATATAATACTATGCCGTACATGCATATGCTTATATTGAAACCCCACGTTAGTTTTGAGGCAAAGAAAAAAAGTATTGAGGCACACGCCTTGGACTAACATGGCCGAGGTGAAAAATACGTGAAGATCACAAAATATTTACTAAACAAAACTGTGTGTTATCCATCATTTTAATCTTTGACTTACAGAGTGATTGATGATAGGAAAAAATTATTTTCAGATTTAGTTATGTTATGTGGGGCTCGGATAATTCTACCGATAAATAGACAATTATTTTCAGCACATGGACATGAATACACACAAACATGTTCTATCACACGCCTTGCTAAAGATATTGTCTGCTATACCATCATTTAAAACTTGATCGATGGACTCTTGACTGATAGCAAAAAATAAATGGTTTTCAGATTTTCTTATGGTACATTGGCTAGAGTTTTTTTTTCTGAGAAATAGATAATTGTTGTATCACATCCTGAGCACACAGATTTGTTATGAAAATATTACACATATTTCATGTTAGACTGTATGATATTATAGTTTGTCGCGACCATTCATTTCTGAATAAATTTTCAAATATAAGGTTTTACTTTAATATCATTATATAGATTATTGTATATTCAATGTAAACGAAAATTTCACTTTCATTTGATGATTTAGAAACTATAGAATAAATACTCTCATGTATCCTTTCAAGTAGTCATTAACATATGTAGTCCAAAATATATTTCCCGAAATTTTTTAAATGTAGACATCATATTCTTAATAGAATTATTTGTGATTTCAAATGTCTGTTAGTAAGGTAAATATTATTTTCTCACCAATTTTCCCATTATGATTGATACACTACTAGGAAAATGGGCATAGATGACATAGCATCAGTGGCGCACCATGTAGCCGTGCGCCACTGATGTGGCTCGGAGCATACATGCAGAGGCATCAGTGGCGCACCATGTAGCCGTGCGCCACTGATGCTCCAAGATCAGTGGCGCAAGATTAACAGTGTGCCACTGATACCCAACACCCATGTGTACCTAAAAAAATCAGTGGCGCACCACTAGGAGATGCGCTACTGATACTTCATAGCATCAGTGGCGCACCTTCTAGTGGTGCGCCACTTATTCTATGTGCCATGTATGCCTGGAAGCATCACTGGCGCACCACAAACCATACGCCACTGATTCTATGGAGCATCAGTGGCGCACCACGCACTGGTGCGCCACTGATACTTGTCACCCATGTATTCTCCATATAATCAGTGGCGCACCGCCTAGTGGTGCACCACTGATACCCTGACATCACCCATTTATAAATGGATAAATTCAACATATTCATTTTTCGACAGATGATAAATTCAACATATTTATTTTGCTAAGTATGATGTAATGTGTGCGTGGATTATATTGATTTGTTTGCTAAATAAAATAATATTAATAAAAAATGTTGGCTTATCTGCTAAAAATGCACGAAATTAATTAATATATTGTTCTAAATTAATCAACACAGTTTGTTGAATTGTATTGATTTATTTTCTAGAGAAAACAAATTTAATAAAAAGTTAGTTTTGGGGGAATCGAACCTGGGCGTATAGGAACAGCAGTAGACAACATCAGCCAGTGGGATAAGTAGTCGTTGTTGTCTATGTTGGATTTTTGAACTGTTTATTAGTTTCTGTATAGGAATGCGTGGCGCACGCGCCTCTGATGCGCCATGGATTCGTCCTAGGAGGATATCGTCGCGCGTATACGGTCTCTGACTCAGAATGCAGGCGGACGTGGACATGCGCCAATCCGCTTCGTCCGGGTCGCCCTAAGGTCATCTCTTGCAGGGGTGCTCATTTGCCCCGGACAGCCCAGATTTGAGCAAGCCCGGACAAAACGAGACCACTGCGGGGCTGCTCATAAGGACAACTGTCCGTTTTTTCGTCCGTGAGCAGTCCGCGGACACGGGCAGTGTCTGTTCTGTCCGGTGCAAATACCCACCTACTCTCTCTCCCCACATGTCAGCCTCTCTCTCCCCCCACCTACTCTCCCTCCTCTATTTCATTTTCTCGCCCACGCCTCTCCTCGCCCTCGCCCACGTCGGCGTTCGTCGCTCGCCTCCACGCCCTCGCCCACGCTGGCGTCCATCGCTCCACGCCGCTGTGCCCGCCTCTCCGCCCGCGCGCTCGCCGCCCGCTCGCCGCCCTCTCTCCACCCGCGTGCTCTCCGCCTCTCCGCCTGCGCGCTCGCCGTTGCTCGTCGCCCGCTCTCCTTCTCGCGGCGGGGTCGGCCGTGGCGCAGGCGGACGTGGTGCGGAGCTGCGCGGCGGCGGCGGGGTGACGGCGACCTCCTCGTGCGTGGGCAGCCTCTCGAGCGCGGCCGACATGAGCGCCTCCTCGTCGTCCTTCGAGCCCGCCTGCGCCACGGTCGACCTGGAATCTAGTTTTGGCTGTGTTGATTCGTGAAAAAATAAAAAAAAACGGACACACTCTTAAATAGGTAGGCCCGCAGGGTGCACCCTCTAGAATCGCACGGACACCATCCTAGACGGCTGCTCATACAGACCATTTCCGGATAAATCGGGTCCGCAAATGAGCAGCCTCGTAGGAGATGCCCTAAAGCCCAAAACGGCCTAGCGGACGGGCCGCGAAATTTAGACGGGCCTGGCGGAAATCGTCCATCTGTCCGCTAGGTTTCCTGTCCGTCATGCACACAGCGCAGAAAATCGCCGCCGGCGCCCACCTCACGGCCGTTTCTGGCGCCCAGCTCACGGTCGTCTCCGCCGCAAAGCTCACGGCCGTCTCCACCAGGTCGGTTCGGAGCCCTCCCCTTCGCCCATTGCAGAGAAACATGCTCGATGCGGTGGATGCATCTGTGGATTGCGTGGCAATGGAGGGGGAAAGAAGCCGCCAAATGTCGGAGGAAGGGAGAAGAAGTCGCCGGAGATGAAGCCACCATGTCAGGACCCGAGGGTACCAGACATGGCCATCGATGGAAGGGGAAGAAGGAGGAGCAACGGAGCTCAGAGCTAATTAACCTAAGCCTATGAACTGGAAGGAGATAACAAAATAGGATTTTTATTGCTTGATCCACCCATCCACCCCACCTACCCTTTATATTGAAAGGTAGGCTCAAGCATTGTACGGATACAGAAAAAGGACTCGTGACAGTCTCACTGTCCGATTACAGAATTTAGGAAGGTAACACTGCTACCACTTAGCTGATCATCTAGACCGTTGGTTCTTGTGGCTGGTTGGGTCCTGACAGTACCGCCCCCTTAAGTCAAGACCTCAGGGCTTGAAATTTTTGAAAGTTGTTTGGATGTACGCTGCGTCTTCCCAGGTTGCATCTTCAGGTGCCATGTTTTCCCAATGGATTAGCCACTGTGGCACCGCGACATCGTATGTTCCTGCAGAACGGGGTATCTGGCGGCGTTGCAAAACAGCAAGAGGAGTGGTTTTTACCTTGCCATCAGGAGTTAGGAGCGGTAGCGTGGGGTTTGGAACAGCCGAGCTTCCCAGGTGCTTCTTAAGCTGATTGACGTGAAAAACGTCATGAAGTTGTGTACCTTCAGGTAGTTGCAACTTATAGGCTACCCTGCCCACACGCTTCAGGATTTTGAAAGGGCCATACCACTTGGATGTCAGCTTCAGGGAATTCCGCAGACCCAGCGCTGTCTCCCGGTATGGTTACATCTTAAGGTAAACTGAGTCTCCCTCTGGAAACTCCCTTTCAGTTCGATGTTGGTCGGCAAATTTTTTCATGCGTTGTTGAGCTTTCTCGATGTTCTGTTTCAGAACTTTGATCATGTGATCCTTCTCAGCCAGTGTTATCTGCACCTCTTCTGATACATTGCAGGGTATAGCAATCTCTTGTAGTAAAGGAGGAGAGTACTCATAGAGTGCCTCAAAGGGTGACATCTTGATTGCAGTATGGTAGGAGCAGTTGTACCAAAGCTCAGCTGCTGGAAGCCATTGACACCATTTTTTTGGTTCCTGGAAGGCCATGCAACGTAAATATTGCTCGATGCATTGATTCACTCTTTCGGTTTGTCCATCTGACTCTGGGTGATACGCTGAGCTGAAGTGAAGATCAACCTTGAGTGCTGAGAAGATTTCTTTCCACAGGCTGCTGGTGAAAATACGGTCCCTGTCACTTACAATGACGGATGGTGGGCCGTGAAGCTTGACAATGTTGTCTAAGAAGAGGTCTGCCACTGATTTTGCTGTGTAGGGGTGTGAGAGAGCAAGAAGGTGGGCATACTTGGTCAGTCTGTCTACTACCACCAAAATGACATCCTTGCCTTTAGATTTTGGGAGGCCTTCCACGAAGTCGAGGCTGATTTCAGACCACTTCATCTTGGGGATAGGTAGTGGGTTGAGTAAACCTGGGTAGGGAACCTTCTCTGTTTCGGAGATTTGGCAGACTGGGCATACAGCTATCAATTGTGCGATGAATGCCTTGAAGTTTGGCCAGTAGAACAGCTTCTTCAGTCGTTGATAAGTGACCCTGTTTCCTGAATGTCCCCCGAAAATTGAGGAGTGGAAAGCCTGGAATAATTTGCTCCTGATGTCGGTGTGTTGCCCGACGTAGATTCTTCCTTTGTAACGCAGGACCCCTGATGTTAACGAGAAGTTCTTGTGGCTGGAGGGATTGACAGCTAATTCTTGCAACAGTTTGGTGCAGTGTGGGTCTCCCTCATAAGAATTAAGGATGTCTTCTGCCCATGTAGGGACTGCCTGGGAAGTAGCCATACAGCTTTCTGGTTCATTGTCCTGACATTTACGAGATAGAGCATCTGCAACAGCATTGTCAGTACCCTTCTTGTATTCGATGCTGTAGTCGAACTCTAATAATTTTAGCATCAGTTTATGCTGAATTCCTTCCAGGAGGCGCTGGTTGTTTAGATATTTCAGACTTTGTTGATCCGTTCTGATGATTACCTTGTTGCTTAGGAAATAGTGGCGCCATTTCTTCAGGGCTGTGAAGATAGCCAGTGCTTCTTTTTCATAAATGGAAGAAGAACTTGTTTTGGCACCCAAGCTCTGGCTGAGAAAGGCTAAAGGCTTGTTGTGTTGCATGAGTACGGCCCCAATTCCTGTGGCGCACGCATCTGTTTCCAGGATGAAGGGATTTGAGAAATCCGGCAACCCTAGTATTGGTGGTGTTGTCATGGCTTGTTTAAGTTGGAGGAATGCTTGTTCTTGGTTTGCCCCCCAGTGAAAGGCATCCTTCTTGAGTGCAGCAAATAGGGGCTGACAAATAATGGAGTAGTTTTGTATGAAGCGCCTGTAGTAGCCAGTAAGACCGAGGAAACCTCTCAATTTCTTGATGTTTGGAGGTTGTTTCCAGTCAATGATGGCCTGAATTTTCCTGGGGTCGGTAGCTACTCCAGTGCCTGAGGTAATGTGACCTAGGTACTCAACATGTGACTGTCCAAAGGTGCACTTGCTCAGTTTTGCTCGTAGCTGGTGGTTCTGTAGCACTTGAAGGACCATTGCTAGGTGTTGTTGATGTTCCTTCCTGTTCTTGCTGTAAACGAGAATGTCATCAAAGAACACTAGGAAAAACTTGCGTAGGAATTGAGCAAAGACAGAATTCATGAGCTCTTGGAAGGTGGCTGGTGCATTGCTCAACCCAAAAGGCATCACTAGGTACTCGTAGTGGCCGAGGTGAGTGGAGAAGGCTGTTTTGGGAATGTCAGGTTCATGCATCCTTATCTGGTGATAACCTGAGTGGAGGTCCAGCTTGGAGAATATGGTAGCTCCATAGAGTTCATCGAGGAGGTCCTCAATCACTGGAATAGGAAACTTGTTTTTGACAGTTAGGTCATTTAAACTTCTGTAATCGATGCACAGTCGCCAAGATTTGTCCTTCTTGCGCACTAATATTGCTGGTGAGGAGAAGGGGCTTGTACTTGGTCGAATTTCAGCATTTTTGAGCATTTGAGTAACCAATTGCTCCACCATGTTCTTCTGGGTGTGAGACATTCGATAAGGTCGAATGTTGGGAGGTTTAGCACCCGGAATAAGGGGTATAGTGTGATCTGCTGCCCTGGAGGGTGGCAAACCTTCAGGTGCCTTGAAAATGTCCTGGAATTCTGCCAAGAGAGCCTCCAGGTCTGTGTCCACCTCTGGCTGTGTAGGAGGGGCTAGGTTGTTCTGTTCGTTGAGAGGGTTCAGTAAGACATAGCCACTTGCTCCTTGTTCAATTAGTTTAGAGCATTCCTCACTATTAATTAGCAGATTGGCCGTAGGCAGTAGGTGATCACAGAAGGTCAACTTGTTCTCCTGATGTGTGATTGTGAGAGTTCTGTGGACAAAGTCAAATGTGACAGGGTTATAACCCTTGAACCAATTGACTCCCAAGATTATATCTGCGCCTTGGAGCTGCAGAATTCTGAATGTGGCCTTGAATGTATGTCCTTGAATGGTGAAGGAACAATTGAGGGCTACTGCATCAGAGGTTAACAGGCCTCCACCTGCCACTGTTACTTGTCTTGCTTTAGCTGGGGTTAAGGGAATGTTGTGCTTGAGGGCAAAAGTCTGATCCATGAAGGTGTTTGTGCTTCCCGTATCTGCTAGAGCCACAGCTGCAAAGCTCTTGAACTTGAGGAGTAGAGAAATTGTTTCTCCACTTGGGGTACCAGTGTATGCAGATGTGGAGATGTGCATTGCTTGGTCTGTTGGGTAGTAGGAGGTCGGTGGGTATGGGTTGAAGGGGAAGGGTTGTGAATTTTGGGGTGCATAGTAATGTGGGTGGGATTCGGGAGAGGTGAGATGGCTGGTGTAAGAAGGTAATGATGACTGTATGGAAGTGGCAACAATCGGGGTAGTGGTGGTAGCGTCTGCGGTCATGGTGGCATTTGGCCGAACAGGTTGTGGGTGGCAGGGGAAGGTTGGGTGAGGGAGTTTGTCCGGTGTCAGATTGCCAAATTGGAGTGGAATGTTGGGGATGGCTTTGGTGGTAGGCAGTGGAGTGGAAGATTCGGGTATGGGTGTCAGCGCATGGGATGTAAGCGGAGGGGGAGTGGTGAAAATCGCACCTTGAGTCGTTGAGCTCGGTGCTGCGGTGTCTGTCGGCGAAATTGCTGCCTGGCGGTTGATGGTCACCACCAATCCGGAGAGGAGCTCGGAAATCTTGGAGATTTCCCCTTGGAGAGAGGACATGGACGCCTGGGAGGAAGCTTGGTGCAGATCGAATCGGTGGGTGAGGTCCACCACTGCGCTCGGGAGGTTTTCCCGGATGCGCGCATCGGCGTGCTCCCTTGCCTCCGCATCCGCCGCCGTGGTGAGATCGTCCTCGAGCATGGGCGCGGGATCGCGCGATTTGGAGCGGGATCGGCGAGTCTCTGTGGGCATCGACCGTGGTGGAAGGGATTTTACAGCCGGATGTATGAAATCCGGTAACCTTGCTCACGGGAGGAGGGAGAGGAGGGGAAAAATCGAGTAGGTTTGGGAGGGAGGGGCGTGCGGATCTACCGCTCGCTCTGATACCACGATGTCAGGACCCGAGGGTACCAGACATGGCCATCGATGGAAGGGGAAGAAGGAGGAGCAACGGAGCTCAGAGCTAATTAACCTAAGCCTATGAACTGGAAGGAGATAACAAAATAGGATTTTTATTGCTTGATCCACCCATCCACCCCACCTACCCTTTATATTGAAAGGTAGGCTCAAGCATTGTACGGATACAGAAAAAGGACTCGTGACAGTCTCACTGTCCGATTACAGAATTTAGGAAGGTAACACTGCTACCACTTAGCTGATCATCTGGACCGTTGGTTCTTGTGGCTGGTTGGGTCCTGACACACCAGAGGAGAAGAAGCCGTCGGAGGAACAGGTCCATTCCTTCTCTCCCTCCACCCTCCATCCCCGTTCATGTTTCTTGGACTCTGATGTTCGTGAGGCGAATGCCGGATCTTGCCCACCGCTCTGCCCCCTGTCATGTTTGCCATCACCATCTCTATCTCTCACCCATGCCAGTTAGAAGGATCACGGGTATTCAGTTCTCGGCAAGGATTTTTGTACTAGAATTCAGCATGTCGATTCACAAAATTGCAGAAGAAGAATTTGATTGTGCTGATGTGTTTCTTTCAGTTGACAGTAAATGAATGGCATTATTACTGCCTGAATTCTGGTTTAACTTGTAAAGTGCTTATTCCTCTAAATAGTACACCTAGTTCCAATGCCTTCTAAACAAATTTCCATGTGTTGATCTGCAAAGATTTGTGATCCTTACCTCTCGCAAGAATATTGGCCTTTCCAATGAAAAAACTTCTAAGTCTGCCGTATGAATATTGGCCATTCCAATCAAAAAACTTCTAAGTCTGTCATATGAATATTGGCCTTTCCAATTTTTAGTGCCTCGCAAGCACCCTAAAACTGACTACAACAGAAATATCTACCTATTCAGATGCTACCCTGCATTAGAGATGTGAAGCTGCTATTGTGCAGCTCTTGTCAAATTTATAGCCGTCTTGGGAAGAAGATAGTCTCTTCGGATTTAGAATGGCGGCATCATATATTTCTGTTACGCCCGCCTTAGTCTGCTCAAAGGACTGCAAAGTTATACCCTATACAATGAACCACCGTAACTGCCACATGCAATTGATCAGGCTTCTCACTCTCCATGATATGCTTTTCGCTCTAAGAATAATGAGCATCAGTCGGTAGCTTTACAGTCTACAGACAGTGAACAGGAAGGGCTTCAAGCTAGTAAAACTGCTGACTCCTTTTTCTGTATCAACTAAGCATATACATAGGAATTTTATGAGAGAGAGCCAAATATGATATCAATCTTTATAGCAGCTGAAGTTATCTTATTGGTTGTTCAGTTTCAGCATAGCAATCTTGGTTGTGTTTTATAATAGGTATTGGACTAGCTAGAACCTGTATGTGTAGCTGGTAGATTGTAACATGTAAGATTGTTTCCCTGATTCCGTGTATATGTAGCTGGTAGCGGACACGGCTATGTGTACCGATTGTTTCCCTGTATGTGTAGCTGTACGTTTTTTTTTCAAATCGGAACATGTACTAGCTAGTGTTTCCCTGCTTAGCTGGTAGCGGACATGGCTTGTCCGCTGGACGCCGCCGGAACAGAGCTGGCGGACGCGGGAATCCGCTAATACTATGATTAGCACTAGCGGAATATGGTGGACGGACACGGACGTCCAACGGCTGGTCCACCTGCATCCTAATCTCTCAACACTCGAGATCGATCCCCTTTCTGTTAAGAACGATCCATGGTTTAGATGGCTGATATGCAGTGGCTATTCGTCTATGTAGTAACTTGTTTGTTTCTGTAACTTGTTGATGGTTTATCTGAGATCCCACGGTTAATTGTTCTAAACGTATGATTAGGGTACTTACTTGCTTCCATGATGATTATACCATGTTGCAACCTGGAATAGACACGGCTAATTGTTGAAAGATTCGGCCTACTTGTCTTCCAACTTTCTCGATACATGAAGCTGGGGCGTGCTCAGTTTTGCATGACATTGTTCATCTATCTATCCTATTGTAAGCCTTGCGTGCTTGTGTTTACTCCATAATGTGCTAGCTTCTTCTTTTAACCTTTTTTTCCGGGAGCTTCTTCTTTTACTTAGTGAGTTGGTGACCTTTCAGAATGTAGGACTGAATTTCAAACCGGCCACAGATAAAATTTGAAGCAGTGGCTTGACAATCAAATCATCAAAATTTCATATGAGAACTTATCATAATTGCTCGTTCATATAGGAATTTATCCTACTTGCTAGTTCTGAATAAGGAAAGGACTTGAAAGAAACAAGCAGCCATCAGTGTTCTTCAGGCACGGGTAACGCCGGCATCGGCGAAGTTTAGATGCCGCTAATTTGTTTTTCGTTTTCCCATGCACTATTACCTCAAGCCTGACATGAGTTGAAGAAAATCTGAAAACAAATACTCTTCTGCTTATATATTTTGTCCAGTTAAGTTCTTTTTTTTTCCATGCAAAGTGTAGTACGTAGCAGCCCACAAAAAATGTGATTCCTTGTGAGATCTTTTTTGTTCTGCATAAGTACAGGGTGGGACTGATGCGTTAGGTTGCAACATATGTAGATGTCAGTGCTTAGTTAGCATTAGTAGCAGGTTGCAGTAATAGCCAGTATCTGAGATGTAAGGGAGGAGGGAGTTAGCACTGATTATTGTTGCTGTCAATCATCCGGCTTCTGGGCACCCATTCTACCTTGGAATCCATCCTTGTTAGCAAAATGCAGCCTCCATTAGGCCTAGATTACTCTTTTCATGAGTTTCAAGTCCTGAACTATCAGCTGATGGTTTGTGATGTGTCGAACTGTCGAGTTTCAAGTTTCTGAACTATCACAACTTGAAATATGACTAGTCGTGTTGTGTTGACTGTCAGGCTTCAAATCTGACCAATTGAGTGGAGTTGGTTTGGTAGCTAGGCGTTGGTTAGTCATTGTTTGCTTCTGAATGATCCCTGCTTGCTCGCTGCTCCATGTCAACCCAAATGCTACTAGAACGGAAGGAAACTTGTGGTTGTTGTTGCTGCTGGGTCTGTCGACTGACTAAGTATACAACACGCGTTGGATTGATTTTCTGGTCTACCTGACGTACACCACATAGTACTAATCTACTCGATATTAACATGTGGGCATTGACTAGTAGTTAATTAAGATCGTTGTCATGCTAGCTTTGCTGTCACCCTGCCATTTTTGCCACGGACCGGCCAGTAACCTGCGCCTTAATTCATGACCGCCAGCAACCTCATTGGTGTATTTCTTGATCAGGTCGCTCCTATCATTGTTTTAGATTAAGAATAATGGTGCATGGTTCTTCCTATCCAGCTAGCTAGAGATTTTGGGCAATCATGATACTTCTCCAGTTATGTTTATCCTTTGCTTTGCAGTCCATTATCTCGACTGCGGTATACACGTTTGATATTGATGTTGCGAAAATCATATCATTGGACGATTTGCTTGACTTTCATTTCAGCACATGCACATTCAGTTTTCTGTATTTGCCTTGTCTAGTCTAGATATCATCCAACCGCAGGAGCTAGCTGCTAGTGTATTACCCGACCCTCTGTACTGACGATCTATGAATACTCTTATTCTCATAACTAGAGTATGCCTCATAAATTCTTATGATACTGCATATCCGTTACTGGTAGCCTTGTAATTCCAATACTATTAGCAATACCACCTATTATTATTAGCTTAGCTGCATGGTGTAACCTGCCTTTCTTGCAGGTAACCAAACGTTTGGTTCTGCATACTGCTCGCTGCATGCGCGGTCGTCATAGTCGTACTAACTTCATAGTTACTAGAAGGAACTTTCTGTTGCACTCTGTCAACGCTCTAGGAAAATTGGCCCATGACACATTGTTTTAATGCAACATGTGTTTGATTGATTCCACTAATAATCTTACTTATCGATTGATGTAGACGAATAGCTCCATGTTGTGCTTGGCTGAACTTTTGCTGTCAGATTCTTCAAAGTTTACTACTTTAGATTTGTTGCTAGTATTAGTAAAAATTTATTACTTATACATCTCTGATTTGTGGTTCTACAAAACATCAGTTCAATGGTGCTTGAACAATTCATTTTTTTTATTTGGTTCTTATAGATCAAATGAAAATTCCTATGTTTGAGTAACATGAACCGGATGAAGACCTTTGCCGTCTTGCTCGAGAAACGGGACCTTTGACGTGTTTCTCGCCACGGTGACTACGGTTCTGATCTATTTCTGTTGGTATTGTAGGTGATTGTCCACTTCTTAATTTGTAATGTGATGAGATCGATGAACTTGTGATGGACGAGTTGCTACTAGGTGTAGACTACTATGTGTTGATGAACTTGTAATATATCCAAACTTGTCACTATTTCGGGTTTTAGCTATGAGTGAGATGATAAACTAGATTGTGACAATGATCATCTTTGTCTATTTATACTACTTTGCAATCTGCTATCTGAATTGTATAACCTGTATACATACCCGTATAAATATGTGTACAAACAAAACTGCGTAAACGTATGTGAGAATCAGTGGCGCATCAAAAAGGAATCAGTGGCACAGAGCATCAGTGGCGCATCAGTCTGGTGTGATGCACTGATTCCCTAAAGTGCATGCATACTCTAGAGAATCAGTGGCGCACCATTGAGGAATCAGTGGTGCATCACTTTGGTGCGCCACTAATTCCCTGGAGAATCAGTGGCGCACCAAAGTGGTGTGCCACTGATTCCCAAAATGGAGCGCCACTGATGCCCATTTTCCTAGTAGTGATAGTTAGGTTAATTCATTTTTGGGTTCAAATGTTCAACCAATTATAGAGACAATAGTGTCCCTGTTCGAGAAAGTTAAAATAAGAAAATATTGATCAGCCCGTGCATTGCACGGGTCAACGACTAGTGAGACTAATAGGACATGGACACCACTTGGTTGGCAAAGTGGTTCATTAATTATACTACTATTGGCTTCAACAAGGAAGCATTCAGTTTTTGCAATTAGATATGAGGGCTATGCTATTTCAGAACATCTAACAATTCAAAAACAAATATTGAGACCAACCATGACTAGCCTTTGTTCTATGTAATATGTATGGCTATATAGGTAGATACGTGCTTGCACGTGCACATTTACTAGTCATAAGAAGGTGGAGAGCATCAGAGTGCTAGGCTGAGGTCTAGCTAGTTGATTTTTACAGTCTCTTAAATTTTTTTCGTTTTTGAAAGGCTTTATTTTCGATATAAAAACTAGGGACTGCAAAATGACTCGAGGTGTTGCATATATGCAAGCGGAAAGTCATTCGGTTGCTTTTCCGTTGCAAGTTACGTTGTACCTGGCCCCAGACACCTTTTTCGGTATCAATCCAACGGATAAGATTGTCCTAGAACTTGGATTCAAAATTCAAATATTTCAAAAATACGATTAAAAATCTCGAGTAAGTCATATTTGGTCTTATGTGTATCTGGGAAAATTTCTTGTCATTTTAGCCACTCATTTATCATTTAATAGCTATTTAAGATCAAAATATGAAGTCGTTTAATGAGAAACCAACTATCCAAATCAAGCTAAACTTTCTCACTGAGTCATATACGATTTAAATTTTGGGACGCGTGTTCTCCAACCATAGGTGTTCTTGAAGTAATTCAATGCTAGTGTGAAGACATTTCATGACGAATGTATTTTGGTTTGAATGACTACTATTCGGAAACCACACATGAAAAGTCTGGTTCATGAATTGGTAGAGATCAATGTCAAGTATAGTACTATTATAAGTATTATGGCGAACCAAACACGTCTATGTAGCTTTGACCCCCAATATTGGAATATCATCTTTCATCTTTAACCGATAATATGTGGACATCCTATAACGCAGGATGTATTGTCTCCAAACAAATCTACAATGGAAGTGCATAACCATAGCATTGTGACAACACCTCCTTTCAGAATCATTATAGATGGGTATGTGCATCTTTGAAAATTAAGATGGTACGAAGGGCGGCGTATGGACGGTGGCGGCGCTGAGGAACACCGTGGGAGAGGGATACAAGATCTCTTTTAGGTGATAGGAATAGAAACAATCGACTGAGATAGGAATAGAAACGATCTACTGATCTATTCCACGACCTCCTCACTGTAAAAAAAAAGGTGGAATTCATCTAGTTTTTTAATGAACGGTTAGAAAAAATCAAGTTATAATCGACCGTTCGAAAAAAACATACTCGACGGAACCGGACGGTACCCGTGGTTCCGTCCCGATCACTGTAAAAGAGCTCATGCTTGATATCTAGTTTTATAAGAAAGATGGTTCACAGCACTTGAGTATGTAAAGTGAAATTTCCTACTTTTTTGTTTTGCACAACATCTAGTGAGGTACAACACTTAGCCGGTGATAGTTTACACAAGTTTTTTTGACCGAACTCACATACCCACAAGTTTAACTCAGTGAAATAATAGTTTGATAGGTTCAGCAAGACAAGGGTGGTGGCAATTTATTGTACTACCACCATTCCGAAAAATAAGACGTATTTCGCTTTGTTTGACCGAGGATTTGACAAAGGATTACATATTTAATATGCGACATATATTGAAAAAGAATACAATGATATTAATTATTTGTCAAAAAAATTATATATAAATAGACTAATTATTGGTCAAAGCATTGGTCAAAGCAAACAAAATACGCCTTCTTTTACGGAATGGAAGTAGTAGCACCCTTTCCGCAGCGGTTGACTGGATAATATAAATATACATGTGAGGCTCTTATTTTCGTTACCAAGAATGATATAAAATATCCATGTATTTACTAGTCACTTTTATCTCATTTATGTGCACCTACTTACCTACACCGTTAAAGTCCTCTCTGTCTCACGCGGTTCTTTCTTGCAATGTATGCAACCCCTCATATAGAGGCTCTGTAGTTCCTTTCTTTTATTCTCATGTACATGCTCGATTTTTTTGGCGAGTGCGTATTATAGCCTTATATAACCATCTGACATGCAAAACTTTGTTTCACATTGCTCCTCACGGAACGAGCTGCATCTGGAAGCATTCTAATAGCTGGATGAAGTAGTAAGGTTGCATTAGGGGAAATCTTGTGCACGTGGCACCCTGCAGAGTACCAGGAAGAGAAGGCAATGAAGGGAGCAGTGTTCTGCTGTATAAAGTATTTCTATTTTTGACATGTCCAATGGCGTGCTCAAAGGGATGAATATTCATCCATATATAACGGTCTGCATACTGAAATATTGCCGCATGCAGGTTGTAAAGAATTTCCCCCGTTGAAACATATGGTTGTATATGACAGAGAATCATGTCTCGGAATGTATTTTCAGATAAGCGCACTCTGGTTGTCAAAAAAAAAAAGATAAGCGCACTCTGAGAACAAGTTTTTTTTAATACACTCTGAGAACGAGTTGAAGATGCGGCGATCACTGTTGAAATATATGTCGTTTATGTGTACGAGTAGGCCTACGCTGGAACTTGTAATTAAACGAAAGGTTAGGTGTTGAAGTCGAACACGTGTAACCTGGCCTAATATATAAAGGAACCGGGGTAGCCCAAATGGACAAGACGAAAGCTAGTAGACTAGACACAAGATCTCGAGCGGGCAGTCCGATGCCCGTGGCACGGGCGGCCGGACTAGCGTGGCATTGAGATATGGTGCATCTGTATTGCCTCGGCGGGTTTGTCGTCGATTCTACTTTTATTAGTACATGGGGATGAGCGCCCATAGTCGAGCCCCGCAGATGTAGGCGATGACCGCCGAACTACGTTACCAAATCTCGGTGTCGTGTTTTGCTGTGATTGCTTGGCCTCGGTAGATCGGTTTTGCGCCTCAGATTTATAACAAGTGGTATCAGAGCGAGGTTTAGGGATCGCGTTGTGTTGATCTAGAGGAAGCCAAAGAAATTGATCAGCGGACACTAGTGGAAACACCATCTTTCGTCCAGGGCTAGAAAAGACATTAGTCCCGGTTGCAACAGAATTCGGACAAATTCTATGCATTGGTCCCGGTTTGTGCGCCTGAGGCAGGAGAAATCATCTGGGGCATTGGTCCCGGTTCGTTAGCAGGCATTTGTCCCGGTTTGTGGCATGAACCGGGACCAATGCCTCGCCACAGGCCACGTGGAACGCGCAAGGGCATTGGTCCCGGTTCATACCACAAATCGGGACCAATTCCCCCCTTCTCCTACATATACTGCCTCCCAGCTGCCCCTCTTCCCTCTGTTTATTTTTTGCTTGGAGAAGTGAGAGAGGTGGGTGCTAGTGTGTATTATTTTACTATGCACACGAGGTGTTCGACGAAATACCCGAGTCAGACATTAGCTCGCAAAAAATGGTATCTTCGACCGAGGTTAGCAAACTTATCTTTTTCATCCGTAATTGATACATAAAGAAGTTATATTTGTCGATGTATTGTGGTCATTTCTCTATTGAAGATGTGTTATTGTAATGTTTTTTGATAAACTTAATTATATGATGCAGATGGATGGACGGCAGTGATGGATGTACGGTGTCCGATGCACTTCCGAGTATATGGCAGGCCTGAATGCATTTCTTGTTGTAGCTCAGGAGAACAAAGATAATGGATTTATGTGTTGCCCATGTGTTGATTGTCGGAACGACAGGGAGCACTCTTCCTCGAGAGTCCTTCACGGCCACCTACTTCGGAGAGGTTACATGCCCAGCTATAATTGCTGGACCAAGCATGGAGAAATAGGGGTTGTGATGGAAGACAATAAAGAAGAAGAAGAAGAAGAAGAAGAATATGATCCTTTGTTCCCTGAATACGGTGATACTGCAATGGAAGATAATGCAGAAGAAAGAGGTGATCAAGAACGGGCATCAAAAGAGCCCGATGATGATCTTGGCCAAGTTATTGCTGATGCAAGGGAAGACAATGAAAGTGAATGGGAGAGGTTGAAGCTGGACAACATGTTACAGAATCACAAAAAGTTGTTGTACCCAAATTGCGAAGATGGCAGCAGAAAAAACTCGGTACCACACTAGAGTTGCTGAAATGGAAGGCACAGAACGGTGTGACTGGCAAGGCATTTGAGAGTTTAGTTCAATTAATGAAGCCGAAGCTTCCAAATGATAAAGAATCGCATGAGAGTACGTACGAAGCAAAGAAAGCTCTCTTCCCTCTAGGATTAGATGTCCAGAAGATGCATGCATGCATTAATGACTGCATCCTCCACCGCGGTGAGAGGTACGAGAATTCGGATGAATGCCCGGTATGCACTGCACTGTGGTATAAGATCAGAGCTGATGACTCTGGTGATGTTGACAGCGAGCCCCCCCCCTCCCCCGTAAGAGGGTTCCTGTAAAGATGATGTGTTATGATCCTATAATGCCACGGTTGAAATGTCTGTTTAGAAATAAAGAGAATGCTAGGTTGTTGCGATGGCACATAGAAGACCGTAAGAAAGACGGAAAGTTGAGACACCCCGCCGATGGATCACAGTGGAGAAATATCGAGAGAGACTTCCCGGACATTATAGGAGAGGCGAGAAACTTATGGTTTGGTCGGAATACATATGGCTTTAATCCTTTTGGGGAGCAGAGCTCCAGTCATAGCACCGGGCCCGTGACTCTATGTATGTACAACCTTCCTCCTTGGTTGTGCATGTAGCGCAAGTTCATTATGATGCCAGTTCTCATCGAAGGCCCGAGGCAACCTGACAACGACATTGATGTGTATCTAAGGCCATTAGTGGAAGAACTCTTACAATTGTTGGGCAAACCAGGTGTACGTGTGTGGGATGAGAACGAACAAAAACCATTTGACCTACGGGCATTGCTTTTCGTAACCATCAATGATTGGCCTGGTCTTAGTAACATTTCCGGACATACAAACAAGGGATACAATGCATGCACACACTGTTTATATAAGACTGACAGTGTTTATTTGGATAAATGTAAAAAGGTTGTATACCTGGGGCATCGTAGATTTCTTCCGATCAAGCATCCCATAAGAAAGAAAGGAGGGAAGCATTTCAGAGGTGACGCAGATAACCGGAAGAAGCCTGACCTCCGTAGTGGTAATGATTTATTCGATATGGTCAAAGACCTAAAAGTAATCTTTGGGAAGGGTGATGGCAGCCAACCTGTTCCGAACGGCCCTGTTAAGCGCGCACGCATGTGGAAGAAGAAATATATATTTTGGGAGCTATCCTATTGGAAAGTTCTAGAGGTCCCCTCTTCAATCGACGTGATGCACGTGACAAAGAATCTCTGCGTCAACCTGCTATGCTTCCTGGGCATGCATGGAAAGTCAAAAGATACGCCAGAAGCACGGGAGAACAAGCAACGTATGAAAGACCCAAGCAACAAGCACACAGATACAGAGCGCCATTACTTAAGCATCTACGCTCTTACTAAAGCGGAGAAGGAAATAATTTTTGAAGTCCTTTACAGTATAAGGGTTCCGTATGGCTTCTCGTTGAATATAAAGGGGATAATAAACATGGCAGAGAAAAAATTCCAAAACCTGAAGTCTCATGAATGCCACGTGATTATGATGCAGTTGCTTCCGATTGCATTGAGGGGGCTTCTACCGGAAAATTTTCGAGTACCCATTGTGAAGTTATGTGCATTCCTCAACGCAATATCTTAGAAGGTAATCGATCAAGAAATTCTGGCAAGATTACAGAGTGATGTGGTCCAGTGTCTTGTTAGTTTTGAGTTGGTGTTTCCACCATCCTTCTTCAACATTATGACTCATCTCCTGGTTCACCTATGTGAAGAGATTCATATTCTCGGTCCGGTATTTCTACACAATATGTTCCCCTTTGAGAGGTTCATGGGAGTCTTGAAGAAATATGTTCATAACCGTGCTAGGACAGAAGGAAGCAACTCGAAGGGCTATGGAACAGAGAAGGTCATTGGGTTCTGTGTTGACTTTATTCCTGACCTTAAGACGATTAGTGTTCCTCAATCGCGACATGAGGGGAGACTGAGGGGAAAAGCAACGCTGGGAAAGAAAACAATGATACCCAGGGACGGGCATTCTTTCACTAAAGCACACTACACAGTTCTACAAAATTCCATCTTCGTGGCTCCGTATCTCGAGGAACACAAGAATATTGTACGCTCCACAAACCCGGGGAAGGATGACTCATGGATTAAACGCAAACACATGGAGACTTTCGGAAGTTGGTTGCAAACACATCTTATAAATGACACCAGTGTTGTAGATGAGCTGTACATGTTGGCCGGGTCACCATCTTCAACTATTGGGAGTTTTCAAGGGTACGAGATAAATGTGAATACATTTTACACGATCGCCCAAGATAAGAAGAGCACCAACCAAAACTGATGGAGGGATGATAACCCGGTAGTCCAACTCCAAGGGGTAACTCGGCCCAAAGGACGCTGCGCCAAGACCCGGCTAGGATAAAGGAGCTTCTAGAAGGCCCGAGATCGTAGGCCTGGTAACCCGGATTGTGGGTTCCGGTAAGGAAGTTTAGGGTTTTGTGAGCAGTGTCCGGGTAAGACTCAGAGTATGCCTTGGAGAACAGGCCAGGGATCCGGATGCTTTATAAGCCGGCCCTTAGGTTAGGTTTAGGGGACCAAGAGAGAATTAGAGCAACATCGCTAGGTATCGAGTATCCAGTGTAACACAAGAGTTGAGATTAATATATCGAGATCGGAGACCCGGCGACTTATTCCGCCGGCTTCCAGATCGCTCATCATCATGTTCTCTTCTGAGCTAAACCCTCTCCCGAACATCTGTGTCGTCTTGCCCCAAGATAAGTTACCCCCGGTAACGTCTGCCGTGATTATCCCACGACAGTCGGCGCCCACCGTGGGGCCTGCGACCAAAGGTGTTTACATCACGGGAGAAGCTCGGAAGAATATGGAGAATCTAGTCATCGGCGAGATCTACACCGACCACGAAGGAGAGAAGATGGTGGACGATTCCGGCTGGGGGCCAGAATCGGATCACCTCGAATCCGGATCTATCGTGACAATCGGCCAGATCAGCATCTTCATCGGTATGGTACGTACATCTGGTTTAAAAGGACAATATCATGTGCATACTATAGGAACTTCTAACAGGGAGAAAAAAATACTGAACCAAGCGGTAAACTCGGTTTCCTCGGCTGTCCCGGGATACCTGAGATGGTCAGAACAAGATGTAACATGGAGCAGAAGAGATCACCCGGAAAGGATAGAACACCCGGGCGTCTTAGCATTGGTAGTTGCACCACAGGTCAATGGTTACGAGTTGAAAAAGGTCCTGATGGATGGTGGGAGCAGTATCAATATTCTGTATTGGAAAACCTTTTTACACATGGGTCTCAAGGAATCTCAGCTACAGAAAGGTTCAACCATTTTTCATGGGATAGTACCGGGTCACTCAGCGTGCCCCGAGGGAAAAATCGCATTGGAGGTAGCTTTTGGAGAATCAAAGGATAATTATCGAGTTGAGTGGCTCACCTTCGAGGTGGTCAAATTGCGCCGTCCTTATCACGCGCTGTTCGGAAGGCCGGCTTATGCTAAGTTCATGGCTAGGCCGTGTTACGTGTACCTACAGCTAACGATACCGGGTCCTAGGCAGACCATCACCATACATGGAAGCCGGGATATAGCAGCGGAGTGCGATGAAGGAGATTCAGTAATGGACGAGCAAGCTTGCAGAAAAAAGGAACTCAAGTATTACCGGTCTCATGTAGACCCGGATGACAGAACAGCATTGAAAAGGCCGAATACCGACGACGAGAGAGCAAAGTTCAAGGCAGCACAGGACACCAAGATGATAGCTTTTGTTGAAGGTGACCCCACTAAGCAATTTACTATAGGGTCTAACTTGGACAGCGAGCAGGAGAAGGCACTTGTGTTGTTTATTCGTTCGAATGCGGACGTATTCGCCTGGACGCCTAGCGACATGCCGGGTATCCCTACAGAGTTGGCAGAGCACAGTTTGCACGTAGATCCCAAGTCCAGGCCGGTGAAGCAGGGCTTGAGGAAGATGAATGAGGAAAGAAGGAAAGCTATAGGAGAAGAAATTGCTCGGCTGTTGACAGCCGTCTTTATCATGGAAGTATTTCACCCGGATTGGTTAGCAAATCCGGTTCTCGTGATGAAAAAGACCAATGAGTGGAGGATTTGCATTGATTTTACGAGTCTCAACAAACATTGCCCAAAGGATCCGTTCGCACTACCAAGGATAGATCAGATCATAGACGCAGTAGCTGGAAGTGACCTATTATGATTTCTGGACGCATATTCCGGGTATCATCAGATTAAGCTCAAGAGGGAGGACTGGGAAAAAACATCATTTATAACCCCTTTTGGGGCCTTCTGTTACAAAACCATGACGTTTGGATTGAAGAACGCTGGCGCAACTTATCAACGGTGTATTCAGAAGTGCTTCGAGGACCAAATTGGACGCAACGTCCATGCTTATGTGGATGATGTGGTTATCAAGACCAGGAAGGCGGAGACATTCATCGATGATCTAAAGGAGACGTTCAAGAACTTGAGGAGGTATCAGATGAAGCTTAACCCGACAAAGTGCGTATTTGGAGTTCCAGCCGGGAAGTTACTCGGCTTTATCGTTTCCGAGAGAGGAATTGAGGCAAACCCGGACAAAATCAAAGCTATCCAGAGTCTGAAAAAGCCGGAAAATTTGAAGTATGTTCAAAAACTCACGGGCTGCGTAGCAGCCTTGAGCCGATTCATATCCAGACTCGGAGAAAAAGCAATACCCTTATATCGGCTCTTGAGGAAATCCGATAAATTCGTATGGGATCAAGAGGCGGATGAGGCGTTTGAGGCACTAAAGAAGCAGTTATCTGAAGCACCAATACTAGCGGCCCCGGGTCCTAAAGAACCTATGTTGCTATACGTCGCAGCTGGCCCCCGAGCCGTCAGTGCAGTAGTTGTTGTGGAGCGTAAAGAGGATGGGAAAGGTTACCCGGTCCAGAGACCGGTTTATTACGTCAGCGAGGTATTATCAGAGGCAAAGCAACGCTATCCGCATTGGCAAAAGCTGGTGTTCGGGGTCTTTATGGCCAGCCGGAAACTGAAGCCGTATTTCCAAGAACACCCCATAACCGTGGTTAGTTCAATACCAATGTCGGATATCATCAAAAACTCGGACGCGACAGGAAGAATAGCCAAATGGGCGATAGAGATGGGGGATTATCACATTAACTACGAACCCAGGTCAGCAATCAAATCTCAGGCTTTGGTCGATTTCGTTAATGATTGGACACACACAGGCATGACCACCATGGCTCCAAGCTCCGAGTCTTGGATCATGCACTTCGATGGGTCAAAGCAATACAAGGGATCAGGAGCCGGAGTGGTGCTAACATCACCCAAAGGAGACAAATTGAGTTACGTACTACAGATTCACTTTGATTGTTCCAACAACGTGGCCGAATATTAGGCCCTATTGCATGGCTTAAAGGTAGCCAAGGAGATGAACATTAAGAGGATATGATGCTTTGGAGATTCGGACCTCGTGGTACAGCAGGTATCAGGAACTTGGGATAGAAAGGACGCAACTATGGCAGCATACCGCAGAGAAGTTGATAGGGTTGCAGGATGTTTTTCCGGGTATGAGGTGGAGCACATAGACAGAAGAAAGAATGAGGCAGCAGACGCCCTCGCTAGACTCGGCTCGCGCAGAGAGCCGGTTCCACCGAACGTTTTCCTGGATGAATTATGGCGACCATCAGTTAAAACCGAGTCTGAGGAAGAACTGGCAAATCAAGACCCGGATTTGGAGCTCGTGGCCACTGTACGTGTTGTTCCCGAGTGGACAGAACCGTTTTTGACCTACCTATCACGAGGCGAGTTACCACAGCAGGAGGTGTTAGCAAGGCAAATTTTAAGGCGAGCAAAGGGATATTCTATCATCAATGGGGAATTATACAAGAGAAGTGCAGCAGGGGTCTTTTTGCGCTGCGTAGCACCAGAGGAAGGCCGACAGATTCTTAAGGAAATCCATGAAGGTGACTGTGGGCATCATGCATCCACAAGATCCCTTGTGGCCAAAGCTTATCGGCACAGATTCTTCTGGCTCACGGCTCTAGCAGATGCGGAGCGCTTAGTGGCAAGGTGTGACGGATGTCAAAGGTACGCTCGCCAAACCCACGTGCCGGCTATGGAATTACGGACTATCCCGTTAACTTGGCCGTTCGCTGTTTGGGGCATGGACATGGTTGGTCCCTTTCACATGTCACCTTGTAAGAAGACACGTCTTTTAGTGGCCATTGATAAGTTTACCAAGTGGGTAGAGGTTATGCCAGTTACCAATTGTGAAGCAGTTACAGCAGTCAAGTTCCTGAAAAAAATTATCTATCGATTCGGGTATCCACACAGCATAATTACCGACAATGGAACCAACATGTCTCTTGGCGAGATGGAGAAGTTCTATGGCAATAATGGAATCCGGCTTCACGTAGCATCAGTGGCTCATCCACAAGCCAATGGACAAGTGGAGAGGGCAAACCAAGAGTTGCTTCGCGGACTAAAACCACGGCTGCGGGTCCCTTGCATCAGGGATGTGGGTGCATGGGTTGAAGAACTACCTTCCGTGGTTTGGGGTATCAACACTACGCCTAACAGATCTACTCAGATGACACCATTCTTCATGGTTTATGGTGCGGAAGCGGTGTTGCCGAGTGATATTATTCATGATTCACCTCGAGTATCAGCTTACGTCGAGGTGGAGAACGAGAAGACCCGGCATGACGCCATAGATATGTTAGAAGAACAAAGGGAACAAGCCTTGGAAAGATCAGCCATATATCAGCAAGATTTACGGAGGTATCATAGCCGGCGCGTGAAAACCCGGGTCTTCCAGGAAGGAGACCTGGTTCTGCGCCTGGTACAGTCAAACGAAGGAAAACACAAGTTATCACCACCATGGGAAGGACCGTTTATCATAAGCCGGAATCTGCATAATGGATCATATTACTTGATAGACGCAAGGGAAGAGTCGGCTACAATTAACGACACCGCTCGCACCACTTCGTCTATGCAAGAAAGAGACAGACCATGGAACGTGGCTCAGCTATGCCCCTACTATACTTAGTATAGACCATATTGGCAAGTGGAATTGCACGATGTAACAGGCAACAGGTTTCAGACGCACTCTTTCCCTACCCAGGGTACCCTTGGGGACTGGATAGGTTTTTAATGAGGCGGCTTGCTGACCTAACTTTTTCATATCAAGTAAAGAGGTGGTTATTCTTACGTTCTTCAGTCTTAGTATGTTGCATATATCTAGGTCTTGGGGGCTGATTGCTTGAATAGCACAGTTACAAACTCAAAGACCCGGCCTTGATGCCTATGAGTTATAAGGGCCGATTACTCGCAAACGAGTACGGCTGCAATCTTATAACCGGACAAAGGAGTCAAATTTTCTTGACCTTTCTTACTTAAGCTTGATGTGACTCGCACTAAAGTGGCATGATTTGCTCGCTTACGATTACAATCAGCCATGAAGCCCAATGGGACTTGCCTGACCCTGTTTTCGTATAGACGTAACAACATGGTATCCACGCGAAAGCCGGCTTATAGTACAAGATGGTCAAAAGGGTCATCCAAACCACAAGTTATGAAGAGTACAAGGCTAATAGCCGGAAACTCAACGTTTATCAAGCATAACTTCATTACCTATGTGAAACGGCTCCGGGTTTGGGCTTAGCAACAACAAACTTCTCTTCGAAAATACCACATATCCCAGACTCGGAAATTCGGGCCTTGGGGACTCGGGATTTTGAAAAAGAAAAAAGTTGCTTAGTTGCTAAGGCTCAAAAAACCCAAACATCCGAGTCTTGGGGACTTGGGGACTTAGAAGCAAGTCCGCTCGTCAACACCCATGAAACTCGGAAACCGAGTCTCACAAAAGGAATCATAAAGAAAGTCGGATATCAAGAACAAGTGGACTCAAAAGTGGATAAATTTAAACGATCAGAAGAAGCACAAAGTGTATCAAGAACTTAAAGTGCATTACAAATTTAGGTACCAGTATCAAATGTGCACAGGCGCAGCATCAAAAAATGATTGTTCAAACGGCCCATTGGCCGGCTGACGCGTACGAAACAGCATCAGGTAGCAGGTATCACTCGGTATTCTGGGCTGCGGCATCCATCTTCTCCTTGCCCTTGCTATTGCCCTTGGTAGCAGCAACACCCGGATCAGCAGCAGTGTCGGCTCGCGCAGGAGGAGGGACGACGGGTGTAGAGGTAGCAGGCGCAGAATCGGCTTCAGCCTTCTTCTTTGCGGCTTCCTCCCTCAACTTGGCAGCTTCCTCCTTCCATCGGGCCAGCATGTCATACGGCTTGGGAAGATCCGACTTAACCGCTTCGCCATCAGCATCATATGCAGGGACGATGGAATTGACATCCAAGCCGTCAGCAATCACGCTGGCCGGGTAACGGACCTCCTTCTGGATGGCCTTGAAATCCTTCGGGGAAAACTTGGACCCATCACGGTTGAATTCCGGAAACCCGCCCATAAGCTTGGCTGGCTTGAGCTTAGGGAAGTAAGCTTTAGCAAGCGCAAGTCCCCGGGTTACTCCAACCCGGCAGGACGAGCGCTTCCAATGCCAAATCCACTCGGGGATAGTGGAGCAGGTGTCCAGCATTCTCTTCAGGTCGACATGCCCAACACCCGGCCACCGTATTTCTTGAAGGATCCATTTGGTTCCGGCGCATAGCTGCCGGATAACGCTCTTGATAGTTTTCAGCCTGGCAATATCATCTTCGTCCGGCATCACTTCATCAGGACATGCAGAATGAAATGGAAACACGAGTAAGGAAACTCCGGCTATTTATCAGAAGGATAACCCGGATTAAGAATCGTACCGAGCAAAGCACGATACGTATCAGCAATTTGAACAGAAAGGCTCGTTAGATTATCTTCTGCTGTGTGAGCCCTCCTCCTATACTTCTTCATTATCTTCCCACTCCTCCTGGCCTCAGCCTCGGCCGCCTCACGCAGAGCCACCTCCTTTTCAATGAGCTTGGTGGCCTTTGCCAGTTTCTTCTCAGATTGAGTCACGAAGGACTGCACGGATGCAAGAAAGGGTTAGCCGGGTAAGGGGCAAGCTATCAGTCGGTTATACCGTAAAGTTCCAAGCAAATTGTCAATCAATTCACTCGGAACTTGGGGACTAGATAGGGACACAAGCAATATTATCCGGGTCTACCTCGTGTTTGGCTATTAAAGCCTCCAAGATATTTTCTTCATCAGCCCTCAAGGTGTGCAGGGCTTCGAGCATCTGGGCAAACGTCATGTCTTCGGGTCGGACACCAGAAGAGCCGGCAGCCTGGTCGCCCGGTTGGGGAGCTTTCCCCGCCTTTGGGGTCGAGACCCGGACAGTCTGGGTATCCGGGTTGGGAGAACCCATCCTCGTATCCGGGACCTCGATCTCCTCGTCCACTGCTTCGGATGACTCTGGAGACCCGGCGGCTTGGTGAACTGGATCGCCCAAGGGGCCTTGTTCCTGGTTGTTCTCAGTATCGCCGCTAGTCGCGGCGTCTACGTTCTCAGTCGGCTCCTCCGTCTCCCGGTTATCCGCCTCCCGGTTATCCGTCTCCACATTCTCCGGGTCACTAGTCGTGACTTGGGCGCTAAGGAAAAGAGAGGAATGGTCAACAGCAGCGGATGGAAATAATCAAGTGCGCAAAGATATCGTACAGCGGAAGACTTACCCGGTGTTTACAGTGTAATCCGGCGGGAGTTCACTGCTGGAAGCCGATGAGTTTGTCATAGTAGTTGATAGCGGAACCCGGAGCTTCCCGGCCAAAGGATGGTTGGGGGAGGGGTGACGCCGAGGAGATTTGGAGGGGCGAGGAGGAGGAGTATCGGCCCGGCGGTTTGGCGAGGAGGAGATACCCGGGTTAAGGGGATCGTCCCCCGATGAACTCCGGGTCACTCTGCGCTTGGTCGGGAAAGAGTCCTTCAAGTGCGATGAGTTGGACAGTCGTTGGTTAAGTCTGTGCATGTTATCAAAAGAGTAGGGTTCGGAAGACATGGTGGAATAGGGAACCTTGCACACCACTCCTCTGGCTTTCCTCTTGGCCCCGGCCGTTATTTCTGGATCGGACTCGGTGGCCTCCGGGTCGTCCTCATCCTTCTCATCCTCGTCCTCCGGCCCTGCAAGCCGAGTATGTATCGATGGAAAAGGTTAAAATAAGGAAATTTATGCAAGTGAAGATGACACAAGATTCGGATAAATACCCTCATCATTGTCAGCCGGCTCGTCTTCCTCCTCCGGGTCTCCGGTAGTAGGAGAGGTTTCAACATTCCAGAAAGCGTCATCAGCCTTAGATAAAAACAGGAAGGTGGGAATCAGTAATTGCATCAAGTCAAAGACGTGTGAATAAGGTTACATGTGTCGAGTCTTATCGCTGGGGCCGGGTTTTCCCGGGTAAATGGCGGCAACCCGGCAATGTTCTTGATCACTTCCATCTTTTCCGTCAAGAAGCCCTTGATGGTTTTGTTGGTGTCACCGGCCGGATAGTTCTTGGAGGAATACCGGAGCGCGTCCGTGGTATGCCCCGAGTAATCGCACATCAGCTTAGTGCGGATAGAGTTGGGTTGGATCCGGAAATCCACCCATGTCTTGACCAGGTTGAGCCCAAGGAGGCCTTGGGCAGATAAGACGGATATTTTTGAGAGAAGGGGCAGGATTGCCTCCCTGTCCGAGTCAGGGGTGAAAGCGTTGAATTTCTCGGAAATGTCGAGGAGGCCCTCCGAGTAACCCGGCAGTTTCTTCTCGCCGGGTGGGGAGGTGTCGTGGCAGTAAAAGAAGGATAATTGCCAGTGCTTAACATGGGAGTTCAGATTAAGGGTTGGCATCGGTGAGTTCTTACGGCGTTGGATGGATACCCCACTGCAAGTGAGAAGTGCTCTGTCACCGCTTTCGCGGCACGGCTTGCACTGGAAGAGTTCGATAAAGAGAGTCAAACTTGGTGGAGTGCACAAGTATGACTCGGATAAAACGATGAAATGGGAAATATTCAACATAGAGTTAGGCCCTATGTCAAATACCCGAAGGCCATAGTGGCTCAGAACATCTCGAAAGAAGGGATGACCCGGAGGACGGAACCCCCGTGTCACGTGTTCGACAAAGCAGATTACCTCGTTGTTGGCAGGTGTGGGACGGGTCTCGTCACCCGGCACCCTCCAATGGATATCTCTTTGTGAAGGGAGAATCCCTAGCTCGGCCAGCTCTTCTAACTTAGCCTTAGTGACCGTGTATCGCGCCCAGTTGGCGGATATGGAGTTGGAGGTCTTGGCCTTGGCGGGCTGCTTCCCTTGCCTTTTGGGAGCCATGGGATCAACCTGCAAAACACAAGGCAAAAAGGTGCAAGAAGTAAGACTCGGAAACCATGGGCTATCCGAGTATCTGTGAGTGGTAACAAGAAAGTATGGAAGTTAAGCATTATCCGGGTGTCATTCTAGAAGGCAAGGTTACAAGTTATCCGGGTATCAAGCATCATTATACAAACTATGGGGTACTTACGTATTCAAAGGTGTTTGAGGAAGACGGATGATTGCCCATGTATCTAATGCAAGCAAAAGAACCGGAGGAAGAGGATTTTCCGGGTGTCAATGACATGCGCGGAAAATTGGGACGAAATGGATCTAGATTGGAAAACTTGCGGGCGATTCTACGAAGAAATTAATGGTTAATGATGATAGGAGAGTGATGTGTGGCCGTTAATCAAGCTATTGGAGGAGTTATTGAGCATCTAGGCGACCCGATCGGGCGCGACAGGAAGAATTGCCCGCGGGTTGACCTAGATCCGATCTAGAGTAAATCAAGGAATTGTGAGGTTGAATTGATGGGTACAAGAAACTTACTGAAGGGGATTGGAGTAGCGCGCGACGGTGGTGAATAGCGCAGTCTGAATGATCCTTCGCAACTCCCGGCGGGCCAGATGAGGGTGTGGCGACGGAGCTCGGCGGCGGCGCAGAGCGGCGCGAAGATGAATGTGGCCGTTGGCGGTTTGGCTCCGGCAGGAGGCGTGAGGTTTTTCGCGGTGGTGTTGCGCAATCACGAGAGATGAGGAAAGGGAAAGAGATAGAATGGATCGTTGGAGGGTTAGGTTATCTCCCGGGCACCTATTTATAGGGTGCGGGCGGATAAGATCTAGTCTAACGGGAGGGAGCCGGAAATTTCGGGATAACGGCTATTTATCCGGATTTTGCGAGATACGCTTTAAGTGCTGGACGAGATATTTGGACAAAGATAAGAAGTAGATCTTCTTCGTAACATCGGGGTCAATTATCGAGTAAAGTGAGCCGGGTCTTTGACATTTCTGTCAGGACTATTGACCCGAAAAAAGTAACAGAAGGACCTAGAGAAAGCCGGGTTGCTATATGGCCACCTTGGAGTTAGGCCTAGCTATTTATCAAAGCACCTTAACCCGGCCTCTGTGGACTTGTACGTTTGATATTTTTACATGGAATTAGCAAGCGCTTAAAGGAGGATCCCGTGAAGCCCAGGCTATTCTAGGTACTACTGATGGAGGGATGATAACCCGGTAGTCCAACTCCAAGGGGTAACTCGGCCCAAAGGACGCTGCGCCAAGACCCAGCTAGGATAAAGGACCTTCTAGAAGGCCCAAGATCGTAGGCCTGGTAACCCGGATTGTGGGTTCCGGTAAGGAAGTTTAGGGTTTTGTGAGCAGTGTTCGGGTAGGACTCAGAGTATGCCTTGGAGAACAGGCCAGGGATCCGGATGCTTTATAAGCCGGCCCTTATGTTAGGTTTAGGGTACCAAGAGAGAATTAGAGCAACATCGCTAGGTATCGAGTATCCAGTGTAACACAAGAGTTGAGATTAATATATCGAGATCGGAGACCCGGCGACTTATTCCGCCGGCTTCCAGATCGCTCATCATCATGTTCTCTTCTGAGCTAAACCCTCTCCCGAACATTTGTGTCGTCTTGCCCCAAGATAAGTTACCCCCGGTAACGTCTGCCGTGATTATCCCACGACAAAAACAGTGGTGTCCGCTTTGATACAACAAACGAGAATGGAAAAAATGACACATACTATGGTTACATAGAGGAGATATGGGAACTTGACTATGGACCTTCTTTTAAGGTCCCTTTGTTAAAGTGCAAATGGGTCAACCTGAATGGAGAAGGGGTAAAGGTAGACCCTCTTTACGGAATGACAACAGTGGATCTCAACAATATTGGTTACAATGACAAACCATTCGTCCTAGTCAATGATGTGGCTCAGGTATTCTATGTGAAGGACATGTTCTCCAGACCGAAAAAAAGAAAAATAAGCAAACAAATACATCATACGATGAGCCGAAGCGTCACATAGTTCTTTCAGGGAAAATAAACATCGTGGGAATCAAGGACACGACAGACATGTCAGAATATTATAATAAGTTTGTTGAAATTCCACCCTTCATAGTGAAAGATGACCCAACCAATGAAGATGCTCCATGGTTACGACCGAAGTGATCATAAGCAAGGGACAAGCGTTCATGGACCATCTCTACACGAAGAAAATTCAGAAGACTAGATAGGGATGTTGTTGGTGATGCGTAATAACAAACGTGGAATACATGATCATAGTTCTGTTGAAAAAGTGTTCACAAAAACTTGTTATCTCCTTCTAACATTCTAGGGTTTCGGTTTGAAACGACGGTGCACACAAACAAGCATCTTGAAAGCACGAACAATGTTGACGAAGGAGTTGTGCCGCGTGGCGTGGGCGTTGTTTTCTGCTTTTAATAAAAGAATTTGTATTCCGGCGAAACTGTGGAGCGCTAGCGCGTCTGTTTTCTGTTTCTAATAAAAGAATTTGTCGCACCGGCGCTCGCGCCCATATTGCACACAACCATGCATCTTGTATAGATAAAAAAGGCAGTACATAATGGCAAGAGTGGATCTAAACCTAAACGAAGAGCATAGATCTACATAATGGCAATATTGGATCTGATCTGCTAGTCGCCGTAGTCGCCGCCGTCGTCGTCACTATCGTCGGACGGTGCTCTGGACTCCCTCGGAGGATCACGATGCCAGGACTGGGCGTGAGGGTAGCGCATGCGGGGGTTATCGCCGGCCTTGATGTAGTTCATGACTCTCTGAAGAGTCCGTCCGCGGCCCCACCATAGCTGTCAGTCGGCCTCGTTGAAGTTCGAAAGAGGCGGGCCGTTCTTGTCGTACCAGGCGACTGGTCTGATGTGCACTTATTATAAATTTAAAATATCTTGATCTGTATTTGAAACGTGTGGAGTTATTATTTGAAACATAAACAATATAATGGAAAACAAAATAAAACAATAGAAAACATAAAGGAAATAATGGAAAACATAAAGGAAACCATAAAAACAAAAAAGGTAACAACAGAAAACAAAATGAAACAATAGCAAACATAAAGGAAAACAATAGAAAACACAAAGGAAACAATAGAAAATGAAATAAAACAAAAGTAAACAAAAAGAATACAAGAGAAAACAAAATAAAACAATAGAAAACATAAAGTAAAACAATACAAAACATAAAGGAAACAATAGAAAGCAAATAAAACAAGAGAAAACAAAAACAATACACAAGAAAACAAAATAAAATAATAGAAAACATAAAGGAAAACAATAGAAAACATACAGGAAACAATAAAAACAAAAGAAAACAAGAAATAATTAAAAATAGGGCATTCGTCCCGGTTGTTTCAAACAACCGGGACGGATGCCCCCACCAACGAGCACGCTCGACCTGCCCCATCCGCTCGCTGCGAAAAAAAAAGGGTGACGGATCCGTCCCGGTTCGTAGCAACAACCGGGACGGAAGACCCTCTCATCCCGGTTGTTGCTACGAACCGGGACGGATGCCCTCCCTATGTATGCGGACCCTATTCCTCCCCAAAACCATAACCGCGCGCAGGGATTTGGATCGCGAGACGCCGCCAGGCTGCTGCTCTCCCGCGCCCGCGCCATGCGTCCATGGAGTATAACTCGCCGCGCCCGTGCCGTCGTCGTACGTGGACGTGGAGGACCTCGTCGCGCCCGCGCCGTCGCACATGGAGGAGAGGAGGACGAGCTTGCCGCATCATGGACGAGCTCGCCGCGCTGCAACGCCGGCCTGCGCCCATGGAGGAGCTCGCCGCTCTCTCCCATCGCCGTCCCTCTCCCCTCGTCGTCGATTGTCGCGCGCCCTAGAGGTAGAAAGAGAGAACTTTTTTAATTTTGTGTTTCTTCTTTTACAGTTTTGTTTAGAGTTAGAAAATTTAGTTAGAAATTTAGTGTTAGAATTTAGTGCTAGAAGTTTAGTGTTAGAAATTTTTTAGTGTTAGAATTTATTTAGAAATTTAGTGTTATAATTTTAGTGTTAGGGATTTCTACCTAGGAATTTTTACTTAGGAATTTTTACTTAGAAATTTTTAGAAAATTTCACTAAGTTAGTGTTAGAAAATTTCACTAAGTTAGAAAAATTCACTAAGTTACAAATTTTCACTAATTTAGAAAATTTAACTAAGTTGAAAATTTCACTAAGTTCGAAATTTTCACTAAGTTAGAAAATTTTCACTAAGTTATTTTACTTAGTGTTAGAAATTTGGAACTTTTATGAGGCACGCAGACCGATGACCATATTGTTCCTGTTAAGAGATACTACATGTGGTGGTAATCCGGGGAAAGGAACGAATGGGAGGGTTTCTGGATTTGTTTAGAACTAAATAATGTCACATATGTAATATGGTTCGTGAGATCCGGAAGAAGTTGAACCTTTTAGAGCACATTCGTAATGGTGACATTCCTTAGAAATCCCTTTCGGGGTTATGAAGAATATCCCCGTTATGTATCTGCACAAAAGGGTCTAATTTTTTCCGAATCTCACTATTACATATATGATTTTGTTTAGTTTCAAAGATGTCCAGAAACCCTTCTTTCCCCCTCATCGCCATCACGTGTACTTACCTCGTAACAAGCACAAAATGTGAAGTTCCAACTTCACATCAAGGCCCGATGACCGTCTTGTTCCTGTTAAGAGGTACTACAGGCGATGGTGATTCGGGGAAAGGAACGAATGAGAGGGTTTCTGGATTTGTTTGGAACTAAATAATGTCAGATATGTAATATGGTTTGTGAGATCCGGATGAAGTTGAACCCTTTAGTGCACATTCGTAATGGTGACATTCCTCATAAATCCCTTCCGGGGTTATGAAGAAGGTCCCCATTATGTATTTGCACAAAAGGGTCTAACCTTGTTCGGATCTCACTATTATATATATGATTTTGTTTAGTTTCAAATATGTCCAGAAACCCTTCCTTCCCCCGCATCTCCATCACGTGTACTTACCTCGTAACAAGCACAAAATGTGTAGGTCCAACATCACATCAAGGCCCGATGACCATCTTGTTCCTGTTAAGAGGTACTACAGGCGGTATACACGTTTGATATTGATGTTGCCAAAATCATATCATTGGACGATTTGCTTGACTTTCATTTCAGCACATGCGCATTCAGTTTTCTGAATTTGCCTTGTCTAGTCTAGATATCATCCAACCGCAGGAGCTAGCTGCTAGTGTATTACCCGACCCTCTGTACTAGAGTATGTCTCATAAATTCTTATGATACTACATATCCGTAACTGGTAGCCTTGTAATTCCAATACTATTAGCAATACCACCTATTATTATTAGCTTAGCTGCATGGTGTAACCTGCCTTTCTTGCAGGTAACCAAGCGTTTGGTTCTGCATACTGCTCGCTGCATGCGCGGTCGTCGTAATCGTACTAACTTCATAGTTACTAGAAGGAACTTTCTGTTGCACTATGTCAACGCTCTAGGAAAATTGGCCCATGACACATTATTTAATGCAACATGTGTTTGATTGATTCCACTAATAATCTTACTTATCGATTGATGTAGACGAATAGCTCCATGTTGTGCTTGGCTGAACTTTTGCTGTCAGATTCTTCAAAGTTTACTACTGTAGGTTTGTTGCTAGTATTAGTAAAATTTATTACTTATACATCTCTGATTTGTGGTTCTACAAAACATCAGTTCAGTGGTGCTTGAACAATTAATTTTTTTAGATTTGGTTCTTATAGATCAAATGAAAATTCCTATGTTTGAGTAACAGGAACCGGATGAAGACCTTTGCCGTCTTGCTCGAGAAACGGGACCTTTGCCGTGTTTCTCGCCACGGTGACTACGGTTCTGATCTATTTCTGTTGGTAGTGTAGGTGATTGTCCACTTCTTAATTTGTAATGTGATGAGATCGACGAACTTGTGATGGACGAGTTGCTACTAGGTGTAGACTACTATGTGTAGATGAACTTGTAATATATCCAAACTTGTCACTATTTCGGGTTTTAGCTATGAGTGAGAATGTGAGATGATGAACTAGATTGTGACAATGATCATCTTTATCTATTTATACTACTTTGCAATCTGCTATCTGAATTGTATAACCTGTATACATACCCGTATAAATACGTGTATAAACAAAATTGCGTAAACGTATGTAAGAATCAGTGGCGCATCAAAAAGGAATCAGTGGCACAGAGCATCAGTGGCGCATCAATCTGGTGTGAGCCACTGATTCCCTAAAGTGCATGCATACTCTAGAGAATCAGTGGCACGCCATTGAGGAATCAGTGGCGCATCACTTTGGTGCGCCACTAATTCCCTAGAGAATCAGTGGCGCACCAAAGTGGTGTGCCACTGATTCTCCAGAAAATCAGTGGTGCACCATGGTGCGCCATTGATTCCCAAAATGGAGCGCCACTGATGCCCATTTTCCTAGTAGTGATAGTTAGGTTAATTCATTTTTGGGTTCAAATGTTCAACCAATCATAGAGACAATAATGTCCCTGTTTGAGAAAGTTAAAATAAGCAAATATTGATCAGCCCGTGCATTGCACGGGTCAACGACTAGTGAGACTAATAGGACATGGACACCACTTGGTTGGCAAAGTGGTTCATTAATTAAACTTCTATTGGCTTCAACAAGGAAGCATTCAGTTTTTGCAATTAGATATGAGGGCTATGTTATTTCAGAACATCTAACAATTCAAAAAAAAAATATTGAGACCAACCATGACTAGCCTTTGTTCTATGTAATATGTATGGCTATATAGGTAGATACGTGCTTGCACGTGCACATTTACTAGTCATAAGAAGGTGGAGAGCATCAGAGTGCTAGGCTGAGGTCTAGCTAGTTGATTTTTACAGTCTCTTCAATTTTTTTCGTTTTTAAAAGGCTTTATATTCGATATGAAAACTAGGGCTGCAAAATGACTCGAGGTGTTGCATATATGCAAGCGGAAAGTCATTCGGTTGCTCTTCCGTTGCAAGTTACGTTGTACCTGGCCCCATACACCTTTTTCGGTATCAATCCAACGCATAAGATTGTCCTTGAATTTGGATTCAAAATTCAAATATTTTAAAAATACGATGAAAAATCTCGAGTAAGTCATATTTGGTCTTATGTGTATCTGGGAAAATTTCTTGTCATTTTAGCCACTCTTTTATCATTTAATAGCTATTTAAGATCAAAATATGAAGTCGTTTAATGAGAAACCAACTATCCAAATCAAGCTAAACTTTCTCACTGAGCCATATACGATTTAAATTTTGGGACGCGTGTTCTCCAACCATAGGTGTTCTTGAAGTAATTCAATGCTAGTGTGAAGACATTTCATGACGAATGTATTTTGGTTTGAATGACTACTATTCGGAAACCACACATGACAAGTCTGGTTCATGAATTGGTAGAGATCAATGTCAAGTATAGTACTATTATGAGTATTATGGCGAACCAAACACGTCTATGTAGCTTTGACCCCCAATATTGGAATATCATCTTTCATCTTTAACCGATAATATGTGGACATCCTATAACGCAGGATGTATTGTCTCCAAACAAATCTACAATGGAAGTGCATAACCATAGCATTGTGACAACACCTCCTTTCAGAATCATTATAGATGGGTATGTGCATCTTTGAAAATTAAGATGGTACGAAGGGCGGCGTATGGACGGTGGCGGCGCTGAGGAACACCGTGGGAGAGGGATGTGAGAGCTCTTTTAGGTGATAGGAATAGAAACAATCGACTGAGATAGGAATAGAAACGATCTAATGATCTATTCCACGACCTCCTCACTGTAAAAAAAAGGTGGAATTCATCTAGTTTTTTAATGAACGGTTAGAACAAATCAAGTTATAATCGACGGTCCGAAAAAAACATACTCGACGGAACCGGACGGTACCCGTGGTTCCGTCCCGATCACTGTAAAAGAGCTCATGCTTGATATCTAGTTTTATAAGAAAGATGGTTCACAGTATGTAAAGTGAAATTTCCTACTATTTTGTTTCGCACAACATCTAGTGAGGTACAACACTTAGCCGGTGATAGTTTACACAAGTTTTTTTGACCGAACTCACATACCCACAAGTTTAACTCAGTGAAATAATAGTTTGATAGGTTCAGCAAGACAAGGGTGGTGGCAATTTATTGTACTACCACCATTCCGAAAAATAAGACGTATTTCGCTTTGTTTGACCGAGGATTTGACCAAGGATTACACATTTAATATGCGACATATATTGAAAAGGAATACAATGATATTAATTATTTGTCAAAAAAGTTATATATAAATAGACTAATTATTGGTCAAAGCATTGGTCAAAGCACAGAAAATACGCCTTCTTTTACGGAATGGAAGTAGTAGCACCCTTTCCGCAGCGGTTGACTGGATAATATAAATATACATGTGAGGCTCTTATTTTCGTTACCAAGAATGATATAAAATATCCATGTATTTACTAGTCACTTTTATCTCATTTATGTGCACCTACTTACCTACACCGTTAAAGTCCTCTCTGTCTCACGCGGTTCTTTCTTGCAATGTATGCAACCCCTCATATAGAGGCTCTGCAGTTCCTTTCTACAGATATGGGCGGCCGGACTAGCGTGGCATTGAGATACGGGCGGCCGGACTAGCGTGGCATTGAGATATGGTGCATCTGTATTGCCTCGGCGGGTTTGTCGTTGATTCTACTTTTATTAGTACATGGGGACTAGCGCCCATAGTCGAGCCCCGCAGATGTAGGCGATGACCGCCGAACTACGTTACCAAATCTCGGTGTCGTGTTTTGTTGTGATTGCTTGGCCTCGGTAGATCGGTTTTGCGCCTCAGATTTATAACAAGTGGTATCAGAGCGAGGTTTAGGGATCGCGTTGTGTTGATCTAGAGGAAGCCAAAGAAATTGATCAGCGGACACTAGTGGAAACACCACCTTTCGTCCAGGGCTAGAAAAGACATTAGTCCCGGTTGCAACAAAATTCGGGACAAATGCTATGCATTGGTCCCGGTTTGTGCGCCCGAGGCAGCAGAAATCACCTGGGGGCATTGGTCCCGGTTTGTTAGCAGGCATTTGTCCCGGTTTGTGGCATGAACCGGGACCAATGCCTCGCCACAGGCCACGTGGCACTCGCAAGGGCATTGGTCCCGGTTCATACCACAAATCGGGGCCAATGCCCCCCTTCTCCTACATATACTGCCTCCCAGCTGCCCCTCTTCCCTCTGTTTTTTTTTTCTTGGAGAAGTGACAGAGGTGGGTGCTAGTGTGTGTTATTTTACTATGCACACGAGGTGTTCGACGAAATACCCGAGCCAGACATTAGCTCGCAGAAAATGGTATCTTCGACCGAGGTTAGCAAACTTATCTTTTTCATCTGTAATTGATACATAAAAAAGTTATATTTGTCGATGTACTGTGGTCATTTCTCTATTGAAGATGTGTTATTGTAATGTTTTTTGATAAACTTAATTATATGATGCAGATGGATGCACGGCAGTGATGGATGTACGGTGACCGATGCACTTCCGAGTATATGGCAGGCCTGAATGCATTTCTTGTTGTAGCTCAGGCGAACAAAGATAATGGCTTTATGTGTTGCCCATGTGTTGATTGTCGGAACGTCAGGGGGCACTCTTCCTCGAGAGTCCTTCACGGCCACCTACTTCGGAGAGGTTACATGCCCAGCTATAATTGCTGGACCAAGCATGGAGAAATAGGGGTTGTGATGGAAGACAATAAAGAAGAAGAAGAATATGATCCTTTGTTCCCTGAATACGGTGATACTGCAATGGAAGATAATGCAGAAGAAAGCGGTGATCAAGAACGGGCATCAGAAGAGCCCGATGATGATCTTGGCCGAGTTATTGCTGATGCAAGGGAAGACAATGAAAGTGAATGGGAGAGGTTGATACTGGACAACATGTTATGGGATCACAAAAAGTTGTTGTACCCAAATTGCGAAGATGGCAGCACAAAACTCGGTACCACACTAGAGTTGCTCAAATGGAAGGCACAGAACGGTGTGACTGGCAAGGCATTTGAGAGTTTAGTTCAATTAATGAAGCCGAAGCTTCCAAATGATAAAGAATCGCGTGAGAGTACGTACGAAGCAAAGAAAGCTCTCTTCCCTCTAGGATTAGATGTCCAGAAGATGCATGCATGCATTAATGACTGAATCCTCGACCGCGGTGAGAGGTACGAGAATTCGGATAAATGCCCGATATGCACTGCACTGTGGTATAAGATCAGGGCAGATAACTCTGGTGATGTTGACAGCGAGCCCCCCCCCCTCCCCCGTAAGAGGGTTCCTGTAAAGATGATGTGGTATGCTCCTATAATACCACGGTTGAAATGTCTGTTTAGAAACAAAGAGCATGCTAGGTTGTTGCGATGGCACATAGAAGACCGTAAGAAAGACGGAAAGTTGAGACACCCGCCGATGGATCACAGTGGAGAAAGATCGAGAGAGACTTCCCGGACATTATAGGAGAGGCGAGAAACTTATGGTTTGGTCGAAGTACATATGGCTTTAATCCTTTTGGGGAGCAGAGCTCCAGTCATAGCACCTGGCCCGTGACTCTATGTATGTACGACACATCAGCAATTCGCCGACCAATGGTACCAGATGGAAACGAAAAGAAAATTTTAGATTTTGCTGTTGACATACCTTCAATATGCAACTTAGCTGCTTGTACTGCCCATGTCGAAGTCCATAGTGTAATCATACTCGATGGTGGGGATGACACAAGCCATGAATTTCAGAAATATGAGAAGGTACCTATCCAGGAGAGGAGACAGGGATTAGATATAGGTCAACAAGGGTGATCTGCCTTTTAAAGCAATCATCAAACTGTATCTGCACACAGAACATTACTTGTCAACTTCAGGTTAAACTCCTCGAGGCACTGGAACATCAATGATCTTTTTCATCACAGCAGCATGCCTGCATGGATGAACTGTAGCGTGCTTTTCTGATAACAAGTGAGGGTGGTCTTCAATGGTCACCTGCATCAACCAAAACAATTATGGTTTAGCACCACCGACAATGCAAATGCAGAAAAAATAAGGGGGGCACACAAATGCTGGATCTACTATGCAAGCAAGAGATAGCCATTTGAAGGATGTTCAATGTGCAATATAACTGAAAATATACTATACTACATATTAAGGAAGCTCTGACACCGAAGACACCTTCACTAGATTACCACATCTCAACTAACATTAAGGATACTTATAAATAACGGGACAGGTGCTCCTTCTACATACTCTCACAAAAAAACTCTTTCTATAGTATTTACCAGGAATTCCTGCACAACACACTAAACAATACACATTAATAAGTTCAGTCTCGGTTACACGTTAATTAGAACAGGAATGCAATACACTAAGCAGGAATTGACAACATACACCTTAATTAGAACATATCATGTCTAACTTAGTTGTTGTTTGCATATTACAAGTTGAAGTTCCTCTTCATATTTAGCTTAACAGGAGGAGCAACATCGATTCAGTTGACACAAGTAGTTCAAGGAACAGACATTGTAATTGAAACTATTTCTGTGATGAAGACTCAAGTTCTAACATGGTACAGCTCAGGTCGCCACATGGGAGGGAGCAGATGATAATTTGCAAGAAAATGACAGTAGCTAATTTGCAACAAGGGGAACTAGGGTACAACACAACCGAAGAGGAAAAGAAAAGATCGGAAACAAGGGGACTTTTAGCGGTGGTGGACGTCTCCGTCCAGGTTGAGCACGTTGTGGGGGATGCGGTGGGCTTGAGCCTTGAGCTCCTGCACGACGTGGACGCCCCCACACGTCTGTCGGGCAGAGATTCCTCGGGCGCACTGGGTGATTCCGAAGGTCCTTTCGATCCTCGTGCTCAAGATCCATGGGTGGGTGGTGCAGTAGGGAGGCCCGGTGAGGACGAGAGGCGCTAGGAGGGTAGACCTGGTGAGGATGGGAGGCGCCAGCAGAGTCGATCTGATGAGTACGGGAGGGACACGGACGGGGTCGACGGCCTCATCGTTGCACGAACTCAACAGAGGTCGGATCAGGGGTATAGAGGGCAGGGGCGGTGAGTAGCGGCCAGCCTCGTTTCGACTCCATCATGGTCAGCCAACCACGGCCCACGCCACGGGAATCGCCGCCGTATGGTGTGTATGGAAGGTCGGGAAGTTGAGGCTGAGAGCTTGAGGGACAGGGGCGATGGGAGAACGAGACATCAGATCGGGTGGGGCGAGAAGGGGGTCAGGGCGAGACTTTGCTCGAGGCAGGGCGCAACCGCCGCGGGAGAGAGTGTGGAAGCGGGGGCGGAGGAGGTGGGGCGGCGGGTTTGGGCGATGTCTGCAGGAGGGGAGACGGAGGAGGTGGGGCATCGAGATCTGATCTCGCTCGGGGCTGGTGGAGGTCGGACGACGGATCTGCGGATAGATATGGTTGGGGCTAGGGTTTGGGAGGCCGCGCGCGCGGTGATGTTAACTTTAACGAAAAATTCGGGTGTGAGGGAGGGAAAGTGGATACCCTCAAAAAAATAAGGGAGGGAAAGTGGGAGGAAAAAAGTTCGGTAATGACTATGAATAAGCTTAAAATTAATGAGTAAAGAAATGTAAGTAAAATGTGAGCAATTAATAAGTACGAAAATAAAATATCACATGACATTTTTAAAGTTCAATTAAAATGAATTAACTTAAAAAATATAAGAAATTTTCACACAATTTTGAAGATGCTCAAATTTGTTTCCTCGCACTACATAAGTAGATTCCTTAATTTCGTAGCGAAATTTGCGCAGGTCCTCGGAGTAAGATTATTGATTTTGGATACTTTTATTTTCTTTGCAAAAAATTTGCAAAATTGTAATAACGAATGATGTCGAAGAAAAAGATTTATTTTTCATTAAATAAAGATATCATTTTTCATTTTCGGAGTGTCAATAAATTCGGTTTTTTTGTGAAGCACATACCAAAACATATGTTACAAAATTGCACCAAATAAAATTATAAAGCTAGAGTTTCACAATATTCATCCCCTAGCTACGAAAGGTAATGCCCGCCGTGTTGACTTTTTACTAAAGCCGGCTTAGAAAATTCCAGAAAATTCATAAAAACAAGAAATGATGCAAGACCTTCGCGTGGTGTCATTTTATATGTCCTTGTATCCACCAAAAATAATAAAATTGGAATACGACAATTTGGTTGAAAAGCTGTTCACAAAAATGAGCTATCTCCTCTGAAGATTCTTGGGTTTCGGGCCAAATGACGGTTGTTATGGCCACATTCATGGCATAGTTTATTGAAATTTGCCCATGTTCTACCCAAACATGCATGTTGGAACAAGGAACAATGTTGCCGAAGAAAGTTTTATTTTCCGATGAATACAAATACCATTTTCCATTTTCGGAGTGTCAAAAAAGATTTTTTTTGTGAAGCACCTACCACAAATATGTTACAAAATTGCACCAAATAAAATTATAAATTTATTATACCATATTTCATGTTCAAACAATAAAATTACTACCTCTCAGTAGTTTTAAATACACCTCTTTTGAAAAAGACAAATTTCTGCCGATTCCGCTGAAACCGGGCCAAATTTGAACTACAGGTGCCTCATAGTTTGCTCAAGATTTTTCGTAAAAATCATTTTTAGATACACAAGTACCTATTTCTTCAGAGATACACCAAAAGTTTTTCAATATTACACCTCTAGCTATGAACGGTCATGCACGCCGTCTTGACTTTTTCCTCAAACGGACATAGAAAATTCCAGAAAATTCAAAAAATCTCGAAATGACGCAAGGCCTTCGCGTGGTGTCATTATATATGTCCTAGTGTCCACCAAAAATAATAAACTTGGAATACGACAGCTGGGTTGAAAAGGTGTTCATAGATACAAGCTATCTCCTCCGAAGATTCTTGGGTTTCAGGACAAATAAGGGATGTTATGACCACACTCATGGCATAGTTTGTTGAAATGTGCCCATATTCTACACAAGAATGCATAATGGAACAACTAACAATGTTCATGAAGAAACTTTTATTTTTCATTGAATAAAAACAGCATTTTCCATTTCGGACTGTCAAAAAAGGTTATTTTTTGTGAAGCACCTACCAAAAATATATTACAAAATTATAAAAAGTAAAATTCTAAATATATTATGTCATATTTGATATAGAAATAACAAATTCTATACCTCTCAATAACTTTTAATACACCTCTCTTGAAAAAGACAAATTTATGCCGATTCCGCTGAAACCGGGCCAAATTTGAACTACATGTGCCTCATATGTTGCTCATGATTTTTTTTAAAAATCATTTTTAGATACACAACGACCTATTTCAATAGAGATGTACCAAGATTTTATCAATATTCAACCCCTAGCTACGAACGGCCATGCCAGCCGTCTTGACTTTTTCCTGAAACCGACATCGAAAATTCCAGAAAATTCAAAAAAAAATCAAAATGATGCAAGACCTTCGCATGGTGTCATTATATATGTACTAGTATCCACCAAAAATAATAAACTTGGAATACAACAGCTGGGTTAAAAATGTGCTCACATAAATGAGCTATCTCCTCCGAAGATTCTTGGGTTTCGGGCCAAATGACGAGTGTTATGGCCACATCCATGGGATAGTTTGATGAAATGTTCCCATATTATACACAAACATGCATAATGGAACAACGAACAACCTTGACGAAGAAACTTTTATTTTTCATTGAATGAAAACATCATTTTCCATCTTCGGAGTGTAAAAAAAAGGGGTTTTTTGTGAAGCACATACCAAAAATATGTTACAAAATTGTACAAAGTAAAATTCTAAATATATTATGTCATGTTTGATCTACAAATAACAAATTTTATACCTCTCAATAACTTTTAATACACCTCTCTTGAAAAAGAAAAATTTATGCCGATTCCGCTGAAACCGGGCCAAATTTGAACTACAGGTGCCTCATATGTTGCTCATGATTTTTTGTAAAAATCATTTTTAGATACACAAGTACCTATTTCAATAGAGATGTACCAAGATTTTATCAATATTTAACCCCTAGCTACGAATGGCCATGCCCGCCATCTTGACTTTTTCCTGAAACCAACATCGAAAATTCCATAAAATTCAAAAAAATTCAAAATGATGCAAGACCTTCGCGTGGTGTCATTATATATGTCCTAGTATCCACCAAAAATAATAAACTTGGAATACGACAGCTGGGTTAAAAATATGTTCACATAAATGAGCTATCTCCTTAGAAGATTCTTGGGTTTCAGGCCAAATGACGAGTGTTTTGGCCACATATATGGCATAGTTTGTTGAAATGTTCCCATATTCTACACAAAAATGCATAATGGAACAACGAACAACCTTGACGAAGAAACTTTTATTTTTCATTGAATAAAAATATGATTTTCTATATTCGGAGTGCTAAAAATGGTTTTTTTAAGCACCTACCAAAAATATGTTACAAAATTGCACCAACCAAAATTATAAAGGTATTATACCATATTTCATGTTCAAATAACAAAATTCCTACCTCTGAATATCTTCTAATACACCTCTTTTGAAACAGACAAATTTCTGCCGATTCATCTGAAACCGGGCTAATTTTGAACTACAGGTGCCTTATAGTTTGCTCATGATTTTTTGTAAAAATCATTTTTACATAAACAAGTACCTATTTCTTCATAGATAAACTAGTATTTTTTTTAAATTCCACTACTAGATATGAACGGTCATGTAGATGATTTTGACACCAAACCGTAATTCAAAATCCAATATAGTCTTTATTAAATAAATAAATGCTCATGGAAATGATTTTATTTTTTGTTTTATACTAAAATGTTTCTCAATTGTCTATAATCAATAGGAATAGTTTTACAAATGTTTTTAAAATTGATTTCGGTCAATTTGGATGTCAAATTCAATTTCTACAAATGAAAAACAGAAAAAAGAAAGAAAACAAATTAGAGCCAGCCCTGCCCAGCTTCCGTCAGCGCGCACTTCATTGGCAGATTTTTGGCCTACTACAAAGGCTGAAGCCCAAGCCCAAGCCTAAGCGGCCGGCCTATTTTAGTAAAACATGGTGGCCTGTTTCCCGTGGCCCAAGCCCACTGAATGATTCGTGATAAAAATAACCATCGCGCTCACTTAACACAAGTGGTCTGTAGGCCTGGTGGTCAGCTACTTGTTTGGCCGACATGGAGGACGTGCGTGGCGTTGTGTGCCTATGACTACACATAATTCCCAAAATGACACGTACTACCTCCATTCTATTTAGCATGCTAGAAAGGCTTACATTATGAAACGGAGGGAGTAGACATGAGGTACTTGACACGTATAAATCCAAAAAAATATCCCACGCAAAAAAATCCTAAAAAATAACACGTAACCCTACATGTAGGAGAAACTAATGATGTGACCATGACACGTAGACGAAATTCGTCTACTCATATATTTGCATCCCGTCATGACGATTTGAAATCGTCGTGATCGGCTAAAAATATGCCCATAGAACACCTGACCTCGTTTGTGACGATTTCATCTTATGTGGTCATGACGTTTTTGACTCGAATCGTCGTTATTTTATGGGGTTTTCATCCCCTCATATGACTTACGACGATCTTGTGTGGGATCGTCGTAACTTTATGACAATTTCATTCATCATCACTGTGAGAACGTCATGTATCAACACATTTCTTGTAGTGCGTTCAGCTGGGTTGGACTATACAGTCTGATGGACAGAACACGGTGAAGATCGGCGATGACGACGTACGAGCGTGACAGCTGATGGTGTCCGAATTTTGTGGCGTGGCAACACGGGGCGCATGGGTACGCGCGCTTCGATGTGCGTCGCCGCAAGGCTGATTCATGACTACATCCATATGGAGAGCTTGGAGTCAACGGGTGCGGGGTAGACTGATCATCTACGATGTAGGCATGTCAAAGGTGGAGCTGGAGTCTGTGGAAGACTCCACTCGGCTGATGGAAGGGTTACGGCGTAAGCTAGCAGAGAGTCAAAGCCTAGTCATCGGGAAGGCAAGAAGACGTGATTCAGACTGGAGCTCATGGTTCGGAGGGATATGTGGAACTCGCCACCGGTCGGGTATGACTGGTGGTATCTGCAGTTGGGTCTGAGATGTTTTGGGTTAGCTACCCGGTAGATCTTGACTAATATTGCGGTTGCTCGACGCGGTAATAGCGGCGAGGCGTGCGGTAAGGACGGGACACATCGACAGAAAGGGCACTAAGGGTCAGACATGTGGTCACACATGAGCGTAAGGGGTGCTGAAACAGTGTTGGCGAGTAACAGGTTCATGATGGTAACTATCTATCGAGACCATGGAGATGGATGAGTGTTGGCCATGGAGTATCTACGAAAGCGGTGATGAGACAACTGTTAATTTGACTATAGATGACTTAAGGCAACGGCGAAATTTCTTCGAGCTTTCAGAGATGCAGTCACCAATAGCGAGAATGATGAGTTGAGGTAACTCTTATTTGTGACACCCATTATGTGAGTTGTTCCTTTCACATAGATCAAGGACGAGGCTACCAAGGTGACGATGCAACGACATTGTCGATATGGTGACTTTATAATCGTTGTGTGACTAAACGGAAGGTTAGGTGTTGGAGTCGAACACGTGTAACCTGGTATAATATATAAAGGCACTGGGGGTAGCCCAAATAGACAAGACGAAAGCCAGTAGGCTAGACAAAAAATCACGAGGGGGCGGTCCGGCGCTCGTGGCAGGGGCGGCCAGACCAGCGTGGCGTTGAGATCTGGTGCATCTGTATTGCCTCGGCGGGCTTGTCGTCGATGGTACTTTTATTAGTACATGGGGAGGAGCGCCAGAGCCCCGTAGATGTAGGCGTTGAGTGCCGAACTGCGTTACCAAATCTCGGTGTCGTGTTTGCTGTGATTGTTTGGCCTCGGTAGATCGGTTTTGCGCCTCGGATTTATAACAATCACAGGGCCCGAGGATGCACTAAAAAAGTGTATAATACTTGGAAAGAAAAAGTAGTGAAAAATTCTCAAAAAAAAATTGTAGTAAACACCATCAGTAATCTCAACAACTATTCAACAAGCAAACATCATTTTTGCTAAACGCACCCGTCTGTCTCCATGTCTAACCATTAGCACGGTAGGATTACTCCCACCAAACTAAATCTAACGTTTCATAATTAACAAATCAATCAGCTCCCCATGTGCATTTAGCGATTTTCAATGGCTGAATCGTTGCCTCCCCCTTATTTATCCCCTTACCTCTTTCCAATTTCCAACCGTTTCCTGCCCGAGGAACCCTCCTGACGCGTCCGTCCGAAGCAGGCCGGCCGGCCTACATCCCCGCCTGCCCGGAACGTTCGCCGACGACCTGCGCGAAGGATCGAAATCTCTGCACGTTGCGGACGTCGCCGCGCAAGAACTCTATTACCGCCACAGACGGGTCTCCACGCGACCTCCGTTCCGCCGCCACGCAATGGACGCCGCTCTGCAGCTACAACGACGCCGCCCAGCGAGCCGGCGCGCCGGAGAGCCTGAATGAGAGCTGGGGTCCCGCGAGAGGCTGTCGCCGCCCTGACATCCCCTAGACCTGCTTGCACAGGAGGGGCTTATTCGGCACTAAGTAGTCAAAAGAATTGCTCTACTTCATGGTTACTTTCTTACAAGTTTTATTCAACATGATTGTGACTCAATTGGTACTCCTTTGAAAAAAGATCTAACCGATGGTACTGAAGTACCCGCCACAGTGTGCTACCATGTTATTTTTCCTACTCAATGATGTGTATTTCTAACACTCTTATTCTTCTACAAGAACACTTCAAAGGAAAATATGTACTAACACTTCTTCTTATTCTATGGTAACACTTCACGGCACAAAATGCTCATGTAAATGAACACTATAACGAGTATCCAGATACATCAACCTTATAAGATTTTTTTGGTCACTACTCCCTATCTCACATGCTAAAGAGCACCTGGACCATGAACTGTAAATGTTTGTATTCCCCTTATCATCTTCTGTTTCTAGCTAAGATCTCTCACCAATGTACAAAATCACTAGTAGAAACGATGCCTTTCGTCTAGAGCGGACCAGGGCATTCGTCCCGGTTTGCCATGAACCCGGACTGATGCTATGCATTCATCCCGGTTCGGGCGTCCAGAGCAGCGTAGAGGCCCCGTAGAGCATTGTCCCGGTTGGAAAGGGGGCAATCATCCCTGTTCGTGGCATTAACCGGGACCAATGCCCTGCCACACGCGACATAGCCTTGGGCAGAGCCATTAGTCCCGGTTCAAGCCACGAACCGGGACGAATGCCCTCCCCCTTACCCTATATATACCTGCCTCCTAGCCCTTCTCTCCTCTGTTTTTTTATGCTAGGAGGTGTGAGAGAGGTGGGGTGCTAGTTTTGTGTTCCTTTACTACGCACAACAGCCATGAGGTGTTCGACGAAATATCGAGCCACACTTAAGTTCACACAAAATGATATCCTCGATCGAGGTTAGCAACCTTATCCTTTTCATCTGTAATTGAAGATGTTATTGTAATGGTTTTTGATAAACTTAATTATACGATGGCGGATCGATGCACATAAGTGATAGATGTACGCTGACCAGCGCACTTCCGAGTACAGGGAAGGCCTGGATGAATTTCTCGGTGTAGGTAAGGAGAACAAAAGGGAATAGCTTTATGTGTTTCCCATGTGTTGACTATCGGAACGTCAAGGAACGCTCTTCCTCGAGAGTCCTTCACGGCCACCTGCTTCGGAGCGGCTTCATGCCTAGCTATAATTATTGGACCAAGCATGGAGAAAAGGGTGTTGTGATGGAAGACAATGAAGAAAGATCAAGAGGATCATGTGTTCCCTGAATTACGGTGATACTACAATGGAAGACAATGCAGAAGAAGGAGGTGGTCAAGAACGGGCATTAGATGAGCCCGCTGATGATCTTGGTGGAGTTATTGCTGATCCAAGGGAAGACTGCGAAAGTGAATTGGAGAAGTTGAACCTAGACGACATGTTACAGAATCGCAAAAAGTTTTTGTAGCCAAATTGCGAAGTTGGTAGCACAAATCTCGGTACCACGCTGGAGGTGCTGAAATGGAAGGCACAAAACGGTGTGACTGACAAGGCATTTGAGACTTTACTGAAATTAATGAAGCCGAAGCTTCGAAAGGATAACGAATTTCCTGACAATACGTACGAAGCAAAGAAGGCTCTCTGCCCTCTAGGATTAGATGTGCAAAATATACCGGTATGCACTGCACTGCGTTATAATGTCAGACTAGATAGCCCTGATGATGTTGACGGCAAGCCCCCCCCCCCTCCCCCGGTAAGAGGGTTCCTACAAAGGTGATTTGGTATGCTCTATAATACCACGGTTGAAATGTTTGTTTAGAAACAAAGAGCATGCCAGGTTGTTGCGATGGCACAAATAAGACTGTAAGAAAGACGGAAAGTTGAGACATCCTGCTGATGGGTCGCAGTGAAGAAATATCGACATGGAGTTCAAAGATTTTGCATATGACGCAGGGAATCTAAGATTTGATCTAGTACATATGGCATGAATCCATTAGTGAGCAGATCTGCAGCCATAGGACTTGTTCCGTGACTATATTTATCTACAACCTTCCTCCTTTGTTGTGCATGAAGCGCAAGTTCATTATAATGACAGTGCTCATCCTAGGCCCGAGGCAACCCGGCAACGACATTGATGTGCACCGAAACCCATTAGTGGAAGAACTCATACAGTTGTGGGGCAAACCAGGTGTACATGTGTGGGATGAGAATAGACAAAATCCATTTGACTTACGGGCGTTTCTTTTCGTAACCATCAATGATTGGCCTGCTTTTAGTAACATTTCCGAACATAAAAACAAGGGATACAATGCATGCACGCACTCTTTAGATAAGACTGATATTGTATATTTGGATAATTGTATGAAGGTTGTATACCTGGGGCATCGTAGATTTCTTCCGACCAAGCATCCCATAAGAAAGAAAGGAGGCAAGCATTTCAGAAGTGAGGCAGATATGAAAGAAGACTGACCTCCGTAGTGGTAATGATGTATTTCAAGGACCTAGAATTAATCTTTGGGAAGGGTCCTGGCAGTCTATCTGTTTGGGAGCTAACCTATTGGAAAGTCCTAGTGGTCCGCTCTTTAATCGACGTGATGCACATGATGAAAAATCTCTGCGTCAACCTTCTATTCTTCATGGGCGTGTATGGGAAGTGAAAAGATACACCAGAAGCACGGGAGGACCAGCAACGTAAGAAAGACCCAAACAACAAGCACACAGATACAGGGCATCATTACTTAAGCAGCTACGTTCTTACCAAAGCAGAGAAGAAAACCTTTTTTGAAGTCCTTTACAGTATCAAGGTGTCGTATGGCTTCTCGTCGAATATAAAGGGGATAATAAAAATGGCAGAGAGAAAATTCCAAAACTTGAAGTCTCATGACTGCCACGTGATTATGACCCAGTTGCTTTCGATTACATTGAGAAGGCTTCTACCGGAAAATGTTCGAGTACCTGATACGTCCATTTTGCATCACTATTTTGTACACTAATTTACTGTTATTCATCGAGAATAATCACCGGGACCAGAAATCAGCCGGAAAAAGCACCGTCGAGATACTATATTTTAGAAGACTAGAAGAAGAAGGGGATATCGTGAAGACGGAGCAAGCTAGGAGGTGAGCTAGAGGAGGCCACATCGGGCCCACACCATGTGGTGGTGCCCCCCTCCCTTCCTGGCCGCGCCGCTAGGTGGTGTGGCCACCCTGGCCCACCTTTTGTCGAACCCTTTCGCGTACTTAATCCCTAGGGAACCTTAATACCTAGCGAACCATCGACGAAATATTCTGCCGCCTCCTCGGGCGGAAAACAACAGAGAGAGAAAACCTCTCCGACAGGGAGAAATCTGCTGGTGAAATACCTCCCTGGAAAGGGGAAATCATCTCCATCGTCACTGTAATCGCTCCGGGCATCATAAGATCATCATCCTCATCACCAAAACCATCATCCTCAGCATCCACCTCTGTCCCGATGTAACAATTAGTGTTATATATTGTTTTTTTCCACTAGATCTCTCTCTCGGTGTGGATTACTTGTTAGTAGTTGATGCTTACGAGATTTATCGGTGTTTGCACTTTATGACCAGATTGTTATTCATCATTATATCACCTATGATTATGATCCATATGATCTCTTTTGAGTAGTTCGTTTAGTTCTTGAGGACATAGGAGAAGTCAAGATGTTAGTAGTGAAATTATGTTGAAGTAATATCTAATGGTTTGATATTTAAGTTGTCATATCTAATGGTTTGATATTGAAAATAACTTGCAATTTTTTATTTGCAGAAAGTATGGAACCAAGAGACGAACACGCGGAACACATGCTCACGGGTTTTATCCGCGGGCTCGAGGGAGACCCCGATGTCACCCAATGGATGAACAACTACGGTGAGGGAGATCCATAATTCGCGCGAAGAGACGGCTCCGGTGAGGGCGATCCAGAGCTCGCGCGAAGAGACAGCTCCAGTGAGGGAGATCCGGAACTCGCCTGAAGAGACGGCTTCGGTGAGGGAGAAACCTACTTATACGTCATAAACGTATCCCTTAGTTTCTGATGTTCCATGTTGTTTTCATTCTATATGCTACATGTTTTCCCTACACTTCATGTCATTTTTATAGATTACCCTGGACTAACCTATTGACAAGATGCCACAGAGCCAGTTCATATTTTCTATTATTTTTAGTTTCAGAAAAGTTGTTGTGGAAATATTTTCGGAATTGGAAAATTCAAAGCCCGGAAGTCTTAGAATTCCCGAAGGTTCCACGGAGTTCCGAAGAGGCCCGGAGGGGGGCATAGGGGGGCCACACCATAAGGCGGCCCGCCCCTCTGGCCGCACCGTGTGGGCTCTTCGGGCGCCCACCATCATCGCCCTTTCGCCTATATTACCCCGTTGGATAGTTAACCTAAAAATATACCACTTTTCCATGAAAAACACCCGAGGCTGTCGTCATCATCAACCCGAGATCGGGAGGGTTCTGGAGTTCTCCCCGGCACCATGCCGGGAGGGAAAATCATCACCGGGACTGATGCGTGAGTAGTTCATCCTTGGACTATGGGTCCAGAGAAATAGCTAGATGGTTGTCCTATCCTCTCTATGCCTCATGATTGGATCTCGCGAGTTGCCTCACATGATCGGGATCATCTTATTATAATGCTACATGTTGGGTTTGCTGGGATCCGATGATTGGATCTCGCGAGTTGCCTCACATGATCGGGACCAAGGATAGATCAGATCATAGACGCAGTAGCTGGAAGTGACCTATTATGATTTCTGGACGCATATTCCGGGTATCATCAGATTAAGCTCAAGAGGGAGGACTGGGAAAAAACATCATTTATAACCCCTTTTGGGGCCTTCTGTTACAAAACCATGACGTTTGGATTGAAGAACGCTGGCGCAACTTATCAACGGTGTATTCAGAAGTGCTTCGAGGACCAAATTGGACGCAACGTCCATGCTTATGTGGATGATGTGGTTATCAAGACCAGGAAGGCGGAGACATTTATCGATGATCTAAAGGAGACGTTCAAGAACTTGAGGAGGTATCAGATGAAGCTTAACCCGACAAAGTGCGTATTTGGAGTTCCAGCCGGGAAGTTACTCGGCTTTATCGTTTCCGAGAGAGGAATTGAGGCAAACCCGGACAAAATCAAAGCTATCCAGAGTCTGAAAAAGCCGGAAAATTTGAAGTATGTTCAAAAACTCACGGGCTGCGTAGCAGCCTTGAGCCGATTCATATCCAGACTCGGAGAAAAAGCAATACCCTTATATCGGCTCTTGAGGAAATCCGATAAATTCGTATGGGATCAAGAGGCGGATGAGGCGTTTGAGGCACTAAAGAAGCAGTTATCTGAAGCACCAATACTAGCGGCCCCGGGTCCTAAAGAACCTATGTTGCTATACGTAGCAGCTGGCCCCCGAGCCGTCAGTGCAGTAGTTGTTGTGGACCGTAAAGAGGATGGGAAAGGTTACCCGGTCCAGAGACCGGTTTATTACGTCAGCGAGGTATTATCAGAGGCAAAGCAACGCTATCCGCATTGGCAAAAGCTGGTGTTCGGGGTCTTTATGGCCAGCCGGAAACTGAAGCCGTATTTCCAAGAACACCCCATAACCGTGGTTAGTTCAATACCAATGTCGGATATCATCAGAAACTCGGACGCGACAGGAAGAATAGCCAAATGGGCGATAGAGATGGGGGATTATCACATTAACTACGAACCCAGGTCAGCAATCAAATCTCAGGCTTTGGTCGATTTCGTTAATGATTGGACACACACAGGCATGACCACCATGGCTCCAAGCTCCGAGTCTTGGATCATGCACTTCGATGGGTCAAAGCAATACAAGGGATCAGGAGCCGGAGTGGTGCTAACATCACCCAAAGGAGACAAATTGAGTTACGTACTACAGATTCACTTTGATTGTTCCAACAACGTGGCCGAATATGAGGCCCTATTGCATGGCTTAAAGGTAGCCAAGGATATGAACATTAAGAGGATACGATGCTTTGGAGATTCGGACCTCGTGGTACAGCAGGTATCAGGAACTTGGGATAGAAAGGACGCAACTATGGCAGCATACCGCAGAGAAGTTGATAGGGTTGCAGGATGTTTTCCGGGTATGAGGTGGAGCACATAGACAGAAGAAAGAATGAGGCAGCAGACGCCCTCGCTAGACTCGGCTCGCGCAGAGAGCCGGTTCCACCGAACGTTTTCCTGGATGAATTATGGTGACCATCAGTTAAAACCGAGTCTGAGGAAGAACTGGCAAATCAAGACCCGGATTTGGAGCTCGTGGCCACTGTACGTGTTGTTCCCGAGTGGACAGAACCGTTTTTGACCTACCTATCACGAGGCGAGTTACCACAGCAGGAGGTGTTAGCAAGGCAAATTTTAAGGCGAGCAAAGGGATATTCTATCATCAATGGGGAATTATACAAGAGAAGTGCAGCAGGGGTCTTTTTGCGCTGCGTAGCACCAGAGGAAGGCCGACAGATTCTTAAGGAAATCCATGAAGGTGACTGTGGGCATCATGCATCCACAAGATCCCTTGTGGCCAAAGCTTATCGGCACGGATTCTTCTAGCTCACGGCTCTAGCAGATGCGGAGCGCTTAGTGGCAAGGTGTGACGGATGTCAAAGGTACGCTCGCCAAACCCACGTGCCGGCTATGGAATTACGGACTATCCCGTTAACTTGGCTGTTCGCTGTTTGGGGCATGGACATGGTTGGTCCCTTTCACATGTCACCTTGTAAGAAGACACGTCTTTTAGTGGCCATTGATAAGTTTACCAAGTGGGTAGAGGTTATGCCAGTTACCAATTGTGAAGCAGTTACAGCAGTCAAGTTCCTGAAAAAAATTATCTATCGATTCGGGTATCCACACAGCATAATTACCGACAATGGAACCAACATGTCTCTTGGCGAGATGGAGAAGTTCTGTGGCAATAATGGAATCCGGCTTCACGTAGCATCAGTGGCTCATCCACAAGACAATGGACAAGTGGAGAGGGCAAACCAAGAGTTGCTTCGCGGACTAAAACCACGGCTGCGGGTCCCTTGCATCAGGGATGTGGGTGCATGGGTTGAAGAACTACCTTCCGTGGTTTGGGCTATGAACACTACGCCTAACAGATCTACTCAGATGACACCATTCTTCATGGTTTATGGTGCGGAAGCGGTGTTGCCGAGTGATATTATTCATGATTCACCTCGAGTATCAGCTTACGTCGAGGTGGAGAACGAGAAGACCCGGCATGACGCCATAGATATGTTAGAAGAACAAAGGGAACAAGCCTTGGAAAGATCAGCCATATATCAGCAAGATTTACGGAGGTATCATAGCCGGCGCGTGAAAACCCGGGTCTTCCAGGAAGGAGACCTGGTTCTGCGCCTGGTACAGTCAAACGAAGGAAAACACAAGTTATCACCACCATGGGAAGGACCGTTTATCATAAGCCGGAATCTGCATAATGGATCATATTACTTGATAGACGCAAGGGAAGAGTCGGCTACAATTAACGACACCGCTCGCACCACTTCGTCTATGCAAGAAAGAGACAGACCATGGAACGTGGCTCAGCTATGCCCCTACTATACTTAGTATAGACCATATTGGCAAGTGGAATTGCACGATGTAACAGGCAGCAGGTTTCAGACGCACTCTTTCCCTACCCAGGGTACCCTTGTGGACTGGATAGGTTTTTAATGAGGCGGCTTGCTGACCTAACTTTTTCATATCAAGTAAAGAGGTGGTTATTCTTACGTTCTTCAGTCTTAGTATGTTGCATATATCTAGGTCTTGGGGGCTGATTGCTTGAATAGCACAGTTACAAACTCAAAGACCCGGCCTTGATGCCTATGAGTTATAAGGGCCGATTACTCGCAAACGAGTACGGCTGCAATCTTATAACCGGACAAAGGAGTCAAATTTTCTTGACCTTTCTTACTTAAGCTTGATGTGACTCGCACTAAAGTGGCATGATTTGCTCGCTTACGATTACAATCAGCCATGAAGCCCAATGGGACTTGCCTGACCCTGTTTTCGTATAGACGTAACAACATGGTATCCACGCGAAAGCCGGCTTATAGTACAAGATGGTCAAAAGGGTCATCCAAACCACAAGTTATGAAGAGTACAAGGCTAATAGCCGGAAACTCAACGTTTATCAAGCATAACTTCATTACCTATGTGAAACGGCTCCGGGTTTGGGCTTAGCAACAACAAACTTCTCTTCGAAAATACCACATATCCCAGACTCGGAAATTCGGGCCTTGGGGACTCGGGATTTTGAAAAAGAAAAAAGTTGCTTAGTTGCTAAGGCTCAAAAAACCCAAACATCCGAGTCTTGGGGACTTGGGGACTTAGAAGCAAGTCCGCTCGTCAACACCCATGAAACTCGGAAACCGAGTCTCACAAAAGGAATCATAAAGAAAGTCGGATATCAAGAACAAGTGGACTCAAAAGTGGATAAATTTAAACGATCAGAAGAAGCACAAAGTGTATCAAGAACTTAAAGTGCATTACAAATTTAGGTACCAGTATCAAAGTTGCACAGGCGCAGCATCAAAAAATGATTGTTCAAACGGCCCATTGGCCGGCTGACGCGTACGAAACAGCATCAGGAAGCAGGTATCACTCGGTATTCTGGGCTGCGGCATCCATCTTCTCCTTGCCCTTGCTATTGCCCTTGGTAGCAGCAACACCCGGATCAGCAGCAGTGTCGGCTCGCGCAGGAGGAGGGACGACGGGTGTAGAGGTAGCAGGCGCAGAATCGGCTTCAGCCTTCTTCTTTGCGGCTTCCTCCCTCAACTTGGCAGCTTCCTCCTTCCATCGGGCCAGCATGTCATACGGCTTGGGAAGATCCGACTTAACCGCTTCGCCATCAGCATCATATGCAGGGACGATGGAATTGACATCCAAGCCGTCAGCAATCACGCTGGCCGGGTAACGGACCTCCTTCTGGATGGCCTTGAAATCCTTCGGGGAAAACTTGGACCCATCACGGTTGAATTCCGGAAACCCGCCCATAAGCTTGGCTGGCTTGAGCTTAGGGAAGTAAGCTTTAGCAAGCGCAAGTCCCCGGGTTACTCCAACCCGGCAGGACGAGCGCTTCCAATGCCAAATCCACTCGGGGATAGTGGAGCAGGTGTCCAGCATTCTCTTCAGGTCGACATGCCCAACACCCGGCCACCGTATTTCTTGAAGGATCCATTTGGTTCCGGCGCATAGCTGCCGGATAACGCTCTTGATAGTTTTCAGCCTGGCAATATCATCTTCGTCCGGCATCACTTCATCCGGACATGCAGAATGAAATGGAAACACGAGTAAGGAAACTCCGGCTATTTATCAGAAGGATAACCCGGATTAAGAATCGTACCGAGCAAAGCACGATACGTATCAGCAATTTGAACAGAAAGGCTCGTTAGATTATCTTCTGCTGTGTGAGCCCTCCTCCTATACTTCTTCATTATCTTCCCACTCCTCCTGGCCTTAGCCTCGGCCGCCTCACGCAGAGCCACCTCCTTTTCAATGAGCTTGGTGGCCTTTGCCAGTTTCTTCTCAGATTGAGTCACGAAGGACTGCACGGATGCAAGAAAGGGTTAGCCGGGTAAGGGGCAAGCTATCAGTCGGTTATAACGTAAAGTTCCAAGCAAATTGTCAATCAATTCACTCGGAACTTGGGGACTAGATAGGGACACAAGCAATATTATCCGGGTCTACCTCGTGTTTGGCTATTAAAGCCTCCAAGATATTTTCTTCATCAGCCCTCAAGGTGTGCAGGGCTTCGAGCATCTGGGCAAACGTCATGTCTTCGGGTCGGACACCAGAAGAGCCGGCAGCCTGGTCGCCCGGTTGGGGAGCTTTCCCCGCCTTTGGGGTCGAGACCCGGACAGTCTGGGTATCCGGGTTGGGAGAACCCATCCTCGTATCCGGGACCTCGATCTCCTCGTCCACTGCTTCGGATGACTCTGGAGACCCGGCGGCTTGGTGAACTGGATCGCCCAAGGGGCCTTGTTCCTGGTTGTTCTCAGTATCGCCGCTAGTCGCGGCGTCTACGTTCTCAGTCGGCTCCTCCGTCTCCCGGTTATCCGCCTCCCGGTTATCCGTCTCCACATTCTCCGGGTCACTAGTCGTGACTTGGGCGCTAAGGAAAAGAGAGGAATGGTCAACAGCAGCGGATGGAAATAATCAAGTGCGCAAAGATATCGTACAGCGGAAGACTTACCCGGTGTTTACAGTGTAATCCGGCGGGAGTTCACTGCTGGAAGCCGATGATTTTGTCATAGTAGTTGATAGCGGAACCCGGAGCTTCCCGGCCAAAGGATGGTTGGGGGAGGGGTGACGCCGAGGAGATTTGGAGGGGCGAGGAGGAGGAGTATCGGCCCGGCGGTTTGGCGAGGAGGAGATATCCGGGTTAAGGGGATCGTCCCCCGATGAACTCCGGGTCACTCTGCGCTTGGTCGGGAAAGAGTCCTTCAAGTGCGATGAGTTGGACAGTCGTTGGTTAAGTCTGTGCATGTTATCAAAAGAGTAGGGTTCGGAAGACATGGTGGAATAGGGAACCTTGCACACCACTCCTCTGGCTTTCCTCTTGGCCCCGGCCGTTATTTCTGGATCGGACTCGGTGGCCTCCGGGTCGTCCTCATCCTTCTCATCCTCGTCCTCCGGCCCTGCAAGCCGAGTATGTATCGATGGAAAAGGTTAAAATAAGGAAATTTATGCAAGTGAAGATGGCACAAGATTCGGATAAATACCCTCATCATTGTCAGCCGGCTCGTCTTCCTCCTCCGGGTCTCCGGTAGTAGGAGAGGTTTCAACATTCCAGAAAGCGTCATCAGCCTTAGATAAAAACAGGAAGGTGGGAATCAGTAATTGCATCAAGTCAAAGACGTGTGAATAAGGTTACATGTGTCGAGTCTTATCGCTGGGGCCGGGTTTTCCCGGGTAAATGGCGGCAACCCGGCAATGTTCTTGATCACTTCCATCTTTTCCGTCAAGAAGCCCTTGATGGTTTTGTTGGTGTCACCGGCCGGATAGTTCTTGGAGGAATACCGGAGCGCGTCCGTGGTATGCCCCGAGTAATCGCACATCAGCTTAGTGCGGATAGAGTTGGGTTGGATCCGGAAATCCACCCATGTCTTGACCAGGTTGAGCCCAAGGAGGCCTTGGGCAGATAAGACGGATATTTTTGAGAGAAGGGGCAGGATTGCCTCCCTGTCCGAGTCAGGGGTGAAAGCGTTGAATTTCTCGGAAATGTCGAGGAGGCCCTCCGAGTAACCCGGCAGTTTCTTCTCGCCGGGTGGGGAGGTGTCGTGGCAGTAAAAGAAGGATAATTGCCAGTGCTTAACATGGGAGTTCAGATTAAGGGTTGGCATCGGTGAGTTCTTACGGCGTTGGATGGATACCCCACTGCAAGTGAGAAGTGCTCTGTCACCGCTTTCGCGGCACGGCTTGCACTGGAAGAGTTCGATAAAGAGAGTCAAACTTGGTGGAGTGCACAAGTATGACTCGGATAAAACGATGAAATGGGAAATATTCAACATAGAGTTAGGCCCTATGTCAAATACCCGAAGGCCATAGTGGCTCAGAACATCTCGAAATAAGGGATGACCCGGAGGACGGAACCCCCATGTCACGTGTTCGACAAAGCAGATTACCTCGTTGTTGGCAGGTGTGGGACGGGTCTCGTCACCCGGCACCCTCCAATGGATATCTCTTTGTGAAGGGAGAATCCCTAGATCGGCCAGCTCTTCTAACTTAGCCTTCGTGACCGTGTATCGCGCCCAGTTGGCGGATATGGAGTTGGAGGTCTTGGCCTTGGCGGGCTGCTTCCCTTGCCTTTTGGGAGCCATGGGATCAACCTGCAAAACACAAGGCAAAAAGGTGCAAGAAGTAAGACTCGGAAACCATGGGCTATCCGAGTATCTGTGAGTGGTAACTAGAAAGTATGGAAGTTAAGCATTATCCGGGTGTCATTCTAGAAGGCAAGGTTACAAGTTATCCGGGTATCAAGCATCATTATACAAACTATGGGGTACTTACGTATTCAAAGGTGTTTGAGGAAGACGGATGATTGCCCATGTATCTAATGCAAGCAAAAGAACCGGAGGAAGAGGATTTTCCGGGTGTCAATGACATGCGCGGAAAATTGGGACGAAATGGATCTAGATTGGAAAACTTGCGGGCGATTCTACGAAGAAATTAATGGTTAATGATGATAGGAGAGTGATGTGTGGCCGTTAATCAAGCTATTGGAGGAGTTATTGAGCATCTAGGCGACCCGATCGGGCGCGACAGGAAGAATTGCCCGCGGGTTGACCTAGATCCGATCTAGAGTAAATCAAGGAATTGTGAGGTTGAATTGATGGGTACAAGAAACTTACTGAAGGGGATTGGAGTAGCGCGCGACGGTGGTGAATAGCGCAGTCTGAATGATCCTTCGCAACTCCCGGCGGGCCAGATGAGGGTGTGGCGACGGAGCTCGGCGGCGGCGCAGAGCGGCGCGAAGATGAATGTGGCCGTTGGCGGTTTGGCTCCGGCAGGAGGCGTGAGGTTTTTCGCGGTGGTGTTGCGCAATCACGAGAGATGAGGAAAGGGAAAGAGATAGAATGGATCGTTGGAGGGTTAGGTTATCTCCCGGGCACCTATTTATAGGGTGCGGGCGGATAAGATCTAGTCCAACGGGAGGGAGCCGGAAATTTCGGGATAACGGCTATTTATCCGGATTTTGCGAGATACGCTTTAAGTGCTGGACGAGATATTTGGACAAAGATAAGAAGTAGATCTTCTTCGTAACATCGGGGTCAATTATCGAGTAAAGTGAGCCGGGTCTTTGACATTTCTGTCAGGACTATTGACCCGAAAAAAGTAACAGAAGGACCTAGAGAAAGCCGGGTTGCTATATGGCCACCTTGGAGTTAGGCCTAGCTATTTATCAAAGCACCTTAACCCGGCCTCTGTGGACTTGTACGTTTGATATTTTTACATGGAATTAGCAAGCGCTTCAAGGAGGATCCCGTGAAGCCCAGGCTATTCTAGGTACTACTGATGGAGGGATGATAACCCGGTAGTCCAACTCCAAGGGGTAACTCGGCCCAAAGGACGTTGCGCCAAGACCCAGCTAGGATAAAGGAGCTTCTAGAAGGCCCAAGATCGTAGGCCTGGTAACCCGGATTGTGGGTTCCGGTAAGGAAGTTTAGGGTTTTGTGAGCAGTGTTCGGGTAGGACTCAGAGTATGCCTTGGAGAACAGGCCAGGGATCCGGATGCTTTATAAGCCGGCCCTTATGTTAGGTTTAGGGTACCAAGAGAGAATTAGAGCAACATCGCTAGGTATCGAGTATCCAGTGTAACACAAGAGTTGAGATTAATATATCGAGATCGGAGACCCGGCGACTTATTCCGCCGGCTTCCAGATCGCTCATCATCATGTTCTCTTCTGAGCTAAACCCTCTCCCGAACATTTGTGTCGTCTTGCCCCAAGATAAGTTACCCCCGGTAACGTCTGCCGTGATTATCCCACGACAAAAACAGTGGTGTCCGCTTTGATACAACAAACGAGAATGGAAAAAATGACACATACTATGGTTACATAGAGGAGATATGGGAACTTGACTATGGACCTTCTTTTAAGGTCCCTTTGTTAAAGTGCAAATGGGTCAACCTGAATGGAGAAGGGGTAAAGGTAGACCCTCTTTACGGAATGACAACAGTGGATCTCAACAATATTGGTTACAATGACAAACCATTCGTCCTAGTCAATGATGTGGCTCAGGTATTCTATGTGAAGGACATGTTCTCCAGACCGAAAAAAAGAAAAATAAGCAAACAAATACATCATACGATGAGCCGAAGCGTCACATAGTTCTTTCAGGGAAAATAAACATCGTGGGAATCGAGGACACGACAGACATGTCAGAATATTATAATAAGTTTGTTGAAATTCCACCCTTCATAGTGAAAGATGACCCAACCAATGAAGATGCTCCATGGTTACGACCGAAGTGATCATAAGCAAGGGACAAGCGTTCATGGACCATCTCTACACGAAGAAAATTCAGAAGACTAGATAGGGATGTTGTTGGTGATGCGTAATAACAAACGTGGAATACATGATCATAGTTCTGTTGAAAAAGTGTTCACAAAAACTTGTTATCTCCTTCTAACATTCTAGGGTTTCGGTTTGAAACGACGGTGCACACAAACAAGCATCTTGAAAGCACGAACAATGTTGACGAAGGAGTTGTGCCGCGTGGCGTGGGCGTTGTTTTCTGCTTTTAATAAAAGAATTTGTATTCCGGCGAAACTGCGGCGCGCTAGCGCGTCTGTTTTCTGTTTCTAATAAAAGAATTTGTCGCACCGGCGCTCGCGCCCATATTGCACACAACCATGCATCTTGTATAGATAAAAAAGGCAGTACATAATGGCAAGAGTGGATCTAAACCTAAACGAAGAGCATAGATCTACATAATGGCAATATTGGATCTGATCTGCTAGTCGCCGTAGTCGCCGCCGTCGTCGTCACTATCGTCGGACGGTGCTCTGGACTCCCTCGGAGGATCACGATGCCAGGACTGGGCGTGAGGGTAGCGCATGCGGGGGTTATCGCCGGCCTTGATGTAGTTCATGACGCTCTGAAGAGTCCGTCCGCGGCCCCACCATAGCTGTCAATCGGCCTCGTTGAAGTTCGAAAGAGGCGGGCCGTTCTTGTCGTACCAGGCGACTGGTCTGATGTGCACTTATTATAAATTTAAAATATCTTGATCTGTATTTGAAACGTGTGGAGTTATTATTTGAAACATAAACAATATAATGGAAAACAAAATAAAACAATAGAAAACATAAAGGAAATAATGGAAAACATAAAGGAAACCATAAAAACAAAAAAGGTAACAACAGAAAACAAAATGAAACAATAGCAAACATAAAGGAAAACAATAGAAAACACAAAGGAAACAATAGAAAATGAAATAAAACAAAAGTAAACAAAAAGAATACAAGAGAAAACAAAATAAAACAATAGAAAACATAAAGTAAAACAATACAAAACATAAAGGAAACAATAGAAAGCAAATAAAACAAGAGAAAACAAAAACAATACACAAGAAAACAAAATAAAATAATAGAAAACATAAAGGAAAACAATAGAAAACATACAGGAAACAATAAAAACAAAAGAAAACAAGAAATAATTAAAAATAGGGCATTCGTCCCGGTTGTTTCAAACAACCGGGACGGATGCCCCCACCAACGAGCACGCTCGACCTGCCCCATCCGCTCGCTGCGAAAAAAAAAGGGTGACGGATCCGTCCCGGTTCGTAGCAACAACCGGGACGGAAGACCCTCTCATCCCGGTTGTTGCTACGAACCGGGACGGATGCCCTCCCTATGTATGCGGACCCTATTCCTCCCCAAAACCATAACCGCGCGCAGGGATTTGGATCGCGAGACGCCGCCAGGCTGCTGCTCTCCCGCGCCCGCGCCATGCGTCCATGGAGGATAACTCGCCGCGCCCGTGCCGTCGTCGTACGTGGACGTGGAGGACCTCGTCGCGCCCGCGCCGTCGCACATGGAGGAGAGGAGGACGAGCTTGCCGCATCATGGACGAGCTCGCCGCGCTGCAACGCCGGCCTGCGCCCATGGAGGAGCTCGCCGCTCTCTCCCATCGCCGTCCCTCTCCCCTCGTCGTCGATCGTCGCGCGCCCTAGAGGTAGAAAGAGAGAACTTTTTTAATTTTGTGTTTCTTCTTTTACAGTTTTGTTTAGTGTTAGAAAATTTAGTTAGAAATTTAGTGTTAGAATTTAGTGCTAGAAGTTTAGTGTTAGAAATTTTTTAGTGTTAGAATTTATTTAGAAATTTAGTGTTATAATTTTAGTGTTAGGGATTTCTACCTAGGAATTTTTACTTAGGAATTTTTACTTAGAAATTTTTTTAAAATTTCACTAAGTTAGTGTTAGAAAATTTCACTAAGTTAGAAAAATTCACTAAGTTACAAATTTTCACTAATTTAGAAAATTTCACTAAGTTGAAAATTTCACTAAGTTCGAAATTTTCACTAAGTTAGAAAATTTTCACTAAGTTATTTTACTTAGTGTTAGAAATTTGGAACTTTTATGAGGCACGCAGACCGATGACCATATTGTTCCTGTTAAGAGATACTACATGTGGTGGTAATCCGGGGAAAGGAACGAATGGGAGGGTTTCTGGATTTGTTTAGAACTAAATAATGTCACATATGTAATATGGTTCGTGAGATCCGGAAGAAGTTGAACCTTTTAGAGCACATTCGTAATGGTGACATTCCTTAGAAATCCCTTTCGGGGTTATGAAGAATATCCCCGTTATGTATCTGCACAAAAGGGTCTAATTTTTTCCGAATCTCACTATTACATATATGATTTTGTTTAGTTTCAAAGATGTCCAGAAACCCTTCTTTCCCCCTCATCGCCAGCACGTGTACTTACCTCGTAACAAGCACAAAATGTGAAGTTCCAACTTCACATCAAGGCCCGATGACCGTCTTGTTCCTGTTAAGAGGTACTACAGGCGATGGTGATTCGGGGAAAGGAACGAATGAGAGGGTTTCTGTATTTGTTTGGAACTAAATAATGTCAGATATGTAATATGGTTTGTGAGATCCGGATGAAGTTGAACCCTTTAGTGCACATTCGTAATGGTGACATTCCTCATAAATCCCTTCCGGGGTTATGAAGAAGGTCCCCATTATGTATTTGCACAAAAGGGTCTAACCTTGTTCGGATCTCACTATTATATATATGATTTTGTTTAGTTTCAAATATGTCCAGAAACCCTTCCTTCCCCCGCATCTCCATCACGTGTACTTACCTCGTAACAAGCACAAAATGTGTAGGTCCAACATCACATCAAGGCCCGATGACCATCTTGTTCCTGTTAAGAGGTACTACAGGCGGTATACACGTTTGATATTGATGTTGCCAAAATCATATCATTGGACGATTTGCTTGACTTTCATTTCAGCACATGCGCATTCAGTTTTCTGAATTTGCCTTGTCTAGTCAAGATATCATCCAACCGCAGGAGCTAGCTGCTAGTGTATTACCCGACCCTCTGTACTAGAGTATGTCTCATAAATTCTTATGATACTACATATCCGTAACTGGTAGCCTTGTAATTCCAATACTATTAGCAATACCACCTATTATTATTAGCTTAGCTGCATGGTGTAACCTGCCTTTCTTGCAGGTAACCAAGCGTTTGGTTCTGCATACTGCTCGCTGCATGCGCGGTCGTCGTAATCGTACTAACTTCATAGTTACTAGAAGGAACTTTCTGTTGCACTCTGTCAACGCTCTAGGAAAATTGGCCCATGACACATTATTTAATGCAACATGTGTTTGATTGATTCCACTAATAATCTTACTTATCGATTGATGTAGACGAATAGCTCCATGTTGTGCTTGGCTGAACTTTTGCTGTCAGATTCTTCAAAGTTTACTACTGTAGGTTTGTTGCTAGTATTAGTAAAATTTATTACTTATACATCTCTGATTTGTGGTTCTACAAAACATCAGTTCAGTGGTGCTTGAACAATTAATTTTTTTAGATTTGGTTCTTACAGATCAAATGAAAATTCCTATGTTTGAGTAACAGGAACCGGATGAAGACCTTTGCCGTCTTGCTCGAGAAACGGGACCTTTGCCGTGTTTCTCGCCACGGTGACTACGGTTCTGATCTATTTCTGTTGGTAGTGTAGGTGATTGTCCACTTCTTAATTTGTAATGTGATGAGATCGACGAACTTGTGATGGACTAGTTGCTACTAGGTGTAGACTACTATGTGTAGATGAACTTGTAATATATCCAAACTTGTCACTATTTCGGGTTTTAGCTATGAGTGAGAATGTGAGATGATGAACTAGATTGTGACAATGATCATCTTTATCTATTTATACTACTTTGCAATCTGCTATCTGAATTGTATAACCTGTATACATACCCGTATAAATACGTGTATAAACAAAATTGCGTAAACGTATGTAAGAATCAGTGGCGCATCAAAAAGGAATCAGTGGCACAGAGCATCAGTGGCGCATCAATCTGGTGTGAGCCACTGATTCCCTAAAGTGCATGCATACTCTAGAGAATCAGTGGCACGCCATTGAGGAATCAGTGGCGCATCACTTTGGTGCGCCACTAATTCCCTAGAGAATCAGTGGCGCACCAAAGTGGTGTGCCACTGATTCTCCAGAAAATCAGTGGTGCACCATGGTGCGCCATTGATTCCCAAAATGGAGCGCCACTGATGCCCATTTTCCTAGTAGTGATAGTTAGGTTAATTCATTTTTGGGTTCAAATGTTCAACCAATTATAGAGACAATAATGTCCCTATTTGAGAAAGTTAAAATAAGCAAATATTGATCAGCCCGTGCATTGCACGGGTCAACGACTAGTGAGACTAATAGGACATGGACACCACTTGGTTGGCAAAGTGGTTCATTAATTAAACTTCTATTGGCTTCAACAAGGAAGCAGTCAGTTTTTGCAATTAGATATGAGGGCTATGTTATTTCAGAACATCTAACAATTCAAAAAAAAAATATTGAGACCAACCATGACTAGCCTTTGTTCTATGTAATATGTATGGCTATATAGGTAGATACGTGCTTGCACGTGCACATTTACTAGTCATAAGAAGGTGGAGAGCATCAGAGTGCTAGGCTGAGGTCTAGCTAGTTGATTTTTACAGTCTCTTCAATTTTTTTCGTTTTTAAAAGGCTTTATATTCGATATGAAAACTAGGGCTGCAAAATGACTCGAGGTGTTGCATATATGCAAGCGGAAAGTCATTCGGTTGCTCTTCCGTTGCAAGTTACGTTGTACCTGGCCCCATACACCTTTTTCGGTATCAATCCAACGGATAAGATTGTCCTTGAATTTGGATTCAAAATTCAAATATTTTAAAAATACGATGAAAAATCTCGAGTAAGTCATATTTGGTCTTATGTGTATCTGGGAAAATTTCTTGTCATTTTAGCCACTCTTTTATCATTTAATAGCTATTTAAGATCAAAATATGAAGTCGTTTAATGAGAAACCAACTATCCAAATCAAGCTAAACTTTCTCACTGAGCCATATACGATTTAAATTTTGGGACGCGTGTTCTCCAACCATAGGTGTTCTTGAAGTAATTCAATGCTAGTGTGAAGACATTTCATGACGAATGTATTTTGGTTTGAATGACTACTATTCGGAAACCACACATGACAAGTCTGGTTCATGAATTGGTAGAGATCAATGTCAAGTATAGTACTATTATGAGTATTATGGCGAACCAAACACGTCTATGTAGCTTTGACCCCCAATATTGGAATATCATCTTTCATCTTTAACCGATAATATGTGGACATCCTATAACGCAGGATGTATTGTCTCCAAACAAATCTACAATGGAAGTGCATAACCATAGCATTGTGACAACACCTCCTTTCAGAATCATTATAGATGGGTATGTGCATCTTTGAAAATTAAGATGGTACGAAGGGCGGCGTATGGACGGTGGCGGCGCTGAGGAACACCGTGGGAGAGGGATGTGAGAGCTCTTTTAGGTGATAGGAATAGAAACAATCGACTGAGATAGGAATAGAAACGATCTAATGATCTATTCCACGACCTCCTCACTGTAAAAAAAAGGTGAAATTCATCTAGTTTTTTAATGAACGGTTAGAACAAATCAAGTTATAATCGACGGTCCGAAAAAAACATACTCGACGGAACCGGACGGTACCCGTGGTTCCGTCCCGATCACTGTAAAAGAGCTCATGCTTGATATCTAGTTTTATAAGAAAGATGGTTCACAGTATGTAAAGTGAAATTTCCTACTATTTTGTTTCGCACAACATCTAGTGAGGTACAACACTTAGCCGGTGATAGTTTACACAAGTTTTTTTGACCGAACTCACATACCCACAAGTTTAACTCAGTGAAATAATAGTTTGATAGGTTCAGCAAGACAAGGGTGGTGGCAATTTATTGTACTACCACCATTCCGAAAAATAAGACGTATTTCGCTTTGTTTGACCGAGGATTTGACCAAGGATTACACATTTAATATGCGACATATATTGAAAAGGAATACAATGATATTAATTATTTGTCAAAAAAGTTATATATAAATAGACTAATTATTGGTCAAAGCATTGGTCAAAGCACACAAAATACGCCTTCTTTTACGGAATGGAAGTAGTAGCACCCTTTCCGCAGCGGTTGACTGGATAATATAAATATACATGTGAGGCTCTTATTTTCGTTACCAAGAATGATATAAAATATCCATGTATTTACTAGTCACTTTTATCTCATTTATGTGCACCTACTTACCTACACCGTTAAAGTCCTCTCTGTCTCACGCGGTTCTTTCTTGCAATGTATGCAACCCCTCATATAGAGGCTCTGCAGTTCCTTTCTACAGATATGGGCGGCCGGACTAGCGTGGCATTGAGATACGGGCGGCCGGACTAGCGTGGCATTGAGATATGGTGCATCTGTATTGCCTCGGCGGGTTTGTCGTCGATTCTACTTTTATTAGTACATGGGGATTAGCGCCCATAGTCGAGCCCCGCAGATGTAGGCGATGACCGCCGAACTACGTTACCAAATCTCGGTGTCGTGTTTTGTTGTGATTGCTTGGCCTCGGTAGATCGGTTTTGCGCCTCAGATTTATAACAAGTGGTATCAGAGCGAGGTTTAGGGATCGCGTTGTGTTGATCTAGAGGAAGCCAAAGAAATTGATCAGCGGACACTAGTGGAAACACCACCTTTCGTCCAGGGCTAGAAAAGACATTAGTCCCGGTTGCAACAAAATTCGGGACAAATGCTATGCATTGGTCCCGGTTTGTGCGCCCGAGGCAGCAGAAATCACCTGGGGGCATTGGTCCCGGTTTGTTAGCAGGCATTTGTCCCGGTTTGTGGCATGAACCGGGACCAATGCCTCGCCACAGGCCACGTGGCACTCGCAAGGGCATTGGTCCCGTTTCATACCACAAATCGGGGCCAATGCCCCCCATCTCCTACATATACTGCCTCCCAGCTGCCCCTCTTCCCTCTGTTTTTTTTTCTTGGAGAAGTGACAGAGGTGGGTGCTAGTGTGTGTTATTTTACTATGCACACGAGGTGTTCGACGAAATACCCGAGCCAGACATTAGCTCGCAGAAAATGGTATCTTCGACCGAGGTTAGCAAACTTATCTTTTTCATCTGTAATTGATACATAAAAAAGTTATATTTGTCGATGTACTGTGGTCATTTCTCTATTGAAGATGTGTTATTGTAATGTTTTTTGATAAACTTCATTATATGATGCAGATGGATGCACGGCAGTGATGGATGTACGGTGACCGATGCACTTCCGAGTATATGGCAGGCCTGAATGCATTTCTTGTTGTAGCTCAGGCGAACAAAGATAATGGCTTTATGTGTTGCCCATGTGTTGATTGTCGGAACGTCAGGGAGCACTCTTCCTCGAGAGTCCTTCACGGCCACCTACTTCGGAGAGGTTACATGCCCAGCTATAATTGCTGGACCAAGCATGGAGAAATAGGGGTTGTGATGGAAGACAATAAAGAAGAAGAAGAATATGATCCTTTGTTCCCTGAATACGGTGATACTGCAATGGAAGATAATGCAGAAGAAAGCGGTGATCAAGAACGGGCATCAGAAGAGCCCGATGATGATCTTGGCCGAGTTATTGCTGATGCAAGGGAAGACAATGAAAGTGAATGGGAGAGGTTGATACTGGACAACATGTTATGGGATCACAAAAAGTTGTTGTACCCAAATTGCGAAGATGGCAGCACAAAACTCGGTACCACACTAGAGTTGCTCAAATGGAAGGCAGAGAACGGTGTGACTGGCAAGGCATTTGAGAGTTTAGTTCAATTAATGTAGCCGAAGCTTCCAAATGATAAAGAATCGCGTGAGAGTACGTACGAAGCAAAGAAAGCTCTCTTCCCTCTAGGATAAGATGTCCAGAAGATGCATGCATGCATTAATGACTGAATCCTCGACCGCGGTGAGAGGTACGAGAATTCGGATAAATGCCCGATATGCACTGCACTGTGGTATAAGATCAGGGCAGATAACTCTGGTGATGTTGACAGCGAGCCCCCCCCCCTCCCCCGTAAGAGGGTTCCTGTAAAGATGATGTGGTATGCTCCTATAATACCACGGTTGAAATGTCTGTTTAGAAACAAAGAGCATGCTAGGTTGTTGCGATGGCACATAGAAGACCGTAAGAAAGACGGAAAGTTGAGACACCCGCCGATGGATCACAGTGGAGAAAGATCGAGAGAGACTTCCCGGACATTATAGGAGAGGCGAGAAACTTATGGTTTGGTCGAAGTACATATGGCTTTAATCCTTTTGGGGAGCAGAGCTCCAGTCATAGCACCTGGCCCGTGACTCTATGTATGTACGACACATCAGCAATTCGCCGACCAATGGTACCAGATGGAAACTAAAAGAAAATTTTAGATTTTGCTGTTGACATACCTTCAATATGCAACTTAGCTGCTTGTACTGCCCATGTCGAAGTCCATAGTGTAATCATACTCGATGGTGGGGATGACACAAGCCATGAATTTCAGAAATATGAGAAGGTACCTATCCAGGAGAGGAGACATGGATTAGATATAGGTCAACAAGGGTGATCTGCCTTTTAAAGCAATCAGCAAACTGTATCTGCACACAGAACATTACTTGTCAACTTCAGGTTAAACTCCTCGAGGCACTGGAACATCAATGATCTTTTTCATCACAGCAGCATGCCTGCATGGATGAACTGTAGCGTGCTTTTCTGATAACAAGTGAGGGTGGTCTTCAATGGTCACCTGCATCAACCAAAACAATTATGGTTTAGCACCACCGACAATGCAAATGCAGAAAAAATAAGGGGGGCACACAAATGCTGGATCTACTATGCAAGCAAGAGATAGCCATTTGAAGGATGTTCAATGTGCAATATAACTGAAAATATACTATACTACATATTAAGGAAGCTCTGACACCGAAGACACCTTCACTAGATTACCACATCTCAACTAACATTAAGGATACTTATAAATAACGGGACAGGTGCTCCTTCTACATACTCTCACAAAAAAACTCTTTCTATAGTATTTACCAGGAATTCCTGCACAACACACTAAACAATACACATTAATAAGTTCAGTCTCGGTTACACGTTAATTAGAACAAGAATGCAATACACTAAGCAGGAATTGACAACATACACCTTAATTAGAACATATCATGTCTAACTCAGTTGTTGTTTGCATATTACAAGTTGAAGTTCCTCTTCATATTTAGCTTAACAGGAGGAGCAACATCGATTCAGTTGACACAAGTAGTTCAAGGAACAGACATTGTAATTGAAACTATTTCTGTGATGAAGACTCAAGTTCTAACATGGTACAGCTCAGGTCGCCACATGGGAGGGAGCAGATGATAATTTGCAAGAAAATTACAGTAGCTAATTTGCAACAAGGGGAACTAGGGTACAACACAACCGAACAGGAAAAGAAAAGATCGGAAACAAGGGGACTTTTAGCGGTGGTGGACGTCTCCGTCCAGGTTGAGCTCGTTGTGGGGGATGCGGTGGGCTTGAGCCTTGAGCTCCTGCACGACGTGGACGCCCCCACACGTCTGTCGGGCAGAGATTCCTCGGGCGCACTGGGCGATTCCGAAGGTCCTTTCGATCCTCGTGCTCAAGATCCATGGGAGGGTGGTGCAGTAGGGAGGCCCGGTGAGGACGAGAGGCGCCAGGAGGGTAGACCTGGTGAGGATGGGAGGCGCCAGCAGAGTCGATCTGATGAGTACGGGAGGGACACGGACGAGGTCGACGGCCTCATCGTTGCACGAACTCAACAGAGGTCGGATCAGGGGTATAGAGGGCAGGGGCGGTGAGTAGCGGCCAGCCTCGTTTCGACTCCATCATGGTCAGCCAACCACGGCCCACGCCACGGGAATCGCCGCCGTATGGTGTGTATGGAAGGTCGGGAAGTTGAGGCTGAGAGCTTGAGGGACAGGGGCGATGGGAGAACGAGACATCAGATCGGGTGGGGCGAGAAGGGGGTCAGGGCGAGACTTTGCTCGAGGCAGGGCGCAACCTCCGCGGGAGAGAGTGTGGAAGCGGGGGCGGAGGAGGTGGGGCGGCGGGTTTGGGCGATGTCTGCAGGAGGGGAGACGGAGGAGGTGGGGCATCGAGATCTGATCTCGCTCGGGGCTGGTGGAGGTCGGACGACGGATCTGCGGATAGATATGGTTGGGGCTAGGGTTTGGGAGGCCGCGCGCGCGGTGATGTTAACTTTAACGAAAAATTCGGGTGTGAGGGAGGGAAAGTGGATACCCTCAAAAAAATAAGGGAGGGAAAGTGGGAGGAAAAAAGTTCGGTAATGACTATGAATAAGCTTAAAATTAATGAGTAAAGAAATGTAAGTAAAATGTGAGCAATTAATAAGTACGAAAATAAAATATCACATGACATTTTTAAAGTTCAATTAAAATGAATTAACTTAAAAAATATAAGAAATTTTCACACAATTTTGAAGATGCTCAAATTTGTTTCCTCGCACTACATAAGTAGATTCCTTAATTTCGTAGCGAAATTTGCGCAGGTCCTCGGAGTAAGATTATTGATTTTGGATACTTTTATTTTCTTTGCAAAAAATTTGCAAAATTGTAATAACGAATGATGTCGAAGAAAAAGATTTATTTTTCATTAAATAAAGATATCATTTTTCATTTTCGGAGTGTCAATAAATTCGGTTTTTTTGTGAAGCACATACCAAAACATATGTTACAAAATTGCACCAAATAAAATTATAAAGCTAGAGTTTCACAATATTCATCCCCTAGCTACGAAAGGTAATGCCCGCCGTGTTGACTTTTTACTAAAGCCGGCTTAGAAAATTCCAGAAAATTCATAAAAACAAGAAATGATGCAAGACCTTCGCGTGGTGTCATTTTATATGTCCTTGTATCCACCAAAAATAATAAAATTGGAATACGACAATTTGGTTGAAAAGCTGTTCACAAAAATGAGCTATCTCCTCTGAAGATTCTTGGGTTTCGGGCCAAATGACGGTTGTTATGGCCACATTCATGGCATAGTTTATTGAAATTTGCCCATGTTCTACCCAAACATGCATGTTGGAACAAGGAACAATGTTGCCGAAGAAAGTTTTATTTTCCGATGAATACAAATACCATTTTCCATTTTCGGAGTGTCAAAAAAGATTTTTTTTGTGAAGCACCTACCACAAATATGTTACAAAATTGCACCAAATAAAATTATAAATTTATTATACCATATTTCATGTTCAAACAATAAAATTACTACCTCTCAGTAGTTTTAAATACACCTCTTTTGAAAAAGACAAATTTCTGCCGATTCCGCTGAAACCGGGCCAAATTTGAACTACAGGTGCCTCATAGTTTGCTCAAGATTTTTCGTAAAAATCATTTTTAGATACACAAGTACCTATTTCTTCAGAGATACACCAAAATTTTTTCAATATTACACCTCTAGCTATGAACGGTCATGCACGCCGTCTTGACTTTTTCCTCAAACGGACATAGAAAATTCCAGAAAATTCAAAAAATCTCGAAATGACGCAAGGCCTTCGCGTGGTGTCATTATATATGTCCTAGTGTCCACCAAAAATAATAAACTTGGAATACGACAGCTGGGTTGAAAAGGTGTTCATAGATACAAGCTATCTCCTCCGAAGATTCTTGGGTTTCAGGACAAATAAGGGATGTTATGACCACACTCATGGCATAGTTTGTTGAAATGTGCCCATATTCTACACAAGAATGCATAATGGAACAACTAACAATGTTCATGAAGAAACTTTTATTTTTCATTGAATAAAAACAGCATTTTCCATTTCGGACTGTCAAAAAAGGTTATTTTTTGTGAAGCACCTACCAAAAATATATTACAAAATTATAAAAAGTAAAATTCTAAATATATTATGTCATATTTGATATAGAAATAACAAATTCTATACCTCTCAATAACTTTTAATACACCTCTCTTGAAAAAGACAAATTTATGCCGATTCCGCTGAAACCGGGCCAAATTTGAACTACATGTGCCTCATATGTTGCTCATGATTTTTTTAAAAAATCATTTTTAGATACACAATGACCTATTTCAATAGAGATGTACCAAGATTTTGTCAATATTCAACCCCTAGCTACGAACGGCCATGCCAGCCGTCTTGACTTTTTCCTGAAACCGACATCGAAAATTCCAGAAAATTCAAAAAAAATCAAAATGATGCAAGACCTTCGCATGGTGTCATTATATATGTACTAGTATCCACCAAAAATAATAAACTTGGAATACAACAGCTGGGTTAAAAATGTGCTCACATAAATGAGCTATCTCCTCCGAAGATTCTTGGGTTTCGGGCCAAATGACGAGTGTTATGGCCACATCCATGGGATAGTTTGATGAAATGTTCCCATATTATACACAAACATGCATAATGGAACAACGAACAACCTTGACGAAGAAACTTTTATTTTTCATTGAATGAAAACATCATTTTCCATCTTCGGAGTGTAAAAAAAAGGGGTTTTTTGTGAAGCACATACCAAAAATATGTTACAAAATTGTACAAAGTAAAATTCTAAATATATTATGTCATGTTTGATCTACAAATAACAAATTTTATACCTCTCAATAACTTTTAATACACCTCTCTTGAAAAAGAAAAATTTATGCCGATTCCGCTGAAACCGGGCCAAATTTGAACTACAGGTGCCTCATATGTTGCTCATGATTTTTTGTAAAAATCATTTTTAGATACACAAGTACCTATTTCAATAGAGATGTACCAAGATTTTATCAATATTTAACCCCTAGCTACGAACGGCCATGCCCGCCATCTTGACTTTTTCCTGAAACCAACATCGAAAATTCCATAAAATTCAAAAAAATTCAAAATGATGGAAGACCTTCGCGTGGTGTCATTATATATGTCCTAGTATCCACCAAAAATAATAAACTTGGAATACGACAGCTGGGTTAAAAATATGTTCACATAAATGAGCTATCTCCTTAGAAGACACTACTGCAAAATAGCCTACCAGTGACAGGCCGAAAAGGCCCACTAGTGACGGGCACGGTGTCTGTCACTAATAACCAGTCACTGGTAAATAGGTTACTAGTGACAGGCAGGTGCCCGTCACTAGTAATGTATTTGCTAGTGACAGGTTTTTATTTATGCCTGTCACTAATTAGTTTTCAAGCTAGCGCTCATGCCACATAGGTGATCTCAGCAGTGACAAGTCTTTTTCTAGTTTGATTGTTAGCCTGTCACTAGTATATATTTTACAAATTAAAAAAATATTTTCAAATACAAAATAATATTGCATTTGCACATCAATAACACAATATGATCACAGACACTCATCATTGGTAACAAAATATGATCGTAAGTATTACGAAGTTGAAATAACATTGATAGCACAATATCCCAAACAATTTGATGTCATTTGGAAACAAGCAACACCTAAAACATAAAAGTCTAACTCCTCCACCATGTCCATGTGCTTCGTGGTACTCATCAGCTCCAGCCTACTCACGATAGTAGCCTGAAAACAATCAAAGGTACATGAGGAAAGCATGTCATATGACTTACATGTTACATAAAAATATCCAGAGATGCAGAGTTGCGATAATCTTTAATATTAGTCTCTTTGAAATAGAGAAGGTAGCTATCTTTGATAGAAAAGGTAATATAGCTGATACAAAAGTGGTACAAACAGCAGGCACAGATTCTGTCAGTGAGTATGGTCAGTCATTCTAGTAATATACATGCTTGGTACATGTGTTCAATTGACTATACAATCTGATGAACTAAACCCCAAGCCTTGTGCACCAAGGCAGAAAAACAGTAAGACTTGGCAACAAAGATGCAACGGTAAGAACACTCAGCAATGTGCATGTCAGCATAATAGTCTTAGGTATCATGTACGATCAGAGAAACTCTACCATTAAAATAACTAGACAATTTCAGGTGCGCTACAGCGGGAATTAGTACCATATTTTTAAATCTGCGAAATAGAAGCAGCAATAGACATTGAATAATGAAGAATACCCGTCAAACTATATGTTATGCTACCATATGCCATGTAGAAAGTTGCAGTGAATATTATGTATAATATAGATTTGAGAGTTTGAAATACCACTCTATCCAATTTGCATAACAGAACATAAATAAGATAACTATCAGGTTACCATTTTAGTGAATACCATGTAATAATTTCAAATATAGTATGTTCACTTAAGATGCTAGCTTGATAGTTCCGAAGAAACCTGCTACAAAAAAGCAGGAATGGCCATACCGCATCCAATCCAAAAACCAAGATACTACTTCAATTTTGTTTGACATACATGTTAGTAAAAGAGACGTGAAATACACCCGTGTATTCTTGCTGCAAATATATACCTTTTAAAAACAATCCTTGCTGCCACCGCATCCAGTCAGAAGCATACGACATCTACACAAACATGTCTGCCATCAAACTATATCCATGGTTCAGTGAAACATAGGCAATTATTTTAATATTGCATGATGAATACTTGTGAAATAGACATGTATCGATAGTTGGTACAAGAGGGACCTTCTGGGAGCGCTGGGTGCTGCTTGGAGTAACCGTTCCTCACATGCAGCCCAACTTGTGCTTCACGGCATTGCCCGCGTGCTGCCAAGCCCAATGGATACAAAGAGACCCTAGATTTAGGAGGAGATGAACGTTCTAGGTGGTAGAAAGGAATGCCTCGGAGACATGCATGCGTTAGGCATCAACGACTGACACGTTGAATGCTATCGGACTACTAAGGAATAAAAAAATCAGTTGACAAAGAAAGAGCATAAATCATAGCGGGTATGTACCAATGCATAGTTGAAATGTAGGGGAGCTTGAAATGTAGGTCAACTTGTTCAGTTTCCTAGGCTTACGAGCCCTTTTTTCCTTCGATGGCTATTCTTGTGATGTAATTTCTTGGGCAGTACCTTCTTCTGGTACTTCTTCTGCTACAGAAGAGGTGAATCGGAATCATCACCAGATGAGTCGTAGCTGTCAGAAGATTCTTCCATTCCTATAAACAGTTGAACAAACAAAAAACAATTAAAATATGAGGAACGAACAAGTATATGTTCTGGGAGGACGAAACACTTTTTTTGAACTCATTTACCTGATGGACGTAATGAACCGCAAGAAATTTTTTGACACAACTTTCAGAGTAAAGCATTGCCGCCTAATCAGCTAATCTGCAGCAAACACGATTTTCCAAATTGACAATTATCTATCTTTCTTGCTGCAATCTCAAATGTAAAATAAAATCAATGTGATTGCAACTTCTAAATTTTGTCAGCTATGGCAGTACAAAGAAAATTCCATTTGACACATCAACTTACGGCAAGACAAAATTAGCAAGTATGGTGCAAATTTGTGGATTGAGCATCACCATGTGATAGGGTAAGAAAATAAAGTGGAAGCAGAAGCACTAGATAAACATTATTGTGTACCTAGAATGCAGAGGTACTATTACAGAGATAAACATTATTGTGTACCTATAATGCATAACTCTCGGTTACAGTACGTCGTTCGACTTAAAGAAAACTTTACAATCAAGTAGGTTCTTAGCAAAAATAACTCTCGGTTGCTCAGAAAGATCAACCTGATTCATTGTAGACCTCAGGTAAGCATTTTCAAAATTTACAGGTACAAAAATAAAAATATTTGGCCGATGGGAAGCAACTATTCCCTCTACCTATTTGTAGACCTTGAAGTTACTCTGCATGTTTGACAGTGGATGCACATCACATGGCACGTGAAGAGGCGAGTAAGCGAGAATGGAGAAAGAGGTTGAACTGAACTGGAGACGAACCGGCTGAGGGTTCCTCAGAGCGAGCAGAACTAACAAGTGATAGTAGGGACAAGCACAGATGCATTTTATGAAATGGATTCTAGCTTTTCTATTCATAAAATTAAGGCTACAAATGCATATTACACAATAGGAAGACATAGAAACTCCAAGTGCTGAGGAAGTATGATCTGTATATAGGTTTCAAACTACGTTGCAAGGTTGCAACACAAAAACCAATCACAAAAATTACGTTGTGGTACAAGTGACTACCCGTGACCACCCTCTACATCTTTCACCTAATCGTCAATTTAGTTGATTCATCATCTCGGAACATCAATTGCAAACCCAAACCAAGTCAACCAATCCTGTGCGTACTACCAATCTATCTAGTTAGAATTTTTCCCAATTCTAAGATGCAGGAATAAGAACTAAAAAAAGCAGTAGAAACAGAGATAATTGCAATCCGGGAAACTGAGAGACAAATAGAGAGTTCGACTCGCCGGGCGGCCGGAGGTTAGCTTGCAGGGGAGGAGGCAATTCGAGCTGTGAATCCCTGCTGCTGAACTAGAATGGCCGGACACAGGGTATAGGGGGAGAGGGATATACACCGTCGATGGAGGCAGAACAGCAGTCCTCCGTCAATAGCGGAAGAGGGGCGACCAGCAGCGGTCCCGGCGGCCGCGGCGTCAACCAGGAGCAGCCCCAACGATGGCGGCGGGGGGGAATAGTGAAGTCGGTGGCGTTAAGGCCGTACGATGGCGGTGTAGGCGGGGGAGGACTTGCGGCGCGCCTTCGTCGAGGAGTCCTTCGGTGCGCCGTCGTCGAGGAGTCCCTACGGCGCGGTACCCGCGGGCCGGACTGGCGGCACGGCGTTCGGCGAGGAGTGTGGCGGCGGCTCGGGAGAAACCTGGGGCAGGGTTAGGGAGGAAACTGTAAGTCAGAAATAAAGGGAAATTTTAGGATCGTGGCCTCCACTAGATTAGCCGGTCCCGCTAAGTTCACTCAAAAAGAAAAGCTAGTCCCGCTAATTTTTTCTACCATGTCCCGCTATTTTTTCTGTTTGTTCCCGCTAGATATTTGATTAAGCCAAATATTTTTTGTTCACATAAGAATATACAAAAAAAAATCAGCAAATATAATGAAAATTTTGTATAATCCAAAAAAACTTAGAGAATACATCCAAAACTAGGAAATATAGGAAAATTCATAACATCTTGCATAAATTAATTATCAGTTTTGTCATCTCAAACAATCTTCTCAACGACAGTCTTGATTTTCTTCCTGATATACGTTAGCCCTTCGAAGTGTGTTGGGGGAATGATTAAGGGGGTACCCAAAGTTTCTCATCCCTAAGTCAAATTTGGTAGAACCCAGTTTATAAATGAATTGCCGGTTTATGTCCAGAACTTGTGGGAGAGGAAGAATATGATTACAGCGCGAGAAGTCGGAAGCCCAGAGGAAGGACCGCGCCGAGGTTGACACCCTGCTAAGCCTGACAAGGCCAGACAGAGCCACGGCCCAGGCGGAAGGCTCAAGACCCGTCGTTGGCGAATTAAGGCAGCGGTGTTCCCAGGCAGTGCGGTGGCTACATGGCGATGTGCTGGCTCTAGTCGGTGGAGACGGCGTCGTCGTCATGCTCCCCGGGTGGCTCCAGGCGGTGGCGGCGGTGCTCTTCCGGGACGACAGGTGTTGGCGGAGGCCTGATCTTCACGTCGTATCCATCGAGTAATTTTCGACATTGTGTACTTAGACGCAAAGCTTCTCGCATGGGCACATTGAATCAGCTAACCGCACAAGCACCTTGATGGTTCGATCGATCTGTTTAGCTAACTCTCCTAAAGCACCGATTACTAGGAATCTTATGCACCCATATATATAGTTGTATACGTACAGGGGGCACCTGTTATAATTGTATCTAACCTACTAGAATTAGGACACCTATTTCCTACAACAGCCGGATTGCACACATACGCTTCGATCAGTTTCCAACGGCGCCGATCTCACGCACGTACACGGTGTACCGACGGATGGATGCTTTTTTTTAGTGGAAGTACCCAAGGATGCTTCGGTCGCGTCTGGTCAGCAGTAGGCCTTGGCCCAGCTCACTCAACCGGCTTTGTTTCTTTAATCTTATTTCGGTTTCTTGCATAACTTTTAAATGCTTTGTCCAAAGTACCAGCGACAGTTATACAAACCGGCATGTCACTGCTAATAGTATAACTAGCGACAGACATGTCTACATGCCCGTCACTAGTATTGTACGAAATTACCGGTGACAGACGAGAATAATCGACTGTCACTAGTAAGTTCAACATCTATCCGCCGAGCTTTACCAGTGACAGGCGTTTTGCCGCCTGTCACTGGTACATGTTACCGGTGAAATGCATATCTGTGCCCGTCACTAATGTGTTGGTGGCTATAAGCTATTTTGCAGTAGTGAGATTCTTGGGTTTCAGGCCAAATGACGAGTGTTTTGGCCACATATATGGCATAGTTTGTTGAAATGTTCCCATATTCTACACAAAAATGCATAATGGAACAACGAACAACCTTGACGAAGAAACTTTTATTTTTCATTGAATAAAAATATGATTTTCTATATTCGGAGTGCTAAAAATGGTTTTTTTAAGCACCTACCAAAAATATGTTACAAAATTGCACCAACCAAAATTATAAAGGTATTATACCATATTTCATGTTCAAATAACAAAATTCCTACCACTGAATATCTTCTAATACACCTCTTTTGAAAAAGACAAATTTCTGCCGATTCATCTGAAACCGGGCTAATTTTGAACTACAGGTGCCTTATAGTTTGCTCATGATTTTTTGTAAAAATCATTTTTACATAAACAAGTACCTATTTCTTCATAGATAAACTAGTATTTTTTTAAAATTCCACTACTAGATATGAACGGTCATGTAGATGATTTTGACACCAAACCGTAATTCAAAATCCAATATAGTCTTTATTAAATAAATAAATGCTCATGGAAATGATTGTATTTTTTGTTTTATACTAAAATGTTTCTCAATTGTCTATAATCAATAGGAATAGTTTTACAAATGTTTTTAAAATTGATTTCGGTCAATTTGGATGTCAAATTCAATTTCTACAAATGAAAAACAGAAAAAAGAAAGAAAACAAATTAGAGCCAGCCCTGCCCAGCTTCCGTCAGCGCGCACTTCATTGGCAGATTTTTGGCCTACTACAAAGGCTGAAGCCCAAGCCCAAGCCTAAGCGGCCGGCCTATTTTAGTAAAACATGGTGGCCTGTTTCCCGTGGCCCAAGCCCACTGAATGATTCGTGATAAAAATAACCATCGCGCTCACTTAACACAAGTGGTCTGTAGGCCTGGTGGTCAGCTACTTGTTTGGCCGACATGGAGGACGTGCGTGGCGTTGTGTGCCTATGACTACACATAATTCCCAAAATGACATGTACTACCTCCGTTCTATTTAGCATGCTAGAAAGGCTTACATTATGAAACGGAGGGAGTAGACATGAGGTACTTGACACGTATAAATCCAAAAAAATATCCCACACAAAAACAATCCTAAAAAATAACACGTAACCCTACATGTAGGAGAAACTAATGATGTGACCATGACACGTAGACGAAATTCGTCTACTCATATATTTGCATCCCGTCATGACGATTTGAAATCGTCGTGATCGGCTAAAAATATGCCCATAGAACACCTGACCTCGTTTGTGACGATTTCATCTTATGTGGTCATGACGTTTTTGACTCGAATCGTCGTTATTTTATGGGGTTTTCATCCCCTCATATGACTTACGACGATCTTGTGTGGGATCGTCGTAACTTTATGACAATTTCATTCATCATCACTGTGAGAACGTCATGTATCAACACATTTCTTGTAGTGCGTTCAGCTGGGTTGGACTATACAGTCTGATGGACAGAACACGGTGAAGATCGGCGATAACGACGTACGAGCGTGACAGCTGATGGTGTCCGAATTTTGTGGCGTGGCAACACGGGGCGCATGGGTACGCGCGCTTCGATGTGCGTCGCCGCAAGGCTGATTCATGACTACATCCATATGGAGAGCTTGGAGTCAACGGGTGCGGGGTAGACTGATCATCTACGATGTAGGCATGTCAAAGGTGGAGCTGGAGTCTGTGGAAGACTCCACTCGGCTGATGGAAGGGTTACGGCGTAAGCTAGCAGAGAGTCAAAGCCTAGTCATCGGGAAGGCAAGAAGACGTGATTCAGACTGGAGCTCATGGTTCGGAGGGATATGTGGAACTCGCCACCGGTCGGGTATGACTGGTGGTATCTGCAGTTGGGTCTGAGATGTTTTGGGTTAGCTACCCGGTAGATCTTGACTAATATTGCGGTTGCTCGACGCGGTAATAGCGGCGAGGCGTGCGGTAAGGACGGGACACATCGACAGACAAGGGCACTAAGGGTCAGACATGTGGTCACACATGAGCGTAAGGGGTGCTGAAACAGTGTTGGCGAGTAACAGGTTCATGATGGTAACTATATATCGAGACCATGGAGACGGATGAGTGTTGGCCATGGAGGATCTACGAAAGCGGTGATGAGACAACTGTTAATTTGACTATAGATGACTTAAGGCAACGGCGAAATTTCTTCGAGCTTTCAGAGATGCAGTCACCAATAGCGAGAATGACGAGTTGAGGTAACTCTTATTTGTGACACCCATTATGTGAGTTGTTCCTTTCACATAGATCAAGGACGAGGCTACCAAGGTGACGATGCAACGACATTGTCGATATGGTGACTTTATAATCGTTGTGTGACTAAACGGAAGGTTAGGTGTTGGAGTCGAACACGTGTAACCTGGTATAATATATAAAGGCACCGGGGGTAGCCCAAATAGACAAGACGAAAGCCAGTAGGCTAGACAAAAAATCACGAGGGGGCGGTCCGGCGCTCGTGGCAGGGGCGGCCAGACCAGCGTGGCGTTGAGATCTGGTGCGTCTGTATTGCCTCGGCGGGCTTGTCGTCGATGGTACTTTTATTAGTACATGGGGAGGAGCGCCAGAGCCCCGTAGATGTAGGCGTTGAGTGCCGAACTGCGTTACCAAATCTCGGTGTCGTGTTTGCTGTGATTGTTTGGCCTCGGTAGATCGGTTTTGCGCCTCGGATTTATAACAATCACAGGGCCCGAGGATGCACTAAAAAAGTGTATAATACTTGGAAAGAAAAAGTAGTGAAAAATTCTCAAAAAAAAATTGTAGTAAACACCATCAGTAATCTCAACAACTATTCAACAAGCAAACATCATTTTTGCTAAACGCACCCGTCTGTCTCCATGTCTAACCATTAGCACGGTAGGATTACTCCCACCAAACTAAATCTAACGTTTCATAATTAACAAATCAATCAGCTCCCCATGTGCATTTAGCGATTTTCAATGGCTGAATCGTTGCCTCCCCCTTATTTATCCCCTTACCTCTTTCCAATTTCCAACCGTTTCCTGCCCGAGGAACCCTCCTGACGCGTCCGTCCGAAGCAGGCCGGCCGGCCTACATCCCCGCCTGCCCGGAACGTTCGCCGACGACCTGCGCGAAGGATCGCCATCTCTGCACGTTGCGGACGTCGCCGCGCAAGAACTCTATTACCGCCACAGACGGGTCTCCACGCGACCTCCGTTCCGCCGCCACGCAATGGACGCCGCTCTGCAGCTACAACGACGCCGCCCAGCGAGCCGGCGCGCCGGAGAGCCTGAATGAGAGCTGGGGTCCCGCGAGAGGCTGTCGCCGCCCTGACATCCCCTAGACCTGCTTGCACAGGAGGGGCTTATTCGGCACTAAGTAGTCAAAAGAATTGCTCTACTTCATGGTTACTTTCTTACAAGTTTTATTCAACATGATTGTGACTCAATTGGTACTCCTTTGAAAAAAGATCTAACCGAATGGTACTGAAGTACCGCCACAGTGTGCTACCATGTTATTTTTCCTACTCAATGATGTGTATTTCTAACACTCTTATTCTTCTACAAGAACACTTCAAAGGAAAATATGTACTAACACTCTTCTTATTCTATGGTAACACTTCACGGCACAAAATGCTCATGTAAATGAACACTATAACGAGTATCCAGATACATCAACCTTATAAGATTTTTTTGGTCACTACTCCCTATCTCACATGCTAAAGAGCACCTGGACCATGAACTGTAAATGTTTGTATTCCCCTTATCATCTTCTGTTTCTAGCTAAGATCTCTCACCAATGTACAAAATCACTAGTAGAAACGATGCCTTTCGTCTAGAGCGGACCAGGGCATTCGTCCCGGTTTGCCATGAACCCGGACTGATGCTATGCATTCATCCCGGTTCGGGCGTCCAGAGCAGCGTAGAGGCCCCGTAGAGCATTGTCCCGGTTGGAAAGGGGGCAATCGTCCCTGTTCGTGGCATTAACCGGGACCAATGCCCTGCCACACACGACATAGCCTGGGCAGAGCCATTAGTCCCGGTTCAAGCCACGAACCGGGACGAATGCCCTCCCCCTTACCTATATATACCTGCCTCCTAGCCCTTCTCTCCTCTGTTTTTTATGCTAGGAGGTGTGAGAGAGGTGGGTGCTAGTTTTGTGTTCCTTTACTACGCACAACAGCCATGAGGTGTTCGACGAAATATCCGAGCCACACTTAAGTTCACACAAAATGATATCCTCGATCGAGGTTAGCAACCTTATCCTTTTCATCTGTAATTGAAGATGTTATTGTAATGGTTTTTGATAAACTTAATTATACGATGCGGATCGATGCACATAAGTGATAGATGTACGCTGACCAGCGCACTTCTGAGTACAGGGAAGGCCTGGATGAATTTCTCGGTGTAGGTAAGGAGAACAAAGGGAATAGCTTTATGTGTTTCCCATGTGTTGACTATCGGAACGTCAAGGAACGCTCTTCCTCGAGAGTCCTTCACGGCCACCTGCTTCGGAGCGGCTTCATGCCTAGCTATAATTATTGGACCAAGCATGGAGAAAAGGGTGTTGTGATGGAAGACAATGAAGAAAGATCAAGAGGATCATGTGTTCCCTGAATACGGTGATACTACAATGGAAGACAATGCAGAAGAAGGAGGTGGTCAAGAACGGGCATTAGATGAGCCCGCTGATGATCTTGGTGGAGTTATTGCTGATCCAAGGGAAGACTGCGAAAGTGAATTGGAGAAGTTGAACCTAGACGACATGTTACAGAATCGCAAAAAGTTTTTGTAGCCAAATTGCGAAGTTGGTAGCACAAATCTCGGTACCACGCTGGAGGTGCTGAAATGGAAGGCACAAAACGGTGTGACTGACAAGGCATTTGAGACTTTACTGAAATTAATGAAGCCGAAGCTTCGAAAGGATAACGAATTTCCTGACAATACGTACGAAGCAAAGAAGGCTCTCTGCCCTCTAGGATTAGATGTGCAAAATATACCGGTATGCACTGCACTGCGTTATAATGTCAGACTAGATAGCCCTGATGATGTTGACGGCAAGCCCCCCCCCCCCTCCCCCGGTAAGAGGGTTCCTACAAAGGTGATTTGGTATGCTCTATAATACCACGGTTGAAATGTTTGTTTAGAAACAAAGAGCATGCCAGGTTGTTGCGATGGCACAAAGAAGACTGTAAGAAAGACGGAAAGTTGAGACATCCTGCTGATGGGTCGCAGTGAAGAAATATCGACATGGAGTTCAAAGATTTTGCATATGACGCAGGGAATCTAAGATTTGATCTAGTACAGATGGCATGAATCCATTTAGTGAGCAGATCTGCAGCCATAGGACTTGTTCCGTGACTATATTTATCTACAACCTTCCTCCTTTGTTGTGCATGAAGCGCAAGTTCATTATAATGACAGTGCTCATCCTAGGCCCGAGGCAACCCGGCAACGACATTGATGTGCACCGAAACCCATTAGTGGAAGAACTCATACAGTTGTGGGGCAAACCAGGTGTACATGTGTGGGATGAGAATAGACAAAATCCATTTGACTTACGGGCGTTTCTTTTCGTAACCATCAATGATTGGCCTGCTTTTAGTAACATTTCCGAACATAAAAACAAGGGATACAATGCATGCACGCACTCTTTAGATAAGACTGATATTGTATATTTGGATAATTGTATGAAGGTTGTATACCTGGGGCATCGTAGATTTCTTCCGACCAAGCATCCCATAAGAAAGAAAGGAGGCAAGCATTTCAGAAGTGAGGCAGATATGAAAGAAGGCTGACCTCCGTAGTGGTAATGATGTATTTCAAGGACCTAGAATTAATCTTTGGGAAGGGTCCTGGCAGTCTATCTGTTTGGGAGCTAACCTATTGGAAAGTCCTAGTGGTCCGCTCTTTAATCGACGTGATGCACATGATGAAAAATCTCTGCGTCAACCTTCTATTCTTCATGGGCGTGTATGGGAAGTGAAAAGATACACCAGAAGCACGGGAGGACCAGCAACGTAAGAAAGACCCAAACAACAAGCACACAGATACAGGGCATCATTACTTAAGCAGCTACGTTCTTACCAAAGCAGAGAAGAAAACCTTTTTTGAAGTCCTTTACAGTATCAAGGTGTCGTATGGCTTCTCGTCGAATATAAAGGGGATAATAAAAATGGCAGAGAGAAAATTCCAAAACTTGAAGTCTCATGACTGCCACGTGATTATGACCCAGTTGCTTTCGATTACATTGAGAAGGCTTCTACCGGAAAATGTTCGAGTACCTGATACGTCCATTTTGCATCACTATTTTGTACACTAATTTACTGTTATTCATCGAGAATAATCACCGGGACCAGAAATCAGCCGGAAAAAGCACCGTCGAGATACTATATTTTAGAAGACTAGAAGAAGAAGGGGATATCGTGAAGACGGAGCAAGCTAGGAGGTGAGCTAGAGGAGGCCACATCGGGCCCACACCATGTGGTGGTGCCCCCCTCCCTTCCTGGCCGCGCCGCTAGGTGGTGTGGCCACCCTGGCCCACCTTTTGTCGAACCCTTTCGCGTACTTAATCCCCAGGGAACCTTAATACCTGGCGAACCATCGACGAAATATTCTGCCGCCTCCTCGGGCGGAAAACAACAGAGAGAGAAAACCTCTCCGACAGGGAGAAATCTGCTGGTGAAATACCTCCCTGGAAAGGGGAAATCATCTCCATCGTCACTGTAATCGCTCCGGGCATCATAAGATCATCATCCTCATCACCAAAACCATCATCCTCAGCATCCACCTCTGTCCCGATGTAACAATTAGTGTTATATATTGTTGTTTTCCACTAGATCTCTCTCTCGGTGTGGATTACTTGTTAGTAGTTGATGCTTACGAGATTTATCGGTGTTTGCACTTTATGACCAGATTGTTATTCATCATTATATCACCTATGATTATGATCCATATGATCTCTTTTGAGTAGTTCGTTTAGTTCTTGAGGACATAGGAGAAGTCAAGATGTTAGTAGTGAAATTATGTTGAAGTAATATCTAATGGTTTGATATTTAAGTTGTCATATCTAATGGTTTGATATTGAAAATAACTTGCAATTTTTTATTTGCAGAAAGTATGGAACCAAGAGACGAACACGCGGAACACATGCTCACGGGTTTTATCCGCGGGCTCGAGGGAGACCCCGATGTCACCCAGTGGATGAACAACTACGGTGAGGGAGATCCATAATTCGCGCGAAGAGACGGCTCCGGTGAGGGCGATCCAGAGCTCGCGCGAAGAGACAGCTCCAGTGAGGGAGATCCGGAACTCGCCTGAAGAGACGGCTTCGGTGAGGGAGAAACCTACTTATACGTCATAAACGTATCCCATAGTTTCTGATGTTCCATGTTGTTTTCATGCTATATGCTACATGTTTTCCCTACACTTCATGTCATTTTTATAGATTACCCTGGACTAACCTATTGACAAGATGCCATAGAGCCAGTTCATATTTTCTATTATTTTTAGTTTCAGAAAAGTTGTTATGGAAATATTTTCGGAATTGGAAAATTCAAAGCCCGGAAGTCTTAGAATTCCCGAAGGTTCCACGGAGTTCCGAAGAGGCCCGGAGGGGGGCATAGGGGGGCCACACCATAAGGCGGCCCGCCCCCCTGGCCGCACCGTGTGGGCTCTTCGGGCGCCCACCATCATCGCCCTTTCGCCTATATTACCCCGTTGGATAGTTAACCTAAAAATATACCACTTTTCCATGAAAAACACCCGAGGCTGTCGTCATCATCAACCCGAGATCGGGAGGGTTCTGGAGTTCTCCCCGGCACCATGCCGGGAGGGAAAATCATCACCGGGACTGATGCGTGAGTAGTTCATCCTTGGACTATGGGTCCAGAGAAATAGCTAGATGGTTGTCCTATCCTCTCTATGCCTCATGATTGGATCTCGCGAGTTGCCTCACATGATCGGGATCATCTTATTATAATGCTACATGTTGGGTTTGCTGGGATCCGATGATTATTGAATGCTATGTCTTTTTATTAACAATCTATCATGGTATCTTCATGTGTTTGTTATTTATGATATTTCATGCTTTCCGTTGTTAGTAGATGCTCTGGCCAAGTCGATCCTAGTGACTCTAAGAGGGAGTATTTATGCTCGATACTGGGTTCATGCCTCCTTTGCATCTGTGCTCGAGTGACAGAAACGTGACGGATGGAGGATGTGTTGTTGCCATTAGGGAGTAAACAAGGATGTTTACTTATTGCAATAATTTGTTTACATTACAAGGTTTGCTTACCGCGATAATTTGTTGCTTGCAACTTAATACCCAACATTTTTCCGGATGATATTCGGAGGCTGGATAATTAGTCATAGATGCAATTGGATGAAGATCTATGTATCTTGATGTAATTCACGCATGAATCTCATAGTAATCATCATGTCATGCATGTTTCTTTATCTATCAATTTCCCAGCTATAACTTGTTCACCACACATGTTAGCTATCTTTTATAGAGACACCTCTAGTGAACTGTGGACCCCTGTCCATTTTCTCATAGTGATAATACAAACACTGGTTCCACTATTTTCACACCGCTACTACTATTTTCATATTATTCTCATACTATTTTCCACACCATACGATTAACCTCACTGTGCTCACCAAAACCGGTGACATTACAACCTCACTGCTTCGTTGGGGCAATGTGATTTGATTGTGTAGGTGCCACGTTGCTTCGTTCTCCTGGTCGATTCAACCTTGTTCCTTTTTGAGGGAAAAATTGCTGATGTCCTCATCACACCTTCCTCTTGGGGTCTCCCAACGAGTTTAATATCTGCACCATCACCTACAACATCGGCGATGGATACGACGAGGGAGAAGCCAACGGCTCCGGTGGAACCTTAGAAATTACAAAAACCGGCGAGGTGCATATATATATATATATATATGTTAATTAATGAAGAATTTTTTGTCTATATACATGTATTAACACTCTTTCTTCCTTTAGCCATCCGGATCTAGCAAATCCTCCGAAAAGAAGAATAAACGAGGCCCAACCAAGAAGTGGAAAGAGACTGAAAGTTACAGGATCGAAAAGATCGCTGCAGACGGAGCACCCGAGCTTCCCAATGATGTTACCAAAAAATTCTAAAGCGATGCGTAGTTCTTGTTAAGGACCACATCCCGATCATTGTTCAAGAGTGGAATGAGACAAAAGATCCAGATAGAGAAGGAAGTGCATATGTCAGAAACTTAGCCAAAGAAATACTTTTTAAGAATATCATGGCTAATTTCACCCTATCGACGCCGGAGGTGGATGAGAAGGAGGAGGATTCTACGCTAGATAAAAACAAAATTACCTTAGTGAAAAAGGTCAAGGCATGGACTCTTAGGAAGATGGCCCAGCAATTCGGCAACTGGAAGAAAAGATTTCACCTTGACTTTATCAAGAAAGATAAGACTCCACATTTCACTGGAGCGTATGAGAACATAAAACCCTTATGGGTAGATTTTGTGAAGTACAAGAAGTCGGAGGATGCTCTGATAAGGTCCCAAACAAATCAGAAAAACGCCACTAAAATGATATATCACCATACGATCAAGCAAGTTGGCTAAAAGGGTAGCATTCCTAAGTGGGATAAACTTGAGAACGACTTGCTTGAGAAGGGGATCACTCCAGTGCCATTCATTTGGGTCAAGCGGGCAAGGTATTGGTTTTATGGGCATATGGGCACGTTGGACTCAGAAGAGAAGTGTATCTATAATAGAATACATGAAGAAGATCCTCTACCATCGAAGATCTTAGAAGCACAGTAAAGGATTGTAAAGAGGGGAGGTTCGAGCCAGATAGAGAGAATGACGAGCTCACACGCGCCCTTAAGAATAAGGAACATGCAGGATGTACATGAACCACCACTGGAATCGCTCGGTGGAAATATGGGTTTGCCAAGGAGAGTAAGAAATATCCTGACAGAAGTCGTCAGAGGAGAAAAGCATTGTAGGCAACTGAAGCAATGAGTCAGGCAGACCGGTGGTGTAACCTTGAAGAACAAGTAAAGAGGACGTAGGAGCAAGCATTTGGGAGAAGGAGCAAATTGACAGACTTAGCCATCAACAAGGTACTACCGTCCTACCACACGTGGTAGAAGTTTCATTCGATGCTACCGGCGTCGCACAATCTAATCGGAAAAGCATCATTGCTTCCACGCAGCTCCAAGGTGATGATGCACTACCGATGATGCACCCGGTGGATGATATCACGGAGATGACATCTTCTGAGCTGCATGTGAAAGTTGTCAACAACATAACTATTAAGGAGACGGTTGTCTATGCCTTACGAATTTATAATAAACCAACTCACCATAGTCTTCCGGTTCCATGGCGCTACGGTGTTGTCGGGTGGATGAAGTTGTGAACGGATTCGAGCGGGTGAAGCTTGAATTCTGTGAAGGTGAATACGGGGAGGTGACTGAACTGGGACACGGAAAGAAGGGCACTGTTCTATGGCTAAAAGAACACATTGTGCTTCCAAATAAAATGCCAAGGCCATCTACTCCTCACCAGTCTCCAGCGCAACAGTCGTCTTCGCCGTCTCTGCCCTCCTGTCTTCTCCAGCGTGGTCGTCTATGCCGCCGCGTCAGCAGTCTCCTCCCACTAAGTCTCAGGGCTGCCAAAAGCGAAGGAGTACCACCGCATCTGTGGGGAGTCGTAAAAAATCACCGAAACCTCGACTATCGCCCCTCCAAAAAGTACCATATGATCTACCCGAGTTACCTTACGACTATACTCCATAGGAAACCCGGGAGATAGCAAAGGAGGTACACGAGGCGTGGAACTCTAAGCCAAAGGCACCGAAAAAGCCAGATTTCCCCAGCACCGATAAATACATAGAACGAGCGTGGAAAATGGTGAATACGCTTCATCAACCCGAGCGGAGGCTGTCATTAGACTATGACCGCTCTATTCTAAAGTCACATCAAGAAAAGATGCGGTCGAAGAGTCGTAGCGCAAGTGCGAAAAGCAGGAAATCAGTTGCCCAGCTCGGACAACAAGAAAAACATTCCATCTCCCCGCTCAAAGTGTTTTCCAATACCGAGGTGGGGCCGAGCACAGGTGTGGGTGCCCAAATTGGTTAGGAATTTGTTGCAATATACGGACAAGGGGCCGCTGTCGCGAGTAAGTCCATTTCTCAGTATGTAAAAATCTTAGAATACTTCCGCTCTTCTGATTGTCAATACATATACCGGCACGGGAATCCTCTCTTCTGACCCGAGGTGGAAAAGACTCTACCAACAAAAATGCAAAGAGTGCATAGTTGGTACATGGAAGCCTCTCGGGATTCTCAGAACTATATATTGTTGGGAGTTAGAGACAAGCATTGTGGATATGGAGATGCACTAATTCTGATTCAATTTGAAGAATTATTTCAGTTAATCCATCAAAATGCCATCGACAAATCTATCCTCACTGCCTATTGTCTGTAAGTATTTATTTCTGTAATTAAGTCTCTAGCTAGCTCACCCCGTTCATTGCATTCATATAATACTCACTATATTATAATTGCAGAATGAAGATTATTGAATGCAAAAGAGGACAAATCTAGGACATTGGGTTCATTGACCCAAATTTTGTTTATCAAAAAACTCTTCAGCTATCTCCCAAGGATAAAATTGTGAAGGCATTAAGGTTTCAAGAACACAAAAGGGAAATACTATTTTCTGACAACTTCGATTCTTGTACATATTCTATTTTCCTTACTTGATGTTAAAAATATAATTGATGAGTTATCCGTACGCAGCTTCCACTTTATTCTGCTAATCTTTCAAGATGACAAAGGAAAAATAATGGTCATGGACTCGAAACGTAAACCCCTTGAGGTCTCGGCAGACATGCAAGAAATGATCCAGCGGTAATTTCATCTTTATGGCACTATATCGACAACTTTTTTTATATCAAGTAATTAATAAGTCATTTTATTATTTTTCTTTGTCGGGCAGCGCATGGAAACGGTTCACAAAAAAGGCTAGGGGTGAATGGAGCCGGAGCTTACATTTCAAATTCAGCAAGTAAGTACTATTAGCTAGATCCGCGCATCTCCTTGATTCTAGTTTCAATATCATTATAATGCTTGATTATTATTTTGATTGAAACCATGTTATCGTAAAGTGCTTGGAACAGGGAGACGGGAATAACTTATGTGGATACTATATTTGCGTGTTCATTCGTCAGACGACCCCTGACAAGGGCACAGATTTAAACAAACTTCATGTAGGTCAACCATCAATTTTATCTTATTACCATCTATATATTGTCTTTACTTAGTTTAATTAATATATATTGACCACTATTTTTTATATTAGATCAAACGGCTGCGGGGCGGTCTTCTACCAAGGGACCGCGTACGAGCAATTCAAGAGGAAATTGCGGGATTCTTAGATGCAGAGGTCCTAAATGAAAAAGGAGAATACTATCGCCCTTACACTGTGTTTGAATGAACTTGATTTTGTAATTTAGTCAGTGTTCATGTAATATGCTCGACATATTTTGATTTTGATAATTATTCCTTCTTTGCTATATATATGTAGTACCATCGAATTCAGTGCAAAACATAAAATAGAAAGGAAAACAGTAAATAGAAAAAAAAATACTCTGTTGCGGTAGAGAAAATGGCTCAAAATGTTGTCGCGGCAGAGGAGGCATTCATCCCGGTTCGTGTTACGAACTGGGACGAATGGTTCTGGCCACCTCCCTGCGCACACCGGCCACATGGACTACCAATTCATTTGGTTCGTAGCACAACCGGGACGAATGGGCAGAGGCATTTATCCCGACGCCCCATCCCGGTTGGGCAACCGGGACGAATAGCCCTTAAGAACCGGGACGATATGCTCTGTTTCCACTAGAACCCGGCGGATGATAGAACCCGGCGGAAAACATTGACCGTCTAGGTTGTATAGGAATTCAAGGTGTATTCTAGAAATTAAGATCAATGCTTGATGTCTATTTTTATACTCTGTCTATCCCAGAAAGTAACGTTCTATTTGTTTTGCACGATTTTTTATGCATGACTTTGACAACTTATATATTTCAAAAAGTATTAACTGAAACATGTATAAGTTCTTTCGTTACATATTTTACGAAATTATTTTATTTCATATATATTATTCTAATTATATGGAGTTATTATAACTATAAATCATAGTTAATTTCGTATGTTATTGACGAGGAAAAGTGAAGTATTGTTTACATGTTGGATGGATGAAGTAATGTGATATTTTCATAAGATTGTTTGGATTGTTACACCAAGACAGAGCTACAACATTGACCCAGTGACAACTAACACAACTTTCTCTAACCGAAACTTAGACACCTAAGAGAATCTCCAGCCGTGCCCCCCCAAGGAGCCCCAGGACCACTTTTTTAGCGCCGGTACGCCAAAATTTTCCCAGCCGTGCCCCGACGAGGTCACTTCGCGCCGGATTTGGGCAAAATAGCCCCCGGCGAACCCAGGCCAAACACAGGATACTAGGGGGTGTCTGGGGGGGTCGTGGCGCTATTTTTTCGCGTGTCTGGCCCATCGTCGGTGTCTAATTTCTCTCTCTCTCTCCTCCCTTTTGCTTTGTCCCCACCATGTGCCACTCTCCCACGTCTCTCTCCTCCCAAGCAGCCCGGAACGCCATGGAACGAGCCTCGCCGCCTCAAGCACCATAACCCAAGAGGAGAGCCTACTCGGCGACGCCATCCCCGGACGCCATCTCGCCGCCGTCGGCCGCGGCGTCGCCGCTGACCCCGGACGCTTCTGGGCTCTCTCAGCTCGCCGGGTGCAGGTTGATCGGCTTCCCCGCCGTGGAACCGCCTTCCACGACGACATTATGCCCGTTGACATACTTGGCCTCGTCGGACGCCATGTAGACGGCGGCTCTCGCGATGTCCTCCGGCTCCAGCACCGCCTCTTTGAGCTCTCTCATGCCCTTCCCCACCATCCTCTTGAGCGCATCGTCGCCGACGCCCGGGTTTGCCCTCGCCAAGGACCAGCAGCGGCGTCGCGATGGCGTGGGGCGAGATGGCATTGACACGCACGCCCGCGCGTGCCAGCTCCTCCGCCGCGAGCCACACCACGCCAACCACCGTGGGCTTTGAGAGGCTGTACGGGAGCGCGGCGACCCCTCCGAGCATGCCCGTGGTGCTCCCCGTGCAGAGGATGCAACCACATAGCTGCTTCATCAGGAGACGGCGCACGGGGATCGGCGGTGACGGTCGGGCCCGGCTGACCGACTTTGACGGCGCCGGCTCACGCATCTCGAGGCCCCCGTGGGAACGCGCATGATGCGGAGGTAGTCGGCGGCGAGGCGGGTGAGCTTCGTGCCTCCTCCTCGTCGTCTTCCTCTCTAGCCGCGTCCGGGTCCCAGGGCTCCAACGGCGAGCGAGCGCAAGCCACCGTCCGCCCATGGAGCTGCTGCTCGCCGCATGCCCAAACGGTGTTCGGCGTAATACCATCTCAAATAGAGAAAAGAAAAAAGAAATAAAATAAGTGTTTGTTGAGTGGACGGCTGGGAGGTCCCCCCCCCCCCCAAGGCCAGTAGTTCCGCCGGCACAGCCCCATCCGGTGAAAAAAAAGGCTCCTGGGAGGGCAAACGTCTAGAGATGCTCTAACGGTTTGAACACGGTGATAAATAACGCTCCATAGGTTCAACTGCTAAGACATAGGCGGCAATTTATTCTAGGTAATTCCTGAACAGATAAATTGTAGAAATGAAACTTCCTCTAGCTCTTTTTTTTTCTTGTTAGACTAGCCACAATGGGGGTATCATAGGTAGTATCATGTATGCCATGTTGGCAAAAAGCTGAGGTGGCAGTGCAATTAATGAGATGAGAGATGATAGTGTTATCATAGGTAGATATCGTAACATAATGCACTGCAAGACAGGACGAGTCTATATCACAATAAAGGCAGCACTATATGATACCACAAACATGTTACTACCCATTATGGAAGTAGTAACATAGACTAGTATCATGTGCATTATACTAGTATATGATACTTCCCATTGTGACTAGTCTCATAATATCCATGTGTATTTAGAAATCACTTCCACTCATTTATGTACACCTATGTTGTTAAGTATCTATGTCTCTCGCCACTCT